>QXEO01000550.1:6207586-6940086 GCA_007115705.1 Dactylis glomerata | reverse complement strand
AGCATATAATATTTTCAAATCAGTAGACAATTATAATCCATAATCAAGCATAAAGACGTTTGGTCACTAATGTGAAGGAGCATAAGGTGTATAAGTAAATATAAGAATTTGATCAAGTTCTAGAATAGGGTGCAGATATGAAGAAAACCATCCAATTATCTAAAGTTGACATGGGTAATTTAGTTAACGGCAAATATCGAAAGCATCAATAAATGAAACCCAAATTCATATAGTACTTAGGACGTTAGTAATATGTAAGCTGCCTTTGTGAACAAACGTACCAGTAGCATGCACCAAGATCAAGATTAACTTGTAAAGGGGAAATATGTTTGATTAGGATCTGAAGATACTTCTATCATATACATGCGTGTAGATCAAGCTTAACTTGTAAAGGAGCAACCTGTCCGATTAAGACCTCAAAAAATCACCTCTAAAAAATCGATTGAGAAACATGGCATTGCTACTACCTTGAGTGGCTTATTTTGCGTGACTTAAAATTGTTTGGAATTTCCCCAGGTCGTGTGCCTGCCAGCAAATTAAGCGAGAGAGAGTACGACTTGACAATCAACACAAACTTATTATACACTTCTCTAGAAGTGGTTTAGAGGCAAGAGGATGCAGCGTTTGGAGGTTACCTGTCCAGCGTTGGTAGCCAGTACTGCAGGCGACGGGGGAGAAGAAGCTGGGATCTGGTATAGGTTGGGCCATGAAGGAACCGGAGGATCGACATGCGTCAGGCTTCCCGCAAAAATGTGAGGAAAGACAGCCGTGAAGACGGCGGTGAATTGGAGGCGGCGGCGGATCGGAGCAGCGATGATATTTCTGATTTGAGTTTTAGGGTATGAGACGGAGAGTTAGATTCTTTCTCCTGGAGATGACATGCAGCTTTGAGGAGTCTGTGCGTGCTACTACGCATAATTAATCTAATGGCTCATATGGCTCATAGAGTGATCGTATGGACGTTTTTCTTTACGGCGTGAGAGTTAATGTGGAGCCTTCTACGGGGTCTTCAATTAGTAAATAATAATTGATTTGAGATTTAGGGTATGAGACGGAGAGTTAGATTTTTTTTCCTAGAGATGACATGCAGCTTTGAGGAGTCTGTGCGTGCTACTACGCATAATTAATCTAACGACTAATATGGCTCATAGGATGATCGTACGGACGTTTTTCTTTACAGCGTGAGAGTTAATGTGGAGCCTCCTACGATGCCTCCAATTAGTAAATATAAGAAAGATTTCAAAATAACAATCTGACACACGATATCCAAAAATATTGTACTAATAAGTTAATATTATAACGAGTACGCATATCAAAATTATAACAACTCTAGTCGCGCAAATGTGCGGGCCATCCCGCTAGTTCTATTTATCTCTCCTCCGGTCCTGGGATCGATGTTTTCCCTCTCTCAGATCAGATTCTTTCTTTGTTTCTGAGATTGGTATTTTTTCTCCTACCCGATCATCCCGCCGATGTGCTGGCGGTTCAACTCGATTTGGTCGCACGCGAGTGGCCTCTTGGGCGGGAGGCATCGCCGTGCACGGACGTGACGGGGACTTGGGGTTGTGTGGCTCGGCCAGGGCCAGGCGGAGGAGGTGCAATGCAGCCAGGGGCGCATCGACGGGTGCGGCCGGTCGTGGCCGTCGGCAATGCGCTACACGAACGCGCACAGATGCTGCCATGGCCAACATCTCGAGTTCGCGGCGACCTGGCTAGCGGAGACCTTCGCAATGATGCGATGGGCACGGCCAACAGCGGTGCCGCCTCGACTACGTCGGCGACGAGCACTTCATAAATCAAGTTCTCCGTCCGTTCTTCCGGAATCGGGATGGTCCGTGGCATAGCAGGTGTGCATCGCGGTGGTACCGTGATCAGCGGGATCACCGGCGTTCTGTCTCCGGGGGCCGGCTTTGGCTTTTTTTAGGAAACATTATTTTGACTTATGGGCGGCAGTGGTGGGTAATTTTATTGGGCGAAAGCATATTTAGGTGGATTGAAAGCGTACTTGCGATAGCCATGGACCATACCTCTAGCAATATTATTAGTAGAGATTATAGGTGGTTCGGCAACTGAAAACATTGTTCGATTTAGTGAGGCCTGACTAGTCGGTCCCACATATCAGGTCTACCTGGCAAGCGTTAGGTCTGACTAGACTGGGTCCCACATGTTAGCTCATTTAATAAAATAAATTATTTAAAAAGAAAAAATAAGTCGTCTTCTTCCCTCAGAGCACCATTGTGCACCTTCTTCCTCCGGCGAGAGCGTCGCTGCCCTACCGCCACTCCTTCCTTCACCCCCATCTCCTCTGTCAACCGACCTCCACCAATGGGTCAAGTGGGCTTCACAATTTTGGAATTTAGGCCAGCAGGGGTGCACAAGTCTTCGGCTTAGGGGTGCACACACGGTGGAAATTAGCTGCTATATAAAGAATTTTTGTTTGGACCCGGTGTCCTGTGCACCCGGGTGGACCAACTGAGCTCCGCCACTAACCGGGTCTGCTCCCCGACGCCCTCAGGTCAACCCTACCCATAGATCTGGCCTCCCTGGCTGACGGTGACGCATCCCCTGCTAGCACGTCGGTGGTGTTCCGTCGGTGGAGTTGAAGGGAATATGCTCAAGAGGGAATAATAAAGTGGTTATTATCATATTTCATGTTTATGATAAATGTTTATTTCTCATGCTAGAATTGTATTAACCGGAAACGTTAATACTTGTATGTTTAATAAAAGGTTCCTAGTAAAGCCTCTCTTTTAATTAGCTCATTGATTAATCGATGACCAAGGTTTCCTCATCATGAACATTGGATGTTGTTAATAACAGGGTCGCGTCATTAGGAGAATGATATGATGAACACTTACACCCATAGTAAGAATATCAATACGATCAAGTCATCAAGTTGCATTGCTATAACAAAGTCATATGAAGTAGTTCTAATCCTTAGCCCATGAGATCATGTCAATCACTCATGCTGGAAGGGTACTTTGATGATATCAAATGTCACTCTGTAACAAGTTGATTATAAAGGTTGATTTGGGTACTCTAGTAGTATTAGTTGAGGTTCATGGATCAAGAGTGGGGTTTGCCCGACATGATGATGGAAAGATATACTATAAGCCCTCTCGGTGATATTGCATTGACATCGCTTGCAAGCATGTGAATAGGTCACAAGAATGCCTTATCACGGAACGAGTAAAGAGTGCTTGTCGGGAACGAGATCGAACTAGGTATGGTTGATACCAAATGATCGGATCTCAAACAAGTAATATATCGCAAGACAAAAGGAATTGACTACAACGTTAATGGTTCACACGATTGATGCGGGCAGGATAACCACCCAGTTGGGAACCCCAAGAGGAAGGTATGATGAGCACAGTAGCAAGTCTTTCCCTCAATAAGAAACCGAGGTTTATCGAACCAGTAGGAAAAAGCCAAACTTCAGAAGGTGATGCCTGCTAGCTTCGCGATAGCTCCGGACAATTTATAAGGCGCCTCGTCCAGGGCTTTGCTTTGCACTAGCAGCAACATGGAACCTGCACACAACACAACGAAGAACTTTGCTCAACTTACGATGAGGTTGTCAATCTCACCGGTTTGCTGTAAGCAAAGGATTGAGCGTATCGAGTGGAAAACAATAGTAGTATGCAAGAAAGTAAACATTGCGAGTAAAAGTAAACAGTAATAGCAATGTAAAGGAAATTGGACCGGGGTCCACAGTTCACTAGTGGTGTCTCTCCATAAGATAAATAATAACATGCTGGGTAAACAAATTATAGTTGGGCAATTGATAGAATAAAGATAACGTGCATATGTCACGAGGATCACTATGAGATTTACTCTGGGCATTACAACAAAATACATAGACCGCCATCCAACTGCATCTATGACTAATAATCCACTCGCGGGGATATCGTCCGAACACCCCTCGAGTATTAAGTTACGAACAATAGATAACTGCATTAAGCAAAGTGTGTAATATAAACAAAACAAATGTCCTTGGACACAAGAATGTTATTTTCTCCCTAGTGGCAACATCACATCTACAACCTTATAGGTTTTTGTCACTCCCCCAGATTAAATAGAGGCATGAACCCAACTATCGAGCATAAATACCCCCTCTTGGAGTCACTAGTATCTACTTGGCCAAGATAGCTACTAACAACGGAGAGCATGCAAGATCATAAACAACATAGAGATAACATAAGATAATATTCAGCACATTAACTTAACATAACACCAATATTCATCGGATCCCAACAAACACAACATGTAGAATTACATAAAGGTGATCTAGATCATGTAAGGCAGCTCACGAGATCTAAACATGAAGCATAGGTTGGAGAAGACAACCATCTAGCACCTGCTATGGACCCATAGTCCAATGTAGACTACTCACTCATCGCGCCGGAGGCAAGCATGGTGATGAAGAAGACCTCCGGTGGCGATTCCCCTCTCCGGCAGGGTGCCAGGAAGAGCTTCTGGACCCTCCCGATCTTGGGTCGACGGCGGCGGCGGATCGCGATGTGTTTCTGGAAAATTGATCCGGTCTTTAGGTTTTTTCCATCGAGGGGTCTTTATAGGCGAAGGGGCAGCGTCAGAGGTGGACCAGGGTGGCCTCACCCATAGGGGGCGTGGGCCAGGGGCAGGCCACGCCGCCCTATGGTGTGGCCAGCTCGTGGCCCCCCTCCGTCTTCTCTTCGGACTTCTGGAAGCTTTGGTAAATATTAGGAGGTTCGGCTTTTGTTTCGTCCAATTCCGAGAATATTTCCTATGTAACTTTTCTGAAACACAAAAATAGCAGAAAACAGGGAATTGTCACTGTGGCATCTTGTTAATAGGTTAGTCCCGGAAAATGCATAAAAACGCCATGAAGTGTAACAAAACACTAAGCAAATGGTGTAAGAACAAGCAAGGAGCATCAAAAATTATAGATACATTTGAGACGTATCAAGCATCCCCAAGCTTAACTCCTGGTCGTCCTTGAGTAGGTAAGTGATAACAAAGAATAATTTTTGAGGTGACATGCACCAACATAATCTTGATCATCTATGTAAGCATTGAGTGCTGGGATCAAAAGAACTTAAAACATGGGCATGAAAGACATAATCTTGATAGAAGAAACTTAGCAACCATGTTATAAAATGAAAAAGAACACAAACGAAAGATCATGAAAAATGAAACAATGAAAGTCACGTGTGTGTTTCAACCATATGGAAAAACATAACAAATGGTTTTCAGCTTCTCCCTCATGGAATAGCAAAACATAAATGCATAGGACACCTTCAAGTTTAAGAGGGCGACTAGATACAAATAATTTAAGAACAAGTGAAACCAAAATAATGAATCAATCAATGATAACTTTGGGACAATGCACATTAAACTCAGAATGACAACTATGCTCTCTTAGACAGTGCATAAAGGTATAAGGTGGAGACTCAACATAAAAGTAAAAGAAAGGCCCTTCGCAGAAGGAAGCAGTGATTGCAAGTTTTATAAACCTTCAAAAATTATGGTACTTACTAGCTTTGAGATCTCATTGCCTCCATCATAGGCATCTTGAATGGTTAAAGTTAATGCGAGTACAATTATGAAGCATATGCTTGACAAATCATAAGTTGAAAACCTCGTGTCCCATGAAGTACGAATACCCAAACCTCATGTTACTCGACTTAGAGTCCCAAGCAAGCTCTTGTCATTGTAAATATATGTGTATCATCGAGAATCGCCAACGGGGTACCTCCGTGCCCGATGACATGGAACAAGCCCACATCAAAATGACAAGACAAACAGACAATGAACACCTCGACATCTCTTTTATTTACCATTGGTATAGCTTTTTATTTTGAGATGCATCGTCAAATGTTCACTATGGGCATGCTGTAAATTTCCACCATGAATTATGCATGGCTTAGATTAGCGGCCCAGGCATTTCTCTAACACATATACAAACTCCATGATCCCGCAAGATTCCCAACTTGTTTCACATCGCGAGTATCCATAAACAAAAGATCCCGATATCAACTCAAATAAGAAGTGCAATGTTGAAAGCTTACCCCATGATGACATGGTTTGGCTAATTTCCAACTTACAACTTGCAAGCATAACAACTCAACATAAGAGAGCCATAATGTCAAAATTTTAAGAATGAGAAAAGTAAAGTGTGCCATCAGGTTCGTGAGAGCTTTACTGACCAATTTTCGCATAACACCAAAAAGAGTTTAATTTGAAGGATAGATAAAAGCAAGTCAAATGTACTTTGGAATAGCAAATTGCTAATAGGTATGTATGGTGGACACATTGGAACAACTTGGTTTTTGGGAGTTGGATGCACGAGTAGAGCTCATACTCAGTACAAAATGAGGGCTAGCAAAAGACCGGGAGCGACCAACTGAGAGAGCAAAAACGGCCATAATCATGCAAAGCGACAAAGCAATATTAAGAGAAGCATTAAATGGCATCAAAATTCAAAAACTAAATGATCATAGAGGCTTATGGCGACTTTGTATGAGTCAAACATGTGTAACCATGCGCCAAGTCAACCCAAATAAAGCATCAAGGAGAAAACCAAATTAATGCTTCCAAATAATAAAAACAACGCATGATTTTTTCAAAGTCTCATTAAGCAATCTCAGTCATTTGAGACAAGTCATGCTACAGCAAAAATCACTAAGCATACTATCAAAATGATATCAAGCACGACATGCAAAAGTCTAAGCCGCAGTCTAAACAAGCTCCTTTTTGTACCACTTTTTTGCATGAAACTTTTTCTCTTTTCCAACACCATTCAAACCTTTTTTCAAACAAATCTTTTGATGAATACCAACATGGACCAGAGGTCAAAATACACCTTGATTCAAAGATATAATAAGATATGAACAAAAATCAAGGCGAAAAACGAAAGCTAAACGCAGTAGCAGAAAAGAGAACACTCGTTGAACGATAAGAGTGAAAAACAGAGTGTTCTTGGCAAATGAAAAGCAAGGCATCTTCTCCAAAAGAAATTCGTTGGGGTACAACCATTTATTGCAGCAAACAAAACTAAACAAAACTGAAAACTAAAGTAAAGACGCTCCAAGAAAAACGCATAGTGCATGAAGCAATAAAAATATAGTGTGTTGAAAGGTGACCTGATTTTTGCCGATGAAGAAGGGGTGCCTCAGGGGCATCCCCAAGCTTTGATGCTTATACCTCTTGGATATTTCTTGGAGTGCGTGGGCATCCCCAATCTTGAGCTTTTGTCCATTCTTCAACTCATCTCATCATTCTCCAATCCCTACACTTGAAAACTTCCTTCATACAAAACTCAACACCATTCTACTAGCAACATTAGTTTAAGCATAATAATGAATAAATCCCTTTTTGGTTCTGATTTCAACTCAAAACCACCACATATAAAGCATATACTACTGTAGCAACTTCCCCAAAAGTTCTGTGATCAAAAGAACTCAAAAAGAAAGCGATCGAGAGGCAAACACAAATAGTGGCAGAAATCTGTCAAAACAGAACAGCTAACAAAGATCGATTTTTTCGAGGGTTTTCTGTTGCTCAAATCAAAAAGTGTAATACTAATGAAAGTTTGGATATAACCTGGGGCATAGTCACAAAAAATCGCAGGTCAAAAAGATATTCTGAGAATTTTCACGAATTTTTACGGTGCAGCACCAAAATCTGTTTTAGGACAGCAACTTCCCCAAATCTTACCTCACTCAAATTAGAGGTTTCTCTTGGCACAACAACGAAATAAAAATGATAAGGAGTGGTTATTACAGTAGTAACAACTTCCAAGACTCAAATAAAAGAAAAAGAACTGAAAGTAAAACAATGGGTTATCTCCCAAGAGTGCTTTTCTTTAACGCCTTTGAGCTAGGCGCAGAAAGTGCAAATCAAGTAATATCAAGCAATGAAGCATCAAGTTCATAATTTGCTCTAAGAATTGTTGGGGATATACCAAATAGGTATACCAGCGACGTAGTCCTGAATCAGCAAGCCAGGGTGGCCCATTAGGGGTGGTATGGCGGATTCGCCATACCGGGCGGCCCAGTTGCTGAAGTTGGCACGGCGGTACCAGATGCAGGCGCTTATGGCGGATCCAGAGACAGGCCTATGGCGGGCTACTGGCGGCAAGCTTATGGCAGATCCGCAAGACGGCCCATGGCGGGTGACCTTGTAGTGCACGCGTAGGACTTAGTCTAGGACTCCAGGTTGTATCCGCTCCGGTACCAACGTGTAGCCCACGCCAGGCGCCTTTATAAGCCCGGCGTGGAGCAACCCTTGAGGCAGAGACCAATCTTACGGCCAATCGCATAGCGAAACAGCCAACCTCATCATTGTAATCGAGCACTTGTTGCCATATAGTGAATTATAGCAGCACGTAGGATCTCGCCACCGTTGCGGGATCTGAAGCTGGGTAAACTCGTGCTATCACCGTCCTGGATTGCTCCTCCGTGTTCACCCCCTTCCACAAACCGCCATACACCTACCCCTATGGCAGATCTGTTGACGAAACCACGACAGTTGGCGCCCACCGTGGGGCCTAGCGCATCTGGAGCGCGGATCCAGGCGGGATCCGCCTTCGCAGGCATCGGCGACACCGTCGCCATCGGGCGCGTCCTCTACGATTCCGGCTTCCCCATCGTCCCAGCGGATAACCTCTGGGTGCCGGCTAGAGAAGACCCTGGTCGATTCACCGTCATCCCGATTGGAGATATCCATATCTTCATTGGAGAGACAAATCCTACCCCCGCTACGGAAACCAATTTCCGGCGGATTGGTATGGCTGAAATCCCCAAACGGACCGCTTTCGAGCTGGATACGGAGGAGGACTCATCTGATCTGGAAGTTTCCAATTGGCCCAGATCGGATCTGAAAAATAATCCCACCCAGCCCGCCCCAGAGGTAGAGGAAGTGGTGGAAGACCATAGTGAATCCGCCATGAGCAATCTGGCGTTAGAGACACCGCGGTACTGCCTTGTTGCGTTCGCAGGTATCACTTCGGGATCTACCTCCAATGGAGAAGATAGCCCAGGTGAATCCATCCTAGAGGCACTTAACAAAAGTGGTGAATCGGATGACTGGGATAGCAAAGGCTATGATTCTGACCATTACGATGCCGCCATGAGGAAACTCGAGGCGGAATTGGCGCAGCAGGCACTTGAAGAGCAGCACGCAGCGGCCAAGCAGGTGTTTGTCACCAACAAAGGAGATGATGCTGGGCAGACAACCGGTGATCCGCCATCTCAGGCAATCCACGACGGAGATGCCGGCAATGAGCAGGGTAACCCACCATCAGCCGCCGATCCCGCCGCGGAGCAACTTCCCGAGATTCATGGCGGACCCAGGCCGTTACCCGCCATCCCTGAGGACCAGCACCAAGAAGACTTCACGACCCCGCTGGATAAGGTCGTCTACGGAACTCTGGCAGATCCAATCACCCCTGACTATGTCAGAGATGTGAACGATCTCGAGAAGAAAAGGCGAGCACTCCTCAAGGAAGCAAAGCGAGTCGAGAAGATGGGCCAGCAGGTTGATGACGACATTGCTAAAGCTCAGGAGACGCTGAAGCGCGCAAGGAACATGGAAGAGAAGTATGCCACTCTCATTCAGAACCAGATCAACGAGGGTGGCGACCCACAGCTGGTACGAAACCTTGAGTTCACCGTACCAACAGCAGAAACTCTGGCCAGGATGTACATCAAGAATCCGCCATACGTGGACAAAAACCACGATGAAGTTAGGGCTACGCCCATCGAGAACATCGTGGCCGCAAAGGAGCTATTGGAGCATAACAAGAGTCTAGAAGCTCTAGAGACAGCGGTTAAACTGATGACCAAAGCATTAGTGCAGCAGGAAAAGGCTACGTCGTCACGACGGCTCAAATCTGATCCTGCGCTATGCCGGTCCAGTACTGCGTCTAAAGCTCAGGGAGCTGGCAATAAGGGTGGTCGTCCTGACAACGAATCTCATACCGGATCCTCAGAGATCCGAAGAAGAGAAGCTCGCAATCGGAGACATGCCATACCAATATCCTCCGATGACGACAAACCACATGGCAAAGGCCCACAGAGAAATCCATCGCCACCCCGCAAGAATTACCCGGCTTACGGATACCAACAAACCACTGCTGCTCCTCGCCATAAGACCAACATGCCGCCGCCAAAGCACAGGACGTTCGAAGTCCCTAAGGGAGGAATCGTCATAATCGACAATGATGGCAAACGAGGACGAAGCCGTGACGCTGGACGCAGAGATGATCCGCCACGACGGGAAAACAGCAGGGATGGCGGATCCAAGAGAAGGGACCGATCTCGCCATGACGACGGCGCACATCGTAACGGTGACAAGGATAAGCATCGCTCCGCTCGCCGCCACGATGACAAAGGGCAAGGCTCCTGCCGCCATGACGATGACCCATCGCGAAGAACGGATGGAAGTCGTAGCTGCAGAGAACAGTCGCAGGACGGCGAAAGTAAGCGCAGACGTGACCCTTCGCCATCCCCACCAGGGAGCCCCCATGGCGGCGGTGGTGGTGGCGGCGGGCCTGCAAGGTCGCGCAACTCCCGCAAGGATCCGCCGGACCAGAAGCCCTACGACGCCCGTACCCATCTAAACGAGATTGCCAAGTCTCAAACGGCCTTCTTCCTCGGCCCAAAGTGCTTTGGACCACGGATCCGTGATGAGCCCATCCCGTATGGGTTCAAAATCGAGAAAAATATCCGCCAGTACAATGGAGTCGATAGGCCTTTGACTTGGCTACAAGATTATTTCAACGCAGTGCAATTCGCCGGGGGTTCTCCCAATGTTGCTGTCCGCTATCTCCCCCTGATGCTATCAGGCACTGCGAGGCAATGGATCAATGACCTGGCAGAAAACTCCATCCAAACCTGGTTCAATATGCAAACTGCGTTCACAGAAAATTTCGAGGGGACTTACAAGAGACCCCACAACATTGGTGACCTCCAACGGTGCCGATGAGCCGACGACGAGACCTCCCGAACTTTCCTCGCGCGATGGCTGGATATGAAGAACTCCTGTGAGGGGGTTACTGACGAATCCGCCATCCTCGCGTTTATTGACAGTTTGGAGAGAGGCCAACTGCTCCGCCATCGCCTGTTGCGGGAAAGGAACGAAGGGAAACTGACCCTGAATTCCATGATCACCATCGCAAGCAACTACGCGGCCGCCGACGACGACGCCCGCGAATCTCTGAAGGCTTCCGCCATCCAGAACACTGGAAAGCGGAATAGCAGTAACAAACGGAAGAATCCGCCAGAAGAGCCGCAGGCTCCGGATATGGTGGCCACAACCTTCGCTGACAAGGGTCAAACCAGCCAGCGCGGCAGGGGACGCGGAGGTGGCGGTGGCCAGCCGCGGAGTTCTGCAACTCCCGCTTCGGCGCCATCCGCCCCCGTGTCCTACGACGAATACCGCGACATGCCATGTTTTGCCCATCGTGATGCCTCGGGAAAGTGCAACCACACCAACCGGAACTGCAAGTTTGTCAACGACCTCAAGGCGGATCAAGAAGCTGGCTTCAAGCGCAGCCGACGGCAACGGCCTCGTGGCAAAGGAAAAACGGATAAAGACAAGGAGTCTAGGGATGGCAGTGATATGGATGAAGACCCTGCGCCCAAACCCGCCGAAAAGGCAGAGGGTGGTGCTGGCAAGGGTAACCCAATCAAGGACAAAAAAGGCGCTTTTCACACATTCCTTGGACCCCCCACGGCTAAGGCTCAGAGAGCTGCTATGCGCTCCCTTAATGCCACCGTGCCAAAAATCCGCCAGTACGTCCGATGGTCCGAAGTGCCGGTGCACTGGAGCCGCGACGATCATCCAGAGCACATCCCAGATGGCTATTACGCCATGGTGGTATGCCCTGTAATCCATGGCTACGAGTTCTCCAAATGCTTAATGGATGGCGGAAGCAGCTTGAACATCATGTACGCGGAAACGCTGACAAAGCTCGGCCTCACCAAGACCCAACTCCGCCATAGCGCGGTCACCTTTTATGGGGTGGTTCCTGGTCGCCAGGCCAAGTCCCTCGGGTCCATCACGCTCAAGGTCGCCTTCGGTAGTGAGGATAACTACAGAGAAGAGCCCATAACCTTCGAGGTGGTCCCGTTCAAAAGCACTTACCACGTGATCTTCGGGCGCCCGGCCTTCCACAGCTTTCACGCAAGGCCATGCTACATCTACAATCAACTGAAGATGCCAGGACCGGATGGCATAATCACCGTTTATGGCAGTTTCAGGAAGGCAAAGGAGTGCGAGGAAGGAGAAGCCGCCTTCGCGGAAGCAGTGTTCTTCGGTGAGGAGTTCAAAGAAATCCACGCCGCTACGGACCCCGCGGAGATGCCGGCATCCAAGCAGGAGGTTTCCGCCACCCCGCCCACCTTCAAGCCTACAGTCGATACAAAACAGGTGGAACTTGTCGCTAGCGATGCCGCCAAGACTACCGCCATTGGGACAAATCTGTCCCCCGCATAGGAAAGCACGCTCGTCGAGTTCCTCCGTGAGAACCGGGACATCTTCGCATGGCAGCCATCCGACATGACGGGTGTACCCAGGGAACTCGCCGAGCACGCTCTGCAGATAATTCCTGGCTCAAAGCCAGTAAGACAAGCCATGAGACGCTTCGGAGATGAAAAACGCCGCGCCATAGCAAAGGAAATTTCCAAGCTGTTGAAAGCAGGCTTCATCAAAGAAGTAATACATACCAAGTGGGTGGCAAATCCGGTACTAGTTCCTAAGAAAAACACAAAAGTTCTGCGCATGTGTGTAGATTACACCGGCCTGAACAAAGCGTGTCCAAAGGACCCTTTTCCCTTGCCTCGCATTGACCAAGTCATTGACTCAACGGCGGGATCGGAGCTACTGTGTTTCTTGGATGCCTACTCCGGATACCACCAGATCAAGATGAAAAAGTCCGATCAGCTCGCTACGTCGTTCGTAACACCTTATGGCACATATTGCTATGTCACAATGCCATTCGGTCTGAAAAACGCAGGAGCAACGTATCAGCGCACTATGCAAAAGTGCCTGGCGGATCAAATCGGACGAAATATCCACGCATACGTGGACGACATCGCAGTCATGTCCAAGAAGCAAGATGGCCTTATAGCGGATTTGCAAGAGACCTTTGACAATCTCAGGAAGTACAATATGATGCTTAACCCAACGAAGTGCGTCTTCGGGGTCCCAGCTGGACAACTCCTAGGATTCATCGTCTCTCACCGCGGAATTGAGGTTAACCCGGAGAAGATCAAGGCAATCCTCGACATCTCCCGGCCCATCGACCTAAAAGACGTGCAGCGACTCACAGGCTGCGTGGCAGCAGTGAGCAGATTCATCAGTCGTCTTGGCGAGAAGGCTTTGCCACTCTACAAGCTGATGAAGAAATCAGACGAATTCGTCTGGACCGACGAGGCAGATGCTGCACTTAAGGATTTGAAGAGAGTGGTATCCACTGCACCAGTCCTAGCGGCTCCCGAAGACCAGGAACCCATGTTACTGTACATGGCGGCAACCAACAGGGTAGTCAGCATCGTCATGGTGGTAGAACGTAAGGAAGAAGCGCAGGAGTATGGCGTACAGAGACCAGTCTACTATGTCAGCGAGGTCCTGACGGAATCCAAGCAGCGCTACCCTCACTACCAAAAATTGGCATACGGAGTTTTCCTAGCTTCTCGTAAGTTAAGGCATTACTTCTATGGCCACAAGATCACAGTGGTGAGCAAAGCCCCACTGAAGGACATCATCAACAACAGCGACGCAACAGGACGAGTTGCGAAGTGGGGCATTGAATTGGCCTCTTTCGACATCGACTACAAGCCTCGCACCGCCATCAAGTCTCAGGCTTTGGCGGAGTTTATGGCGGATTGGAAGGAAGCGCAGGAAACTACGCCTGTCCCAGAACCAGAGCATTGGGTAATGCACTTTGATGGCTCAAAGTTGCTACACGGCTCGGGGGCTGGAGTGACGCTCAAATCCCCTAAGGGAGATGAGTTAAGCTACGTGCTCCAGATTCACTTCCCCACCACCAACAACATCGCGGAATATGAAGCGCTACTACATGGGCTACGCGTCGCAAAGGAGATCGGCGTACATCACATCATGTGTTGTGGAGACTCTGACCTTGTGGCTCAGCAGGTGGCTGGCACATATAAGGCTCGGAACGAAGTCATGGCGGCATACAGAGATGAAGTGGACGAGATGGCCAAAAGTTTCCTCGGCTACGACATAAAACATGTACGGCGAGAAGATAACATGGCGGCCGATACCTTGTCCAAACTGGGATCCAGCCGTAAGGCAGTTCCGCCAGGCGTGTTCCTCGAGCATCTGCGCATACCATCAGTAACGATGGTGGATCCAGAAAATCCGGAGATGGTGAGCTCCCCTGTAATGGCGGTTTTGCCTAGCAATCCGCCATGGGCAAAGCCCTTCCTGGAATATCTGACGAGCAAGAAGCTTCCCGAAGACGAAGTCGAGAAAAGACAGATCGAGCGTAGAGTCAAAGCGTATACCATCATAGATGGCCAACTCTACAAACGAAGCACCTCGGGAGTTTTTATGAAGTGCATATCCCATGTGGATGGAATCGAAATACTAAGAGAGATCCATGAAGGCGAATGTGGGCATCACGCCGCCGCCAGATCGCTAGTAGCAAAAGCGTTCCGCCATGGGTTCTACTGGCCAACAGCCAAGGCAGATGCAGACCGCATTGTGGAGCTCTGCCACGGTTGCCAGATGTACTCCAAGCAGACCCATATGCCCGCCACAGCACTGCATACGATCCCTATAACTTGGCCTTTTGCAGTCTGGGGGCTGGACATGGTAGGTCCGCTAAAAACAGCGCCTTCAGGATTTACGCACCTTTTGGTAGCGGTAGACAAATTCACGAAGTGGGTGGAAGCTAAGCCCATCAGGAAACTTGATGGCAAAACCGCCCTAAAGTTTGTCAAGGACATTGTGGTCAGATTCGGCATCCCACACAGCATCATCACCGATAATGGCACAAACTTGTCTCAGGAAGAAGTTGAAGAATACTGCCATCACAACGGAATCCGCCTTGACCTAGCATCTGTGGCACATCCACAGTCTAATGGCCAAGTTGAGAGGACCAACGGACTAATCATGTCAGGGATCAAGCCACGCCTAGAAGCACCGCTACATAGAGCAGCAGGAGCCTGGGCAGAGGAGTTGCCATCTGTACTGTGGAGTCTACGGACCACGCCAAACAGATCAACCGGCCTTACCCCTTTCTTCTTAGTCTACGGAGCAGAGGCAATCTTGCCAAGTGATGTTCAGTATGATTCTCCAAGAGTCGAGGCCTACAAGGGAGAAGACGCAGAAACGTCCAGACAACTATCTGTGGGCCTGCTGGAAGAAGAGCGCGACCTAGCAGCCCAGAGATCCGCCATCTACCAGCAGAATCTCCGCCGCTATCACAGCAGGCGAGTTCGCCAACGCTCGTTCAAAGAGGGCGACCTGGTGCTACGCCTCAAACAGCAGAAGTCCCATAAGCTATCCCCGCCTTGGGAAGGACCCTTCGTCATCAGCAAAGCTCTACTGAATGGTTCCTACTACCTCGTTGATATTCGCGAGCTAGATAAGCGACCAAGTAAGAAGCGCAAACGAAGAGACCCTGACGATATCTACGACGAGACAGATCGTCCATGGAACATCGCACAGCTACGTCCTTTCTACACTTAGCAATTTTCTAGCTTTGTAACAGGCACCTCTATATGATCAATGAAATAAAGCATTTGGTTCACTCTTGATTTTTTCTGAGTCTTTTACCTCCTTTATTGTTCATTTAGATCGTATAGAACCTCTTTGCGCAATTGTGCTCTGCACTTGCGTCTTTTAAATCCGCCATAAGCGGTCCGCGTAGCTTTTTTATGTTTTGATCTTCATTCGATGTTCTCTGTGTGGATTCCAGAGTAGTGACTTTTTGACGATCCAAGCCACCATCTGCTCAGGGTTCTGGACGGTTGCTATTAAGTATCGTCGCCCTAGCGGATTGTTCGTGCGAAGATTTCGCCATCTCACGAAAAGTCAAGCACAGAGAGCCGGATGGCGGATCGCATAATCCTACGCGTGAAAAATTTTAAGTGTTGTTTTTTGGGCATGGCAAAAACTGCAAGTTGCGTAAAACTAGGCCTGGCAGTTTCTTCGCGCAATTAAAACCACTTCATAATAAACAAACTGCAAAAATTCACAAGCATTCCACTGATCCGCCACTAGCAGATCAGTCATAGTGCAGACACATCACACGCAGTTTAAGTTTAAATTACAGACCCACTCAGGGGCCGAATTGATGCAAAGTATTTTCCTGCCATGTTGCAGGGCACATCTCAAGAAGATGGCAGAACCTTGGAGGACACCTCATCCCCGCCATCACCACCTGCTGTAGCCGCGGAGGCGGATGCCGAAGCTTGGCTTGGCGACCCTGGCAGCTCGTATGCTTCATAGTATACGTTCAACTGAGTGCCAAGGGTACACAGCTGATCGTACCCAAGCACGCTCTGCCGGATGGCGGCCTCATCCACCGGTGCGCCATCCTCGCCGCTCTCAGGGATGCCGGAGGTGAGCTGGTCCAAGTCCATCTCGGGGTAGTGGGCCTTCGCCAAAGTCAGCGCTGTTCTGGCACCACCCCGAGCAGAGGACAGCTTCCAATCCGCCACTAGCCCTGGCACCAGCAGCAGCTTCTGCGTGAGAGCGATGGCGGAAAGGTTGGACGAACCCGCTATCTGCAGGCTCCCGCACGCTTGGCGACCAGCGCTGAGGAGGCCTTCAAGCTCCTTCCTCGCTGTGTCGGTGGCCAGGCGCAAGCCCTCAGCGGTGTCCACCTCGCTTTGCCCCAGGGAAGCTGCATGGCGGAAAAAAGAGGATGCGTCATGGATTGAAGAGCAGAAATTGAAAAAATTTACGCTATAAGAAGAAACGGTACCTAGCAAGGTGTTTTGGAAGTGATGGAGGAGCTCGTTAAAGCCTTCACGCCGCTTCTCAAAGTCAGCGGCGGCTTTGCGGAGATCCGCTATCTCCTTGTCCTTCTTGCCCTGGTTCTCCTGGTCCTTCAGCTGCCTCTCGAGGGTGGCGTTTTCGGCCAGTGATTTTCGGAGCTGTTGGTTCAGCCCGTCCATCGCAATGGCATGGCCCTGCTCCATCCCCTCGATTGTGGACTTAAGCTTGGCAGCATCTGCATGGCGGAATTTTGTCAGCTCAGCATTTGATTGAATAAGCATAAAGGAAACTTAAGGTATATTACCGCTATTCTCAAGCTGCTGCTGCAAGTCCGCCACAAGAGCGCCTTTGGCCGCCAGCTCCTTCTCCTGCGAGCTCACGACCTGGACCAGGTCCTCCACCACCTTCTTGTAGTTCTGGCAAAATTTGAAGTGTTAGTCACTCTTAGAGCATCATGATGGATGGAATCCGCCATGACGCTCGGGGGCTACTCATGTTAATTTTTTAGCTACTCTTAGAGCATCACGATGAATGGAATCCGCCATGATGCTCGGGGGCTACTTATGCTGATTTTTTGTCTTCTAAAGAACTTTATGACGGATAAGTATCCGCCATAACGCTCGGGGGCTACTCAGTATGAAAATTTTCTATAGAGCACTGTGTGAACTACCAGCGCTCGAGGGCTAAGCTATTCAAAAACTTACAGAAGTCAACTTTGGAGCCCCATAGCGGATTAACTTTGCAAATCCGCCATGGCGCTCGGGGGCTACTGGGAGTACATACCTCTTTAACAATACTGGTTCTCTGAACGAACGCCGCCATTGCAGATGACACATGGTTACTGGCCTCCTCTTGCATATTGTCAAGGCGAAAAAGAGCAGTTGCTTTCTTCTTCCACTTTGAAGCTTCTTCAGCTCCTGTATCCGCCTAGATTGTTTTTCCGCTAAAACTCACCTTCTTAGCACCCTTAGCGGGGCGATCTGATGGTCCAGCACTTTTTCCTGGAGCATCCGCCGCCTTGCTGGTATGATGAGAAGAGGTGGAAGGCCCAGTTGGGCGAGCATGAGCATCTGGTGTAGGTGGAATGGCAGCAGGAGATGGTTTGGCTAGCGGAGGTTTCGGGCCAGAAACCTTTCTTCTTCTGTGTGCAAAAGAGACAGATTAGAAAAGTTATGCATGGTATGAAGCCGAATGGTGATTATACTTACTTCCGCTCCGGTAAATTTATGGTGGCGGAATGTTCTGGCACGGTGTCCAGATGGCCGCGAAGGGCAGGGGACGAATGGCGAGAGATCACTCTTTTGCCCATTCCACGAATGCGCCCGCCAGCACCGCGAACGCCACGAGGAACCGCCACTACAGGCTCATCCGCCACTACCTCTGCTTCCGCCACTTTTTGTCCTTTGGGAGATGAGGAAGTCTCGTCTTCGTCGTCAGTAAGATCCTTCGTCCGAGGATAGCGGACGAGACCGCTCAGCTCAGAGGGTGGCAGAGAAGAGAGCTGCGGAGAAATGTGAAGTTATTCAAGGAAAATTATCTGTTATGGCGGAATATGGAGAAGCACTTACCTTTGGACAACTGCCATTCTCATACATAGGGATTCTTAGCTTCAGAGGTTCATCTCGCCCCACCTTAATGATGTTGCGGATCCGAAGCTCGATCTCTTCAGCAAACAGTTCCTCCTTGGAATAGCGCTGGGGATCGTCTATTCCGCTATATTCGCACATCAGGCTTGGGCGATACTGAAGAGGCTGAATCCGCCGTGAGATCCAGCAGTAGATAGTGTCAGCACCTGTCAGTCCAGAGAAGACAAGTTTCGAAATCCGCCGTGAGCATAATTGGCATTCGTCATCCATTGTGAAGTCATCCATGACACCCCAGCTATCCTGCTCCTCGGCGGGGCCATCAGTAAAAGACCGCAGGCCGAACTTCCTTTCAGGAGGGGCCTGGTTAGCCTGATAGAAGAAGGAACCCCGCCATCCCTTAGCAGAGTCATGGGGGACAATGTAGGGGTAGGATTTCCCATGCCGAGGAACAAAGGAGATTGACCCGCAATTGCGAGGATTCCCGTTCGTGTCCCGGTTATGGCGGATATTAAAGTATAAACGGAACAAGTCTCCACAGGGGCTGATGCCTAGATACCCTTCGCATAGCGCAACGAAGCCTACTAAGGCAGTGAAGCTATTCGGAGCAATGTGGTGCAGCTGTAACCTGTAATGGCGGAGAACTTCCCTCAGGAAGTAGGATGGCGGAAGGCTGAGGCCACGATCAATGTGAGACTTCAACATGACGACCTCCTCATCTGAAGGAGTTGGCAGCGCTTCACCAGGCACAACCCGCCATTTGGAGGTCTCCTTGGCAACTATGCGGCCATCCCGCTCCAAGGAAGACAGAACTTCCTCGCTTAGACTGCAGGGGTCCCAATCCCCTCCTGAGGTTTCGGGCATGGCGGACTCTGTGTCAGAGGATCGCACAGAGCCCTCAGCAGCTTCAGACTTTGAAGTTTGGTGAGGAGATTCGGGCTCCATGGCGGCCAGTGGCGTGGCGGTAATGATTTCTAAAACTTCAAGCGAGGACGAGGAAGACGAGGCCAGCTTGTGGCGGAAAGTACTGCCGGCGGTGAGGTCTCTCGCGGTGGCTCGCCGGAGATGGCGAAGCTCTCGTGGCGGCGCTGAAGAGAGAGAGGCGACGGGGGCGAATGAAGGAGTGACCGGCCGGGGGTGAGAGGTTGGGGTATATATAGACCCTGGGCCTCGAGATTCGTGCCCGCCATCACCACCGCTTGTCCCGATCGCAGAAACCCTAATCTGGCAACACGTGTCCAAGGGTAAAAAAGTAACTCTGTGAAACTTGCCCTAGAAGGAACTGTATGCCAAAATTTACGGCGGATTTCAATGGTATGATCCACCGGATCCCGAAAATCTCGCTAAGATAACTACGTCGCTTGATCCGCTATTTACGGCGGATTGATAGATGGAAAAGGAACCTCAAGATAACCGCCATCCCAGTGAAGATGAGCTATGGCGGAAACGACCTATCAAGGACAAGCATGGCGGATGAAGATGGTGATCTTGAAGTTCCCTGGGGGCTACTGTTGGGGATATACCAAATAGGTATACCAGCGACGTAGTCCTGAATCAGCAAGCCAGGGTGGCCCATCAGGGGTGGTATGGCGGATTCGCCATACCGGGCGGCCCAGTTGCTGAAGTTGGCACGGCGGTACCAGATGCAGGCGCTTATGGTGGATCCGGAGACAGGCCTATGGCGGGCTACTGGCGGCAAGCTTATGGCGGATCCGCAAGACGGCCCATGGCGGGTGACCTTGTAGTGCACGCGTAGGACTTAGTCTAGGACTCCAGGTTGTATCCGCTCTGGTACCAACGTGTAGCCCACGCCAGGCGCCTTTATAAGCCCGGCATGGAGCAGCCCTTGAGGCAGAGACCAATCTTACGGCCAATCGCATAGCAAAACAGCCAACCTCATCATTGTAATCGAGCACTTGTTGCCATATAGTGAATTATAGCAGCACGTAGGATCTCGCCACCGTTGCGGGATCTGAAGCTGGGTAAACTCGTGCTATCACCGTCCTGGATTGCTCCTCCGTGTTCACCCCCTTCCACAAACCGCCATACACCTACCCCTATGGCAGATCTGTTGACGAAACCACGACAAGAATAGAGTCAAAAAGTAATTTCTTTCTCTTCCTAGGGAAGTGTTCCATACCTTTCTTGAGTGGGAATTGATATTTGATGGTGCCTTCCCTCATATCAATGATGGCACCTACAGTTCGAAGAAAGGGTCTTCCCAAAATAATAGGACATGAAGCATTGCATTCAACATCCATAACAAGAAAATCAATGGGAACAAGGTTATTGTTTACCATAATAAGAACATCATTAATCCTTCCCAAAGGTTTCTTCTTAGCAACATCAGCAATAGGAACATCATAATAACACTTTTCAAGCGGTGGTAAATCATGCATATCATAAATTTTTCTAGGCATAATAAAAATACTAGCACCTAGATCACATAAAGCATGGCAATCAAAACCATTAACATGCATATCAATGATGGGTTCCCAACCATCTTCTAACTTCTTGGGAATAGAAGCTTTTTGCTTCAACTTTTCATCCCTAATTTTCATGAGAGCATTTGTAATATGCTTTGTAAAAGCAACATTTATAGAACTAGCATTGGGACTCAAAGCAAGCTTTTGCAAGAACAAAATAACTTCAGATATATTGCAGCCATCAACATCAAAATCATTGAAAGAAATAGAGCTATCATCTCCTACACTTCAAAAAAATTCAGCACTCTTTTGAGAAAAAGTATTTGCAGTTTTGGGCTTTTTAGTACAAGGAGTGGGAGTTTTCTCTACACCAATCAAAGTAAGAGAATTACTAGCATTTGGAACAACATCATTAGAGGTAGTAATGGTACATACCTTCATCTTTCTAGCCATCTCATCTTCTCTTTCCCACCTGGCATGCAAATCTGCTAACATCCTAACATTTTCATCAATTCTAACTTGGATAGCATTAGCAATGGCAAAAGGATCAGGCTTAGCGGACATTCTGTTAATCAGAGAAGATTGCACATTAGAAAAAGATGAAATATCAGTTTTAGCTTTGGTAACCTTAGCTTGCAACTCAGGAATAGCCTTGTTTAAATTTTCAAGTTGATGACTAATAGTCCTCAACATAGCTGATTGCTCCTCCATGGTCTTGGTGAAAGCCCTGTTCTGCTCATATTGCACCTGCATAAAGTTCTTGGTAGCCTTTTCAAGTTCTAAAATCCTTTCTTCACTAGGCATTTTAGGTCTACCAAGATAGCTATTATCACCATTAGAAGGAAACGGCCTATAATTGTTACTAGCAAAATTGTTCCTATAAGCATTGTTGTTAAAATTATTATTTCTAATGAAGTTTACATCAACATGCTCTTCTTGAGCAACCAAAGAGGCCAAAGGAACATTATTAGGATCAACATGAGTTCTATCATTAGAAAGCATAAGCATTATAGTATCAATCTTATCACTCAAGGAAGAGGTTTCCTCAACATAATTTACCTTCTTACCTTGTGGAGCTATCTCGGTGACGAGGGAATGCCCTTCGGGTACTCGCAGATTAGTATACCGGGCCCGGCCCATTAAGGAGGTGGACAAGTACAAGGACTCGAAGATGACTTGGAGACGAAGAAGGAAGGCTCTAATCTGTATTCGACTAGGACTCTTGTAAAACCTTAGCCCGGTTGCATATATAAAGCCAGTCAAGGGCGCCCCTAGAGGGACAACTTAGAACTCAAGATATCTCATAGACATTGAATATCATAGACAATCAATATCTCGACTAGACAAGATAGATTAGACATAGACTAAATACAATATTCCGCCTACGGCGGCACCATGTAAACACCATTGTGATTATCTACTAGATTGCTAGAAGGATGTAGCGATCCTCCACCGCGGGGACGTGAACCTGGGTACATCGTGTGCCAATCTCGATCCCGGAATCTCTAGTCGTTGCTCTTCCCCCGATCCTAAGTCCTTCATCTAGGACATTTGTCGAGTTAACCCTCGTCACTCGGTGTGCCACTCAGAATAATTTACCATCATGTTGTCAAGAAGCTTGGTTGCGGCGCCCAAGGTAAGGGACATAAAAGTGCCTCCAACAGCTGAATCCAATAGGTTTCTTGAAGAAAAATTCAGTCCTGCATAAAAAGTTTGGACAATCATCCAAGTAGTCAGTCCATGAGTAGGGCAATTCTTTATCATAGATTTCATTCTTTCCCAAGCCTGAGCAACATGTTCATTATCAAACTGTCTAAACTTCATGATATCACTATGCAAAGCTATAATCTTAGCAGGACGATAGTATCTTCCAATAAAAGCATCCTTACACTTAGCCCAAGAATCAATACTATTTCTAGGCAAAGATAGCAACCAATCCTTAGCTTTTCCTCTCAAATAAAAAGGAAACAACTTAAGCTTAATAATATCACCTTCTACATCCTTATATTTCTGCATCTCACATAGCTCAACAAAATTGTAGAGATGAGCTGCAACATCATCAGTACTAGCACCAGAAAATTGCCCTTTCATAACAAGGTTCAATAAAGCAGGCTTAATCTCATAAAAATTTGCAGCAGGAGCAGGTGGCGCAATAGGAGTGCAGATAAAATCACTATTATTAGTGCTAGTAAAATCACACAACTTAGTGTTCTCATGAGTACCCATTCTAGAAAAGCTAAAAGTAGACAATTAAAAATAACAACTAATAGGAAACTATTTTTTGTGTGTTTTTTATAAAACATTGCAAGTAAAAAAATAAAGTAAAGCAAAACAAAAACAAAGTAAAGATTGTGCGTGCGAAACTCCCCTTGCAGAAATCTTCTTTTTCCTTGGCAACGGCGCCAGAAAAACAGCTTGATGCGGGCAGGATAACCACCCAGTTGGGAACCCCAAGAGGAAGGTATGATGAGCACAGTAGCAAGTCTTTCCCTCAATAAGAAACCGAGGTTTATCGAACCAGTAGGAAAAAGCCAAACTTCAGAAGGTGATGCCTGCTAGCTTCGCGACAGCTCCGGACAATTTATAAGGTGCCTCTTCCAGGGCTTTGCTTTGCACCAGCAGCAACATGGAACCTGCACACAACACAACCAAGAACTTTTCTCCCAACTTACGACGAGGTTGTCAATCTCACCGGTTTGCTGTAAACAAAGGATTGAGCTTATCGAGTGGAAAACAATAGTAGTATGCGAGAAAGTAAACAGTGCGAGTAAAAGTAAACAGTAATAGCAATGTAAAGGAAATTGGACCGGGGTCCACAGTTCACTAGTGGTGTCTCTCCATAAGATAAATAACAACATGCTGGGTAAACAAATTACAGTTGGGCAATTGATAGAATAAAGATAACGTGCATATGTCACGAGGATCACTATGAGATTTACGCTGGGCATTACAACAAAATACATAGACCGCCATCCAACTGCATCTATGACTAATAATCCACTCGCGGAGATATCGTTCGAACACCCCTCGAGTATTAAGTTGTAAACAATAGATAACTGCATTAAGCAAAGTGTGTAATGTAAACAAAACGAATATCCTTGGACAGAAGAATGTTGTTTTCTCCCTAGTGGCAACAACACATCTACAACCTTAGAGGTTTCTGTCACTCCCCCAGATTAAATAGAGGCATGAACCCAACTATCGAGCATAAATACCCCCTCTTGGAGTCACTAGTATCTACTTGGCCAAGATAGCTACTAACAACAGAGAGCATGCAAGATCATAAACAACATAGAGATAACATAAGATAATATTCAACACATCAACTTAACATAACACCAATATTCATCGGATCCCAACAAACACAACATGTAGAATTACATAAAGGTGATCTCGATCATGTAAGGCAGCTCACGAGATCTAAACATGAAGCACATGGTGGAGAAGACAACCATCTAGCTACTGCTATGGACCCATAGTCCAAGGTAGACTACTCACTCATCGCGCCGGAGGCAAGCATGGCGTTGAAGAAGACCTCCGGTGGCGATTCCTCTCTCCGGCAGGGTGCCGGGAAGAGCTTCTGGACCCTCCTGATCTCGGGTCGATGACGGCAGCGGATCGCGATGTGTTTCTAGAAAATTGATCCAGTCTTTAGGTTTTTCCCGTCGGGGGGTCTTTATAGGTGAAGGGGCAGCGTCAGAGGTGGACCAGGGTGGCCTCACCCATAGGGGCGCTGACCAGGGGCAGGCCACGCCGCCCTTTGGTGTGGCCAGCCCATGGCCCCCCTCCATCTTCTCTTTGGACTTCTGGAAGCTTCGATAAATATTAGAAGGTTCGGCTTTTGTTTCGTCCAATTCCAAGAATATTTCCTGTGTAACTTTTCTGAAACACAAAAATAGTAGAAAATAGGGAACTGGCACTGTGGCATCTTGTTAATAGGTTAGTCCCGGAAAATGCATAAAAACACCACGAAGTGTAACAAAATACTAAGCAAATGGTGTAAGAACAAGCATGGAGCATCAAAAATTATAGATACGTTTGAGACGTATCAATGATCACTAGATTGATCATTGAGTAAGTGGGAGTCATTACGGATTTCTAGATCCCGCTGATGATTATTGATCAGAGAGGTGTCTCGATCATGTCCATGTTATTCATGAATCGTAGGGTAACACACTTAAGGTTTGCTGATGCATTTTGAGTGGATTTGGAAGTCCGGTTAATTATTGGACAGCATAGTGGTTGTTTTGGAAAAGCGCCAGAACAGTTTTGGAATATCAAAATAACAAAACGGGTAATTGTTAATGTTTGTTAATTGAATAAATTAACAAATATTAAATAAAAAATATTTTATTAATTTCATAAGTGTGGTTTAATTGTTATAAATGTCATGCAATTAAAAAGAGAAATAAGAGAGGGGTTACTCACTTGATGAAGGGGGTTACTCACTTCATGGAAGGGGGTTACCACCATGAAAAGGGAGAGGTGGCACCTCTAGGGGCCAGCGCACGCCCCCTAGGGGTTGCCTCCTCCTCTCCTATAAAAGGTGGCCACTCCTCCCTCTCTCTTACACACTTGTTGTAACGCCAGCGAATCTCATCAAGAACTCTTTGTGCTTTGAAAACAGTCATATTTACATGTTTTTGTGCTTTAAAAACTTGCTCAAACTTAAGTAAACGATCGGTTGGAACTTTCCTTGCGAGTTTCCTTAGCCCACTTTTCTTCTTCTTTATCCTAGGGATATACTTTACTAGTTTGAAACTTGTCATAAAAAGGTTATTCTCGGCGCACATGAAAGTCCCGGCACAATGCCGTGGAAAGTTGTCTGACTTGGCTCCAGCATATTTTCCTTGATGCCCAACTTCTGCATAGTATCCTGGTACATGATGTTGATGCTGCTTCCGTTGCTGATGAGGACCTTGCTGAACCTCACGTTGTTTGCCGGCCCGACGAATGTCGGATCCATCACTAGTGCATAGCCGTCGGGATTCGGCATAAGCTTGGGATGATCTGCCCTATCCCAGCCAATGGCCTGGTCCGACCAGTACATTAATCTTCATACTGCCAACATAACGGCATTCACCTCCAAGATCCGCCGGTACAAACTCTGCTTGTTAGTCTTCTCGGTCTCAAAGACCATGTAACTTAGATCGAGGTCCTTGTATTCCTTCCGGCCCGCTGCTGGGCCTCCGCCATAGAACTCTGGGTTGTAGTTATGCTCAACTTGATGAACACTGGCATTCCCACCATTGTTCTAATTCCCGGGATTAGCCGGCCTGGGTGGTACTGCAACTGTATTTGCACCTGTCAGCGGTGATGGAGCTGCCGGGACAGGTGGCCTAGCCAGCCCAAAGGGACCTGCACGACCTACCAATATGTTGTCTAACCATGAACAGTTTCTGGTCAAGTGATTCACTGGCTTATCCGGCTGGAAAGTATGGAAGCAACATGGCTTGTCCATAGCTAGACCCACGACATACTTCGGCCACTACTTTTTCTGGCCAGCGCCTGCATTCTTGTTGATCCACACATTTTTCTTCTGCCACGGCTGCGCTTGCTGCTATTGCTGCTAAGGCTGCTGCTGAGGCTGCGGATAGCCCTCATATCTTGGACGCTGGCTACTATCGGCGCCTGCTTGCTCTTGCTCTACGGCCGCCACTTTGGATGAACCATACCGATAATCCGATATGTCATCTTTTCTCTTGTTCGGTTGTCAGGGCGATAGAACTGCCCTAATGTGTCGGCACCACTATTGTTCCGCTGACTCTGCCCCTGACCTGACGATGCAAGTGTGGGCTGCATTGGAACTCCCAACGCATAACTGTCAGCAATATTTATTGTCTCAGCCAATGTGGCCGACATATCTCTCTGGAGTCTTTGCCACAACATGGTGCCATGCCGGCACCCCTGAGCAAACCACATGATGGCCTGCGTCTCTACAACTCCTTCATAGGAATTGTGCATCGTGCACCACCTAGTGAGGTAGTCACAGTCTGTCTCATAATCTCCTTGCCAGCAGTTAACTAGCTGCTATGGGCGGTTGGGTCTCTTGTAGGTACTAGTGAAGTTGGACACAAACTGCTCTTCAAAATCCATCCAGCCATTGATACTTCCGGCTGGCAAGTTATTCAGCCATGTGGTCTTGCTGGTATTGCTCATATTGCTGGTTCTACTGATGCTGCTGTTGCTGAGGTTGCTGGTATCCTGTCCTCGCAAGGGCAGAATTCCCATCATCTTCTCGATGTCTCGGCTTGCCTCCGCCTTGATGCTGCACCGCGTACCTGACACCTTGCTGTTGATGATGCTAAACTTGTGCCGGATACCGGGGAAAGTTATTATTCCGGCCACCACCAGCCGAGCGTGCTCCTTGCCCGGCCGGATAGTTCTGGCCGGCACTCTTGTTGCCGACATGGCGGTCACCTTGGCCGGCATTTCCCTGTGTCATCGCCTGCTTTCTGGCGATTGCTGTATCATACACCTGGATATGCTTATCCCGGCGGCCAGAGGTTACACTTCCGGCATGCCGGGCATTATGATGCGGGGATGAGGCTTGGCCCCTCGACCTTGCACCGGCACCTCCCACCGATGCAATGTATTGTGATGCGTCGACACCTAGATTTGCCCTCTTAAAGGCCTCCTGATGCTTACTTGCTGCAGACAAAAGATGGTAAAGCCGGGCTAGCTGCTCACGTAGTGCTTCACCGAATAAAGTAGGCAATTCCTTAGCTACCTCTGCTGCTACTCTAAGTTTCTTTACTGGTGAGCTATATTTCGGCTTAGGACGTGCCGGCACAGTACTGGTAGCACTATGAGCTCTAGTTCTAGTATCCTTTTCTAGCTCAGTATTTAGATCTCTACCTCTGGTTCTAACCTCATCTATCTAGCTAGGCCGGGTTACGATAGGAGTAAAACCTTGGGCAGCCTCATACTCACGTAGCTCGCAGTTGAACTTGTCCCGCTCCTGCTGCATGGCCAGGGCCTCATCAACGAGGGTCTGACGCTGCTCCTCCAGGATCTCCTTCGCTTGCTCCGAATCATCCCCGGAGCGCACCGGTTTGAGAAGCCAGTTGATGATGGGAAGCAGGTGCTGCTTCCTGCCCGACACGCTGGATGTGCCGGCCAGGTTCTCCGCCCTCTCCAACGGCGGATGCGCTGACCTCTTCGCCCTCTCCGGCTCCGGAGGGACATCAGCTATAGCTCCTTTGCCGGCACCACCTGCCGGCGGTGCAGCAGGACCGGTCATCATGAACTCTGCCGACTCTACTGGGTGAGCGCTATGCCCAGCACGAGCCAGCATATGCGACGGAGGATCCGCCGCCACCAGCACCTACTCCGGGTACCCGCAAGCTCTCTCAGTCCCCACGTACACCTCGTGGGAACTAAAGGAGATGATCCGGCCATTCCTGTGGAAGGGCCGGCCGCCGAAACAACCGGCATTGTCGGTGACAAAGCTGAGTGAGCCAAGCCTCTAGACAAGGCCAGAGACCACGCGCTCTCCTGATGAAGCTATCATTGATCCCGTCCGAATGAAGACTCCAGCCAGCGCATCGATCTAGCCCACGGTGGGTGCCAAATGTCGTCGTGGTGAAACAACATATGCCATGGGATGGCTTAAGTTGGGGCTGGACTAAGGCACTGGAGGATTCGGGAGAGGGAAACGTACTGAGAAGCACGATAGAAAGAACACACGATCTACCCAGGTTCGGGGCTCTCATAAGGAGATAACACCCCTACTCCTGCTCTACTGGTTGTATATTTGGATCGATGGAGGTACAACAATGGTGTTTCCAAGCTCTCTGTGAGAGGAGGAAGATGAACTATGAACTGAGAGACTAGAGGGTGACCAACCCTTGGCTAGGGCTCCCTGGGCCACCTTATATAGTGGAGCCCAGGGTTACAACGGTCATGTTGGCATACATGAGATATGTGATGACCCAGAAGTATAGGGGATCGCAATAGTCTTTGAGGGAAGTAAAACCCAAATTTATTGATTCGACATAAGGGGAGCCAAAGGATATTTATAAGCCTTAACAGATGACTTGTCAATTCAGCTGCACCTGGAAACAGACTTGCTCGCAGTGGTTTATCAGTAGCAACAGTTTTATAGTGGTAACAGTAGTGAAACAGTAACAGCAATAGTAAAACAAAAGCAGTAATAGTAGCAATAGTAAACAGTAGGATAAAATACTGTAGGCATAGGGATGGATGTATGGGCGTTGCATGGATAAGATAATTCATGAAATCAGTGAGACATGGGCAATTGCAGATAAATAATGATAAAGCATCCTAGTACTAAACAATCATAGGCATGTGTTCCGTATATAGTCGTACATGCTCGCAATGAGAAACTTGCACGACATCTTTTGTCCTACCAGCCTGTTGCAGCAGGGCTTCAAGGGAAACTACTGGTAATTAAGGTACTCCTTTTAATAAAGTACCGGAACAAAGCGTTAACATTCGGTGAACACATGTGATCCTCACATCACAGCCATCCCCTGCGATTATCCCAATTTCTGTCACTTTGGGGCCTCGTGTTCTGGACAACAATATGTGTAAACAACTTGCAGGTAAGACCATAAACAACAAGTATCATCACAAAACAATAACAATTTCAGATCTGAAATCATGGCACTCGGGCCCAAAGTGACAAGTATTAAGCACAACAAGTTGCAACAATGTCATAAGCACTAATAATAGATACTAGACACTATGCCCTAACAATCTCATAGCAAATTACATGAACAATCTCATCCAATCCCTACCATCCCCTTCACCTGCAGCGGGAATTACTCACACATGGATGGGGGAGTCATGGATGGTTGATGAAGAGACGTCGGTGATGATGGTGATGAAGATCTCCTCCAAATCCCCATCCCGGCAGGGTGCCAGAACGGAGTTTTTAGTTCCGAATCGTGGTTTCTGATGGTGGCGGCGCAGCGAAAGTCTATCTGGGAAAAACTTCGAACCCCCGCTCCTTTCAGGTCAGAGGGTATATGTAGGCAGAAGGAGGGGTCGAGGCGATGGCCGAGGCGGCCTCACCATAGGTGGGCGCAGTCAGGCCTGGGCCGCGCCCCCTGGTGGTGTGGCGGCCTCCTAGCCCCTCTCCATCTCGTCTTCTGGCTCCGTGGGTCTTCTGGTGAAATAGGATTTTTGCAATATTTTCCTGGATTTTTACTGAAAGTTGGATTTCTGCACAAAACGAGACACCAGAGCAATTCTGCTGAAAACAGCATTAGTCTGTGTTAGTTGCATTTAAAACACACAAATTAGAGGAGAAACAACAGCAAAAGTGTTCGGGAAAGTAGATACGTTTTGGACATATCAACTCCCCCCAAGCTTAGCTATTTGCTTGTCCTCAAGCAATTCAGTTAACAACTGAGAGCGATAAAAGAAACTGTCACGAACACATTTGCTTCATAAGATGTACATATTCTAACTATATGATCAAGTACTCACGCAATTCATAATAAGAAACATGCAACTAATGTTACTTCATAGTCGAGCAAGCTATGAAAGAGTGCCAATATACTAATAACAAGCAACATGATCATAAGAAGCTACAAGGTTGTAATGGTCATAATAAGATATGAAAGAGTGGTATCCCACTTGCCTTTATTTGTGCAGCAAAACATAAATGCTGAGGCACTTCTGAAGTCCAAGGGAAGACTAGAAGTAAAAATATTAAAGATACAAGCATCAAAGTTATACCACAATTAACCGTGTTCTAGGACAAGCACATTACACTAAGAATAACAGCTATGCTCTCAAGAAGGTGCTTAAAGTTAGAAGATGAAGACTCAACATAAAAGTAAAAGAAAGGCCCTTCGCAGAGGGAAGCAGTGATTTAACATGTGCTAGAGCTTTTCATTTGTAAAACAGAGATAAAAATTTATTTGGAGAGGTGGTTGTTTCATGTCAACGACTGGCAATGGGGACTTGCTATCTTCCATAATAAACAAGTGAGAGCGGTTCCAAGTTCTTTGAAATTTTGGCACATTGGTGCTCTTTTATAAAGCTTTGGCACTCCTCCCCATCTTTTTTCCTTTCTCAAACCATGGCTAACCGATTCCATCGGGTGCCCACCAACTTGCACATACCATGGAGGAGTGCTCTTTTTCTTTCTTTTTTTATATTAGATTACAATGGTCTGACCAGCTCCCTTGCAAAATTAATGATGAGCAGATGAAGCTGCCTAGTCGAGGGGTACTTAATTTAATATGGAAGATAGCAATTCCAACCACTACGTCCTCATGAGCTAAAAACAGTGGCACAAAATGAGAAGTAGTTGAAAGTTTTGAAAGGTAGCACATGAAAATTTACTTGGAATGGCTTTGAAATACCATGCATAGGAATTTATAGTGGACTCTTTGGTAGACTCGGTTTTTGGTAATTGGATGCACGAGAAGTATTCCCTCTCAGTACAAGTGAAGGCTAGCAAAAGACTGGGGAGCGACAATCAAGAGAGAAATAGCTGTCATAATCATGCTTGCGACAAAACAAAATTAATATAGGCATAAAAATGATACAAGAACTCTGAGACAAAGTAAATCATAGAGGCTTAATTGACCTTTTTTGTTCAGTCATGTGCATGCTTGAGCATGTGCCAAGTCGACTCAAATGAAACTTTCAGAGGAGGATACCACAATGTCATACCATATTATGAATAAAACAATGCAAGCAAGCATCTACATGACATGCTACGAACTATTAGTAAATTGGAACTAATCATATGACAGCTAGAACTACAAAGCATCCATTAAATAGCATATACCTTACATAAACCGACTAAGCATGTCCACATAGATGAGTATATGTACAAAAATGAAAACAAATAGAGTTCATACCAGCCTCTTACCCCATCTCGGATTGTCATATGTCGTCATTATTGCCTTTCACTTGTGTGGTTTGAATAATATAAAGTGAATACCAAGTTCCAATGGAGTCACGAGAGACCGAACTCTACAACAAACTTTACAAAACCGAAGAAGGACAACAAATATTTTTGGGTTTTCGAATTTTGAAACAAGAACAGAAGGAAACAACAAACAAAGTAAAATATTTTTGGATTTTTCAAACATCAAACCGAAAATATAGAACAAAGCAAACCAAAGCTAGAAAACTAAAAAGACAAACAAAGAGAAACAACGGAAATATTTTTGGTCTTTTTGTGTTTTGGAAAGAAGAAATAAGAACAAGAACAATAAAGAAAGCAAAACATGGATATACAAAGTACCGACAAAATATGATATGTAGATGAGTGAATTGTCGGCGTACCTCCCCCCAAGCTTAGGCTTTTGGCCTAAGTGGATATCCATCCCAGCTCGGCCAACTCGGCCATGAAGTGGCACCTCCAAAGTGTGATGAAGAAGTACCTTCGTCCTGGTACGAGCTCGAGGATGCCCCGGTGCGGTATGCGGTGTAGTGATCAGCAGACGCCTCCTCTCCCTCTTGGTCCACCACGCCGTGCTGAACATGGAAGCCAAGCAACCTAAGGGCATGTACAATGCTCCACCGTGGACAGCTGCTTCAGCAGCCCACGTAGGTTTCCATTGTCCAAATCAGCTCTACCTAACACATGCAGAGAAAGATGGTCTCTTGCAGGAGATCCCGCCTCTTCATTGATAAAAGCTGAAAAGTGAGGGAAAATAAGGAGAGAGAGAAGGGAGGATGAGCCGGTGGGGAAGAAAGCATTACAAATAAAGGTGGTTTGGGGACCATTTCATGGGATAGTTTGGACTATTGTGGATGATGTGTGCAGCATATTTTTTTTCATTTTCTTAGGTGGAAACCTAGAGCAGTAGGTAGGTGCTGCCCCCATTGTACATGCCCTAAGCTGCTCGTCCAACTCCTCCTTCGAGCGCGACCATGGCCTCCTATGAATAGTGAACAAACTGGACTGCGACAAAGGAATTTCCCTTTCCTCTCCATCAGTGAATAACATTCTATAAACTAATTTCCATGCACATGAGTTAGCAGTAACAAAGTGATGGAGCTTCATGGCAGCAAGATCGAGCCTCTGTTGAGCCAACAATGTATCATTAGGAGCAATAGACAATCCTAGAGCAGCAACAATGCGCGCAGCAATAATGCCTCCGTAAATAGGTCCCCTAGCGGCTAGGCGACGAGCAATAAGAGCACCGAGGTTATACTTCTTGCTAACATCAAGAGCGGTGGGTAGAAAAGCTAAATGATAGTTAGAGATATTGCTAGTGTTCCCCCTACCAAGAATGCTAGTGGAGAGATAGTAAGTAAAATATCTAATAGCTAGGAGTTGAATGTTTCTTATCTTGCCACGCTGTGTTGTGCGGTCATCATCGTTAGTTACTCCTCGGTAGAGCTCCAACAAATCAGTGGGTTGCTGCAGCATCTTCTTGGCTGTCCCAAACATGGGAATACATAGAATACCACAAAACCTCTCCAAAGACATGGTGATAGACTTATCATAAATCTTAAATGCAATGGAAGGCTTAAAATGAGAGTTAGTAAATTTAAAGCTTTCAACAAAAATCTTCGTAAGCATAGCATATTGATTACTCTCATCCATCATGTATGTAGTCAATCCAACCCTGTCAACAAGCAGTAAGAAATCCTCAAGAATCCCTGCATCACTCAAAAAGTTAGCACAAGGGAAGGTGGATGGATGCGCATCTCTGTCGTCCCCCTCAATGTTCGGTGACATAAGATCTTCATTGTAGGATATCCTATATTGAGCAGTAGATCTTGAAGGCCTTGATGACCTTGGTGCTTCTCTTTCAAAGACTTCTCCATAGGTGTAGTTGTCCATTTCCCTTTTCTGAAATTTTTGACAAACCTCATATAAAATGATTTTGAGACAAACAAATGTAGGAAACTACTATAGGGAGTTACTAGAGAGCTAATCATGCATCAAAATAACATTTCTAAGCAATAGAACAAGCATGCAAACTCATTTCACCTGCAGCCTATAGAGCTAAAATACTCAAGAAATACTCCACTAAACAAAATTCTACTTGGACAATCGAAGGAGTCACATACCGGAGAACAAATGCTCCAAATTTTAGCAACAAAGATGGGCTAAGCAAGGAGATCAAAAAATCACGATGGAGAGCAGCAAGAACACGGGTTTGAGCTGGGGTGTTTAGATTTTTCGGGAGAGAGAAAGAAGTGGGGATGAAGAGATAAGTGAGAGGCCAGGCCCCTCCTCACCATAGGTGGGCGCGGCCAGGCTTGGGCCGCGCCCCCTGGTGGTGAGGTGGCGTGGTGGGTCCCCCTGAGGTCTCCCATGTGCCTCTCTACCCCATTCTTGCCATAAAAATTTAAAAAGATTTTTATGGAATTTTTCGAGAAACTTTATTTTCGAGGATTTTTCAGCAATTGACAATAGATTAAAAACTGGGGAAAACGAAGATGGAATGATTACAAGGAAATCAAAACCAAGTATGCAGCAGCTCTAAGATACTCTAATCATGTAACTAACAAAGGGAACAAAGATGGTGAAAGTAAATATGAGTGAGGTTGTGTAAATGCGGTGAAAACAAAGTTTCATTCATATAAAATCACTTTGTTAACAAGGTTGATCAAGTCTTGTTACCAAACTAATTTTATATGAGGTAAAACTCTGCATTTCACTATATTCTTATGTTACCTCGACCTTGATAGGCATAGTCCCAATCTTAACAATTTTATATTCTTCCTTGGGCTTTCGCTCTGAACAAATAATCTGACCAACTCTGATGGTCTCAACATTCTTGATTGAATTTAGAGCATTCTTTCTATCAATCTACTTGGGAAAATAGACCGTGTACTCTTTGTCATTGACATTAAAAGTTACTTTTCCTTGATTGCAGTTAATAACCGCACCTGTAGTGTTTAGAAAAGGTCTCCCAAGAATAATAGACATATTATCATCTTCAGGAATTTCCAACACAACAAAGTCAGTTAATATCAAACAACTGTTAGCAACTTGAACAGGAACATTTTCACATATACCAATAGGAATAGTAGTAGACTTATCATCCATTTGCAAAGATATATCAGTTGATACCAATTTTTCTAGATCAAGTCTCTTATAAAGCGAAAAAGGCATGACACTAACTCTGGCTCCCAAATCACATAAAGTAGTTCTAACATAGTTATTTTTAATGGAGCAAGGAATAGTTGGTATACCTGGATCTCCAAGCTTCTTCGGAACTTTACCATCAAAAGAATAATTAGCAAGTAAAGTGGAAATTTCCTCATTAGGAATCTTCCTTTTGTTAGTAACAATATCCTTCATATACTTTGAATAAGGAGGCATTTTAATAGCTTCAGTCAAAGGAATTTGTAAAAATAAAGGTTTCATCCATTCACAAAACCTGTTGTAGTGTTCTTCTTCCTTGGATTTGTGTTTCTTACCAGGAAAAGGCATTGGTTTCTACACCCAAGGTTCTCTCTCATTACCATGCTTGTTGGCAATGAAGTCTTCTTTGGTGTACTTTGCATTCTTAGCAAGCTTTTCTGGTTCCTCTTCAACTTCTTCTTTATCGGGAGCATCACCTGGTTCAGTTTCAGCATTAGAAATAGAAACACTATTAGGATCTTTACCTGTTCCAGAAGATTCTGTAACTGTTTTATGCTTCTTCTTCTTCTTGGAAGGAATATCATCACTCGAAGTGCGTTGAGAATCTTGCTCGATCCTCTTAGGATGTCCTTCAGGATATAAGGGGTCTTGAGTGGTAGCACCTCCTCTTGTCCGTATTTCACACGCTTGTTTTTCTCTTGCAGCATTAACTAGCAAGTCTTTTTGCACCTTGGTAAGCTGATCAATTTGAGTCTGAACCATTTGAAAATGTTTAACCAGTATCTTCACATCATTGGAGGTTCTCTCCACAATATCCTGCAACTTGTTAATAGCTCTAGAATTTTCCAACATATGATTTTGCACCCTTCTATTAAAATTATCTTGCTGAACAATAAAATTATCTAACTCATCTAAGCATTGATCAGGAGATTTAGAGTAAGGAATATCTCTATCATCAAAGCGTTGGAGAGAGTGTACCTCAATAGTGGATGAGTGAGGGATTGGCTTACATAATTCTTCTATAGGAGGTAAATTCTTCACGTCTTCGGACTTAATACCTTTCTCCTTAAGAGATTTCTTGGCTTCCCTCATAGCTTCATCATTTAATTCAATCATTCCTCTCTTCTTTGGTGTTGGCTCTGGAGCTGGCGCTGATGTTGGTGTTGGTGTTGGCTCAACTAGAGTCCAATCATCATGGCTCTTCAGCTTCAACCGGAGTTCTTTCCCTGAATACACAACCAGCACAACTATCCATATATGTCTTAGATTCATCAGTTAGTCCATTATAAAATATATCAAGGAGTTCATTTTTAGGCAATGGCTCTTTAGGCAAAGCTCTAATTAAAGAACAAAACCTTCTCTAAGATTCAGGCAATATCTCTCCTTTTCCCTGTACAAAGTCAAAGATTTTCTGCACAGCAGCATGTTGAGCAATAGCGGGAAAGTATTTCTGAAAGAAAGCATTAACCAAAGCAATAGGACTATGAATAGATCCAGGAGACAAATTATTAAACCAAGTTTTAGCTGCATCTTTCAACGAAAAAGGGAAAATCTTAGCAACAAAGTAAGTGCGAAGCTTAATATCACCAAAAAACAAATTACTCAAAGTAGAAAGCTCATTCATATGTGCCATAGCACTTTCATTTTCAGTACCACAAAAAGGTTCTTTCTCAACAATAGATATGTAAGATAAATCTAAAGAGAAATCATAATCCTTATCTCTAATATTTATGGGAGAAGCAGCAAACTTAGCATCAGGAGATAATTTATATCTACAGCACGTCTTGCTAGAAGTTCCTTAACAGCATTAGCATCACGAGTTGCATGAGCTTCAGCAAAAAAATCATCGTCAAGCTCAATATAAGCGTCATCAAAATCATCACTAGGACATTCCCTAGACTCAGGTGAACCAACAGGTGTAACAGTGGTGTTTCCCATCTTAGCTCTAGCAATTGTAGCATCTAAAAAGGAACCTAGCGAACCACTCTCATCAAGCACAGTAGAAGCATCATCTAAATTATTAGTGGCATTTTCAAACTCAGCTGAAGAAGTAGCAGTAGCATGTGCGTGTGGTGGTGTAAGCAACTCACTCATAAAAGATGGTGAATCAAGAGCAACATAGGTGTTCAAAGTCGTACCTCTTCTTGTAGTGGATGGCAATATAGGAACTTTTCCATCATGAGGTTTACCCATGATGAATGGATTGCAGCGAACAATATGAATTCCAAGTGAACTTACAAATAAAGCTATGTTCCCCGGCAACGGCGCTAGAAAATAGTCTTGATGACCCACAAGTATAGGGAATCGCAACAGTCTTCGAGGGAAGTAAAACCCAAATTTATTGATTCGACACAAGGGGAGCCAAAGGATATTTATAAGCCTTAACAGATGAGTTGTCAATTCAACTGCACCTGGAAACAGACTTGCTCGCAGCGGTTTATCAGTAGCAACAGTTTTATAGTGGTAACAGTAGTGAAACAGTAACAGCAATAGTAATACAAAAGCAGTAATAGTAGCAATACTAAATAGTAGGATAAAATACTGTAGGCATAGGGATGGATGTACAGGCGTTGCATGGATAAGATAATTCATGAAATTAGTGAGACATGGGCAATTGCAGATAAATAATGATAAAGCATCCTAGTACTAAACAATCATAGGCATGTGTTCCATATATAGTCGTACGTGCTCGCAATGAGAAACTTGCACGACATCTTTTGTCCTACCAGCCTATTGCAGCAGGGCCTCAGGGGAAACTACTGGTAATTAAGGTACTCCTTTTAATAAAGTACCGGAGCAAAGCATTAACACTCGGTGAACACATGTGATCCTCACATCATAGCCATCCCCTCTGGTTATCCCAATTTCTGTCACTTTGGGGCCTCGGGTTCCGGACAACAATATGCGTAAACAACTTGCAGGTAAGACCATAAACAACAAGTATCATCACAAAACAATAACAAGTTCAGATCTGAAATCATGGCACTCGGGCCCAAAGTGATAAGCATTAAGCACAACAAGTTGCAACAATGTCATAAGCACTAATAATAGATACTAGGCACTATGCCCTAACAATCTCATATAAAATTACACGAACAATCTCATCCAATCCCTACCATCCCCTTCGCCTACAATGGGAATTACTCACACATGGATGGGGGAGTCATGGATGGTTGATGGAGAGACGTCGGTGATGATGGTGATGAAGATCTCCTCCAAATCCCGGTCCCGACAGGGTGCCAGAACGGAGTTTCTGGTTCTGAATCATGGTTTCTGATGGTGGTGGCGCAGCGGAAGTCTATCTGGGAAAAACGCCGAACCCCCGCTCCTTTCAGGTTAGAGGGTATATGTAGGTGGAAGGAGGGGTCGAGGCGATGGCCGAGGCGGCCTCACCACAGGTGGGCGCGGTCAGGACTGGGCCGCGCCCCCTGGTTGTGTGGCAGCCTCCCAGCCCCTCTCCATCTTGTCTTCTGGCTCCATGGGTCTTCTGGTGAAATAGGATTTTTGCAATATTTTCCCGGATTTTTACTGAAAGTTGGATTTCTGCACAAAAACAAGACACCAGAGAAATTCTGCTAAAAACTGCATTAGTCCGTGTTAGTTGCATTCAAAACACACAAATTAGAGGAGAAACAACATCAAAAGTGTTCAGGAAAGTAGATACGTTTTGGACGTATCAATATGCTACATTCCAAATAGGACAAGGTGAGGAGCCCTGCCATCCTTGACTTTCCCCTGATTGCTCTTGATGGGACATACCATCGCTGTACCTTGTACTTCCTTGACCGTGACCACTCCATTAGCACTGTGCACTGTGGTGGTTGGTAAACCACCACGGTGCACTCTGTCATCATCATCCTCCCCCATGCCTGGGAAGGTTCTCTCCTTGATTGTAGGGACTGAAGGGTTTCACAGCATAGTAAATCAAAAAAATTCCTACGGATGCGAACAAGAAAGCCAAGATCTAATCTAGGAGATGTAATCAATGAGAGAGATAGATGAGATCTTCATACCCTTGAAGAAAGCGCACAACAGAAATGTTCAACGGAACGTGGATGATGTAGTCATACTAGCCGTCTCCTCCTTGCGATCCGATCCAACACCGCAAGTGGCGGCGCCTCCAAGAGATGCACACATACGGTGCAGCGACGTCTTCTCCTTCCTTGGTCCAGCAAGTATGGTGGAGAGATAGATTGGACCAGAAGCACGACGGCGTGGTGCTTATGGTGGAGAATTTCTACAGCAGGGCTTCGCCTATGTGCAGTCGCGAGAGAGAGAAGTGGAGGGGCAGCAATTGGCCGGTGGCTAGGGTTGGGTGAGAGGGGAGCTGTGCCCCAGCCCTCCCTTATATAGGAGGCTGGGCGGCCAGCTTGGCCCCTCCTCCAAGCCTAGGGTGGCGGCCAAAGGGGGAGGAGTGGGGGGCAAGTTTTCCCCCTCCTTCTAGAAGGGTTGCCCTATTGTTTCCCCTTGGGCTGGCTGGGCCTTTGTGGGCAAGGTGTGTGACGCCCCAAAATCGGCACCTTGCGAATTATAGCAAACACGCCACAATTCGCACGATGTCGCTTTGGAAACGCACCACCAAGCAAAATATGCACGTCGCAACATACACATTATGCGGGTGGAATCAAGGTAGCAACATTGCACAAGTTCACGATGGAACCCACAAAACAATATATAAATAACCGCGAAGACTCCAATGAGTCAAGAATACAAATATACATACAAAGATCCAAATCATACATAAAGCAAATAGTATCCGAGTATGGACAAGAATACAAATGGGCCTAAGAGGCCTGAAGATAATGATGGCGTCCATAACCCTGCCCAGGCCAAGCCGGAAGGGTAACCTTGCTAACATCGTCGCTTCCATGTACCTTTCTTCAAACCTGCTCCGGCGAGAAATCCGAGACGAGCAGCAATAAGTACGAAGTACTTAGCAAGACTTCAAGACGTATAAAGCGTAGTCAACAAGCCGCCTTTGTACGTGAGGTACGCAGACAAGCTCGAGAGACTCAAAAGGACGTCAGCTGTATGGTGGGGTTAAGCGGCAGCGAGCAAGCACTAAAGAACCTATAGAGACACTCTACAACTTCCGTCTAATCAGAATAAGTTAAGAGAGCGCATGGAGGAACCAACTAGAACACTACAATAAACATAACCCAGCCAATGGATCACCTCATCGCAACCACACGAAGAAGCAATATCAAAGGCACTCACACGGTTGACAATTTTATAACAATTTAATATTGTAGTAGAACTATTTACTACACCACTTTTTATCATCAATTAGGTGCAAGTTGTTCTATGATCGAGTAGAATGGCTCCAAGTCGTCCATAACCGCGGACATGGCTTTTCGAAAAGATTTACCCTGCAGGGGTGCACCAATGTACCCATACACGCTCGATCAATCCAACCTAGACAAGGGATGGATATCACGACGAGACCGTTGCTAATTCTACAAGAGAGTTTAGGGAGGCCACCCTACTAAGCTACCTGTAACGAAGTTGGCCGAGCTCCGAAGACGGACCCAGAAGTTTGCGACGGCGGTGAAGTCAGGTCGAGGGCTCATCATAGAGGGTCTTCCAGCTTCACATCGGCACGCACGGCAAATAAACCCGTCAACCATCATAGGCGACACAACCGCACCCATCGTAGGGGGGCTTAAAACCTTAAGCACCTTCAAAGGTAACTCAAACCAAATCCAGATCCAAATGTAAATACGGTGTTGTGGCCCCCGGTAAACTAACTCAAGAAAAAGTAGTAAGTCAAGGGAGATCCCACGGCATCTCCACGAGTGGTTAGTGCGCTCAGCTTAGAACAGTTCATGCGAACTCGGGGTCCTAGGGGACACAAGTGAGCCGTCGGAAAACAGGCAAAATGACTCACCGATGCCTCTGCTTAATTCAAGTGTAGTTGTAACATAATTAAATGATGTTTATCTCCAACATCTTATAACCAACTAATCTCTAATTCATATCCATCTCATAACCAAATAGAGCATGTGATAAACTTCCCAACAACCCGATAAGATAACATAACTTGAAACAACCTAAGCATGCCTACGACTCGCAAGGCCAACTCAAACAACAAGCAAAAGGTAATAGGCGGGAGGTGGCGACTATATAGTTTTGCTTTGGGGAAACAGGTGGATAGGTTACGTGACTCGAAACAAGCATCGGAACACAAGGCTAGCATAAAGCATAAAGCATAAACACAAATAGGTAATAAGTACCCCTATAGGTAGGTAAGGGGTGGGAAAGCTTGCCTAGCAAGATTGTCGAAGAATACCCGAAGAACTTGTCGTTGCTCACAACACCACGAAGCGTCCTATCCGGGAAGAAGCAAATCGCTACAACAAACAACGGATGCAACACTTACTACTACGGCAAAAGAATCGGCATGATCATGTGAGGCATGCATGCATGTCATGGCAATTATGATACAATGCAACTTATTCAAATTAAGCGGAATAGGATTCCGACACACATATATGGTTCAAGTTGTTTTACTACACGACAATTTAAATGTTCATTAGCATGGCAAGGACAAGGCATGAGTGAGCTACACAAAATTAAATGAAGTGGGAAAACCATATTTAGTTATTTCCCAATACTCCATATGTTATGTATTAGGTGATATGCAAACTACCACGTTAGTATATGATGCGAGATGCTATCAGGGATATGAATGTCTTATTCAGATTCTTCACATTTTTCTGATAAATTTTCATATAAAATACTTTTTATTCCGAGTTACGGTTTGAAATATAAAAATTATGCAAGATTCAAATACTTGCAGGAATTCTCAGAAAAACAGAGCAGCTGAAACTGGACCGAACCTAAGTCCTAAGGCGAGGGATAAAATCTGCTGCGCGGGCGACGGGCAGCTCCGGGCGGACCTGGGCCACGGCCCACAAGTGGCGCCAGATCTGCACAAAATAGATCAAAAAAAAGGTGAGGCTTTTTGCCTCGACTGGGATTCGAACCGAGGAACTGCCGGGATTGGGCAAAGGAACAGACCGGATGGGCTACTGAATGGATGTGATGATTGAAGGGTCGCGTTGCACTTGACTATTCTCTGAAGCTGGCACCTTGGACTTGGCTAATCAGAACGAGGACGATGATGCGCTGCGGAAGCAGAGGGCGAGCGCCCTTGCTGTCGATGTCGGAAGGACCACGGTTTGCTGATTAAGAGAGCCGGCTTGGCCAGATCTTGCTTGGGTCGAGGAGGAGCGGGGCGAGCTTGGTGACGCAGACTCGAAGATGCAGAGATGTTCGGAGCGCACTGCAGGCTGACGACGACAACGAGCACGGACGATGCTGGTAAGAAGGAACTTGGCGTCGCTCCAAATAGTCCCGGCCGGCTCTGGATCCTTCAGGGAAGAAGACGAGGGTGACGTAGCGGTTCAATTCCCGCGCTCAGGAGAGCTCGAGGTGGACCCAAGTCGCGGGGCAGCGTCGAGGAAGAACTCCGGAGGACGGCGCCACGACGAGGTGCTTCGGTGGTTGCAGAGGCGGCGTGGTCGGAAAAGTTGACGGAGTAGTGGTAGACGGCGTCGGGCAGGGACGCGCGCAGGACGAAGGTCGAGGATGCCGACGAGCATGCGCGTGACGGTGACGAACTGCCGTGGTCGATGCAGTGAAGAGGCGCTCGTGCTCGCGGAAGGGAAAAAAAAGGACGGCGACGAGCTTGACGTTGATGAACGCGGACTCGAGCACCGGGAAAATCTCGGAAACAGAGGCGCGCGCGCACTCTGCAGAGGAAGAAAACGGAGGGACAGAGGTTGCGTGATGAGCATGGCCATGGTGGTGGAGAGGCCGGAGAGCGAGGCGCTTGCTCGCTCGAGCATAGGCGGTGGCGCGAGGGGAACAGAGGAGGGTTAGGGTTGCAGCATAGGTGCTGGGGAATTTATAGAGTGAACAGGCGATGGGACAGACGTCCATCACAGGACAGCGATGTGAGAAGCTTCGGATGAGCTGCCGTACAGGAAGAAAACGATGGAAGGGAAAAGGAGGGATGGGCTTCGCTGAGGTTAGGGAGAAAAGGGATAGATGGGCTGCTGGGCTCCTTCGCTTCTCCTCCCCCTTTTTTTCTGATTTGCTTCTTCTTTTGGGGATAAGAGGGAAAAAGGAGGGGTTTCAAAAGGTTGCAAAACAGGTTTAAAATAAGATTTTAAAATTTTGATTTACTCTCTGAAATAATTTTCAAAGGTTTGCAAATATTTTTGGTTTAGTCTTAATTCAAAATAACAGAAGAAGAGGAGGGGTTTGTTTCATAAAACATTACAAGCAAAATAAAAATAGATGTTATACCAAATAATTTTAGTTTTGACAAAAACATATGCAAGGTGAAGGATGCATGATGATGCACAAAAATAAAATAACAAACAAATCTAATAAAGGGGATTTTTTTGGGCCGTTACAATCGACACCACCAACAAGGGATCTCGCCCCGAGATCCACTCTCGTGTAGGGGAGAGAGTTGGTTAAACTATCGAATCTTCTTGCACCGTGTAGATGTCGTCGACACCACCAACAAAAGGTTCCTTCTCGACACCACCAACAAAGGATTCTTGCTCCAATTGACGATGATGAACTTCCGAAGAGTGAACCTATTAGGTTGAAGGCAAGAGATCGTCCACCCACGTGGAAACCTAAACTCAAAGAGGTAGGTAAGAGAGACGACACAAAATTCGCAAAGGTAAGGGAAGAGAAGCACAAAGGTAAGGAGTAAAATGCAGAGCTACTTAGAACTATCCAATGCATTTTTACCAAAATATTTTTGACACTAGAGTCAACAACGTCCGTTTGCAAGGTTAACCTACAGGCAGAGCAGACCCGCGGGTATCGACAAAACCTTGGCTCTGATACCACTTGTGACGCCCCAAAATCGGCACCTTGCGAATTATAGCAAACACGCCACAATTCGCACGATGTCGCTTTGGAAACGCACCACCAAGCAAAATATGCACGTCGCAACATACACATTATGCGGGTGGAATCAAGGTAGCAACATTGCACAAGTTCACGATAGAACCCACAAAACAATATATAAATAACCGCGAAGACTCCAACGAGTCAAGAATACAAATATACATACAAAGATCCAAATCATACATAAAGCAAATAGTATACAAGTACAGACAAGAATACAAATGGGCCTAAGAGGCCTGAAGATAATGATGGCGTCCATAACCCTGCCCAGGCCAAGCCGGAAGGGTAACCTTGCTAACGTCGTCGCTTCCATGTACCTTTCTTCAAACCTGCTCCGGCGAGAAATCTGAGACGAGCAGCAACAAGTACGAAGTACTTAGCAATACTTCAAGACGTATAAAGCGTAGTCAACAAGCCGCCTTTGTACGTGAGGTACGCAGACAAGCTCGAGAGACTCAAAAGGACGTCAGCTGTATGGTGGGGTTAAGCGGCAGCGAGCAAGCACTAAAGAACCTATAGAGACACTCTACAACTTCCGTCTAATCAGAATAAGATAAGAGAGCGCATAGAGGAACCAACTAGAATACTACAATAAACATAACCCAGCCAATGGATCACCTCATTGCAACCACACGAAGAAGCAATATCAAAGGCACTCACACGGTTGACAATTTTATAACAATTTAATATTGTAGTAGAACTATTTACTACACCACTTTTTATCATCAATTAGGTGCAAGTTGTTCTATGATCGAGTAGAACGGCTCCAAGTCGTCCATAACCGCGGACACGACTTTTCGAAAAGATTTACCCTACAGGGGTGCACCAATGTACCCATACACGCTCAATCAATCCAACCTAGACAAGGGATGGATTTCACGACGAGACCGTTGCTAATTCTACAAGAGAGTTTAGGGAGGCCACCCTACTAAGCTACCCGTAACGAAGTCGGCCGAGCTCCGAAGACGGACCCAGAAGTTTGCGACGGCGGTGAAGTCAGGTCGAGGGCTCATCATAAAGGGTCTTCCAGCTTCACATCGGCACGCAAGGCAAATAAACCCGTCAACCATCATAGGCGACACAACCGCACCCATCGTAGGGGGGCTTAAAACCTTAAGCACCTTCAAAGGTAACTCAAACCAAATCCAGATCCAAATGTAAATACGGTGTTGTGGCCCCCGGTAAACTAACTCGAGAAAAAGTAGTAAGTCAAGGGAGATACCACGGCATCTCCACGAGTGGTTAGTGCGCTCAGCTTAGAACAGTTCATGCGAACTCGGGGTCCTAGGGGACACAAGTGAGCCGTCGAAAAACAGGCAAAATGACTCACCGATGCCTCTGCTTAATTCAAGTGTAGTTGTAACATAATTAAATCATGTTTATCTCCAACATCTTATAACCAACTAATCTCCAATTCATATCCATCTCATAACCAAATAGAGCATGTGATAAACTTCCCAACAACCCGATAAGATAACATAACTTGAAACAACCTAAGCATGCCTACGACTCGCAAGGCCAACTCAAACAACAAGCAAAAGGTAATAGGCGGGAGTTGGCGACTATATAGTTTTGCTTTGGGGAAACAGGTGGATAGGTTACGTGACTCGAAACAAGCATCGGAACACAAGGCTAGCATAAAGCATAAAGCATAAACACAAATAGGTAATAAGTACCCCTATAGGTAGGTAAGGGGTGGGAAAGCTTGCCTGGCAAGATTGTCAAAGAATACCCGAAGAACTTGTCGTTGCTCACAACACCACGAAGCGTCCTATCCGGGAAGAAGCAAATCGCTACAACAAACAACGGATGCAACACTTACTACTACGGCAAAAGAATCGGCATGATCATGTGAGGCATGCATGCATGTCATGGCAATTATGATGCAATGCAACTTATTCAAATTAAGCGGAATAGGATTCCGACACACATATATGGTTCAAGTTGTTTTACTACACGACAATTTAAATGTTCATTAGCATGGCAAGGACAAGGCATGAGTGAGCTACACAAAATTAAATGAAGTGGGAAAACCATATTTAGTTATTTCCCAATACTCCATATGTTATGTATTAGGTGATATGCAAACTACCACGTTAGTATATGATGCGAGATGCTAACAGGGATATGAATGTCTTATTCAGATTCTTCACATTTTTCTGATAAATTTTCATATAAAATACTTTTTATTCCGAGTTACGGTTTGAAATATAAAAATTATGCAAGATTCAAATACTTGCAGGAATTCTCAGAAAAATAGAGCAGCTGAAACTGGACCGAACCTAAGTCCTAAGGCGAGGGATAAAATCTGCTGCGCGGGCTCCGGGCAGCTCCGGGCGGACCTGGGCCACGGCCCACAAGTGGCGCCAGATCTGCACAAAATAGATCAAAAAAAAGGTGAGGCTTTTTGCCTCGACTGGGATTCGAACCGAGGAACTGCCGGGATTGGGCAAAGGAACAGACCGGATGGGCTACTGAATGGATGTGATGATTGAAGGGTCGCATTGCACTTGACCGTTCTCTGAAGCTGGCACCTTGGACTTGGCTAATCAGAACGAGGACGATGATGCGCTGCGGAAGCAGAGGGCGAGCGCCCTTGCTGTCGATGTCGGAAGGACCGCGGTTTGCTGAAGAAGAGAGCCGGCTTGGCTAGATCTTGCTTGGGTCGAGGAGGAGCGGAGCAAGCTTTGTGACGCAGACTCGAAGATGCGGAGATGTTCGGAGCGCACTGCAGGCTGACGACGACAGCGAGCACGGACGACGCTGGGAAGAAGGAACTTGGCGTCGCTCCAAATAGTCCCGGCCGGCTCTGGATCCTTCAGGGAAGAAGACGAGGGTGACGTAGCGGTTCAATTCCCGCGCTCAGGAGAGCTCGAGGTGGACCCAAGTCGCGGGGCAGCGTCGAGGAAGAACTCCGGAGGACGGTGCCACGACGAGGTGCTTCGGTGGTTGCAGAGGCGGCGTGGTTGGAAAAGTTGACGGAGTAGTGGTAGACGGCGTCGGGCAGGGACGCGCGCAGGACGAAGGTCGAGGATGCCGACGAGCATGCGCGTGACGGTGACGAACTGCCGTGGTCGATGCAGTGAAGAGGCGCTCGTGCTTGCAAAAGGGAAAAAAAGGACGGCGACGAGCTTGACGTTGATGAACGCGGACTCGAGCACCGGGAAAATCTCGGAAACAGAGGCGTGCACGCACTCTGCAGAGGAAGAAAACGGAGGGACAGAGGTTGCGTGATGAGCATGGCCGTGGTGGTGTAGAGGCCGGAGAGCGAGGCGCTTGCTCACTCGAGCATAGGCGGCGGCGCGAGGGGAACAGAGGAGGGTTAGGGTTGCAGCATAGGTGCTGGGGAATTTATAGAGTGAACAGGCGATGGGACAGACGTCCATCACAGGACAGCGACGTGAGAAGCTTCGGATGAGCTGCCATACAGGAAGAAAACGATGGAAGGGAAAAGGAGGGATGGGCTTCGCTGAGGTTAGGGAGAAAAGGGATAGATGGGCTGCTGGGCTGCTTCGCTTCTCCTCCCCCTTTTTTCTGATTTTCTTCTTCTTTTCTTGCTAAAATTTTTGGGGATAAGAGGGAAAAAGGAGGGGTTTCAAAAGGTTGCAAAACAGGTTTAAAATAAGATTTTAAAATTTTGATTTACTCTCTGAAATGATTTTCAAAGGTTTGCAAATATTTTTGGTTTAGTCTTAATTCAAAATAAGAGAAGAAGAGGAGGGTTTGTTTCATAAAACATTACAAGCAAAATAAAAATAGATGTTATACCAAATAATTTTAGTTTTAACAAAAACATATGCAAGGTGAAGGATGCATGATGATGCACAAAAATAAAATAACAAACAAATCTAATAAAGGGGATTTTTCTAGGCCGTTACAAGGTGCGCCTGGCCCAAGTGGCCAGGACACTTCCCCTTAGGCCCACGCAGGCATCCGTTGAGTGGGCCCACTTTGGCCCCACTACGGAACCTTCTAAAACACTCCGGTACAATACCGATAAACCCCAAAACTTTTCCGGAATCCAAAAACTGCTTTCCATTATATGAATCTTATTCTCCGGACCATTCCGGAATCTCTCGTGATGTCCGGGATCTCATTCGAGACTCCGAACAAAAAACTCAATACCCAATTATCCATTCTATCCTAGCATCGATACACGTTAAGTGTGTGACCCTACGGGTTCGAGAATATCCAGACATGATCTTCTATCAATAATCAATAACGGGATTTGGAAACGCATATTGACTCCCACATATTCATCGATGATCATATCGGATGAACCATTCAATTAATCCCATATATGTATTCCCTTCGTCTCGCGATATTTTACTTGCCCGAGATTCGATCGTCGGTATCTGGATACCTAGTTCAATCTCATTCACAGCAAGTACTTTACTCATTCCATAATACAATATCACTTTGTGATTAACTACTGAACCACATGCTTGCAAGCGGTGTTCATATCAATTACCGAGTGGGCCTGTAGTATATCTCTCCGACTCGGGAGGGACAAATTCCATCTCGATACATACAACCCAACAAGTACTTTCCGATCACCTGAGAGACACCTTGATGATCACCCTTTCATAGGATGACATTTGATGACCTCAAAGCTCTCTTCTGGCACTAGGGAGTTGCATTATCTCATGGTCTAAGGAATACAATGCTTGACATAGGAAAAAGCTCGCAAAGATGAACACAATGACACGATCTAATTGCTGTGCTTTATTTGGGTCTGTCCATCACATCATTCTCCTAATGATATGACTTCATTATTAATTGACAACTCATGTCTATGGTTAGGAAACCTTAACCATCATTAATCAATGAACTAGTCCATAGAGGAGTACTAGGGACACGGTGTGGTTCATAAACCACACAAGTATTAAAGTTTCTCCTTAATACAATTCTAGCATGGAATATAAACATTATCACAAACAAGAATTATAATAATAACATCTTTATTATTTCCTCTAGGGCATAATTCCAACATTCTCCCTCTTCCACTAGAGTAAATAATGTAGTTTACATATGGTAACAATCTAACACCCATGGCATTAAGATGCTGATCATGTTTTGCTCGTGGAAGAGGTGTAGTCAACGGATCTGCAACATTCAGATCCGTATGTACTTTGCTAATCTTCAGATCTCCATCTGCAATATAATCTCAAATTATATGAAATCGGTGGTTGATGTGCTTGGTATTTGGATGATATCTTGGTTCCTTAGCCAACGCTATGGCACCAGTGTTGTCGCATAATATCTCCAGTGGGTGCAAAGCACTTGGAACCACACCAAGTTCATCGATGAAGTTTCTGATCCAAACTCCTTCACGTGATGCTTCTGAAGCAGCCATGTACTCTGCTTCAGTTGTAGAATGTGCGATCACACTTTGCTTGCAGCTTCTCTAGCTCACAGCTCCTCCATTCAAAATATAAACGTATCCTGTCTGAGATTTAGAATCATCTGGGTTGGTGTCAAAGCTAGCATCGGCGTAACCTTTTATGACGAGTTACTCATCACCTCCATAGACCAAGAACATTTCTTTAGTCCTATTTAAATACTTTAGGATGTTCTTCACGGCTGTCCAGTGTTCTACTCCTGGATCACTTTGGTATCTGCTAGTCAAACTAAGAGCATTGAACACATCCAGTCTAGTACACAACATGGCATACATGATAGAACCTATGGCCGAGGCATATGGCACATTGCTCATACTTTCTCTATCTTTTATCGTAGCTGGACACCGAGCCTTGCTCAATATCTTACCTGACAACATGGGCAATGAACCCTTCTTTGCTTTATCCATTCTGAGCCTTTTCAGAACTTTGTCCAAGTATGTACTTTGGCTTAAACCTATTAGGCGTCTTTGTCTATCTCTATAGATTTTGATGCCTAATATATAAGCAGCTTCTCCTAGGTCTTTTATTGAAAAACATTTATTCAAATAACTCTTCACATCGTTAAGCATATTGATGTCATTTCCAATAATCAATATGTCATCCACATATAGTACTAAAAATGTCACCAAGCTCCCACTCACTTTCTTGCACACACAAGCTTCATAGCAATTTGGAACAAATCCAAAACTCTTGATCACTTGATCAAAGCGAAGGTTCCAACTCCGGGATGCTTGCTTCAGCCCATAAATGAAACGCTAAAGTTTGCACACTTTATCAGCATCCTTAGGATCGACAAAACCTTCGGGCTGCATCATATACAACTCTTCATCAATGTTGCCATTGAGGAACACAATCTTGACATCCATTTGCCAAATTTCATAATCATGGAACGCAACAATTGCTAATAAAATCTAAATGCACTTAAACATCGCTACGGGAGAGAAAGTCTCATCATAGTTAACACCTTGAACTTGCCAAAAACCTTTTGCGACAAACCGAGCCTTGTAGACGGTAACATTACCATCCACGTCCATTTTCCTTTTGAAAATCCATTTCCACTCAACGGCCTTACGGTTGCTAGGAGGGTCCACCAAAGTCTATACTTGGTTTTTGCTCATGGATCCCAATTCGGATTTCATGGCTTCTAGCCATTTCCCAGAGTCTGGGCTCATCGTCGCTTCCTCATAGTTCGCATGTTCATTGTTGTCTAACGACATGATGGTTAAGACAGGGTTGCCGTACCATTCAGGAGTGGCACGCAACCTTGTTGACCTGCGAAGTTCAATAGTAGCATTGTTCAAAGTTTGATGATCCTCGTCATTAACTTCCTCTCTTGTTGGTGCAGGCGGCGCCGGAACAACTTCGGGTGCTGCGCTACTCTCCAACTTGAGAGAAGGTTCAATAACCACATCTAGCTCTACCTTCCTCCCACTTACTTCTTTTGAGAGAAACTCCTTCTCAAGAAAGGATCCGTTCTTAGCAACAAAGTCTTTGCCTTTGGATCTGTGGTAGAAGGTATACCCAATCGTTTCCTTAGGGTATCCTATGAAGACACATTTCTCTGCTTTGGGTTCGAGCTTGTCCGGCATCAATTTCTTGATGTAAGCTTCGCATCCCCAAACATTAAGAAACAACAGCTTAGGTTTAGCACCAAATCATAGTTCATACGGTGTCGTCTCAACGGATTTAGATGGTGCCCTATTTAAAGTGAATGCAGCGGTTTCTAATGCATAACCCCAAAATGATAACGACAAATCTGTAAGAGACATCATCGATCGCACCATATCTAATAGAATTTGATTCCGGCATTCAGACACACCATTGCACTGTGGTGTTCTAGGTAGCGTGAGTTGCGAAACGATTCCGCTTGCTTTAAGATGCGTGAGAAAATCATAACTCAAATATTCACCTCCACGATCGGATCGTGGAAATTTAATTTTCCTGTTATGATGGTTTTCCACTTCATTCTGAAATTCTTTGAACTTAACATTTCAGATTTATGTTTCCTTAAATAGACATACCAATATCTACTTAAGTCATTGATACGTCCATTTTGCATCACTATTTTGTATCATAATTTACTGTTATTCATTGATATATTTCATATTTAGAGTTGATACTTATGTTATTTCCCTTGTTTTCACATGTTTGATGATCATTGGAGGATTTGCTGCCGGAGTCAGGATTCTGCTGGAAAAAAGGACCATCAAGGGACCATATTTTGAAGATCAGGAAAATTTCAGAAAAATACCAGGAAATTGTATTTTCCCAGAAGACTCAGGAAGCCAGAAGGAGGAGTCGAGAGGAGCCAGGAGGGGCCCTCACGCCAGGGTGGCTCGGCCTGGCCCTGGCCGCGCCAGCCCTGCATGAGGCCACCCTAGCACACTTCTGCCATCGCCCCTTCGCGTACTTTATCGTCCCCGAAACCTAAGTGAGGGGGAGGCTCAGAGATAGACACCGCCGCCTCTGCGGGGCAGAAAACACCAGAAAGAGAAAAGCTCTCCGGCAGGCAGAAATCTGCCGGGGAAATTCCTTCCCGGAGAGGGGAGATCATCGCCATCGTCATCATCATCGCACCGGACTTCATCGGGATCATCTCCATCACTAGCACCTGCATCTCCACCATCACCACGCCATCCCGCTGTAACATCTTCAGTTGGATCTTGCTATATTCATAGGGGAAACTTTCCCGGTGTTGATTACTCTTGTAGTTGATGCTATTGAGTGGAACCGTTGAATTAAGGTTTATGTTCAGATTGTTATTTACCATTATTTCACCTCTGATCATGATCCATATGATGTCTTATGAGTAGTTCATTTAGTTCTTGAGGACATGGGAGAAGTCAAGATGTTAGTAGTGAATTATTGTTGAGAAATATTTAATGGTTTGGTATTGTTGTGGTGCTATTTCACTAGTGGTGTCATGTGAACGTCGACTACATGATACTTCACCATTTATGGGCCTAGTGAGATGCATTGTGTATTTGGCTACCAATTGTGGGGTTGCTGGAGTGACAGAAACCTAAACCTCCGTTGGGAAACCTTTGCACCAGGGAGCGTAGGATCTTAGAGTTTAAGGCTGTGGTTAGATTTATCTTAATTACTTTCTTGTATTTGCGGATGCTTGCAGGAGGGTATAATCACAAGTGTGTATTTATCCTAGTAAGGGTAGTGCGCTAGCACAGGTTCACCCCCATAACACCTATCAAACCAATAAAGACTATTGGCTTTATGAAGCGAAAGCTCTTGACAGAAACTTCCGTGTGTCCTCGAGAACGTTTGGTTATTATAAGTTACACGACCGGCTTGTCCTTTGCTGAAGAAAGGATTGGGCCAGTTGCTGCAATTGTTACTACTGTCTTTTATTTACTCGCACTTTATTTACTCGTATTACCAAATACCCCTGAAAACCTGTTTGCTAGTATTTACAGTGAATCCTTGATTAAAACCACTCATCAACACCTTCTGCTCCTCGTTGGGTTCGACACTCTTATTTATCGAAAGTACTACGATACACCCCCTATACTTGTGGGTCATCAGTCATCAGTAAAAGTGAAAAAATAGCGATATCCACCACGCATCGAAATACTCATTGGTCCGCACACATCGGTATGTATGATTTCCAATAAGTCCGTTGCTCACTCCATTATTCCGGAGAATGGGGTTTTGATCATCTTGCCCATGAGGCATGGCTCGCATGTGTCAAACGATTCAAAATCAAGAGACTCCAAAAGTCCATCAGAGTGGAGTTTCTTCATGCGTTTCACGCCAATATGACCTAGACGACAGTGCCATAAATAAGTTGACTTATCACTATCTACTTTGCATCTTTTAGCCTCAATGTTATGGATGCGTGTTTCATTGCTTTTGAGATTCAGAAGAAATAAACCATTCACGACAGGTGCATGTCCATAAAATATGTTATTCATATAAATAGAACAACCATTATTCTCAGATTTAAATGAATAACCGTCTTGCAATAAACACGATCCAGATATAATGTTCAACCAGGCACATAATAACACTTATTAAGGTTTAAAACTAATCCCGAAGGTAAAACTAAGGAGAGCATGCCGACGGCCATCACATCAACTTTTGATCTATTGCCAACGCGCATCGTCACCTCATCCCCTGCTAGCCGTCATCTATTCCGTAGCTCCTGTTTCGAGTTACAAATATTAGCAACTGAACCAGTATCATATACCCAGGCACTACAACAAGCGCTAGTAAGGTAAACATCAATAACATGTATATCAAATATACCTTTAATGGTGCCAGCCTTCTTGTCCGCTAAGTACTTCAGACAGTTGCATTTCCAGTGACCCTTGTCCTTGCAATAGAAGCACTCAGTGTCTGGCTTAGGTCCATACTTGAGCTTCTTCTCAGTAGGGGCAATGCTCTTGCCGCTACCTTTCTTGAAGGATCCCTTTGCACCCTTAGCTTTCTTGAAGCTAGTGATCTTGTTGACCATCAACACATGATTATCTTTCTTGATATCCACCTCCACAGCTTTCAGCTTTGCGAAGAGCTCAGTGATCATATCAGTGGTACCAATTTGATTGTGAGTAGCTACAAAGCCTTTGTAGCTAGGAGGGAGTGATTGCAGAACTCTGTCAATCTTGAGCTCTTCTGGAATCTTGCAGTCCAGTTGCTCAAGGCGTTGAGTGTAGCCCGACATCATAATGGCGTTCTCACTAACAGAACTCCCTTCCTCCATCTTGCAGTTAAAAAACTTCTCAGAGATCTCATATCTCTGAAAACGGGCTTGAGCCTAAAACATGGTTTTTAGTTCCTCAAGTATCTCATAAGGCCCACGGTACTTCTCAAAACGATTTTGAAGCTCCGGTTCCATAGCAAACAACATGGTACTCATAATCGCATCATAATCATCTCTGCGAGAATTGAAGTAAGCAAGTTCTTCAGTTTTCGCTGTTGCGGCAGGGGGGTTACCTAGCGCTTCCTCAAGTACATAAGCCTTTTGTCCGCCAGCGAGAATGATCCTCAGATTGCAGAACCCGTTGGTGAAGTTAGAACCATTGTTTTTAAGCTTTTCTTTCTTGGCAAACATGTTGAAGTTGAAGTTGGATTTAGCCATTTGATCTACACAATTGGCAAGTATAGTTTAGACTATGTTCAAGACAATTAGTTTAACTTAATCAAATTACTAGATGAACTCCCACTAAATTCAACATCCCTCAAGTTGTTTAGTGAACACGATCCAAATTCACCCCACCTGTCGGGGATATAACCCCGGGTATACCAAAGTACCCTTTTTTATAACTAATATATATGTTTTATATTGAGTCATATATACAGGAATATTAGAAAGTGTTTAGACAGTCAGCTTGGGCCAGATTATATCCCCTTGGGCTGGAACTCAGCTGTACCGGCCGGAATACAATAGCCCAGGCCGGATTATAACTCCATCTGGCCGGAATATAGAAGCTGGGCCAGAATATTAAAGCATGGCCGGATTATCTCTAGGCTGGGCCGGGATATTGCAGCCCAGGCCGGCGTCCCGCCCCGCAGCGCCCAGGTGGGCCGACCTCCTCAGCCCCCGGCTGGCTTGCCCCGGCTGGGCCGCTCCCGCTCTTCCGTCCCGGCGCCCCGCTGCCTTCCCGGCTGGGCCTCGCGCCCGAGCAGGCCGGCTGCTGACTCGCCCCGGCTGGGCCCGGGTCTCCTCAGCCCCGGCTGGGCTGCTTTGCCCCGGCTGGGCCGGCTCCTCCTCCAGGCCGGTGTCCCCTTCCTGCCCCGGCTGGGCCGGCATTGTTCCCCGGCTGGGCCAGGATCTCCAGCCCCGGCTGGGCCGCTGCGCGTCCTCCAGGCCGGCTTAGCCAGGCCGACATTCCCAGCCCAGGCCGGGATTCCTTATACCGGCTGGGCTGGCCTTTGTCTACTGTTCCGGCCGGGCCAGGCCGGGATTCCCTGGCCCAGGCCGGATTATTACTCCCCAAGGCCGAGATTCGTCACCTCCGGCATACTTTCCTCGTCTGGCATCGCCTCCAGCGCATCGTGCCAGTCCTGGGACGCCTCCAGGCTTGGACTGGCACATCCTCCATTGTCATATGCTGGTCTTGGGACGCCCATTGGCTCAGACCAGCATATCCCTCCTCTCCTAGTCAGTCTTATCCTCAGGAGGAGGATAATACTGATGACATGATAATCCAGAAGACAGACGCTAGAAGACGAAGACCAAGGACTCCAAGTACAGGCATCGATGGGACTAGCCCATGACCGTGACGCAGCGTACAGTACCGAGGACGGTACCGTGCTGATGCAGGCTACAGTGTGACAAGACCCCAGTAGTCATCTCAGCTACAGTGTACATGTGCACTGTGCAGTGGGGCATCCCTTGTCCCCTGGGCTCCCTATATAAGGGGCACCAGGGGGATCGATCACCCCAGCCTCCGGAGGAGGCTCATTCTCTCTCGCTCCATGGGAGCTCTCTAGCACTAGCTGTTTAGCTCCTGCCAAGTGCAGCCTCAGATAGGCAAGATACACAGCTCAAGGAGCACCATTGTAGCTCTCATGTGAAGCTCATATAGATCAGACATGCAGGAGTAGGGGTGTTACCTCCTCACGAGGGCCCCGAACCTGGGTAGCTCGATGTGTTAGCAGTGAGTTCTGTGCTCGGTCTCTACCGAGCCTTCCCTCTCCCGGATCCACCAGCGTACAGTCGGCCCCCATTTAAGCCATCCTATGGCATATGTTGTTTCACCACGACGACATTTGGCGCCCACCGTGGGGCAGATCAAGGCACTGGTAGGAGTACATCCAGACGGGATCTTCTTCATCTGCTCGGGGGCTCGACATCAGCAACGCCTCCGAGCATAGCAGGTCTTCTTCAACTCCCGGGCTGACCTCAACTCGCCCGGGCCAGCATACGACTGTCCCAGATCTACATCGGCATATCCGGGTCGGCACTCGATTTCTCCTGGCCGGCATATTTTATATCCTGGCCAGCATATCCTGTGTCCTGACCAGCATATCCTGTGTCCCGGCCAGCATATCCTGTGTCTCGGCCAGCATATCCTGCGTTCTGGCCAGCATATCCTGTCTCCCGGCCAGCATATCCTGTGTCCCGGCCAGCATATCCTGCGTTCTGGCCAGCATATCCTGTGTCCCGGCCAGCATATCCTGCATTCTGGCCAGCATATCCTGTGTCCCGGCCAGCATATCCTGTGTCCCGGCCAGCATATCCTGTGTCCCGGCCAGCATATCCTGTGTCCCGGCCAGCATATCCTGTGTCCCGGCCAGCATATCCTGTGTCCCGGCCAGCATATCCTGTGTCCCGGCCAGCATATCCTGTGTCCTGGCCAGCATATCCTGCGTTCTGGCTAGCATATCCTGTGTTCTGGCCAGCATATCTTATGTCCCGGCCGGCATATTTTATGGTCATCGTGCCAAGGATCGTTCTGCCTCGAGCATCTGCAGGTACTTCAAACTTCCTCAACGGTGCATGCAAAATGACTACAGAACAGGTTGGATATTTCATCATATATATATCTATTAACTGGCTATGACTCTCCATATTGCCATTACAAGAAGAAATTGATATTATACCACCAGGGCTTCAGTTTATATCTCAGTGTCTCAGGTATTTCAGTATGCTGGCATATCATGGCAAAGAGCAAATTTTCAGTATACCGGCATATGTTATATTTTGTATCCTGGCCGGCATATTTTATGTCCCAGCCAGCATATCTTTATATCCTGGCCAGCATATCTCAAAGTCTCAGGTCTCAGGTATTTCAGTTTGTTAGTACATCAGGTTATTAAGTGATATCTTGAGTCATATGTGTTTCAATATGCCAACATATCATGGCATGAGAAGAGTTTTAGTATGCCGGCATATCGTGGCAAGAGCAAAGTTTTAGTATGCCGGCATATCATGGCAAAGAGCAAAATGTCAGTATGCCAGCATATCATGGCAAAATGTCAGTATGCCAGCATATCATGGTAAAATGTCAGTATGCCAGCATATCATGGCAAAATGTCAGTATGCCAGCATATCATGGCAAAGAGCAAAATGTCAGTATGCCAACATATCATGGCAAGAGCAAAATCTCAGTATGTCGACATATCATGGCATCGATCAAAATCTCCAATCACCGTTTATTTCGGTTTGCCAGCGTATCAAGGCATCAATCAATAACTCATATCGCCGTTTATTTTGGCATGCCAGCATATCACGGCATTCTGTAATCCTTTCAGTTATCGCCAATTCTGGCACAGTAATATATCGAGACATCGATCTCAAAGCTAACAAGCATCATATCTCTTATCATATCCGGTTTCATAGAGTATCCCGGTTTAGCATATTAACATGTCTTATCATTTTTGCATACTAACAAGTGCCCAGCGATGGCACAGCCCAAGAGGCATATCAGTATACCGGCATTGTCAAAACAGACAATGTCGATGAGACATAGCCTGAGAGGCAAAGTGTCGATATAAAGCCCAAAGAGGCAAATAGCTCAAAAGGCAAAAGCAGCCTAAGAGGCATATCAGTATACCGGCATTGTCAAAGCAGACAATGTCGATGAGACATAGCCTGAGAGGCAAAGTGTCGATATAAAGCCCAAAGAGGCAAATAGCTCAAAAGGCAAAAGTAGCCCAAGAGGCATATCAGTATACCGGCATTGTCAAAGCGGACGATGTCGATGAGACATAGCCTGAGAGGCAAAGTGTCGATATAAAGCCCAAGAGGCAAAGTAGCCCAAGAGGCATATCAGTATACCGGCATTGTCAAAGCGGACGATGTCGATGAGACATAGCCTGAGAGGCAAAGTGTCCATATAAAGCCCAAGAGGCAAAGTAGCCCAAGAGGCATATCAGTATACCGGCATTGTCAAAGCGGACGATGTCGATGAGACATAGCCCAAGAGGCAAAGTGTCGATATAGCCAAAGAGGGCACAATAGTATTTTGAGATAGCCCGTGAAGGCTAGCATATCATATATATGAGTTCTTGTCAATCAGGACATTGCCTATAATGGCATGAGATAGAATTGGCCTGTGTAGGCCAGCATATCAGTTGTATGAATATATGAGTTGGGACTTTGGTATATTTCTTGCTGAAGCCTGTGCACGACTCTGCGAGTCCTCCACAGCCTCGGGGGCTAATGTCGGGGATATAACCCCGGGTATACCAAAGTACCCTTTTTTATAACTAATATATATGTTTTATATTGAGTCATATATACAAGAATATTAGAAAGTGTTTAGACAGTCAGCTTGGGCCGGATTATATCCCCTTGGGCCGGAACTCAGCTGTACCGGCCGGAATATAATTGTCCAGGCCAGATTATAACTCCATCTGGCCGGAATATAGAAGCTGGGCCGGAATATTAAAGCATGGCCGGATTATCTCTAGGCTGGGCCGGGATATTGCAGCCCAGGCCGGCGTCCCGCCCCGCAGCGCCCAGGTGGGCCAACCTCCTCAGCCCCCGGCTAGGCCGGCGGCTGGCTTGCCCCGGCTGGGCCGCTCCCGCTCTTCCGTCCCGGCGCCCCGCTGCCTTCCCGGCTGGGCCTCGCGCCCGAGCAGGCCGGCTGCTGACTCGCCCCGGCTGGGCCCGGGTCTCCTTAGCCCCGGCTGGGCTGCTTTGCCCCGGCTGGGCTGGCTCCTCCTCCAGGCCGGTGTCCCCTTCCTGCCCCGGCTGGGCCGGCATTGTTCCCCGGCTGGGCCAGGATCTCCAGCCCCGGCTGGGCCGCTGCGCGTCCTCCAGGCCGGCTTAGCCAGGCCGACATTCCCAGCCCAGGCCGGGATTCCTTATACCGGCTAGGCTAGCCTTTGTCTACTGTTCCGGCCGGGCCAGGCCGGGATTCCCTGGCCCAGGCCGGATTATTACTCCCCAAGGACGAGATTTGTCACCTCCGGCATACTTTCCTCGTCTGGCATCGCCTCCAGCGCATCGTGCCAGTCCTGGGACGCCTCCAGGCTCGGACTGGCACATCCTCCATTGTCATATGCTGGTCTTGGGACGCCCATTGGCTCAGACCAGCATATCCCTCCTCTCCTAGTCAGTCTTATCCTCAGGAGGAGGATAAGACTGATGACATGATGATCCAGAAGACAGACGCTAGAAGACGAAGACCAAGGACTCCAAGTACAGGCATCGATGGGACTAGCCCATGACCGTGACGCAGCGTACAGTACCGAGGACGGTACCGTGCTGATGCAGGCTACAGTGTGACAAGACCCCAGTAGTCATCTCAGCTACAGTGTACATGTGCACTGTGCAGTGGGGCATCCCTTGTCCCCTGGGCTCCCTATATAAGGGGCACCAGGGGGATCGATCACCCCAGCCTCCGGAGGAGGCTCATTCTCTCTCGCTCCATGGGAGCTCTCTAGCACTAGCTGTTTAGCTCCTGCCAAGTGCAGCCTCAGATAGGCAAGATACACAGCTCAAGGAGCACCATTGTAGCTCTCATGTGAAGCTCATATAGATCAGACATGCAGGAGTAGGGGTGTTACCTCCTCACGAGGGCCCCGAACCTGGGTAGCTCGATGTGTTAGCAGTGAGTTCTATGCTCGGTCTCTACCGAGCCTTCCCTCTCCCGGATCCACCAGCGTACAGTCGGCCCCCATTTAAGCCATCCTATGGCATATGTTGTTTCACCACGACGACACCACCTAATCCGATCTTCATGAGAAGAGATGTGGTCTCAATGGTGGACAACAAAGTGTCGATCATATCATTCATATGACTCATGTTTAACCTTTTGGTTTGTGTGTTCCGAGGCCATGTCTGTACATGCTAGCTTGTCAAGTCAAACCCAAGTATCTCTGCATGTGCAAAACTGGCTTGCACCCGTTGTATGTGAACATAGAGTTTATAGCACCCAATCATCACGAGATGCTTCAAAATGATGAACTTTTGCAACGGCGCATACGAGGGGAGAACACAATTTTATCTTGATCTTTAAGTGAGGAATCATCTTATAATGCTACCGTCGCGATCAAATCATAATAAGATACATAAAAGGATAAACATCAAATGCATATAATTTTATGTGACATGGTATAGCCAATCTCCGCGCAATGATCTCCATCTTGTATATGCCAGCATGATCTCCATCACTCCACCATGATTGCCTCCACCACGAATAGCAACTACAACTATTGCTAACTACTTAGCAATAAAGTAAAGCTATTACATGGCGTATAAGAAGTTGACACGCAGGTCATACACAATTATAAAGAAACCATATGGCTCCTGCCAGTTGTGAACTCATTGACATGCAAGTTGTGAAATATTACAAAACACGATCATTGCATACATCACATATATCACATCACATCTTGTGGCCATACCATATCACAAAACACTCCCTGCAAAAACAAGTTAGACGCCTCTACTTTGTTGTTGCATATTTTACGTGGCTTATGGGAGTAACAAGTTAACAATGATTCTTACCTACGAAAAGCCATAACGGTGATATTATGGTTGCTAACATCCGTTGTAAATCCCATGACTACTATAGTGAGAGAAACTGGCATCCACCAGCCGCATGTGTGGAACAAGCCACACATCAAGTGCGGAGCCGGTCTCGCGAACGAGGTCGCGTAAAGTTAGCCTGGACCGCTTCGATCTCACTATGATGCGCCATAAGAAATACACAACATAGAGGTTTGCAATAGAAAACATCAACGCCCGCAACAAGCATGTTGCGTTCTACTCGTGAAACACATCTACGCATAGATCTAGCTCTGATACCACTGAAGGGTTTCGCAGCATAGTAAATCAAAAAATTTCTATGAATGTGAACAAGAAAGCCAAGATCTAATCTAGGAGATGTAATCAATGAGAGATATAGATGAGATCTTCATACCCTTGAAGAAATCACACAGCAGAAACGTTCAATAGAACGTGAATGATGTAGTTGTACTAGCCGTCTCCTCCTTGCGATCTGATCCGATCCAACGCCGCAAGTGGCGGCGCCTCCGAGAGATAAACACGTACGGTGCAGCGACGTCTCCTCCTTCCTTGGTCCAGCAAGTATGGTGGAGAGATATTGGATCAGCAGCACGATGGCGTGGTGCTTATCGTGGAGAATTTTTGTAGCAGGGCTTCGCCTATGTGTAGTCGCGAGAGAGAGAAGTGGAGGGGCAGCAATTGGCCGGCGGCTAGGGTTGGGTGAGAGGGGAGCTGCGCCCCAGCCCTCCCTTATATAGGAGGCTGGGTGGCCAGCTTGGCCCCTCCTCCAAGCCTAGGGCGGCGGCCAAAGGGGGAGGAGTGGGGGGCAAGTTTTCCCCCTCCTTCTAGAAGGGTTGCCCTAGGGTTTCCCCTTGGGCTGGCTGGGCCTTTGTGGGCAAGGTGCGCCTGGCCCAAGTGGCTAGGACACTTCCCCTTAGGCCCACGTAGGCCTCCGTTGAGTGGGCCTACTTTGGCCCCACTCCGGAACCTTCTAGATTCGGTACAATACCGATAAACCCCGAAACTTTTATCCAAAAACTGCTTTCCATTATATGAATCTTATTCTCCGAACCATTCCGGAACCTCTCGTGATGTCCGGGATCTCATTTGAGACTCCGAACAAAAAACTCAATAACGAATTATCCATTCTATCCCAGCGTCGATACACATTAAGGGCGTGTTTGGTAGCCTGGCTCATCTCAGCTATTCTCATCTCAGCAGCGAATTCTAAATATTTGGGTGTTTGGTAGGCCGGCTCGCTTACACGGGCAGTGCCCAACTCAGCCGAAAAATGCCCCTCAGCCCTGCCTGGTAGAGAAGCTCGAATCGAGCTTCGCAGGTGGGCAGGGCCGAACTCGCCTGAGTTCTCCCCCGCGCGTCCTGGGCCCACGCTCGCGCCCACAGGGGTCAAGCCACCCCTGGCTCATTTCCCCCCTTCTCATCTCTCTCTCTCACCCAGCGCCTCCCCCTCCGCCGACCTCCACCATCCCCACCAATGCCGGCCTCTGCCTCCTCTGCCGAAGCCGGCCTCCACCTCCTCAACACCGGCCTCCACCACAGCCTCCTCGACCAGCACCTCTCGCCCCAAGATTATCCTTGCGGAGATCCATGGCCACGACTTCTCCTCGCCATCGCCGGAGCTCCTCCGCCCCAGGGCCACTGCCTGGCCTCGCCAGCGCCGGAGTTACTCTGCTCTAGGACACGGCCTCCCCTTGACAGTGGCACAGCTGCTCCGGAGATCCACGGCCACGGCCATGGCCTCGCCAGCACAAGCACGCCACAGCCTGCGCCGCCACGCCCATGGCCAGCGCGGCCACGCCCAAGGTCAGCGCGGCCACGGCCACCGGAGCGCCCCACGGCCACCGCCAGAGCTCCCTCGCCGGAGATCCTCCGCCAGGACCCGATTGCTTTTGTTTTTTTGTACAGGGACCCGATTGCTTTTTATATTGTATAGAGGGATCCAATCGTGTTTCATTTTTGTATGCAAGGGCACTATTGTGTTTCACTTTTGTATTCAAGGATCTTTATGCAAATTTTATATCTACTCAGCATCTCTCATCATATACAAGCTACCAAACAACTGCCCGACTGAGAATATCACAACCAACCCGGGCTACCAAACACAGCAAAAATCTAAGCCCAGCCTGGCTAGGATCAGCTTGGCTGAAGAAAAATAGCTATTCTCGATCGAGCCGGGCTACCAAACACACCCTAAGTGTGTGACCCTACGGGTTTGAGAATATGCAGACATGATCTTATATCAATAATCAATAGCGGGATCTGGAAACACATATTTGACTCCCACACATTCATCGATGATCATATCGGATGAACCACGATGCCAGGATTCAATTAATCCTGTATATGTATTCCCTTTGTCTCGCGATATTTTACTTGCCAGATATTTGATCATCAGTATCTGCATACCTAGTTCAATCTCATTCACAGCAAGTACTTTACTCGTTCTGTAATCCAATATCACTTTGTGATTAACTCCTTAACCACATGCTTGCAAGCGGTGTTGATATCGATTACTGAGTGGGCCCGAAGTATATCTCTCTGACTCGGGAAGGACAAATTCCATCTCGATACATACAACCCAACAAGTACTTTCCGATCACCTGAGAGACACCTTTATGATCACCCTTTCATAGGATGACATTTGATGACATCAAAGCTCTCTTCCGGCACTAGGGAGTTGCATTATCTCATGGTCTAAGGAATACAATACTTGACATAGGAAAAAGCTTCGCAAAGATGAACACAATGACACGATCTAATTGCTGTGCTTTATTTGGGTCTGTCCATCACATCATTCTCCTAATGATATGACTTCATTATTAATTGACAACTCATGTCTATGGTTAGGAAACCTTAACCATCATTAATCAATGAACTAGTCCATAGAGGCGTACTAGGGACACAGTGTTGTTCATAATCCACAAAAGTATTAAAGTTTCCGATTAATACAATTCTAGCATGGAATATAAACATTATCACGAACAAGAATTATAATAATACCATCTTTATTATTGCCTCTAGGGCATAATTCCAATAGGGACATGACCCTTCGGTTGACTTCTGTTTCCAGGATGTTGGCCATATCCCGGACTCATATGCCGGATCACTGACCCCTGACCGGGTAATCTGGCATGCTCTTGTTCCTGCATAATATATCAAATAGGTTAGGCCAACATATTATACATGCGGGCATATTACACTTGATACCCTGGCTAAGCCGACATTCCTGAGTACCGGCCCGGACACCTCTTATATGTTGGCCTGGCTGGGACTTCTATATGCCAGCCAGGCCCAACTTTAGCCAAACCTCTTAAAGTCAACCTTTTATCTTATCTCTTTATAGTCTCTTGACCCTACCGGGGGTCATCCCCCTGACAGTAAAGTCGCTAGCCTGTATCAAACCGACAGAAAGCAAAAGAAACACCATCGAGGAACTCGATGAAATCATGGAAAACCTAGACCTAAAGGAATCATCGGATTACTCAGATATGGCCTCAGAGGGAAACTCTGACAGCATCAGTAATTATTCTAAAGAGTGTTTCACCGCTCATTATGGTGATGTCTCCTATGGCTCTTAAGATGAGTGGTCCCAGGGATGGAACTACATGACGATGAGCAAACCAACTTTTGTTCGAGCACCAACAACAACACCAGCAATCGGCATCAGGTGTATGTAATAATAAACAATACATCAGAGGAGTTTGACGGTGATAACAATCCAATTATCAACCCGAAAAACCTTCAGCAAGGTGCGAACCACATGGTAGAAGGAGAAATCAAAGCAACTGCTGCAGCCAGGGTGAAAGTTCACCTCACAGCACCCGAGTGGGAAACAATCAAAGCAACTGTCAATCACGGTGTAGTCATACTGCCAAATTCAACACGGGAAGTGTTAATGGGGTACCAATATGCCCTGCATCAGCAAAGGAAGCACCTGTTACAGTAGAAAAGTGAAATCCAAAGGAGGCACGTGTCAGTCAGCGCAGCCATCAAAATACTGTGAGATGAGCGCAACAATGCATCACACGCCAATGGGGGACGTCACCATAGGCCTGGATCTCAGATGGATAACCAGGAGCAAGGGAATAGAGGGAATCTCATGCAAAATCTCGAGTTATCCTTCTTATCAGTTGACAAAAGAGGAAGCATCATGCCGAAAACACTAGAAGCAGCAATCATAGCAGCACAAGCTTATTTGCTAACTACACAACCAGCACGTGGTGATCCATGCGAAAGTATGCACCGAGCCGCCATCCTGGGTATCGGGATAGTAGGAGATAAACTGCAACAAGGGGAACCCCTGCGACAAGGAATATCACCACATCATCACAATAGCCCCCAGTAGGGTAGGAGAAATCGTAGAACCCGATCTCCACATGACATCGAAGCACCACGGCCTCAATGGTCAGTCACCTCAGCAGGCTCACCGCAACTCACGTGACGGAGACACGTGGACTATCATCACGCATGCACGGATAAACAAATCTTGCTAAGAGTGGGACAAAGGCAATTACGAGGACGAGGAAGCATAGATGGGAGCGCCACATTTTACCTATAGAGTTTGCATAATGCAAGTACGCAAAGGATTCAAATTGCCTCATGATCAGCAAAAATATGACGGATCGCAAGAATTTGAATCATGTCTATCTGACTATCTTTAGGCCATAAAAATACTCAGGGGCTCCAAAGCAACAACAATGCAAAGCTTGCAACTACACCTGACCGTCACAGCACGGTCTTGGTTAAGTAAGCTTCCCGAAGATTCCATTGGAAGCTAGAATGAATTAACAAAATAGTTCACCAACAACTTCAGATCCACTTACAAGCGCCCAACATCAATCAAGGAAATAAAAGCTTGTACCAAGAAAAGCGGCGAGTCACTTTGCTCTTACATCCAGCGTTGGAGCGTCATCAAAAACTCAGCCAAAGATGTCTCTGATAAGCGGGCAGTCGATGCTTTCATCACTGGACTGTGCCATCCAGAATTCATCAAGGATATGGGCTGCATAAAGCTGAAAAAAGTACCAGAGTTAATGGATATAGCCAACAAATTCGCAGATGGCAAAGACACCTATCACAACAACAGAACATGTTCACCAGAAGATGATCGATCCCATCGCTACAACAACCAAAGGCATAGTCCTCAAAATTTTGAGAACTATGATTCACACAACCAAATAGCCGCAGGATACGGGGATAACAACGACAATCAAGACGAAGAGCCTCACAGAGGTGGCTATCACAGTGACAATAGGGATGAGTCAGGTCCCAGCAAATCCTTCAGGCCAAGAACATTGAGAGACTACAATTAATCACCCGAGGATATCCTGAACGGACCTTGTCATATGCATTATGCCTATGTTGATGGGAAGAGAGTTTCAAATCATTTGATGCAAGATTGTCGCACATTCCTCGAATTGTAGGAGGTTGTGGGATCCAAGCAAACGGAAGCGCGGAACCAAGGATACGCAGGGACACCCAGATCAATAGCGTACAACTCACCACCTCCACCACCATTGCCTGTCAACGGCAGTGCAATAGTCCAAGGACAGCCGAACTCAAGCAGCCAATATAATGGAGGGTATATCCTGTCTAAAGGCCATATCGCGACAATGATACAGTAGGTACCAAAATCAAATAAGGAGCACAAAAGTATATCTAGACAGGTAAACCTGGCGATAACTTTGCCTCCAGCCGCTACGAAGTACCTCAATTGGTCTGACCAAACAGTCAGGTTTAGCAGGGATATTCACCCAATTAAAGTATCTCAGCCAGGTCATGCGCCCATGGTTCTAAAAGCACAAATCGAAGAATATGACATGGGCAGAGTATTCATGGATGCAGGAAGCGGCATAAAATTAATATACGCATGGACCTTGAGGGCGATGAATATCTCACTTGAATTCTTGCAGCCAACAGATTGTTCCATCCACATAATTGTACCTAGAAGCACCAACTACCCCTAGGCAGGATGGAACTCGACGTCTGCTTTGGCGATCGACACAATTTTAGGCGAGAAAAATTGGAATTTGAAGTAATGGACTGGCCATCTCAGTATCACGCAATCCTGGGACGACCAACATTTGCGCGCTTCATGGCAGTTCCTCATTACACAATCTCATGTTAAAAAACCTAGGTTCAAATGGGGTTATTTTAGTCAAAGGAAGTTTCAAAGTCTCAGATACGCGTGACAAAGAATTCCATAAAATGGCTCAGACCTTCGGCCTAATGGCAGAATACACAAGACTCAAAGGCGACACTGACCACAATGTACTACCCGACGTACGTCGATGCCTGCCAGACTAGGCTTTCAATTCTATGCGTGATGCCAAGAAAATTCAGGTTCACCCAACTAAACCAAACAAGACTACATCGATTGCGGTTGACCTTGATCCCACATAGGAAAGTGCGCCTATTGAGTTCCTCCGTGAGCGCTGGGAAATCTTCGCCTGGTATCCATCTGACATGCTAGGGGTTCCTAGGGAACTTGTCGAGCATGCACTAAATGTGGATCCAAAAGCACCACCGATAAAAAAACCTTTTTGATGATTTGACAAGCCAAAGCACAAAGCCATAGTAGCCAAATTCCATCACTTGGAAAATGCTGGTTTCATCAATGAAATCAAAACATCAACTTGGGTCTCCAACCTAGTGATTGTTCCAAAGAAAAATACCAAAGTACAACGCATCTGTGTCGACTATACATCTCTCAACAAACATTGTCCAAAGGATCCCTTCCCACTACCCCGTATAGATCAAATAATTGAATCTACAGCGGGGTTGTGCAAGGCTTAACCCTTGGACACATATTCTGGCTACAACCAGATCAAATTGAAAATGGAAGACAAAGAAAAAATGGCGTTCATCACACCGTATGGAATGTATTGTTGTCAAGTCATGCATTTTGGTTTGAAAAACATGGGAGCAACCTGCCAGCGTATGATGCAAAACTGCCTTGGGCAACAAATTAAATTGGATGAAATGTCCAAGTATACATTGATGATGTGGTAATTACCACAAGAGAGGCGGAAATGCTAATCAACGATCTGCGGGAAATCTTGACAACCTCGACATGTACAAATTGAAATTAAACCCGACTAAATGTTCCTTTGGTGTTCCAGCAAGGCAAATCCTTGAATTTTTAGTATCGGCAAGAGGAATTGAGGCTAATCCTGAGAAAATTCAAGCAATATTAACAATGGTGAAGTCGACAAAGTTACACGAGATACAAGAATTAGCAGGGCGAGTCGCAACTTTAAGCCGATTTGTGTCAAGGCTTGGTGAAAATGCACTTCCGTTCTATGCACTTATTAAGAAATCAGACAAAAAGTTTGAGTGGACAGAGGAAGCTGATCAAGCATTTGCTCATCTCAAAAATTTCCACACCACCTGTGTTGGTCGCACCCAATGAAAAGGAGCCGTTACTAAAATACATTGCAGCCACACATCAAGTGGTAAGCACGATATTAGTAGTTGAGCGCAGTGAGGAAGGAAAAACTCATGGTGTTCAAAGGCCGGTTTATTTCCTCAGTGAGGTACTTCACCATCCAAGCAATGCTACCCGCACTATCAGAAACTTTGTTATAGCGTGTTCATGATAGCATGAAAATTACGACACTAATTTGCGGTTCACCCAATCATAGTAGTCAACGAGGCACCTTTGTCAAATAGTTTGAACAATCCCAAAGCAACAAGGCCTGTCTCCTAGTGGGGAATTGAAATTCCCCCGGGACATCACATACAAGAAAAGAAAGGCATCTCAAATCTTGCCAGATTTCACTGCTGAGTGGCTCGAATTGCAAAACATAGGACCACCAGATCTATCGAGTGTTTGGACATGTACTTCGACGGATCAAAAAGACTCAAAGGCGTAGGAGTTGGAGTTGTGCTTATGTCACCTCAAGGAGACAAACTGAAGTACGTGTTGTGGATGAGTTTCCCGTATGCATCGAAAAATGAAGCAGAATATGAGGCCTTGTTGCACGGTATGAGAATGGCAAAGGCTTGTGGTGCAATTTGCCTTAGAATCTTCGGATACTCCGACTTTGTGGTCCAACAAGTAATGAATCGCTGCAAATGCCTTAAGTGACACATGACTGCATACTAAAACTTATACTATTACTTGGGAGGAACTTTTGATGGATGCGAAGTACCGCACTTCAGCAGAGCAAGTAACGAGGAAGCCGATGTACTCACAAACATAGGGTCCCAATGTTTACCTATACCACCAGGAGTATTCTGGGAGGAAATAGTCGAAAGATCAATCCAAAGTGTTAAACCTTCGGGTTTCAAGAAACTAAAACAACAACCCACAAAAAACTCGGGGGCTGAGATAGCAGAAGAAGAGTCGAATGATGGACCAGAGCAGAAGTGGTCATGATGATTGAGGTCACTTGGATGCAACCATATTTGGCGTACATGAGAAGCAACTACCTGAATAAGTATTCACAGCAAGGTGAATAGTTCGACGGTCCAAAGCTTTCGTCATTGTTAAAGGGGAACTCTAAAAAAGGGTATTTTAGGGGTACTAAAATGGTGTGTTACACCTCAAGAGGGACATGCTATACTACACGATATCCACGCAGGAGTATGCGGTCATCATGTAAGCAGTCGAGCCATAGAAGCCAAAGCTTTCAGAGCAAGATTTTATTGGTTAATAGTAGTCAAAGATGCAAAAGATATCACTCATTGCTGTGAAGCATGTCAAAGATATGCATCCAGGCCTCATGCTCTAGCAGCCAAACTATAGCCGATACCTTTAGATTGGCCATTTGCACAATGGGGCCCAGATATGGTTGGTAAGCTGCATAAATCATGGCTAGATGGGCACATTTACATGTTGGTCGCAATCGATAAATTTACCAAATAGATCAAAGATGCACCAGTTACCACTCAAGATTCCACGACAGCAGTGAATTTCATCAAGTAAATTGTATTTCGATTTGGAGTGCCATATAGCATTGATACATTGCAAACGTATCTATAATTTTTGATGCTCCATGCTTGTTTTACACCAATTGCTATGTTTTGTTTACACTTCATGGCATTTTTATACATTTTCTAGAACTAACCTATTAACGAGATGCCACAGTGCCAGTTCCTGTTTTCTGCTATTTTTCTATTCCAGATTTTTACCAAAGGAAATATTCTCGGAATTGGACAAAACAAAAGCCAAAGTTCCTATTTTTCTGACACAAAGATGGAGTCCAAAGGGGCGACGGAGAAGAGCCGGGAGGCGGCCACACCATAGGGTGGCGCAGGCCCACCTCTGGCTGCACCACCACATGGTGTGGGCCCCTCGCGTGCCCTCTGACATCGCCCTTCCACCCATAAATTGCCCCCGACGCGAAAACCCTAAGGGAGTCGGCCTCCATCCATGAAAAGTTCCACATCACCGCCGCCATCGAAGACCAATTTAAGGGGACAAAAGTCTCTGTTCCGGCACCCTGCCGGGACGGGGAATTGCCCCCGGAGCCATCTCCATGGACTCCACTACCATCTTCATCGCTCTTGCTGACTCCCATGATGAGGAGGGAGTAGTTCTCCCCCGAGGCTGAGGGATCTATCGGTAGCTATGTGGTTTATCTCTCTCTCCCATGGTGTGATCTTTGTGTGATCATGAGCTTTGTAATCTAGTTGAATAAGTAGCGGTTACTCTTCATCTATTATGCATACTCAATTGATTCTATTAATGTGATCTCCAGAGACACCTTGTCCCACGATGTGAAGGTGACAGTGTGCGCATTGTGTGTGGCTCTTAGGATAAATATTACAGTAATACTTATCATGAGTTATAATTTGAGTTGGATGTCTCTATGAAATTATGGTGTTTGTCTGGAACCATCTAGGCCGCTCAAGGTGACAGTGTGGGGTAAACTAGATGGGGAATGCAAACTTTAAGGAGTGCTTTCATAGCCTTACACAATGAATTGATGTTCGTTATCCAACCAGAGTGTAGTTCAGGGTAGCATAGCGAAGAAAGATATTTATGTGTTCAATTATGATATCATTGTTGAAAGTGTCCACTAGTGAAAGTATGATCCTTAGGCCTTGTTTCTAGGGATTTCTATTTCCGTGCCCTCAGGTCGTTAGTTGTACTCAGTTTTCCCCAGCTTGTTAGTTTTTCCTCAGTTTTCCCCAAGCCGTTGTCTGAAACCCTCAGGAGGAGGTCGGACGGGAGGATTCCCGTTTAGTTGACCGTTTCCGTGCTGACGTGTGGGGCCGCATCATGTGGGGCCGCGTCGCGTGGGGCTGATAGAAAGGGACCGCGTGGGACAGGACGAGACCGCGTTTGGTTGTACGTGAGAGCTCGGTTCTGTCTCGCTCGGGCCAAATTGGCATTGCCTTTTCAGAGCGCCTTTTCACAGCGCCTTTTTCCCCTCTCTCTCTGTAACAGTTCTCTCTCTTTTCACCAAATTAGTATCAAATCTAGAGAAGCTTCTATTTCTGTCTTTCTTTAATGATTGTTGCCTTTTGGCCCTCGTTTTTTGCCCAATATGGTAACAAATCTAGTAGCAAATCTAGAAGCTAGTATAGGATAAATTCACAGCAGCATAATAAATCTAGAAAACTAAGTATAATACATAAACTGCATACAGCAGCCAAAAGCAGCCAATAACGATGTTAATGTTCATGACAAACTAAGCTGAAAATAATACAAGACGCAATGTATGCCCAACATGAAGATTAGGATACCCCAGGATGAATGAATCTGTTCTTCATTCATCATATATATATATTCGTCGCTCCATTTTCTGGTCTGAAAGAAATATTCATTGAACTCCTTCCGTCTGCAGTGTGCAGCCAATACATCCTCCAAACGGTATGGCCTTTGTTCATCTTTCAGACCGTACTTTTCTAATCTATCCACATGTAGTGGCCACTCATCCTAGGCGTTCATATCATCAAAGTACTCTCTGATATAACCCAAATCCGCGTAGTAGATGCAGCCAGGTCGAAGTGTCGGGTGCACTCTGGTGTCGACGGAGATACACCAGACATGATGGACGAAGAAGGCACGACTGCCAATGTTACTGACGGCATGGAGAGAGCGGCTCTCAGTGTCCACACGGTACACCACTGTTTGACCTTCCTCCAAACGACCACCCAACAACACAAGCAGTAGATCACCATCCGACTTCACAAGGTAGAACTTGTCATTTCCAAGTTCTGGAAATGAAAATAGTGTCTCCATGTTGACATTGCTCGCGCCCTGCTCCAACTGGACATTGTTGGTGCACACTAATGTTCCGAACTCAAAATTGTTCACAGCTAGTGCATAGAATTCACCATTGAACATGGTAATGCAACGCATAGAATGGTGCTCGATCGAAAATCTTCCTTCTCCCCAATCTTCATCTATACCCTTAGTTGGAGTGCTCTCATCGACCCAAGCAATTTCCGCCGGGTAATATGTGGAAATGAAGAGCATAGTCGGGGACTTCATTACAGTGACTGACTCCAGAATAACAGATGGCATCTGCGCCTCAAATATAGTGTTCGATGTCTTTTTGAGTGGGTTCAGAAGCCGTATCTTGTGCGGCTGGTTCTTTTGGGCAAGCACGATGACGCCACGGCAAAAGCTGACGAAGTAGTATCTAAAATATACGGGATTGATGAAGATAACATTCAGCACTAAGATGTTTACGATTGAAAATAAAAGGATTAACTCTATAGATATGGAGGAATTTGAACCTTGCATGAACTTCCATTAGATCGATGGTGACGTAGCGGGATGTGCGGAGGTGGAGGAAGGAGAACTCAGCGGCGCGTGGAAGGGCGTGCTTTACCATGATCCATTCGTGCAGGTGCACGTCGGGCTCAGGTAAATCTGAGCGCCAATTAGTACAAACTTGCCTCAAAGCAGAGTAGGTGTCCACATACTCCTCGTTCACCAATAAGCAGGCGCCGATCTTGTGAAGTGGTCCGTCAGCCCTGAGAGAGGCCTAGTTCACGGAGGCGCCGCACCTGGATGCGCCACCCTCGGAGGCGACGGGCTCGGCGGCGACGGTCTCGGATGCGACGGGCTCGGCGGCGACGGGCTCGGATGCGACGGGCTCGGAGGCGACGGGCTCGGGGGCGACGGCCGCCGGCGCATTCTTTTTCACCATCGCCGGCAGGGGAGGGCGCGTAGGGCGGCTGGGGTTTTTTTTGGAGAAGGTGATGGGACGTGAGAGGCGTGGTTGCGTGCGTGAGTTATAATGAGACTGTGTGCAGAGGGAGGGAGAGAGGGGCTCTGTACTGGCAAAGTGATGATTCGTCTCAGCAGTTGACGTTTGGTCTCAACATGCACACCGCGCGGCTAACCGCTGCTCAGCGCGACACGCGTCTGTGGGACTGCACATCAGCACCGTTACGTGTACTCAGTTCTACCCTCGAGTCTTACACTGGAAAAATATCTGTACTCAGTTTTCCCCTCGAGTACTAATACTGGCTAGTGCAATATACTCAGTTTTACCCTCAAGTGGCTGGTCAACAGAGAGTCAACAGATGGGATTAAGCCATCTAATTGAGTCATTTCATGCGCAAAAAAATTCAAAAAAATAAAATCATAGTGCCTCCTACTCATGGAGTCTTGTTACGCGACCTGCCATGTAGGAAATCATAACAATCATATATAAATCAAGTTTTCACACAAATGGCCACTTCTAAAATCACTAGTAGCTATGAAGGTTCATGGCTTTCCACTCAAACCCCTTCTCAAAACATCTATACCCAAAACATAGTTTGTCTAAATGAGGCCAAAATTGTTACACTCATGTATATTTGAATTGCTAATACTTTGAGGTAGGCCAACCTGGGTTTCATTGTACAAAACATGTGTTTTTCTTTTTCTAAATCTCTTATTTGAATTCCTTAGCCTGTTTACTATTTACTTGCCCTTGTATCCTTGATACTACTTAGTTTTACCCTCTCCCTTCTCACAGAAGCCCAAACTTGGCCTGATTGGTCGAGCTGTTGTCACACGGATCGTGCCCACCTACCGTCGATCCTATGATCTAACGGGCAGGATCGTGCCACCCTCTCTCTATCTGTCGGTGGCAAACTACTACCCCTCCATGTATGCTAAATGACGAGTTTGCCACCGGATTCAACAAGTTGGGTAATCACGAATTTCTTGTAGGCATTACTTTTCACGGTAAAATGATAAACTATGACGAATTTCCATTTCTTGTAGGCTTTACTTTTCACGGTAAAATGATGAACTATCACGAATTTCCATTTCTTTTAGGCATTACTTTTCACGGTAAAATGATAAACTATCACGAATTTCCATTTCTTGTAGGCATTACTTTTCACATTGAAATGATAAACTATCACGAATTTCCATTTCTTGTAGGCTTTACTTTTCACGGTAAAATGATGAACTATCACGAATTTCCATTTCTTTTACGCATTACTTTTCACGGTAAAATGAGAAACTATCACGAATTTCCATTTCTTGTAGGCATTACTTTTCACGTTGAAATGATAAACTATCACGAATTTTCATTTCTTGTAGGCTTTACTTTTCACGGTAAAATGATGAACTTTCATGAATTTCCATTTCTTTTAGGCATTACTTTTTTGTTGAGATATAAACCACCCCCACAACGGTCATCTCCTCCTTAATTTATTGTGTAAACCCCACAACGGTCATCTCTACCTTAATTTATGGTGTAAACCTCACAACGGTCATCTCTCCCTTATAAACCCCCACAACGGCCATCCCTCATGTCAATAGGTTCTGCCTCTCTCTTCTTCATTTCTGCCTCTCTCTTCTTCGTTCACATACACTTGATCCATTGCCATAGCTTCCACGTCTCGGACGCCGACCGGAAGGGGAAGGGGAAGGGGAAGGGGAAGGGGCGGCCGGGGTGGTGGATCATCATCATTGCCACCACCACCGTCAACACTGCCATTGATCATAGAGGAGTTTGTCGCTGTTCTGGATACCGGGGTATCCCGGTCCACCTGCTCCTGGGCCCCGTCATCGGCCCATCTTCAGCCCAGGGGAGAACCAACGACCCAAGCTACGAAGAAGACCCTCACGAGGAGGCGCCTCGTGAGGAGAACGACGGTGGAAAACGCTAAGGACCAGAAGATCTCCTCACGAGCCCCCGCTGGTGAGGAGAGGGACCAAGTCCACGCCAGCTCAGCACGTTGGCGTGCGGAGCAAGAGGATGAAGGACAGAAGACCGCGTACCGCCCACGCTACCCCCGACAGGGAGGAGACCAACTTTCGCTGTGCCTGCCCAAAGCGGCATAGTGGTTGTTGGCCACCCCCCTAAAAATAGCGTGGACGGTGCAGGGCGCCAGAGGAAGACGTCAGCTTCCTCCACCCACTCCTGTGGACCGGCGCCACTACCCTACGAAGACCACGTCTACAGAAGAGTGTAGTCTACAGCTGTCCACCCTCCTTGGCCATGTGTGTGGCAACCCCTTCCCCAAGAAGATAAGGGGAAGGAGGACCTCGGCGCTATAAAAGGAGGGGAGGCCACCCCTTAGATGGGATCTGATCTTCTCCAAGTTGCTAGCTGGGCACGCAGGTTCTTCAACCTCTGGCCAGCTAGAACTCTGTAACCAAGACCTTGTACTCCTCGCGAGGTGTCGCGTTGCAATACAAGAAGGCAGGAAGTAGGGGTGTTACCTCACCACGAGGGCCCTGAACCTGGGTAAAACTCGGCGTCTCTCTCTGCAGTGCGAAGTGTGTTCGACAGCTCGAGACTTCCGTCACCGTGCTTCATTGCGATCCTAGATCTCACATGTTTATCCCCCTGCGTTCGAATCTTTGGGTCCGTCGCGTGGTACCCCGTGTTCTTGCGACACAAAATCCATCGACATTTGGCGCGCCAGGTAGGGGGCTGTGGTGTGCCTTCTTCCAGATCTGCTTCAACATGAGTGACGATCGTCGTCATCGTCTTCGCCTTCGCGCTGTCCACGCGAGCCGTCGCCGAGATCGTCTTCAGGTCCTTGATGGCCTGGAAGCCATTGGAGAGGGTGCGCTGGCGCCCGGCGACCTCGGCTTCGAGGGCTTCGCGGCGCTCGACGGGCCGCTTCGCCGCGTGACGTGGCCGTCTTGCTTCCAGCCGGAGATCGGTGCGCGTTACGACGGGACTTCCGATCCCGTGGAGTTCTTGCAGCATTACGCGGCCGCCATACGGTCGGCGGGAGGAGACGGGCGTGTCATGGCCGGTTGGTTCATGATGGCAACAAAGGGAGAGCCTCGTCGGTGGCTCTACGGGCTGCCTCCAAGATCCATCTCGTCCTGGAGGGACCTCTGCGAGCGCTTCCTCGACAGATACGCACCCCTGGGACCTGAGCCAGAGGACGTGTAGCCCTGCGCAGTCCTCGATGGCCCCGTCCCCAGGTGCTTGAAGATTGGGCAGGGGGGCTTAAGAGATGTCACCCCCTTGCCTTCGGCTGAGGAAACGGAGCTCTTCGTCTGCGCAAGGAACAAAGTGTAACGGCAGTCTCACTCGCCATTAATCTCTTCTAATCTATAGAAACTGCCAGAAATCGTGAGTCTTGGTTCCACCAGCCTCACAATTTCAGCTAACTGCGACTTAGCGCGAACGTGAGTTTTCGCTCGACTGCCTTTCGAGAAAGAGCCGGAGCACGGTGTCCGCGCTGGGGCCTTCGCCCGGAAAACAGCAGGCCCGCAAAACCCAGAACGGATCAAGCTCTGACTAGGGAAGGGACCCATTACAGTCATCTCATACGATCCATGGTGCTCTCTCCTCTCGAGCGACGCTCGAATGAAAGCGCATGAGCGCGTGGGGGTCGCACAATTCGTGCCAATTTCTTCAAATACTCTGCTGTCCTTGTCTGTGGCCTTGTGTTTCTTCTCCTGGAATTGCCTTTGTTGTGTTTGGACGCCAGGGGGCTGCAGGGAAATAGTCCTGTGTGCCATTACAGTCACCTCTAGAGCGCCAGCGCCCGCTAGCCTTGCACCACGAGCTGCATACTAAGCGTCAGGCTGCTGTCCCGCTCGGAGGCTGGCCCCTGAACGGCGTAGAGCATTCCCCAGACAAAGACGAGACAAGGAAAAATGTGCAAGGGAGCAAATGAGGACAATTTGGCGAACAACGCCTTAAGTACGATTACAACTTAAACTGGCCCAGCAGGGCAATGTCTGACAGCTGCCAAGTGTGCAGCTAACCTAGTTCTTCTGGAGGAGGTCTAGGAGGAGCTTACTGGGCGACCGCAGCGTCGTCCTCATTGTCGCCGGCGCCTTGGCTGGAGCCCGAGGACGCCTCTCCGCTGGACTCCGACGCTCCGTCGCCTTCCTCCCCAGTCTCCCCGCTGCCGGACTCCCCGGAGCCGGAGGTGTCGCCGCTGGAGGAGCTCTCCTGGTCCGCGGCGGCGGGTGCTCCAGGGCGGGCGTAGATGGCCTGCAGCCGTCGCAGGGCGATCTCCACCCGCTCTGCCCTGGCCACCACCGCGCGGTCGGGAGTTCCCGGCGGAGGAGGCGACGGCCTCCGCAGTACCTCTTCCAGGTTGAGGTCGGGGCGGAGGCGCTGGAAGTTGGTGAAGATTCGCGTCCCTGCGAGCCCCAGCAGCTCTCGGCACTCAGCGTCGATGAGCTCCAGGACCTTCGCCGACGCGCCATCCAGCTATTCAGCCAGCTGGCTGAAGAAGAGCAAGATCGACCCGTCGTCCTCAGGGACGGTGGGCAGGTTCAGCCCGTGGATGCCCAAGCGGTGCGCCGCCACCATGACGCGGGCTGAGAACCCGCGGAACATCTGCACCCGCTGCCTTCGCAGCACGCACGCCTCCTCTTCGGAGTCCCTAGCCTCCTGGAGCTCCCTGGAGGTCTCCATGCCCTGCAGGACCGACGCCAAGTTCTCCTCCTCAAGCCTCTGCACGTCGCGCCGGAGCGAGGCGATGGTGGCATCGGCTTTAGCAAGGGCGCGCTCGGCGCCCTGGCGCACCTCGTGCGCCCCCCTCAGTTCGGTCTCCAGGTCACGGACCTGGTGCTCCAGGGTCTCGCGCCCCTGCTTGTACCTCACCAGGGCGGCGTCGGTCTTGGAGCGGAAGTCCGCGCGGCACGCCTCGGTGAACTCGGCGCGCCTCCGCTCGAACTCCTGCTCCATGCTGACCCGTCGCTGGTTCAGCATGTGGTCCATCCTTCCCTGGAGGGAAGCCTCGCGCTGGTTCAGCGCCTCTTGGTGCCGGGTCAGCTCAGCGATGGACTGGCCGACCATTGCCTCCCGGCTCTCGAGGGCCTCTCGCTCCCTGTTGAGCCGATCCTCGAGGGCATGGAGCTGTTCCTCTCGGAGGCGGAGTCCCCACTCACGCTCGCGAGCCTCTGTCTCTCGGACGGCGAGCCCAGCCTCCTGCAGGCTCAGGCTCTCCGCCCTGGAATCAGCGCTCTCCTCGCGGGCGTGGAGGAGGGCCTCTCGGTCCTCGACTTCGTCCAGGCTCTGCTGGGCGTTGGCAAGAAGGCCATCGGCATTTGTCCTGGCCTAGTCCAGGAGGTGCTGAGCTGCCCGCTTGGCCTCCTCCCCAGCCAAGGCTGGGTTGGGAGGCCCCACGGTGGGGGGGATCTTCTGGCACGCATCGGAGATGATCTCCATGGCCTCGTGGTGCGCCATAGCCAGGACCCCCCTCGCCGACTCCCTGGCATTCGCCAGAGCTTCTTCGGCCTCCTCGACCGTGCTAGCGCGGATCTCCTCCGCCTCCTTCCTCGCTTGCTCGCGATGCTCGGTGGCGCGCTGGTCCAGGAGACGGCATCTCTCCATGGCTTGGTGCAGGAGGGCCCAGCCCTCGTCGATGTGCGCCTCCTCAGCGGTACGCGCCCTGACGATCTCGTCCCGAAGGGCGCCGTTCATGGCCGCGAGCACCCCCGCCCATGGGTCAGCGGCGTGGGGCTCAGCTGCGATCCTCACAGGCCTCCCCAGGATCTCTGGCAGGGGAGGCGATGGAGCTCTGGAGGACCCCGGCCCAGTGGAGGCCATCCTCCTCTCGCCGCGCGGCTCGGGGGCTGTCCTCGTGCCGGACGGCGCGGCCATCGAGGGCGCCTCCGGGGCGGTGGTGATGTTGCCTACAGCGGGGGCAGCCGCAGCTGCCCCCGTGGTCTCTGGTGTGCCCCCTGCGCTAGGGGGCTCGGTCGTGCTGGGAGCCGAGGCGGCTCCCGGGGCGGACTGCGCGTCCGTAGACGCGCGGTCCTCTTCTTCTCCGGCGGCGCGCGGCGGCGTCGTCGGTGTGGCCGTGGCGGCCGGGTCAGGGCCCGACATGGCCTGACTGGTCTTCCTCTTCTTCCTCCTCTTCTTCTCTTCCTTCTTCTCCTCGGCATCCCTGGAGAGGAAAAGGGGGAATAAGGTTAGGGGAAAGGTAAGACGAAGGGTAAAGGTCTTTGTGCAGGAGCACTCACGAGGCATCCCGCTCCACCCATCCTCTTTTGCTCGGGAGGGAGGAAGGTGGTGGCGGGGGCGCGGAAGATTCGCCCGCCGGCTTCTTCCTTTGGGAGGCCCCTGCCTCAGGTTGCCGGCTGGCACGTTCATCATTAAACTTGGAGCGGCGCTCCGCCTCCAGGCGGGCTCGGCGCCCCTCCTCCTCCAGGTCTCGCGAGGAGGACGCATCGGCGTCTCCCCCAGTGGGCTGGTCCGGCGAGGAGGAGTCGTCATCGGAGGAATCTGAGAGCACCACAGTGCCCTCAGGACGCCTTCGGCGGACCAGTCGCTCACCGGACTCCACGTCGTCGTCGTCGCCATCTCCAGAGGCCGTGGGCCCCGTTCCCCTTGCTGCCGAGTCCTGCTCCGAGCTGGCCGCAGGTGCGCTCGGGAGGGGACCAGGCACGACGCCGTCGGCAAGGAGCGGGCCCCAGGCGTTGAACTTCAAGATCCCCGCCGTGACGCGGCTGGTCTCCCGAGCGCCCAGATTGTAGATCGGCAAGGCATTGCGCGGGATGGCGGGGATGGCAACGGAAGAGAAGAAGGCTCTTATTACCTCCTCCCGAGCGTCGGCGTTGAGCTCGCTGACGTGGAGCCTGAGGTCGTCCCCAGCTCTGTGCCTCCAAATCTCCTGACGGTGGTCCTGCAGGGGGCGATGCGTCGGGTGACGAACTCCACCCCGACCATGGTCCCTGTGACGCTGGCCTCCCGGAGATCTCGGATTCGCGGGCGGAGCGTCCTCAGTGCTTCTTCAGGAAGGGCCTCGCTGGCCCAGGTGGTGAGCTTGACGGGAGGGATCCCGGTAACGAGGAAGAGCTCCGATTCTTCGAGGATGTCGACGAAGAACCAGCGGCTCCAAAAGTCTTCAACTTTCTTCATCCACTTCAAGTCGATGAAGTCGCCCTCCGTTCCAGCGGTGGCGATGAAGGAGACGCATCCGGAACTCTGGTTCAGCCCAGAGGACCAGAGGGAGAAGAGGTGGTGAAAGTATGCCACCGACGGCTTGATGCCGATCCAGGCCTCGCAGGCGTAAGCGAAGACCGCCAGCAAGGTAACGGACTTGGGATGCAGGTGGATGGCCTGGATCCCGTAAGTCTCCAGGATCGCCAGGAAGAAGGGGGAGAACGGCGGTAGCAGGCCGGCGAAGACGGAGAAGAGGAAGAAGGGTTGCGCCGTCGGGGGCAGGGTGTCCCGCAGCGCGCGGCCGTGCCAGATGCGGGTGGCTCCCCACTCATTGTTCTTGCTCCCGACCATCTCTCGGACGGTCTGGAGCTCACAGCTGCTCTTGATGCGGGAGTCGAGCAGGGGCGCCGCCGGCCGCGGCGCACCTGCGGAAGACCTCGCCGCTCCAACGGCCCTGCGCGGTGCCATGGCTCTGGGCGGGGGCGAGTTGCAGCGAGAAGATTGGAGGCTAGGAAGATTTGGATGCGCAAGATCTTCAGAAGGGAGGTGGCGGCGGTATGCTGTGGGAAAGAGGAAGGAGCCTTCTCTGCCAAGCTTTTAAGGGGACGGCCAGGGCGCGGTTTCTGAAGCGTCGGTCTTGACGCGACGGTTCGAAAAAACGTCCGTTACCCCACCCACTACACACGATCTCCACGCCGCTTTGCTTCGCCAACTGCAAGGGCGCCACGTGCCCACGATCTCCGCTTCTTCACATGGTCCTCTGACCGCGCGGTTGACGCGTGCCGTTGGAGGGCCCAGCAGCTTCGGGGGCCCCCGGCCCTTTGCTTCCTCAAGAGGGCACATTCGCGGGCTGGGCTCCCGGGCGCTACTGTCGGTGTTCTGGATACCGGGGTGTAACGCCCCAAAATCCACACCTTGCAGATGATAGCGATCATGCCACAATCTAGACGGTGTCGCTTTGGAAACACACCACCAAGCGCCTCGTGCACGTTGCAACATGCACGCGATGCGGGTGGAATCAAGATAGCAACAGTTACACAAGTTCACGATGGAACCCACAAAAGAATATATATACAACTGCAAAGACTCCACGAGTCAAGAATCCAAATATACAACACAAAGATCCGAATCATACATAAAGCAAATAGCATCCGAGTACGGACAAGAATACAAATAGGCCTAAGAGGCCTGAAGATAAACGATGGCGTCCATAACCCTGCCCAGGCCAAGCCGGAAGGGTAACCTTGCTAACGTCGGTGCTCCCATACCTGTGAAGATCGGGCCATCGGTTGTCGAAAAAGGAGGGAGAGAGAGAAAGGAAAAAGAAGAAAACGAGGGTGAGTACCGAGGCACGTACTCGCGAGACTGGAATTCAGCTGTGCTCGCCTACAGGCTATATGGTGGACTTAGCGGCAACAAAAGAATCATACTACAGAGACACACTACAACTTTCGTCTAAATAGAATAAGATAAGAGAGCGCACAAAAGAACCAACTAGAATACTACAACAAACAAAACCCAACCGATGAATCACCTCATCGCGCCCGCACGAAGAAGCAATATCAAAGGCACTCACACAGTTAACAAGTTTTATTGCAGGTTTATTGTTGTAGTTGTGCAAGCTTACTACACAAGTTTATTAGTATTGAAATAGCAGGTGCAAGTTGTTCTATGATCGAGTAGTACAGCTCCAAGTCGTCCATAACCGCGGACACGGCTTTTCGAAAAGATTTAACCCTGCAGGGGTGCCCAAATGTACCCACACGTACGATCAATCCTTCCGGCAAGTCTCGCACCCTTAATAAAAACAGGTGCGCCATTGGGATAGTCACGACTCGCACTCTCCTTCACTACAAACAAGTCCAGAAAGCCACCTAACTAAGTTGAACCCGTATCGAGAGTCCGGCCGAATCTCCGAACGGACTTAGCTGTTTGCGCCTACTCTGCAGAGCGAACCAGAGCCTCTCTTCGGGGGAGGTTGTCCGCTTGCAGTCATACCGCACCTATACGGACGTGCGGAACAAGGGGTTACAAGGCTCACTGGGCTTCCCCCAAATAAAATTGGGCCATAAGATGCAAGTTGCACGCCCGACAAAAACCAAATGGAAACACATCGAACTAGTTGTGGCCACTGGACAAGTATGTAGATTCCGGCAGTGATCAAGGGGAGGCCCGTAAACGTACCCACGTGTGATTAGAGCGCTCAGTCTCAGAACAGTTCATGCGATCTCGGGGTCCTAGGGGACACAAGTGAGCCGTCGTAAAACTGGCAAAATGACTCACCGATGCCTCTGCTTAATTCAATTTTAAGTATTAACATTAAAGTAAGCCATGAGTATCTCCAACAACATATATCCATAAAGTAGAGCATGTGATAACTTTCCCAACCCGATAAGATAACACCACTTGAAACAACCTAATAATGCATACGACTCGCAAGGCCAACTCAAACAACAAGCACACAGGTAATATGATGTTTGGAAGATTCTATGGCTTTGCTTTGGATAAACGGGTGGATAGGACACGAGACTCGAACAAAGCATCGTGACACAAGGCTAGAATATAGAGCTAGCGAGAGCAAAAGTATTAAATGGGTAGAGAGAAAAGGGCTCGCCTGAAAAGATGGTCGAAGAACACCTGAAGAACTTGTTGTTGCTCACATCACCACGAAGCGTCCTATTCGAGAAGAAGCAAATCGCTACAACAAACAACGGATGCAACACTTACTACTACGGCAAGAGAATCGGCATGATCATATGAAAGCATGCATGACATGGCAATTATGATGCAATGCAACTTATCCAAATTAAGCGGAATCGGAATCCCGGCACACATACATTAGGTTCAAGTGGTGTTACTAAATGACAATTTAAATGTTGATTAGCATGACAAGAACAAGATATATGTGAGCTAAACAATATTAAATGAAGCGGGAAAGCATTATAAGCATTTCCGAATACTTCATATATTACTTATTAGATGTGATGCAAAACTACCACGTCGCTATATGATGCGAGATGCAAACAAGCATAAGGATGACATATTCAAATTCTACACATTTTTCTGAACAACTTTCATATAAAATACGTTTCATTCCGAGTTACGGATTGAAAGATATGAATCAAACAAAATTTGCATATTTGCAGTAATTTTCAGGAAAAAAAAACGGAAAACTGGGCCGGACCTGAAGCCTGATTGGCGACGGATAATAGCTGTCACGCGCCGGCGACGGGTGGGGAAATCCTGATGGGCTCAGAGGCCCAACCTGCGTCGGATCTGGATGGCAAAAAGGTTGGGATTAATCCCGGATCGCTGGGGATCGAACTTGTGACCTGCCGAGCTATATGGATGGAACGAACCAGTTTGGGTACGGGCCAGATACGATCTGTCTCAGGCACTCGCCCTTTTAACTGAGGAAGCAGGAGGCTTGGCTGAAACTTGACGACACAGACGAAGACGCAGCGCCGGGAGACGATGGCGAGGGCACTGGAGGCGTGGTCGCTGAGGTCGAACGCGGCTCGGGGAAGAATTCCTGGGGTCAGAGACGGACTGGCTTCGGTGCGAAGAACCCAGAAGTTTTGGCGCCGTGACTTGGACCACCGACGGGTGCAGACGACGGAGACCTTCGGAGAACGGCAGCGGTCAGCGCCAATAGAGCAGCGCCGGGAGGAACAGAGATGAGGAAAGGCGCGTGGCTGGTCGCGTTGGAGACCGAGCGAGACAAGCAAGCGAGCACTTCGGAGATGATGCTTATGCGGAGAAGGAGAAAGGGAGGAAGGCGGAGCACCTGCTGCTGATGCGTGTTTTAGGCCGAGCAACTAGGCAGCAAGAAGCAAGCAGAGACGTTGCTTGCAGGAGAGAGTGGCGGCGGGGATGGGACTAGGGAGCTAGGGTTAGGTTCCAGCCTAGAAGGGAGGATTTTATAAGAAGGAAAGGGAGTACCTCGGCCGTCCCATCGCCAGGTCTTTGACGTGGCACCAGTCTGATGCGTGCCGTACTACTAGAAGAAGAAGACAAGATAGAAAGATGGGCTTCGATGGACTGGAGCAAGAGTGGGCCGAAGAGACAGGGAAGCATGCCAGAATTAGGAAATTGACCTTTCAGCAGAAAGAGCGATGGAGAGAAAAGAAGAGGGGTCTAAAGATTTTTAAAACAAAACTAAAACACAATTTCAAAACTTGATTGGTTCACAGTTTGAAAATATTTGGACTTGTTAGTTTCCTTTTAAAATAAAATAAAAGGGAGGGTTTATTATAAAACCATATAAGCAAATAATAAAATAGGTTTTAAGAAAAACAATTTAGATTGAGAAAAACATGCAGGTGATAATGCATGATGATGCACAAAAATAAAAAAACAATCAATTTCTAAAAAGGGGATTTTTCCGGGTCGTTACACGGGGTATCCCGGTCCACCTGCTCCTGGGCCCCGTCATCGGCCCATCTTCAGCCCAGGGGAGAACCAACGACCCAAGCTACGGAGAAGACCCTCACGAGGAGGCGCCTCGTGAGGAGAACGACGGTGGAAAACGCTAAGGACCAGAAGATCTCCTCACGAGCCCCCGCTGGTGAGGAGAGGGACCAAGTCCACGCCAGCTCAGCACGTTGGCGTGCGGAGCAAGAGGATGAAGGACAGAAGACCGCGTACCGCCCACGCTACCCCCGACAGGGAGGAGACCAACTTTCGCTGTGCCTGCCCAAAGCGGCACAGTGGTTGTTGGCCACCCCCCTAAAAATAGCGTGGACGGTGCAGGGCGCCAGAGGAAGACGTCAGCTTCCTCCACCCACTCCTCTGGACCGGCGCCACTACCCTACGAAGACCACGTCTACAGAAGAGTGTAGTCTACAGCTGTCCACCCTCCTTGGCCGTGTGTGTGGCAACCCCTTCCCCAAGAAGATAAGGGGAAGGAGGACCTCGGTGCTATAAAAGGAGGGGAGGCCACCCCTTAGATGGGATCTGATCTTCTCCAAGTTGCTAGCTGGGCACGCAGGTTCTTCAACCTCTGGCCAGCTAGAAGTCTGTAACCAAGACCTTGTACTCCTCGCGAGGTGTCGCGTTGCAATACAAGAAGGCAGGAAGTAGGGGTGTTACCTCACCACGAGGGCCCTGAACCTGGGTAAAACTCAGCGTCTCACTTTGCAGTGCGAAGTGCGTTCGACAGCTCGAGACTTCCGTCACCGTGCTTCGTTGCGATCCTAGATCTCACACGTTCAGCCCCCTGCGTTCGAATCTTTGGGTCCGTCGCGTGGTACCCCGTGTTCTTGCGACACGAAATCCATCGACAGAGTTCTTCATCACCATCTATGAAGACCCTTTGGCCAAGAAGGTACGTACGCGTTCCCACATATACGATGCATGTGATTAATTATGTGCATGTTCTAAAAAACCTTTAATTTCAAACGATCGGCGCTCGATCTCTTTGCAGGCACTCCCACAAAAGTTTGCGGACTATCTTGATGTCCTGGAGCCCGCAAAGGTGTATCTGCGAGCAGCTGACTGCGGTCCTCGTCTCTGGACCGTGGAGGTCCTATTTGACGGACAAGGCCGGATGTACCTCGACAAGGGCTGGGAGAATTTCGCCATCGTGCACGGTGTGGATTTCGGCTGCTTCCTACACTTCAAATATGAAGGCGATTATGTGCTCACAGTGAAGGTGTTTGACGGAACAACGTGCAGGAAGTACTACTACATGGACGACGAAGATACTGACGATGAAAGCGACGACGACGTGAAGCCATGCATCTAAGGGGATTATGACCAAGAATATATATGTAGCTTCATATGGATCGATTTATAGATCTAGCTATTTTCTATATATTATGCATGTAAAAATAATAGGGAATCGCAATTTCCACTATGATTCGAGCACCACAGCCTCCAAACGATGCCGATGCCGATATCGGCATGGTCAGAACGGGTATGCATGCTCGCCGCCACTGCTAGGTCACTGTCGGGATGCACCCTCAATCCCGTCCCCTCATTCGATCACTGACACACCAGAGATACCGCCGAGGCCAATGACGAACGTACATGCTGATGCCAATGCCGAACATGCACGCCGCTGTGGGCACGGCCACGCCGCCCCGCTATGCTGGACGCCACAGACCACCGCGAGGTCTTTCCCTTCGCCACCACACTCCCCTAGCACCTATCTATACACACCAGAAAGGAGAGACACTAGTTTTCTCTTCATTGCTCGCGTTCGTGTCCGACACCGTCAGTCAAAGTGTTGAGGTCGTCGTCAATGTCCTTGACCATTTCTTCTCTTCTTTGCATGGTTAAACACGTCTAGTTCATATCTATCTAATGCGTCTGGTCTCGCCTCATGCAGTTCTTTGTGGACGTCGATCTCATCTCGGCACCCCGCAGGCCAGCTCCTCCGTACCATCGCTGTAGAGCTCCGTTTAAAAATCTAATCATACCCCTGTATTGCCCCTTGTATCAGCGTCATGGCCCCACTTGTCATTCGATATACCGAAGCCCCACTCATCCGCGTTTTGGTCAGGCATACGGTGATGCTTACGGTTAAACAAAGATGGATGCTCTGACGTGTCTTTGCGGGCTCTATGTGGCCCCACTAGTCAGCAGTTAACGGTCAAAGGTGTTCGCCATCGGGCAACTGGCCGTTCCAGCACTTGTGACGGTTTCAGATAAGGGCTTGGACAAAACTGAGGAAAAACTAAGGAGCTGGGTAAAACTGAGTACAACTAAGGACCCGAGGGCACGAAAATAGAAATCCCTTGTTTCTAAGCATTAAAACACCGTTTACAACCAGTTCTGCTACATGTTTGCTTGCAGCCATTTTTATTTCAGATTGCAACACCACTTATAATCATCCATATTACTTGTATTTCACTATCTCTTCACCGAACTAGTGCACATATACACCTGACAATTGTATTGGGTGTGTTGGGGACACAAGAGACTTCTTGCATCTAAATTGCAGGGTTGCTTGAGAGGTATATCTTTGACCTCTACCTCTCTGAGTTCGATAAACCTTGGGTGATACACTTAAGGGAAACTTGTTGTTGTTCTACAAACCTCTGCACTTGGAGGCCCAACGCTGTCTACAAGAATAGAAGCGTGCGTAGACATCAAGCTCTTTTCTGGCGCCGTTGCCGGGGAGGTAAAGTAAAAGGTACTCACATCCTCTGGCTACTAAGCTATCTTCTATTACTATTGCTGGTGTGTGAGTGCTCGAAGTTATTTCTTTTAGATTCTACAATTATATATTTTTATTTCTTGTTTTTATTTTCACTAGTTAGGCTTAATGGAAAACAACATCAAAAATTAGAGAGCTTTATAGTATTTATCTTGAGTTAGGACATGAAGTGTTTGAAGAGAAAATTAAAAAACCTATGGAACTTTATTTGCATGCTAATAGTAATGATATTAGTATGAATTCTTTGATTACCATTATTGCTAATGCTATGGAAAATTCTAAGCTTGGGGAAGCTGGTTTTGATGAGCATGATATTTTTAGTCCCCCAAGCACGGAGGAGAAAATTTATTTTGATGATATTATACCTCCAATATATGATGATTACAATGATGAATATGATATTTTTAGTCCACCTACTATTGAGGAGAAAATTAATTATGATTACAATATGCCTCCTATATTTGATGACTATGGTGATGAGAATAATAATGATAGCTATTTTGTTGAATTTGCTCCCACTATGATTAATAATAATGACTATGCTTATATGGAGAGTAATAATTATTTGATGCATGTGGCTCATGATAAGAATCTTTTATGTGATAGTTATATTCTTAGTTTTATTCATGATGCTACTGAAAGTTATTATGAGAGAGGGAAACATGGTTTTATGCATCTCAATAACATTAAGTCTCCTCTCTTTATGTTGAAAGTTTTGATGTTGCACTTGTTTTGCCTTCCTATGCTAGTAGCCTCTTGCTTCAATAATTTGTTTTCTTACAAAATTCCTTTGCATAGGAAGTGGGTTAGACTTAAAAGTGTTTTGTATTTGCTCTTTGATACTCTCTTTTGCTTCAACTATTATTTCTTAGGTGAGCATCTTTTAAAATCAGTATGCCTAGCTTAATGGCTATAAAGAAAGAGCTTTTGGGAGACAACCCATTATATTTTTTCTTTCAGATTATTTTTGTTTCTTTGAGTCTTGGAAGTTGTTATGTCTGTGGCAACCTCTCCTTATCCTTTTTTATTACGTTTTTGTGCCAAGAATAGCCTCTAATAGGAAGAAGGTAAGATTTGGGGAAGTTGCTGTCTAGAAACAGATTTTTGTGCTTCACTGTAAAAAATCATGAAAAATCTCAGAATAGTATTTTGATCTGCAATATTTTGTGCGCATGCCCCAGGTTATTATCTAACTTTTGTTAGTTTTGCACTTTTCAATTTGAGCAACAGAAGATTTTCGAAAAAATTGATCTTTACCTGCTGTTCTGTTTTGACAGATTTCTGCCACTATTTGCATTTGCCTCTTAATCTCTTTCTTTTTGAGTTCTTTTGATTGGAAGAGCTTTAAAAAAAAGTTGCTACAGTGGCTAATGTTTCAACAGATGTTGTACTTGAGTTGAAACTGTACTAAATGTGGATCTACTATCTTGCATACACTAATGTTGCTAATGAGAATTGTGTGAAGTTTTGTATGAAGGAAGTTTTCAAGTGTAGGGAAAGGAGAATGATGTGAGGAGATGAAGGATGGACAAAAGCTCAAGCTTGGGGATGCCCATGTCACCCCAAGAAATATCCAAGAAGTACAAGCATCAAAGCTTGGGGATGCCCAAGGCACCCCCTTCTTCATCAACAAAAATATCAGGTCATCTTTCAAGACACTACATTTTTATTGCTGCATATGCTATGTGTTGTTCTTGGAGCATCTTTATTTTTGTTTTCAGTTTTCTTTTGTTTTGTTTGCTGTAATAAATGGTTGGATCCCAGCATATGTGTTTTGGAGAGACACACACTCTGTTTTCATTGTTTAGAACACTCTAGTTTGCACTCTTATTGTTCTGTGAGTGTTCTCTTTTGCTAGTACTGCATTTAGCTTTTTTTTGGCTTTATTTTCGTTTAGAACTTGTTAGTTCTTTTTAGTTAGGTGTGTTTAGCCCTCTGGTCTTTATTGATTTTTATCTTTGAGAGTTGTTTCAAATAAATTGATTGGTGTTGGATAAGAGTAAAATATTTCATGCTTATAGTGGTGCAAAAGGAAGCTTGCTTAGACTGTGGCTTAGACTTTAGCATGTCATGCAAGATATTATTTTGATTATATGCTTAGTAGTTATTGTTGTAGCATGACTTGTCTCAAATAACTGAGAGTGCTTAATGTGCCATTGAAAGAATCATGCGTTGATTTATCATACGAAAGCATAATATTGTGGTATTCTCCTTTGATGCTTTATTTGGGTTGACTTGGCGCATGCTCACACCATGTTATGACTATAAACCAGTCACCTCAAGCCTCTATGATCATTTATTTTTGACTTGTAACATCACTTTATGCTTTGATTAATAATGTTTTGTCACTATGCATGATTATGGCCGTTATTGCTCTCTTAGTTGGTCGCTCCCAGTCTCATGCTAGCCTTCACCTGTACTGAGTATGAGCTCTACTCGTGCATCCAACTCCTGAAAACCAAGTTATTCCAAAGAGTCCACTATAAATTCCTATGCATGGCATTTCAAACCATTCCAAGTAAATTTTCATGTGCTACCTATAAAATCTTCAAAATACTTCTCATTTTGTGACACTGTTTTTAGCTCATGAGGATGTAGTGGTTGGATTTGTTATCTTCCTTAGTAAATTATGTACCCCCCGACTTGTATGCTTCATCTGCTTGTCACTAATTTTGCAAAGAGCTGGTTAGACCATTATAACTTCAAAAAAAAGAAAAAAAAAGAAAAAGGCACTCCTCCATGGTATGAGATTGTTGGCAGGCACCGAAGGATTCGGTTAGCCATGGTTTGTGAAAGCAAATGTTGGGAGGAGTGCCATATTATATAAAAGTGCATGTGAATGCCTATTTTCAATAACTCGGAACCGCTCTCAACTTGTTTAGTATGGAAGATAACAAGAACTCTATTGCCATTCGTTGACAGGAATAACCACCTCCCAAAACAATTTTTATTTCTGTTTTACAAATGAAAAGCTCTAGCACATGATAAATCCCTACTCCCCTCTGCGAAGGGCCTTTCTTTTTTACTTTTATGTTGAGTCTTCATCTTCCATCCTTATGCACCAATTAAGAGAGCTTAGTTGTCATTCTGGGTATAATGTGCATAGTCCCAAAATTTATTATTGATTGATTCATGATTATGGTGTTGCTTGTTCTCAAATTATTTGTATCTAGTCACCCTTTGAACTTTGAAGGTGTCCTATGCATTTATGTTTTGCTATTCCATGAAGGACAAGCTGAATACCACTTTGCTATGTTTTCTCTATTCTCAAAACAAACAAGTAACTTTCGATGCATTATTATTCATGATCTTTTGTTTGTGTTGCTTTTCATGCTGTAACAGGGTTGCTAAGTTCTATTGTTAGAATTATATCTTTTATGACTATGTTTAGAGTACTTTGATCTCAGCTTGCAATGCTTTACAATAATTTGATCAAGTTTGTGTTGGCTGCATGTCACCTCAATTTTTTTTTTGTTATCACTTACCTACTCGAGGATGAGCAGGAGTTAAGCTTGGGGATGCTGATACGTTGCAAACGTATCTATAATTTTTGATGCTCCATGCTTGTTTTACACCAATTTCTTTATGTTTTGTTTACACTTCATGGAATTTTTATGCATTTTCTGGAACTAACCTATTAACAAGATGCCATAGTGTTAGTTCCTGTTTTCTGCTATTTTTCTATTCCAGATTTTTACCAAAGGAAATATTCTCGGAATTGGACGAAACAAAAGCCAAAGTTCCTATTTTTCGATAAGAAGACAGAGTCCAAAGGGGAGAAGGAGAAGTGCCAGGAGGCGGCCACACCATAGGGTGGTGCGGGCCCACCTCTGGCCGCACCACCACATGGTGTGGGCCCCTCGTGTGCCCTCTGACATCGCCCTTCCACCTATAAATTGCCCCCGACGCGAAAACCCTAAGGGAGTCAGCCTCCATCCATGAAGAGTTCCTCAGCATCGCTGCCATCGAAGACCAATTTCAGGGGACAGAAGTCTCTGTTCTGGCACCCTGTCGGGACGGGGAATTGCCCCCGGAGCCATCTCCATCGACTCCACCGCCATCTTCATCGCCGTTGCTGACTCCCATGATGAGGAGGGAGTAGTTCTCCCCCGAGGCTGAGTGCACTACCGGTAGCTATATGGTTTATCTCTCTCTCCCATGGTGTGATCTTTATGTGATCATGAGCTTTGGAATCTAGTTGAATAAGTAGATGTTACTCTTCATCTATTATGCATACTCAAGTTCTTTTATTAATGTGATCTACAGAGACACCTTGTCCCACGATGTGAAGGTGACAGTGTGCGCATTGTGTGTGGCTCTTAGGCTAAAGATTACAGTAATACTTATCATGAGTTATAATTTGAGTTGCATGTCTCTATGAAATTGTGGTGTTTGTCTGGAACCATCTAGGCTGCTCAAGGTGACAGTGTGGGGTTAACTAGATGGGGAATGCGAACTTTCAGGAGTGCTTTCATAGACCTACGCAATGAATTGGTGTTTGTTATCCAACCAGAGTGTAGTTCAGGGTAGCATAGTGAAGAAAGATATTTATGTGTTCAATTATGATATCATTGTTGAGAGTGTCCACTAGTGAAAGTATGATCCTTAGTCCTTGTTTCTAAGCATTGAAACACCATTTACAACCAGTTCTGCTACATGTTTGCTTGCAGCCATTTTTATTTCAGATTGCAATTACCACTTATAATCATCCATATTACTTGCATTTCACTATCTCTTCGCCGAACTAGTGCAGCTATACACCTCACAAGTGTATTGGGTGTGTTGGGGACACAAGAGACTTCTTGTATCTTAATTGCAGGGTTCCTTGAGAGGGATATCTATGACCTCTACCTCCCTGAGTTCGATAAACCTTGGGTGATCCACTTAAGGGAAACTTGCTACTGTTCTACAAACCTCTGCACTTGGAGGCCCAACACTGTCTACAAGAATAGAAGTGTGCTTAGACATCAAGTATCATCACAGATAATGGCACAAATTTTACATCAAAGGATTTCGAAGATTATTATGAAGATTTGGGCATTAAATTAAACATCGCATCCGTCACGCACCCACAAACGAACGGACAAGTCGAAAAAGCCAATGGATTGATATGCAATGGCATAAAGAAGAGAATGCCAGAACCACTCGAGAAAGCCAAACACGCTTGGGTGGATGAGTTACCCTCCGTGCTTTGGAGTTTAAGAACCACGCCAAATGCGGCAACTCAAGAAACATCTTTATTTCTGGTCCACGGTGCAGAAGTCATGCTTCTAGTCGAAATAACTCATGAGGCCCCAAGAATATCTACCTACAATGAAACTGGAGGAAATATGCCCTAGAGGAAAATAATATTGGACTTATTTGCATATTTCATATAGTTCATAATAGGTTTAATATTATGCTAGAACTATATCAATCTGAAACATTGATATAGGTGTGGTATTAAATGATTAGGAGTCCCTAGTAAATCCTCTATTTACTAGTTCTTTGTTCAACTGATGATTGAGGTTTCCCGACCATGGAGCATTACACCAATTGACAATGAGATCATGCCATTTGATAATGCCATGATGGACATTACCCAAAGTATCTATTGCAACACGATTGTGTCATGATGTTCATGTTGCAATATGAAGAAAGTGTCGTAGCTTAATCCTTAGACCATGATGTTATATTTAATAACTATTTCCGGAGGAAACTTTAATTGCATCAATCGTCACACCGTAACAGGGTGATTGAAAAAGGTGTCTGTTGGGTTCTCCAATGGAGTAGGTTGAGGCGTATAGACCAATAGTGGGATTTGCTTATCCGCATGACGGATATGATACTCTGGGCCCACTCGGTGAGAATACATCAAAGCTGCGCAACATGTGACTAGTTCATGGAGATAGGTTATCATGAGACGAGTAAAAAGCAACACCAGGTAATAAGATCGAATGAGTTATTGGGAATAGTTTCGGCGGAGTCCGAAATAGTTTTGGTGAAATCCGGAATAGTTTCGGTGGAGTCCGGAATGGTTCCGATGGAGTTTGGAAGTGTTTTGGCGTAGCGGAAAATTAATTATGAGTTAATTAATATTTATTAAATAATTAATAAATAATAAATTCACCTAATGGGTCAATTTCCGAAAGAAGCCCATGAGGGAGAAAGAAAAAAGGGGGCGCCCTAGGGCCCCTGGCCCAGGCTAGGCAGGGTTAGGGTTTGGGGGGGGGCGGTTAGGCCCTATCAGCCCTGACTACCGCCGCCCTCTCCTCCCTTGGCTGCCGCCCTCCACCTCCTTCTCTCCATCATGGCCTCCCAAAGGGCTGTGTAGGAGAAGGAGATCACCACCGCTGAACGCCGTCATGCTGCGGAGTTTCCGCATCCCTATCCAAAGCCAATCTACTTCCGCAATCTTGGCTGGAACGGGGATTCCGGGAGTCATCATGATCGCCGTACGTGCTTGCACGGTGCCGGAGTCATTGCTTAAAGATCTTCACGACCTTGAGGTCGGCTACGTCGTCTTCATCGTCAACGCTTGTACGGGAGCGTAATCCCCACATTCGATATGCGAGGGTACGTGTCCAAACTTCTCTTTACCGTTACTTGATATGTCTCCAACGTATCCATAATTTTTGATGCTCCATGCTTGTTTTAACACCATTTGCTTAGTGTTTCGTTACATTTCGTGGCACTTTTATGCATTTTCTGGAACTAACCTATTAACAAGTCGCAACAGTGTCAGTTCTCTGTTTTCTGTTGTTTTTGTGTTTCAGAAAATTTACACATGAAATATTCTCGAAATTGGACGAAACCAAAGCCAGTCGCCCAGAATTTCACTGAAGCTTCCAGAGATCCGAAGAGGAGACGGAGTGGGGCCACGAGGGCCCCACACAATAGGGCGGCATGGCCCAGGGGTAGGCCGTGCCCCCTATGTGTGAGGGAACCTCGGTCCACTCCGGACGTTGCCCCTTCGCCTATAAAGACCCCCCGATGGGAAAAACCTAAAGACCCGATAACTTTTCCAGAATACATCGTGATCCACCGCCACTGTCGATCCGAAGATCGGGAGGGTCCAGAAGCTCTTCCCGGCACCCTGCCGGAGAGGGGCATCGCCACCGGAGGTCTTCTTCATCGCCATGCTTGCCTCTGAAGCGATGAGTGAGTAGTCTACCTTGGACTATGGGTCCATAGCAGTAGCTAGATGGTTGTCTTCTCCACCATGTGCTTCATGTTTAGATCTCATGAGCTGCCTTACATGATTGAGATCATCGTTATGTAATTCTACATGTTTGGTTTGTTGGGATCCGATGAATATTGGTGTTATGATTGAGTTGAAGTACTGAAATTTATCTTATGTTATCTCTATGTTGTTTATGATCTTGCATGCACTCCGTTGTTAGTAGCTATCTTGGCCGAGTAGTTGCTAGTTACTCCAAGAGGGGGTATTTATGCTCGATAGTGGGTTCATGCCTCTATTTAATTTGGGGGAGTGACAGAAACCTCTAAGGTTGTAGATGTGCTGTTGCTACTAGGGGGAAAACAACATTCATATGCTCGAGGGCATATGCTTTGTTTACATTACACACTTTGCTTAATGCAATTATCTGTTGTTCGCAACTTAATACTTGTGGAGTTCTCAGATTGATTCGCCACAAGTGGATTATTAGTCATAGATGCAGTTGGATGGCGGTCTATGTATTTTGTTGTAATGCCTAGAGTAAATCTCATAGTGATCCTCTCATCATATGCACGTTGTCTTTATTCTATCAATTGCCCAACTGTAATTTGTTTACCCAGCTTGTATTATTTTATCTTATGGAGAGACACCACTAGTGAACTATGGACCCCGGTCCTATTTCCATTATATTGCTATCACCTGTTTACTTTACTCGGACTGTTTACTTTACTCGCATACTATTGTCACTTTCCACTCGATACGCTCATACCCTTTGTTTCAAGCAAACCGGTGAGATTGACAACCTCATCGTAAGTTGGGAGCAAAGTATTTGGTTGTGTTGTGTGCAGGTTCCATGTTGCCGCTCGCAAAGCAAAGCTTGGACGAGGCACCCTATAAATTGTCTGAAGTTGTCGCGAAGCTAGTGGGCATCACCTTCAGTCGTTTGTCTCTCTCCTACTGGATTGATAACCTTGGTTTCATAACTGAGGGAAAACTTGCTGCTATATTCATCAAAACCTTCTCTTGGGGTTTTCCAACTGGCCGGTCATTTTACTTCATCAACTCGGCCCCATCAAGTTTTCTGGCGCCGTTGCCGGGGAGGAAGAAGACTTCTGCGAGGGGAGTTTTCACACGCACATCCTTTACTTTGTTTTAAGTTTTGCTTTACTTTATTTTTACTTGCATCGTTTTATCAAAAACCCAAAAAAATTAGAATGGCTACTCCTAAAAACACCAAGTTGTGTGACTTTACTAGCACGAATAATGGTGATTTTATCTGCACTCCTATTGTGCCACCTGCTCCTGCTGCAAATTTTTATGAGATTAAGCCTGCTTTGTTGAACCTTGTTATGAAAGAGCAATTTTCTGGTGCTAGTACTGAAGATGCTGCAGCTCATCTCAACAATTTTGTTGAGCTATGTGAGATGCAGAAATATAAGGATGTTGAAAGTGATATTATTAAGCTTAAGTTGTTTCCTTTTTCTTTGAGAGGAAAAGCTAAGAATTGGTTGCTGTCTTTGACTAAGAATAGTATTGATTCATGGGCTAAGTGTAAGGATGCTTTTATTGGTAGATACTATCCTCCTGCTAAGATTATAGCTTTGCGTAGCAATATTATGAAGTTTAGTCAGTTTGATAATGAACATGTTGCTCAAGCTTGGGAAAGAATGAAATCTATGATAAAGAATTGTCCCACTCATGGACTGACTACTTGGATGATTGTTCAAACTTTTTATGCAGGACTGAATTTTTCTTCAAGGAACCTACTTCATTCAGCTGCTGGAGGCACTTTTATGTCCCTTACCTTGGGCGCTGCAACGAAGCTTCTCGACAATATGATGGTAAATTACTCCGAATGGCACATCGAGAGAGCTCCGCAAGGTAAGAAGGTAAATTCTGTTGAGGAAACCTCTTCCTTGAGTGATAAGATTGATGCTATTATGCTTATGCTTTCAAAAGATAGGACTCATGTTGATCCTAATAATGTTCTTTTGGCCTCTTTGGTTGCCCAAGAAGAGCATGTTGATGTAAACTTCATTAGAAATAATAATTTTAACAACAATGCTTATAGGAACAATTTTGCTAGTAATAATTATAGGGCGTATCCTTCTACCAATAGTAATGGTTATGGTAATTCTTATGGTAATTCCTCCAACAACACTAGGGCCACGCCCTCCAAGCTTGAAGTCATGCTCAAAGACTTCATGGTTAAACAAACTGCTTTTAATAGAACTATTGAGGAAAAGTTAGGCAAAATTGATATTCTTGCTTCTAAAGTTGATAGCCTTGCTCATGATGTTGAACTTCTAAAATTAAAAGTGTTGCCTAAATATGTGAAAGAGAACAATGTTTTTGCTACTGCTAATGCTATCCAAGTTAGAATTGATGAAAATGTTAGATTGTTAGCAGAATTGCATGCTAGATGGGAAAGAGAGGATGAGATTGCTAGGAATATGAAAGTTTGTACTATTACTACCTCTAATGATGTTGTTCCTAATGCTAGCAATCCTCTTACTTTGATTGGTGTAGAGAAAACTCCCACTCCTTATGTTAAAAAGCCTAAAACTGCTAAAACTTTTTCTCAAAAGAGTGCTGAATTTTTTTGGAGTGTAGGAGATGATAGCTCTATTTCATTTAATGATTTTGATGTTGATGGCTGCAATATATCTGAGGTTATTTTGTTCTTGCAAAAGATTTCTTTGACTCCCAATGCTAGTTCTTGAAATATTGCTTTTACTAAGCATATTACCAATGCTCTCATGAAAATTAGGAATGAAAAGTTGAAGCAAAAAGCTTCTGTTCCCAAGAAGTTAGAAGATGGTTGGGAACCCATCATTGATATGCATGTTAATGGTTTTGATTGCCATGCTTTATGTGATCTAGGTGCTAGTATTTCTATTATGCCTAGAAAAATTTATGACATGTTTGATTTACCACCGCTTGAAAAGTGTAATTATGATGTTCCTATTCTTGATGTTGCTAAGAAGAAACCTTTGGGAAGGATTAATGATGTTCTTATTGTGTTTAACAATAACCTTGTTCCCGTTGATTTTTTTGTCATGGATGTTGAATGCAATGCTTCATGTCCTATTATTTTGGGAAGACCCTTTCTTCGAACTGTAGGTACCATCATTGATATGAGGGAAGGTACCATCAAATATCAATTCCCAAGAAAGGTATGGAACACTTCTCTAGAAAGAGAAAGAAATTAGTTTTTGACTCTATTCTTAGAGCAAATTATGAGCTTGATGCTTCATCACTTGATATTACTTGATTCGCAATTTTCTGCGCCTAGCTCAAAGGCGTTAAAGAAAAGCACTCTTGGGAGATAACCCAATGTTTTTACATTCAGTTCTTTTTCTTTTATTTGAGTCTTGGAAGTTATTACTACTGTAATGACCTCTCCTTATCCTTTTTATTTCGTTTTTGTGCCAAGAGAAGCCTCTAATTTGAGCGAGGTAAGATTTGGGGATGTTGCTGTCCTAAAACTGTTTTCGGTGCTGCACCGTAAAAATTCGTGAAAATTCTCTGTATATATTTTGGACCTGGGATTTCTTGTGCATATGACCCAGGTTATATCCAAACTTTCATTAGTTGAACACTTTTTTATTTGAGAAACAGAAAACCCCTTAAAAATTCGACCTTTGTCAGCTGTTCTGTTTTGACAGATTTCTGCCAATATTTGTGTTTGCTGCTTTATCGCTTTCTTTTTGAGTTCTTTTGATCACGGAACTTTTGGGGAAGTTTCTACAGTAGTATATAATTTATATGTGGTGGTTTTAGGTTGAAACCTGAAGCAAAAAGGGTTGATTCTATGTTATGCTTACACTAATGTTGCTAATAGATTTGTGTTTAGTTTTGTATGAAGGAAGTTTTCAAGTGTAGGGATCGGAGAGTGATGAGATGAGTTGAAGAATGGACAAAAGCTCAAGCTTGGGGATGCCCATGCATCACCCCAAGAAATATCCAAGAAGTACAAGCGTCAAAGCTTGGGGATGCCCCCGAGGCACCCCTTCTTCATCGGCAAAAATCAGGTCACCTTTCAATACACTATATTTTTATTGCTTCATGCATTATGCATTTTTCTTAGAGCGTCAGTTGTTTTTAGTTTTCACTTTAGTTTAGTTTAGTTTGCTGCAATAAATGGTTGGACCCCAACAAATTTCTTTTGGAGAAGTTGCTTTGCTTTTCATTTGCCAAGAACACTCCGTTTTTCACTCTATTCGTTTCAACGAGTGTTCTCTTTTTCTAGAACTGCGTTTAGTTTTCGATTTTTGCCTTGATTTGCGTTCAGATCTTGTTATATCTTTTCATCAAGGTGTATTTTTGCGTCTGGTCTATATTGGTTTTCATCAAAAGAGGTGTTTATAAAAAGTTTGAATGGTGTTGGAAAAGAGAAAAAGCTTTATGCAAAAAAGTGGTACAAGAAGGAGCTTGTGTAGACTGCGGCCTAGGCTTTTGCATGTCGTGCTTGATGTCTTTTTGATAGTATGCTTAGTGGTTTTGCTGTAGCATGACTTGTCTCAAATAACTGAGATTGCTTAATGAGCCTTTGAAAAATCATGCATTGTTTTTTATCGTTTGGAAGCATTATTTTGGTTTTCTCCTTGATGCTTTATTTGGGTTGACTTGGCATATGTTCACACATGTTAGACACTTACAAAGTCGCCAATAGCCTCTATGATCATTTAGTTTTTGACTTTTGATGCCATCTTATGCTTCTTTTAATGTCGCTTTGTCGCTTTGCATGATTATGGCCGTTATTGCTCTCTTAGTTGGTCGCTCCCAGTCTTTTGCTAGCCCTTGCCTTGTACTGAGTATGAGCTCTACTCATGCATCCAACTCCTAAAAACCAAGTTGTTCCAAAGTGTCCACTTAAAATTCCTATGCATGGTATTTGTAAGCCATTCCAAGTAAATTTTCATGTGCTACCTTTGAAAAAACCTTCAAAACACTTCTCGTTTTGTGACATTGTTTTCAGCTCATGGGGACGTAGTGGTCGGATTTGCTATCTTCCATATTGCTTATTCCAAAAAGAAAAATAAAAAGAGAAAAAAGAAAGAAAAAAGGCACTCCTCCATGGTATGTGAATGTTGGTGGGCACCCGATGGAATCGGTTAGCCATGGTTTGAGAAAGGAAAAAGGTGGGGAGGAGTGCCAAGTTTTATAAAAAAGAGCACAAAAAGTGCCAATCTCTCTCTCAAAAACTTGCTTCATTTTTGTATGGAAGATAGTAAGAACCCCATTGCTAGTCGTTGACAAAAGCAACCACCTCTCAAAACCCAATTTTTATCTCTCTGTTTTACAAATGAAAAGCTCTAGCACATGTTTAATCACTGCCTCCCTCCGCAAAGGGCCTTTCTTTTACTTTTATGTTGAGTCACCACCTTCTATCTTTATGCACCATTAAGAGAGCATAGTTCTCCATGCTTGTTTTAACACCATTTGCTTAGTGTTTCGTTACATTTCGTGGCACTTTTATGCATTTTCCGGAACTAACCTATTAACAAGTCGCCACAGTGTCAGTTCCCTGTTTTCTGCTATTTTTGTGTTTCAGAAAAGTTACACAGGAAATATTCTCGGAATTGGACGAAACCAAAGCCAGTCACCCAGAATTTCACCAAAGCTTCCAGAGATCCAAAGAGGAAATGGAGTGGGGCCATGAGGGCCCCACACAACAGGGCGGCGCGGCCTAGGGGTAGGCCGCGCCCCTATCTGTGAGGGAGCCTCGGTCCACTCCTGACGTTGCCCCTTCGCCTATAAAGACCCCCCGACGGGAAAAACCTAAAGACCCGATCACTTTTCCAGAATACATCACGATCCGCCGCCGCCGTCGACCCGAAGATCGGGAGGGTCTAGAAGCTCTTCCCGGTACCCTGCCGGAGAGGGGAATCGCCACTGGAGGTCTTCTTTATCGCCATGCTTGCCTTCGGCGTGATGAGTGAGTAGTCTACCTTGGACTATGTGTCCATAGCAGTAGCTAGATGGTTGTCTTCTCCACCATGTGCTTCATGTTTAGATCTCATGAGCTGCCTTACATGATTGAGATCACCGTTATGTAATTCTACATGTTTGGTTTGTTGGGATCCGATGAATATTGGTGTTATGATTGAGTTGAAGTACTGAAATTTATCTTATGTTATCTCTCTGTTGTTTATGATCTTGCATGCTCTCCGTTGTTAGTAGCTATCTTGGCCGAGTAGTTGCTAGTGACTCCAAGAGGGGGTATTTATGCTCGATAGTGGGTTCATGCCTCTATTTAATCTGGGGGAGTGACGGAAACCTCTAAGGATGTAGATGTGCTGTTGCTACTAGGGGGAATACAACATTCATTTGCTCGAGGGCATCTGCTTTGTTTACATTACACACTTTGCTTAATGCAATTATCTGTTGTTCGCAACTTAATACTTGTGGAGTTCTCGGATTGATTCGCCACAAGTGGATTATTAGTCATAGATGCAGTTGGATGGCGGTCTATGTATTTTGTTGTAATGCCCAGAGTAAATCTCATAGTGATCCTCTCATCATATGCACGTTGTCTTTATTCTATCAATTGCCCAACTGTAATTTGTTTACCCAGCTTGTATTATTTTATCTTATGGAGAGACACCACTAGTGAACTGTGGACCCCGGTCCTATTTCCATTATATTGCTATCACCTGTTTACTTTACTCGCATACTATTATCACTTTCCACTCGATACGCTCATACCCTTTGTTTCAAGCAAACCGGTGAGATTGACAACCTCATCGTAAGTTGGGAGCAAACTATTTGGTTGTGTTGTGTGCAGGTTCCACGTTGCCGCTCGCAAAGCAAAGCTTGGACGAGGCGCCCTATAAATTGTCTGAAGCTGTCGCGAAGCTAGTGGGCATCACCTTCAGTCATTTGTCTCTCTCCTACTAGATTGATAACCTTTGTTTCATAACTGAGGGAAAACTTGCTGCTATATTCATCAAAACCTTCTCTTGGGGTTTTCCAACTGGCCGATCATTTTACTTCATCAACTCGGCCCCATCATTACTGCATTACTAATAGATAGGTCCTTGGGCAATTCGGGGTTGCGTAGCCAATAAATTTTTGTTATTTGCACCAAACCTCAACAGTGGTATCAGAGCCGGATCTATGCGTAGTATGCTTGTACGGTTGGAACACATCGTGATGATGCGGGCGTTGATCCTCTCATTGTTACCCTTTGTAAGGGTAAATTGCCCCTAAGTGTGTTTTTGGTAATTAATGACAATACCTATGGACTAATGTTTTCATTGAGCTTTTTATGAAGGAATTGTTCATAGGAATTGCTTGAATTCCATGTGTTGGATTCAAGGCATGGATACCATGAAGATAAAGATATATCTTAAGTATTGGCATCAAGATCATTGAATAGAAGAGATGAATCCAATATGATCAAGAAGAAGAAATAAAGATGTAGTTCTTGTGTAGAACTCAAGTAATCCATGCTCTAGTTTATGTGTTAAACCAAGGAGTCTCAGGGTCTTGAGAGTTTGGCTACAAGAGAAGAATTCAAGATGGCTCTATGTCGAGGTCATGATGGTCTCATGAGTTGAGATATGATTGACTAATACCTAGAGCATGCAATCAAATGAAGAATTCTTTATGTGGCTCAAGATATTGTGATAGAGCATGAGAAGTTTCAAGGTTGACCAAGACAATGATCAAAGATTGGATTCTAGATTGGTCAACACATGAAGCATAAGGAATGTTCCACATGGGACCAATTGGTCTGGTGGTATGGTAAGGTTTGTCAATTATGCTTTGTGAACTAACCCATTACATATGTGTGTTTGTGTTGTCTATGTGGGTTAGGTATTGTGTCATGGTTATGCATCACTAGTGAGATTTCATATAGCCCATGAAAGGATGTCATCAAGTGGTGGTTGTCATCAAGGTTGAGAAGTGCAAGTTTCAAGATAAGCATCTCGAGAAGATCACATGCTTGAAGCTTGTCATCTATTTGGTGATAATGGAATTGTGAAGACATGCCTTAGTGAAGCTATCCCATAGTGGTGTATGGGGGAGCATATTGGAATTCTTCACGAAGCAACAATGATCAAGTGAAGCATTCCGTCTTGACGGAAGCATGAAGTATCGTCATCAAGATCAAGCGGGATGCGCAAGGAAAAGGATTATCCTTGCTAGGTTTTCCTTTTACCGGTCTCAAGGTGTTTGTTGGGAGACCGAGTTATAGGATAGATAGCTACACTATCAAGAGGGGCTTTCGGTTGGGTAACTTGATCACATTGTCTTAGAGAGCTCAATCATTTGCATACTTTGCTTCTCCCTACTTTGTTTCTTATTGGTGTTTCTCTGTGTGCTGTTCTTGAGCTTGTTGCTAGCTTTCCAACAAGTCCAAGATCATTGAAAATGGAATTTGTATGCATCTTTTATCGCGTTTTCGAGTTTGGAGGTTTTACTGGTTCTTTCTTAAGGGAGGTTTTCACCTCTCCTTATTTTTTATTTTATCGATTACTACTTCTTGGGTTTTATGGTCTTCATTGGAGATATTTTTCTTAGCTAAAGCCCAAGTTTGCTAAAATCAGAGTTCGGATGTGAAAGTTATTGTATTTTTCGTGAGGATATTTTCTGCCGGTTCTGAGCTCGGTTTAAACTGGAAATTTGACCAAAAATTAAACCAGAAATTTGACCGAGTTCTGACCAAAAACATTCTGGACTGATTTCTTCTAGGCTCGATTTAAACCGGGAATTTCCGATCCAACCGGGAATTCCAATTTCGCCCCAAATGGCTAGTTTTCTTTGAGGGCTATAAAAGGGGTCTTCTTCCCAAAATGTTTTAGGGTTCTTGAGCACGAAATACACCTCCATTATTGACCCTCTTGAGCTTTCTTCCCACCTCTTCCCTCTAATGATTCTTGCATCTTTTTGAGGGATTTGAGAGAGGAGATCTTGATCTACAATCTCCACCAATTCATTCCTCCTCTAAGTGAGGGGAATCCTTTGAATCAAGATCTTGGAGTCATTGGTTGACCTCCACCCTTGTTCTTTCTCTCTAACTCCTCCATAGCATTTGTTGCCTTGGTGGGATTTGAGAGAGAAGGATTTGAGCACTTCCCCTTGTGTTCTTGCTTTGCATCCTTGCATAGTGTTGAGCTCTCGATTATGATTTGTTCGAGTGAGAGACCGTGAGCCTGTTACTCTTGGAGGGTGACCTCCTAGTTGGCTTGGCGGTTGGTGCCGCGGTGACCTCTTCGTGAAAGATTGTGAAGAGGCCCGGGCTTTTTCCCTTCATGAGATTTGTGAAGTGGTTGTGGAGCTTTCCATCTCCGGAGTGGAGGAAAAGCTAACCATAAGAAGGGGTCCCTAGCTTCGTGGGGGACTCGGAGAAGAAGGTGAGCCTTCGTGGCGTTCGGGGACCTTCGTGGTTACCCGCATCTCTCCAACGGTGATTAGCTTACTTTATGTAAGTGAACATCGGGATACATCTTCGTCTCCGTGTGCCTCAGTTATCTCTATACTCGAGTTTATTTCCTTATGACAGCCATCGTGCTTGAAGTACTTATATCTTGTTTATCACTTGTGAATTATATCTTGTGCTATCTTACTTTTATTTAGTTGTTGTTGGTGTACTTAGTTGAGCCTAGCTTATTTAGGTTTTGTGTTTGTAAAATAAATGTTAGTTTAATTCTGCATTCTTACAAGCCAAATCCGTAATAGTTTATAAAATGCCTATTCACCCCCCCTCTAGGCAACATCTCGTCCTTTCACCCTCCCATGTGCATTTGCTTATATCCGTGGCATAGTTGGATTGAAGCGGTCGAAATACCAACTTTACGCGTTTCACGCGAGACTGGTTCCGCGACTGACATACGGCTTGCACCGTATAAAAGTGGCTAGTCGGGTGCGAGTTTCTCCAACTATAGTGGATATGGCGTCTGCAATGGAGGGCCCTTAACGGGGAAGTAAAGAAACATCTATTGATCACGGTTTCATGTTCGTAGGTAAGAAATGGTTTTTGTACGAAAGCCCTAGAAGTCACGCAAAACTTGCAAACATAGTAGAAACATCTAACTTGGTTTTGCAGTGGGGCGTGTGATGTGATACGGTTAAACGGTAAGTTGTGTGGTGCTTCCAGAGGCTTCATGACGGACGCTGTGGACTTGGCACCACATCGGTGGACGGATGGAGATCATGTCGGAGGCTCGATGGAGATCAAGCACGCCGATGAAGAAACAATATCATATCATGCATTATTTACATTTGATGTTATTGTGTGATTTCTTGTTTGTGCTAGTATTTAGATACACGACGGTAGCGTAGAATTAGAAAATCTGTAATCAAATACCAATTAAAATTGTGTTCTCACTTACATGTGTAATCGCCACAAAGTTCTTAGTTATGAAGCCATCCATGATGATCAGGGGCTAGACATATCAATACACTAAGGTTGAACTGGCGAACCCTAGTATGTGTGGACATGGCCTCGGAACACGCAAGACCAAAATGTCGAGCATGGGTCACAAAGTTGTGCGATTGACATAAGCACTGTCTACCTTTGACATTGCATTGCTTGGCCGTGACGATCGGGGTAGTGTAATGGAGAAGGATCGTGTAATCACTAGAGCAATTGTAGGGATGTTGTTCTAAGTGGGAGTTCCACACAATTATTATTTTTAATAAAATTGAACTCATATTATAAACTTTAGTATTTATACCTTTGCGAATTTGTGTAGATGATCACCTCCCTCGATTTCCCGCACTTTTTTAATGGTCAAGAGCTTAGTGCTGATGGATCTAATTTCGTAAATGGTACCTGCACTTGAGAACTTCACTTCAGCGTAATGAGACACTTTTCACGATGATTGAGCCATTGGGATTACCACCGGAAGACATTCGGACCAGGCAATGATTAATGTGTATCATTATAGACGGAACTGTTACTTCATAGTCCGCACTGCAATCCACAGCATGATGGTACCCGAGATGAGGAGTTTTTGGGAGACTGCCGCATCAAATGAGATCATAAGTGATCTGAAAGAGATCGTTGGGCCTGAAGTACACTTGATGAGGCATGAGTGCCTGAATGAATTCCTCTCATGCAAGATGGAGGAACATGAATGTGTGGGATTGCATCTTGCAAAGATTCTTAGGATCCACAAACGTTTGACTGTAGAATTGGAGTGCAATCTAACGGACGATCTTGCCAAGAGTATGGTACTGCGTTCGCTCCCTCCTAGGTACAAGAGTTTCGTCAAGAGATTTCTGAGAAAGGCTAAGTCAGTCAACCTTCATCAGCTCATGGCGAGGATCAGGCTTCATGAAATTGAGCCCTCTCACATGGAGATCAACGATCTGACGGGCATATGTGATATACAATGTTATAAATGTTTCATAAACACTTATACAGTTTTTGAAGTATGAGATACTAATTCTAGTTTTGTTGAAAACAGGATCTGCGGAGTAAAGTGTTCATGGATGAGATGCCCATGGCGCCCTGGAGGAGGACATGCTTGATGTTTCGCTAGCGCCGATCTACCTCAACATTTATCTTCAAGACTTAGGAATTTGAATAAAGTTTTTTAATCAGTTTTTGCATTAAAGACCTTGTGATTGTCTCAAATGTATGAGGCAGAGTTTATTCGTGTGTAATGAACAAGTCGGTTGTTTTAGCGCAATGAATAAAGTCTTTTGGATGATTATGAATAAAGTTATTCTTATTTATTCTTGTTGATATAATTGCAAACATTTATAATATTATGATTGAAAGTCTTTGTTATTTACTGTCTGCCCTTAATAATGTTTAAGCTATTTTATGAAAATAATTTTGTGAATTTCATAGCAATGGAATTAAAATACTTTTATGGAGTATATGTTTGTGGTAATTTCATATCAATGAAATTAAATGTGTTGTGATATTTGATCGAATTCACATATGATCCACACTTCATTTATTTGAAATGATTAAAACATATCGTGCCAAAGTGTAAAATATACAAGTATTGATATTATGCATAAATGATGTGTAGTATTTCATAAAATTAAAAGATATCATTATTTTGCAAATTCTTTATTAAAGATTTATAATTTTTTGACACCTGTACAGTAGGGAAAACTCCCTACTGTGTCATTTTTCATTTTTATAAATCAGACGGAATAATTACAGTGGAAGAAAGGGGGGTTAGTGAAGTATCTAGTGCCCTATTACAAACTCATAGAGTGTCTAACCATGATTGCATACCCTCCTTCAGACTGGGTTTAGCTCTATACAAGTTCAGTGTAATAAAAGATTTGAACCTAGTAACACATCTCTGTACATCAGGGTATATGCCTCTGAAAATGGCATCATTCCTTTGTTCCCAAATGCTCCAACATCCAGTGATTAGGATTTCCATCAAAAAGTTATGAGAGTATCTATTCTTAGCATCAGCAATCATAATGACCAAGTCCATGTCAGGGTTCCATTCTAAGCCAATAGCCCACCAGAAGCTCTGGCTAAAGGAGCATTCAAAGAATAAATGCATATTGTTTTCCACAGGCCATTCTTCACAGATGATGCATTCCTTGAATTCCACATAGAAGTTCTTCCTTATCATCATCTCCTTAGTGTTGAGTCTGTTGTGTAGCATAAGCCATGCAAAGAATTTCTGTCTAGGTATGTTGCAAGTTTTCCATATGTCCAGAATAGGCTGAGGAGTGTCATGTTCACCAATTAATGTATTGTACATTTTCTTGGTAGAGTAATAATCCCCCCAGACAGGGCTCCATAGATCATTTTCCCCATTTAATTCCTGTTCAAACATATCATTCTGTAGGTTGATGAGTTCCTCATGGGCCACAGTGGATAATGGCAGGTGGAAAAGATTATAAATAGACCCATTATTGTTGCCATATGCATCTGCAAAGGATATATCTTGATTCTTGGCAAAGGAGAAGAGGTGGGGATATTCTTCCAGTTTATTGCTATCCATCCATTTGTCCTTCCATAATGAGCAGGTTTTCCCATTGTTAATAGATATAGAGGTAATGTCTCTATAATCATTCATAAATGATAGGCAATCTTTCCACCAGAAGGATCCTTTTGAATTTCCAATATGGGGCAGTTGTCCATTACTATAGTAAGCTTGCCATATTAAATTCACCTAGGGGATATCTTTCTGATTGAAGAATTTGTGCAAATTTTTGATAAGCAGAGCCTTGTTTTGTATCCTCAAGTCAAGAACACCCAAGCCACCCTGATCTTTCAGCCTGCATATCATCTCCCAACTAGCCAGGCATTTTCCTTGAATTTTGTCTTCTTTGTCAGCCCATAGGAATTGTCTTCCACTTTTCTCAAAGTGAATAAAGATAGTAACAGGGATTTTTAGGGTGCACATGGCATACATAGGCAATGAGTTGATGACAGAATTCAGCAGGGTTAACCTTCCAGTGTAAGACATTAGGGATGAAATGCCAGATAGCCTTTTGTCAAGTCTGGAGACAATAGGCATCAAATCTGCTACAGATGGTCTAGTAGTTCCAAGAGGGAGGCCCAAATAAGCAAATGGCAGTGTCTCCACTTTGCAATCAAATGCATGAGCAAGAATAGTTGCTTGTTCAGAGCTAATGTTTATGGGAACCAAAGTGGTTTTATGATAGTTAACCTTGAGGCCAGTGGATGAGCTGAATATATGCAGGATGTTCTTCAGATGCATCAATTGATCCATATCAGCTGGCATAATCATGAGGGTGTCATCAGCATATTGGATTATAGGATATTTTTGACCAAAGTCATTATCAACTGGGAGATTAATTAGCCCTCTGTGCCATGCATCATTTACAGCTGCCTGGAGTAAATCAGCAGTGTTAACAAAGAGAAGAGGGGAGAGAGGATCTCCCTGCCTCACTCCTCTTTTACAGATGATTTTTTTACCAGGGACCCCATTAAGCAAGACAGAAGTGGATGCAGAGTGTAGGATAGATTTGACCATAGCAATCCATTTAGGTCCAAAACCTTTGGCTGAGAGCATGGAGATAATAGCACTGTATTCCACTTTATCAAAAGCTTTTTCAAAGTCAATTTTCAGTATAATAATTGGTCTCTTTGAGGAGTGGCATATATGAAGATATTCAAAAGTCCATCCCAAGCAGTCCTGAATGTTTTTCCCTTTAATGAAGCCATATTGATTTTCATGGAGTATGGGAATGATATCCTTCTATAGCCTGTTTGCCATCAGCTTGGTAATGAATTTTAGGGGCAGACTGACCAATGAGATGGGCCTGTAGTCATTCATGGTTTGAGGGTCATTGTTCTTTGGTATAAGAGTGATATAGGCAGTATTGATACACTCCAAGTTGATGTTTCCATCGTAGAAGTCATTAACAAGTTTCATGAAATCATTTTTGACAAGGTCCCAACATTTCTTGAGAAATTTTCCATTGAAACCATCAGGTCCAGGGGCTTTATCAATGGGCATATCCTTGATAACATTGGCAATTTCCTCTTCAGTGAATGGATTATCAAGATGTGATAATTCATGTGTTTGAACAATATTGTTGAGGTTCATGAGCATGGGAGCCTCCTCAGATATACCAAGCCTATCTTTGAAGGATGCCCAAATAATAGCTGCTTTATTCTCATGGTTGTAGATATCAGTGCCATCTGATGCCTTCAGGGAGGTGATAATATTTCTTCTATATTGCTGAGTAGCCACAGTGTGGAAGAATTTGGTATTTTCATCCCCCAGCTTTGCCCATTTAATTTTGGCTCTACTTCTCCAGTAAATCCTTTTTGCTTCCAACATTTTTTTTGTGTGGATTTCCACAATTCTTCTGAAATTCTTCTCAACCAGTGAAAGGTTTCTTTGTTCCTCAATGCCATCAAGGAGAGCAAGAGTATATTGACAATTACTGATTATCTCCTTGAGATTTGATACTCTTTTACTCCATTTTTTCAGGCTGTATCTTGTTCTTTTGAATTTTGCATTTATCATTTTTCCAGAATCATTCATAATAGGAGCAGAATCCCATGCTTGCTTCACAGTGTCATAGAATCCATCAAATTCCAGCCAATGATTTTCAAACCTGAATATAGTTGCCCTTGGAATATTATTTCCAATTTGTACATGAATAGGTACATGATCTGATCCCAATCTATCCAGGGGGGAGGAAAGGGTATTAGGAAATTCAGTAGTCCAATCTGGAGATGTGAAGACCCAATCAAGTCTTTCCAGAAGTGGTGAGTCCTGCATATTGCTCCATGTAAATTCTCTGCCTTTAAGAGGAATTTCTTCCAGATCATGAGCTTGAATAATTCCATTGAAATTCATCATATTGTTACTATCTCCACCTGCTCTGCTTCTGTTTTCTGGTCCCCCGATTAAATTGAAATCACCCATAATCATCCAAAGGTTCATGTCTGATGAATCCAATTCAGCCATCCATGTGATAAAGTCCATTCTATCTTCATTATGGGCAGGGCCATAAATATTTGTAAGAAACCATATCTTTCCACTGTATTTGCATGTGAATTTCATAGTAATGTGGTGTCTATCCTGGCTAATGAGAACACCAGTGAAGAGGTTGCCATTCCAAACTGTAATGATTCCCCCAGAATTGCCAATAGATGGAGTAAAAGCAAATTGGTTCAGGTTTTTTGGGCAGAAATTCCTCAGGTAGGCTTGATCAAAATTCTCCCTTTTAGTCTCTTGTAGGCATAAGATGTTGCAATTAGTTTCATCAATTCTTTTCCTGATGTCATTCCATCTATCTTGAGAGTTTATTCCCCTAATATTCCAGTCCAAGATATTCCAATTATTTTTGTTTGTCATTGGGAAACTGATATGAGGTAACAACAGGGGATGAGCAAAGTATTTGCTCCCACACAGCATCAACACAGGTAGACATCATTACAGATTTGCAATCAACATAGTCACAAGACATAGCACATAATGCAAATATAGCAGCAAGGGTCTTCATAGCATAGCAAAGTGCACACCAGATCAGGTCTTTAGGAATTATTACATAGCCAAATATGTTTATAGGAACTGGAAATAATATAAAAAAAGCTAGGAAGCCTGGCCCAGCAGGCTGAGAATGATGCATGATAGGCTTGATCCATTAGCCACTGGAAGAGCAGAGCTTGTCAACAGATAACTCCTCAGGAGATATCTTGCATTGGCCTACCCCAATGGCCTGGACATTATCAATGGAGAGCTCAGGAGGTGGTGGAGCAGAAGTGTCGATAACAGATGCAGAGAAGGACTTCTTGATGTTCTTTTTTGTCCCCTGAGTATTCTTCTTATTCTTATTCTTGATAACTTCTCCATTATCAGATTCAGATACAGACTGTGACATGCTTGCCTTGGCCAAGTCGGCAGCATTCTTATCCTTGAAGCCATCACAGAGCTTTGCAATCCTGTTGCTGCGTCTGACTTTAGTAACATCTTTGACAATTTTCTTCTGTTTCTTAGGTGCAGGTGTTGTAACTGTCAAAAGAGTGTTGTTCTCCTCCTCATCAGTCATCATAGTATCAAACTCCACATGGTCATCAATAGGATTGTAAGAGGATTCAGTGCAAGAGCTGTTGTCCTCCTCCAATTCAGTGATACAACAATTTGATTGATGGATTGGTGGAGATGATGATGTGTAGATGGTGAAAATTGCCTTCTTCTCATGATTTTCTCCATCCACCACATCCAGCAACTTAAAGCCAGCGCTATCTACAGAAGTGTGCTCCATCATCTCAATCAAAGAAGGAAACTCATGAAAACCCTCCATCAGATTACCAATAACCTTGTGAATAGCATCAAATGCCTCCATGGCTTCCACAGCAGGCTGAATATCCTCCAATATATGATGGTTACCAGGTGAGTGTTGTGGTGGTGTGTTCATCACAGGGATGTGGTCCTCATCAGCAGGTGCAGCAGGTGCAGCATGACCATTGACAGGTGCAGCAGGGATATGTGGTGGTGCAACATCTTGCATCATGTTGTGAACAAAATCTGCATCTTCCCAGATACCTCCAAAAGGTAGATTTGGTAATGGGTGTGGATTTCCACCATCAGGTGGTAGAGGGTCATCATCACCACCCAAACCATCAATCAGATTGGCTTGAAGGATATAATTCACAACCGTCCAGGAGTGACCATGACCACTGTCATTAGTGTTTTCACAGAGCACGTGGCTAATCGGAATTTCCAGCATGTCAGGGACTCTAATCTTGACCAGAATCCTAGCTCTGTTAGAAGCATCTCTGTTCCATACAATAAATTTACCAAATTCACTCACAGATTCTCTAATCTTTTCCACATGCCAAGATTCCATAGGGAAATTCATCATCATAAGCCAAACATCATGAGTAAAGGTACAGTTTCGGTGATTCAAACTACGATTCTGTGGGATAACCCGAAGAACACTCTCACCAACAAAGAAAGGGCTACGATCAATGGCAGTATCCCTAGAGACAGCATCAGAGAATTGAACAAGAGCAGCCCCATCCCAGATCGTGTCATCTGGCACACATGATAGCCTTGCTCATTGAGGAAGCTGCGAATCAGTGCAGCGTCGCCGACGAACTGCTCCAGGTCCGATGGCGGTTCAAGGACAACATTGGCCCAGTCATCACAGTTGAGGAGTGGAGCACCGCTGAAGACATGGAAACCACGACGGCGGCGATGAGCACACGGAGGGATGAAATCCGTCCCCGGAGGAAGGTGAGGGTGCAGGTCGCAGGGGTAGTTTGCCATCGGCAATGCGTGAAGATTGGGGTGGCAGGTGGTCGGCGGCTGGGGTGGAGAAGGAGGCGGGGGCGGAACAGGGGAGGACTCTGTAGGCGAAGTTGGAACGGCAAGGTCCGCAGCAGAAGGAGTAATCTCAGGGGATTTTCTTTTAATGCGAAAGATCAATGTCCTGGATCGTTGGGCTAAACAGTTGCGTTTAATGTGTCCGTAGCGATAGCAGGCCAGGCAGCGGACCTTGGAGAAGCAGGCCGGGCGAGCATGGCCATGGGCTAGGCAGCGAGAGCAGAAGAGGTGGCCCACTCCGGGAGCCGCAGGCCCAGATGGAGAGGAAGCGGAAGGCCGGCGATTTGAAATAGGAGTCGAGCGGGAAGCATGCATAAGATCCGGTGATTCCGGATCGATACGCAGATTACGTGCCACATCAGCGAAGGAACGGCCGGCGGTCACCGGAGTGGCATTGGCTCCGGTGAGTGGTGGTTTGCGATGAGAAACAATTTGCCAGTCCTTTGAAGTTTCAATGGTCCAGTCCTTGAATTCCCGCTGCCAATTGGGTGCACCAGAGCCCCAAAGATGAAAGAAACATTGGAAAGATTTACAGGAATATGATCTCAGGTTGTAGATCATAAACCCAACAGCCTTAGAGATAACAGAAATTTTGAATGTCCGATCTCTAATATCAGAAATGTGGAGATCACTACCATTGCCTCCAAGGCAAGAATGAATGGCAATGCCAACAAGTTCAAGATCCAGACAAAAAATTGCACGGCCAAAAGAGACCACAAGATGGAAACCCTCCGAACCAGAGGCAGGGGAGATCGCGGTGGAGAAAGAAGATCTGACCTTGTGTGCGAGGTTCAAACCAGGGGAGAAGTCCAGGATGGTGGCGAGACGCAGAGGATCCATCTCTCCGAGAGATCGCCGGGGATCACCGAGGAATGGAAGGGTAGATCGGAGAATCGCCTAGGGAGTCACCGAAGGGGTGGGTGAGAGGAGAGCCATCTAATTTAAAGATTTATAATTATTCAAATTACTGAATAAATTGAATTATTTGAGTTGTACAAATAGTTTAATAGAATAAAGAAGAATTTAAACTAAGTCAAAATTAATTCGATCAAAACGACTAAAGTTTAAAAGTTTATGATTTGAAAGAAATTTGACGAATGGGTTTGACAAATAGAAGTGCTAGAACAATTCAAATTGTTGAAAAGTTTATGCATTAAAATCATATTTGATCGGACATTATTTAAGAAATTAATTATCTGTTGTGGCATTAAATTATTATTTAAAATAACATATTTAAAATATCTCAAATTAAACAAATAGGAAGCCATATAAATTAATACTATATGAGTTATAGTAGGATTTATATATAACTAGTAGGATGGCCCGCGCATTTGCGCGGCTAGTTCACTTGAATATTTTTGTTTAAAACATTTCATCTGCTAACCTTATTTTCTCATAAACAATAATTATTCATTTTACATGAACACTAATTATATGACATATAAATAGATTGTATTCAAATGTACCAGGGAACCTTGATCAGATAAATAATTAAGTAGTTTACGATTGTTGATGCCTTGGAATTGTGATATGGGAGGACAGATGCAAAAATATACACACACTTCGAAGCCAAACTTCATATTTTCTTCTTATATCCCCTTCTCATATCGTCTTGCAACCAGGACAAATATGTATTTGAGCGGTTACCCACGAAGAATTGGATCTAAACATGTATTGTTTGTACTTAAACCGCTTATTGCTCATCCAAGCTAGCATAACAATAGTTTTATATTTACTTTTTTTCTTAAACATTCACCCAATCTATATCACTCCCTTGATAGCTTATTTATTATGAATATGCTTGTGTTCTTTGTAACTTGTATTTTTCTACATATTTCAATAAGCAAATCGAACTACTAATTACTATATCATTCTGAATTGTGTAATATTATGCAAATTAATCTACAGCAATGGAACTATCGATGTAATTATCCTATAATCTAAATTATAACTCCTCCTCATTCACTCGTGTTGGACTTCCTATATTGAGTTGGTATGAAAATGATATTGCTAATTCCATAGACTCTGGTTCAAAATATCGTATATATCTACTATATGTAGAAAAACAATGATTTTCCATGTTTATTAGTAATAAAATACTACCTCAGCTTCGTTTTAATCGACACACATACTTGCTACTGTCAGCCTCCACTTGCGTCGATTTAATCGGGACGAACGGAGTAGTAAATAGATAAATTCAGGTTTCTAGGATTTAATATGGCGCGAGAAGAAACTTAATTAGATATGTTGATGAATTTATGTTTGAGGTGTTATATCTTTTTTATTAAATTACATATGTTTCTGATGGGTGAAATACTGATTCTTAAAGAACACTAGCTGAATGCCTGTGCGTTGCTACGGCCTACACACAAGTATTTGAACAAATAGTATAATTTACTTTGCTAAAATGTAATTTGATAGAAAACTATTATTATCTTATGAGCGATAAATGTAAACGCAACCTCTCGTCTTAAACTTTAATTTTATTTGATACCCTTATGTATGCTACACAAGCGGCAAGGGTAGAAAATAATATTCAGTAATCATTTTTTAGTTAATGTCACCACAAATTCTTCCTATTTTTCACCATAACAATATGCAACAATTGACGAAAATATATGTATATCTTCCTGTTAATGCCCTATAGAGCATTGCATGCTTTTTAGAAAATTTAATGCGTGTACACAGGTTTGCTGTTAGGCAGATATATTCTAAGTTAAATGGAGTTTAGCAAAATCAGTGACAAAAGATAACAGTAAAAAGAACACATCATTTGTATATTCCGTCTTTCTGAATGGCCACCCATAAACATAGCAACCACCCTTGGCACTATTTTTATCTATTTATTAGCATGCTTTAATTAACAACAATCAAAATTTGGAAATTTTAGAAATAAAAACACCCAAAATACATATGAAAGCCCGTTACTATTCTAGTGACAGAGAATTACGTCTCAAAGCAACAATTTTAATACCCGCTAAAAAATATCACAGTGCACATGAAAATAAATAATATAAAATTAGTTCCCTAGCATAAACATCCAATTTGTAACCATCCAAAAAAATGGAAAACAATCTTCATATCAAGAAATTTGAAAGAAGTCTAAATAAATTTGCAGCATCTATGAATTTACGGAGGAAGGACGTGCCCAGATCTTATGTTGAAACAAAAACAATTAAGAGGATTGAGGAGGCATGCAGTTCCCAGTGGCTGCAAATCATTCCCAACAACACTGTCGCGGATAGAGGACATGCCCAGATGCTGATGTTGCCGTGCTGCTCCCTTTTCTTGGAGCTCTGTCGCGGCAAACCATTCCCAACGCAAGATGCTTTTCCTTGCGAGGGGAGGGAGGCTGTGTGAAACTACAAGATCGACGGTGGAGGCGGCATACTCTAGTGAGGGTGGGCGGAGACCTTTTGGATTTGGGGGAGGCGACGGTGTGTACAGAAGGTTTCGTTATAAAGGAACATAGACTGCGGGTCAACTTAAGACAAACATGATTAGCGGTAATGAACATGAAAGATCTCATTTATATTTGTATTAATGGAGATTAATTCTATTTAATTAAGATTTAGGTCATGTATGTGCATGCGAAGTAGGAAAGACAATTACTATGTGCATGCAGGAGAAAACAACTCAGCAGTGAGAGAGAAAGGGAGAGAAATTAGGAGAGTTATTAGCTAGTAATAAGGGAGAGAAACTAAGAACGCCATTTAACTCTCCTTTTTTATAGGTGGTATTGCCGTGATTACCATGATAACTATAGTTATTTCTTTCCATGAGTACTGATATTTCTTTCCATGAGTACCGCTATTGATTGACGTGAATTAGTTTTTTTCTCCACATACGTGATGCGAGGGGTATTTTGGGCAATAAAATGATGTAGAATCAATAGTAAAGATTGCCGTGATAGCTATAGCTATTTCTTTCCGTAAGTACCGATATTTCTTTCCGTGAGTACCGCTATTGATTGACGTGAATTTATTGACGTGAATTCATTTTTTTCTCCACATACATGATGTGAGGGGTATTTTGGGCAATCAAATGATGTAGAGGCAAAGTGCCTTCACCAACTGAGAACCAATAGTAAAGATTATTAGCTATTAATAAGGGAGAGAAACTAAGAACTCCATTTAACTCTCCTTTTTTATGGATGGTATTGCCGTGATTACCGTGATTACTATAGTTATTTCTTTCCGTGAGTACCGATATTTCTTTCCATGAGTACCGCTATTGATTGACGTGAATTAGTTTTTTCTCCACATACGTGATGCGAGGGGTATTTTAGGCAATCAAATGATGTAGAATCAATAGTAAAGATTGCCGTGATAGCTATAGCTATTTCTTTCCGTAAGTACCGATATTTCTTTCCGTGAGTACCGCTATTGATTGACGTGAATTGATTTTTTTCTCTACATACATGATGCGAGGGGTATTTTGGGCAATCAAATGATGTAGAGGCAAAGTGCCTTCACCAACTGAGAACCAATAGTAAAGATTGTTGTCAGTTATTTTAGCTATTGTGAAGGTAATTCAACTTACATATCCTTATAGATTACAAAGTTATATTTCTTATATATTACTTGTCCAATCTAAGGATGGTTGACTGCATTCTATTTTGGAAGTCATCAACATAGACAAAATTTAAATAACCATATATTTTGAAGATATTTTTCGTCACCAGTCCAATGAATAAATTTCTAGCATATTAGTTATAGAAATTAGACTCTACCTTGTCTCTTCGGTTTTTAGTTTTAACTAACAATCAACGGTGAAGATTGAGATCATCCTAAAGTTAAGATGTATCAATGGCTTAGATTTACAACTACCGCAGGCACACGCTTTGCAATTTCCACGTGAGACGTATACAAGCTGGACTTCAAGACAGGCACGTTTGCAATCTACCTCTATACAAGCTGGACTTCAAGACATGCACGTTTGCAATCTACATAGGAGGCGAATACAAAGCTGGACTCTAAATGATTAATGCGAGTCCGGTAAGCTGTGTACATACAAGAATACAAAAGCTACTACTACTACGTTAATTGAGAGTTAGAAAACAAGGGATGAAGCCATGACGCGTAACTAATCGGAAGCACAATAAAACATGAAAACGAGGAGGTAGAGCTGGCGGTAGTCGAATCAACGGTGTCCCCAGGCGCTGATGTAGAAGACGGGAACCTCCTCCCAGCAGCGGACAGGCGAAAACAATCTGGAGCCGCGCGCGAAGCACATCGGCCAGGGATCGAACCGAACGAGGTCGGCCAGTCCGGCGATCATGGGAGCACCAGCCGATCTGAAAAAGGGGACATCAGCAGCAACGAACCAGGAAGATATTCAGGCGAAAACAGCATAGAGCAGTCGATATGGCCGATGACAATAGGAATTGGCCGGCGACAGCTGAATCGATCTCAATCTATCGAAGATGAAATCCAGTTGAAGCCTAGCGATTAGACGACCGGCAGAGATGAATAACAGCAAAAACTGTCAACACACCAACGAGATGAAGACCAGCGATCGATATACTCTTGCGGCCGCCGCAGAGGAGGCCGTCGGCATGGAGCACTCGACCAGAGGATGGAAGGCAAGACAGAATAGCTGCATGGCCAACCGCTGTAAAACCATATTAGCATGCACACGTGATACAGCACAGCACATAGCAGAATACCTTACAACGTGATTATTCGTAGTACAACTATGCATGTGAGATTTTGACAAGATTGATTATGCACATGCAACAGGAACTATTGCAGAAAAAAGGTGTTAAATTGTTCCAGCTATTTTCAACAGAAACTTTATCTCTTTGAGATGTGATTGGTGCTGCTCGCAAGATGAACCCTTGGCAGAGATTTCAGCCTACAAGTTGTGTATGGTGTAATTGTAGATCGAGGTTGATTGGTCTCTCTTACGAACAACCTCACGCAGCGGCAACAACAGCGTCCGTACTGTCCATCCGAAGATGGGAGCGTTCCCGACATAAATTCTATGACGAGCTAAATGCACCGACGGCGCCAAGCCGCCAATGAAGCTGGCTCGAGGCGACAATAGGGATGTCCCACCGGCGAAACTAGCTCGAGGAGATAACAAAGACGGAAAAGATGCGGCTGAGCGCGCTACCAGCTGCACCCGCCTATCTCCACCATCAACTTTCCTAGAGATTCACATGGGTTGCTGTCATTATGTGTTGGGTTTGACTTTTCTCTGCTACCGATCTGTCTCTGTTGTGCACAAAATCCAAAAGTTGTCACGCTCTCTCTTTCTCTCATGAATAACAGCAAAAACTGTCAACACACCAACAAGATGAATACCTGTAGTGACCTCACCTTTTAAAGATGACGATCCCTGTGCTTTTTAGTGCTAGTCCCTGGATCAAACGCTAGCACACACAGTTTTAGATGTAGTATCAAGAAACAAAGGTCATTTTATTACATCGCATGATCCAGCAATTACATAATGAAACTTTACAATACTTGTAGCATAAAGCTTTCAGAGTTTACAATGAAATCAAAATATAGCATGGAGTCCTTGTTCTTCATGTGCCACAGGCGAACATGCTGCGGATAGACTCGTAACACTGTCGTATCGTACTTGTCATCGAAAATCTGCAACATGAAACGTTGCAGCCACAAGGGTTCAATACATTTGAATTGTATTGGCAAGATATCACTACTATGAGGTCTAATCAATCTTGACTTAGGTTAAGTGAGGTTGCAGAAAAATAGTCTTAGACTCCGTCCAATCTTTCCAATCAATATTTTAGTTTTGCAAAGGCATAAAGCTTCTAACTCCATGAGGGTACATGTCAGTAGGTCAGGCTCAAGCCCCTACCATGCCAATCTTTATTCCATCACCATGCATGTCAGTAAGTCAGGCTCCATGCCCTTACCATGCCAATCTTCTTTTCTCCATTGCTCATGTCAGTAAGTCAGGCTCCATGCCCTTACCATGCCATTCTTCTTTCCACTATCGTACATGTCAGTAAGTCAGGCTCCACGCCCTTACCATGCTAATCTCCAACACATTTAACAACTTAACCACTACACACGCACTTACACTCACAATTACAAAACTTGTATAGAACAAATAGAGACACCATAAAATGATACTTGCCTTAGAAATTTTCTGAAGATTGCACTTCTCTTAATCAACACACGTAGTCCTCCGTACAACTATAAGATAGAAAAGAACACAACATAAACACACCATTCAAGGCAACATATTCAAACAAGGCAAACAAAAGTGTTTATTTGTTTTAGCTTAGTCTTCAATTGTCTTAGTGATAATTGGACAAAAGATTGTGGCATGAAGTTGACTTGATATGGATGGAGAGATTGGCTAAGTCAAGGACTTAAAGATTGATAGGGGGTTTTCTAAATTGTTAGGAAGTGTCAAACACTTGGTAAAAATAGCTTCAAGGAAATTCTTAGGCTTGGGTTGAGAAGTTGGATGGATAAAATTCTAAGTCTTGAGGTCCATCTCTTTCATCTTCTTGACTTGCCTTCTCTTCAACTTCTTGTTTTGCCTTCAACTCCTTGTCTTCCCTTCGACTTCTTCTCTATGGTCTTGATATGGGAAAACTTCTATGCCATAGTGTTGGATGGGGTGGTCAAAACTCTTAGAAGAATTTAGATGAGATGGAGTTGATAGTTTTTGCACTTGGCAAAGGATAGAGAGTAGATTTTTACTAAGTCATGGTGGATTTGATGTGGTCATTAGGACTTAGGATATTTCACACTTTTTGTTTAGTGGGACAAAATCAAATAGCACAAAGTGCATGATAGCAATTAGGAATTTGATATTTTGCATGGTGCTTAAACTCAACTATAACTTGCAAAAAAGATGAACCAATGGAGTAGACTTTTGAATAAGTGTAAAAAGTGTGTGAATTGTTCTGGTGGTTTTCTTTTATCAAGATAATCAATTTTGCAAAAGGAATTATGCCTAAAATATTTATAGAATTAAATCTAGGGAGAAAATACTCAAATCCTCATATTAAATTTGAATACTTGAGAAAATTGGTTCAAATAATTTGTACAATAGTTCTACTGGACAGAGGACAACAATATGATCCTATTGCAAAAAGAATCAACTGAAAAGGATTTATAGATTTTGAACTATATCAAAAACACTCAAACTCTCATATTTAAATTTGAATGTTTTCAGATAGTTGGAAAGTGATATTTTATTTCATAATTGTGTTCTACACAATTTTAGGAGTTCAGGGACATATTATTTGCAAATTTTGGATCTACAGAACAGAAGATATGATTTTTGCAAGTTTCAGGAACTTTCTGTTTTATTTTCTAAATCGATTTCTATTTAACCGAGGGTCTGGCCACGTGGCGTGATGCCATTGGCTGATACCGGTTCGACCGGATCTCGTTTACGAGCCGTTAGATCTAAAGAGATCTGAACGTCCCAGATCACTTGGTACCCCTTCGGTCAAGTGGATCTATCTAGATCACAGGATCTCGATCGGACGGTTCAAAATAAAAGAGGAGGGGATTGGCTCACCGACGACGGCGGATTTGGCCGGGCGAGCTTGCAGATGGGCGGAGGTTCGTCGAAAAATTCTGTCGGCTTGAGACGAAATCGGCAAGAGAGAAAAGGGGGAGCGAGGGAGGAGTGCTGGGGGTATTTATAGGCGCCCTCAAACTTGCAGGAGGGGGTAGGGTTTCGGGGCGATGCGGGATCGGGCGGCCAGGGCGAGCTCCGTGCTTGGGAGGGACTCTCGCCGGAGGAAGAGGAAGATGCTAACATGCGGGCCCCGCATGTTAGGGAGAGGAGAGTGGGGCAGCGGTACCGATTCAGTGCGGGAGGCTTGCTGGGCCTGGGCCGCTTCTTGGCCTGGGCTAGTTTGTCCCCCCGTGGCCCTTTTTATTTTTTTATTATTTCTTTTTATTTATTTATTTATTTTCTGATTTCTATTTCTTTCATATATTCTGCAAAAATGCTTCAAATCAATTCAAACAAATTTCTATAATCTTCTAATATTTCAAGCAATGTTCCAAACTAGTAATAAAACAAGTTTCCCAAATAAAAGCTAATTTTTGAATAAATCTTTATAAACATAGCAAGGAGGTTTTGCTTGCATAAAAGAAATAGAGTTAGGGTTTAGAAAATAGTTCTTTTAGAAATCAGTGATAAAACCATATAAAATAATGTTTGAAACTATCCTTCAAACTTAGTTTTGAAAATGAAATCTTTAATAAACACAACACCTTTTGTGAATCATTCCTTAGCAAGCTAAACTTGCATAGGTTTGAATAAAAGGAGAAAATAGTATTTTGAAATCTTTTCTTTTCTCAGAGAAGTTCTTCAAGAAATAATTAGGAAGTAGAGATAGTTTTTCTATTAAATCTTTTAAATAGGCTCAAAAGAATTTTCAATCAACACGAGCAAAACAAAAGCAACAAAAAAAAATCCCCCAGAATTTGATAAAATCTTGGAATGTTACAAGACCAGCGATCGATATACTCTTGCGGCCGCCGGAGAGGAGGCCGTCGGCATGGAGCACTCGACCAGAGGATGGAAGGCAAGACAGAATAGCTGTATGGCCAACCGCTGTAAAACCATATTAGCATGCACACGTCACATAGCAGAATACCTTACAACGTGATTATTCGTAGTACAACATTGCATGTGAGATTTTGACAAGATTGATTATGCACATGCAACAGGAACTATTGCAGAAAAAAGGTGTTAAATTGTTCCAGCTATTTTCAACAGAAACTTTCTCTCTTTGAGATGTGATTGGTGCTGCTCGCAAGATGAACCTTTGGCAGAGATTTCAGCCTACAAGTTGTGTATGGTGTAATTGTAGATCGAGGTTATGTCGAGCTAAATGCACCGACGGCGCCAAGCCGCCAACGAAGCTGGCTTGAGGCGACAATAGGGATGTCCCACCGGCGAAACTAGCTCGAGGAGATAACAAAGACGGAAAAGATGCGGCTGAGCACGCTACCATCTACACCCGCCTATCTCCACCGTTAACTTTCCTAGGGATTCACATGGGTTGCTATCATTATGTGTTGGGTTTGACTTTTCTCTGCTACCGGTCTGTCTCTACTATGCACAAAATCCAAAAGTTGTCACGCTCTCTCTTTCTCTCATGCACCGAGTTCCCCTCTCTCCTCTTCATTCTCTCTCAAAGTAAATTTTATTTACTCAGTTTTTGGTTCACCTGGCTACACTATCTCTGCCACCAAATGAAAATATTGGGCAGAAAAAGACAACCTCTGGCAGGACCCCTCCTCTAATTAGAACTGTTAGGATACTGTACAAGTTGTGTGACCAGCGCAGATCCCAAACCTTTGCTTGCTGCTTGTACGATGTGGATAGAAGGTACAGCTAAGGCAGGCCTTAGAAAAAACGCTCTCAACAACTAAGACATCTGAAGCCCCGAAGCCTACGAGGTTGTTTCAAACTTTGAATCAATGGTGACCTTCCCATCGCAAGGACCAAACAGATTTGGTGACCCAACATGCAGTTTGCATCAGCTAATTTTGATTATTCCGATGATTCAAGCATGTTATGTCCACTCCAAAAGCATTTACATCCAAATAATTCGATGAACCTTGAAGACATACATACAGGAGTATGCAAGAGAAGTTGTAGTGCATGTATGAAAGACATCGCAAAATATGTGGCTTCGGCATGCATCCTCGAGTCAGGCAGACCTAAAAAAGAGCAAGCCATCCAAGCTTTGGGCATGGCATCCATGCCACTTGAATTTGCACAGCCATATCGAAAGTCTGTCAATAGAGCCGGCAGAGGATAAAAACAGGATTGGCATGAGGCGGAACAGAAGAATTGAGGCCAGAGATATTTATTATTTTAGAACTGTGAGAGCAGAGAGAATTGATATGGATACAAAGAAGTTAGCGTTAACTGACTAAGGGCTTGCTGCTGGGCACGAGGGGGAAAATCAAGACGGGTTGGTTTGCGTCAACAATTTAACCAAAGGTAACATATAAAAACTTCATATACAAAAGTATAGGATACTCTATTCAAAAGATAATAGTGCTATTACTTTTGGAAATTGAGTTAAATATGTTACACGGTAGAACAAATATCTAACTATTTAGAACAGTTTTTAATATGCAACCCAAAAGTAATTATTTCTAAGTCTAAAAAATTAAATTCATTCAATTATAACACAACAAATATATCCGTAACAGATGAACTAATATGCGAAAATATCATATCAGTTACCAGTTATAGTTTCGGTTAAAAACCAATAGTATTTTCATCTAATAAATAGTCACACATACACAATTATATTATGAAAGAATTATTTCATTGGTCTAAGTTAAACATTAGGCAAAAAATATATGTAAATATAAAATCTAGCCGCGCAAATGCGCGGGTAAACATGCTAGTTCTGTTTGATTGAGTAGTTAGCCGATCATGCATATCCTCTTCAAAAAATAAAACTATCTAATATGTGATACCAGTAATTCATCCTTTGACAAAACTGGTAAACAATTCATATGAGAATTTTTGTTTCCTGCTATCAAACTTGACTTTCTGTGTTGTATGTAACCATGAATCTGCTCCACGCCTCTATCAATATAGTGCATATAAATTAATCACGGATGGTCCCGTACAACAAACTGCCTTTGGTGGAGCGTAGTAAATTGCCTAGCTAGCCGCCCGGCCAGCATGTCGCAAGGAGAAAGCCCGTGGGGCAGGTCTCCTGGCTACAATCAGCTCCGTCAGCGACGGACATGTAGGCTCCATGATGATCTGGCCGGCAGCATGACGCCGTCTTTTGTGATCACCACCTCAGATCAATGGATGGAACTTGGCCTCCTGATTCCCGCTGCCGTTTGCTCATCGGTGTTTTCGAACTTAGCTACTGTAGCGCTCTATCTTTTATAAAAGGCAGAACTTCTGTGTTAAGTGCTATTCTCGAGATTACTGATAGCACCACAATATAAATTATAGAAATCATTGCAATAGTATCAAGTGTTACAACGTAGATCCGATTACACAAGTTTCAAACCTTACAAAAATCATAGCGGAAAACAAAGTGGCAATGAGCCTCCATCTTCATCACGTGCCACAGGCAGACATGTTGGAATGTAGATTCGAGATCCTACTAATCGCTCCCCATCCGAAAAACCTGCACATTTGAATATGCAGCCCTAACGAAAGGAGTCGGTATAATGACGTACTAGCAAATGACAAATATTTAGTGGCTGGTGTGAAAAGACTATACTACATGATATTTGGTTGGTGGATCTTTGGGATAATTTGCATAAAGCCAATTTTATCCTATATTTTTCATATCAAAACATTTTTAAATTATTTAAAGATTTTTAAGGATCAAGATAACCCACAGATGATAACTACCACACAAATCCTGGGTTGATAGCCAGGTGTGTAGCCCTAGGTAGTTACTCAATAAAATCTGGATAACTCTCAGGTGATAACCACCACATACCATGGGTTGATAGCCAGGTATATGGCCTTGAGTAGCTACCAAGATGACCCTCAGGTGATAACCACCACATACCATGGGTTGATAGACAGGTATATGGCCCTGAGTAGCCACAGATATAAGAATGTTTCTAAAGCAATTTTAATCATTATGAAAAGGTGATGAGATTCTTCCGTACATCCTTGTGTAGAGACTCGATAACCGGGGACATGCCTAATCAATTAGTTTTACATCATGCAGGGGTTGTGCACTTTCACCTTAAGACCTATTCTATCCAAAGAGAAGAATGAGATGAGACCTTCCAGAAGGAGAATTCAACCATACTAGCAAGACCCGTTTCCAAATACTACCAATGTCAAGCAACAAGTTGAACCCTTACATCATACTCAATCAAGACAGAGTCCATAATGTCATAAGGCTACACTGGAAGTACTCTAAAACACGGAAGACATATTAATCTCTTTATTTCTGGGTGGCCGTCCACAAGTGCACCCCCAGGTGATAACCACCACACAAGTCCTAGGTTGATAGCCAAGTGTGTGGCCCTGGGTAGCCACTCAACATAAACCAAGCAATACCAATTCCACCCAGGTGTTTCATTGGGGTTGTAGTTATATTTTTGGAACAATTCACCAATAAAGCATGGCATCATTTTCCATAGTAAGTTTGCAATCCTAGAAAGTGGGGTTTAAAGGATGGCTACGCACTACTAGGATCTAAGCATTTCATAAACTTCTTTGAAAATCAACCTATCATGCATACTACTGGAAAACACTAATGCAGTAGTAAAATATGTAGAAGAATGTGTGTCACTTGCCTTTTTGAAGTTTACGATCTTTCACTCCTCTCAACAAAACACGTTGCTCTCCGCACAAAGCTATAATACAGGAATAACACCACATAAACACACCAATCCAATACAAACAAAATCAAGCAATGCAAACAATATTGGAAAGGTTGGTTCTTCATTTTAGATATCTTATGGCTCCATGGTTATGAAAGATATGGCATGAGGCTTATGGCTTTCAAGATATGGCTTTGAGAGTTTGGATGGCAAATTCAAATGCTTAGAAAGAAAAGATCCTCCAAGATACAATGGAAAGAATCTTTATGCTTTATAAATTCATGGATAGAATTTGGAATGGCTCTTATGAATAGAATCACATAAGTATAAAATAGTGCAGCTAAGATACTATTGAATAAAGTGTGACCACACTTACTCAAAATAGTACAAGTTACACTTAGGCTTGGGTATGAACTAGTGTTATATTGAATGACTCAATTAACTCATTTGTAAATGGAATAGTCCAATATAAGTCAAAAAGATTGATTGGGCATGAGATTAGATAGGTATTTATGGTATTGAGAATAATGGTGTGTGCATGGCCACAAGATTTTCTTAGACAAAAGGATTAACTTGTACTAGGTTTAGATTTTTAAGACATAGCCATGGTAATGTTTAGTTTCTTCTTTAAAGAATTCAAACTAGTTTTGGGTGAGGTTGTGGTTTAAAGATGATAATAGATTTGAATGTTTCTAGACATATGAACTATGGTGTAAAGTATTTCAACACCATAAGATTCAAAGAAAAACATTATTTGAAAAATAGCACAAGTTACTAAAATGCTCAATTTGAAAATGAAATAATGTGCACTAGGTCAACAAGATTAAGGTAGGCATGATATTGGGTCAAGGTGGTGTCAAAATAATTTTGGTGGATATGTATGATTATAGCGATTACTTTGATAATAGGAATTATGCCCAAATTAATTATAAAATTAATTCTATAGTGAAAAATACTCAAATCCACATATTTGAATTTGAATATTCACAAACTTGTTCAAATATTTTAGGACTTTGTACTACTGGACAGAGAACCTTAATAACTTCCATTTGCAAAAGGAAACAATTTATTTCAAGATATATTAATTAAACTATATTAAATATACTCAAAGTTACAGTTTAAATTGGAATAATTCAAAAATTGTCCAAAATTAACGTTTCTCTGTTCCTGTTTGTTCTTCTCATTTTTCTGAATCCAGTGATATAAAATTTGCTAATTTTGGATGGATAAAACTGAAGATATGAAATTTAAAAATTTGGCCTAAGCGAGCAACGTACGAACTGATCGATAACTGAATAGGACGCCTGACATTGGTTCAGCTAGTTGGCCTAACGTGGACCTTCGAATTCAGATCAAACGGCCTACAATGTATTGGATCTAATCACAATACAGATTGATGGACGAGCATGTCTTTTTTTAGATAAAAAGGGGCATGCCCCCGGTTCCATTTAAGAAACCACCAGCATCGAGTCATTACAAACCAGCCCACAGGCTTCCAAACACACACCGCACGGCAGCCACGCTGCACCCAGACTCCAACAGGAGGGAGTTCAAAACATACAAAACCAGACAAGTTCAGAATCAAATGCCAGTTGCAAAGCGAAAACCATTACTACGCTTAGATCACGCGCAGGAAATCGCCGTCCTCTTCCAGCTGGATGTTATTTGCCTGCAAGTTCTTCTTCAGAGATTCAGTCGTCTTCCTCCAATCCTCCTCATTCTGACCAAGTTCCCACGACCCGCACCAGGTTGCATCAGTTTTAGATATCACCAGCTTCTGTAGCACCCCTCCCTCTTCTCTCATCCAGGTTCCGGCCACATCAAACGAGGGGCTTGCCGAGCTAGAGTTTCCAGAGCTGCTATAACCCCTTCGAGCTCGCTTCGTTTTCCTTCTGGACAGAGAATTTTCCAGCGAGCAAGTGTGTAGGCCACTTTCAAGTAAATCACCTGCATAGATGACCACCCAGATCCATTAAAACACAAGTCGTTCCTAACTTTCCATAAGCACCATAAGACGGCAGCATGGACAATATTAGGGACTTGCTGTGTTTTTTCACAAATCCAAAGGCTAGATATTGAAAGCAGTTTAACCTGCATTTTCACACCAGTAAAGGTCGAATTTTTTTTCCATAATTCTTTTGCTACACTACACTCAAAAAACAGGTGCATTATAGTCTCAGTCTTAGAGCAAAAAACACAACTATGATCAGACACATGTTGTCTTTTAACTAAATTGTCTCTTGTAAGGAGCCTATTATTTGCCAGGAGCCAAAGGAAAACATGTACCCTAGGTTGTACTTTTACTCTCCAAACTGCAGGAATGTGCACAGGCATCACTCCTCTGAAGATAACTATAGCATACAAAGAACTGACAGAATAAACCCCTTTTGATTCAAACTTCCAAATAATGGAGTCCTCTTCATCATTAAGACACAAAGATTCAACAATGCTTTTCAGATTATACCAACGTTGTAACAGTCTATGGTCAACTGTTCTTCTAAAAGTACATTTCAAATTTGTACCATCCCATAGTTCCTAGATGGATTTATCATGTTCATTAACTAAAATATACAAATTCCAGAAGATAATGGAAAGACTACAATGCCCAAACCAATGATCTTCCCAGAATTTTATTTTCCTACCATTACCAACTTTCCATTGATACCCCATTTTAGCTGCCCTAGCAGCCCACATCACTCCTTTCCAGACGGGGGATAGTCCTTGCCCAGGGCAAGCAAAAATATTAGGAGAGTCTGTTTTATATTTGTGATCAATGATTTGCTTCCATAATTTGTGGTTATCAAGATGATATCTCTTAATCCACGAAGCTAAGAGACACAAATTCATATCAGCTAAATTAGGAATACCCAAGCCTCCAAACTCAATTTTTTGAGAGACCAAGCCCCAATTAGCCAAATGATATTTTCTATGCCCCTCATAATCATCCCACAACACATGAACCATTTGAGAGTTGATCAAAGAAATAGCCCACTTGGGGAACTTGATCACACTCAGCAAATAATTAGGGATACTAGCTAGACAAGCTCTAATCAAGATAATCCTAGCTTTACAAGATAGAAGTTTTCCTCTCCAACCTCCCCCTTTTTTAATAACTTTATCAACCACAGGTTGCAAATCTTCTTTCCTAAGTCTCTTATAATGTAAAGGTACTCCCAGATAATTCATGGGAAAGTGACCGATTTTACAGCTCAACGTTTGTGAGAAAAGTTGAGCCTCATCAGGATCTATATTTATAGGAACCAAATCACATTTATGGAAATTTATTCTCATCCCAGATAATTGTTCAAAGCATGACAGTATCCATTTAAGGTTTTTAACTGATTCCATCTTATTTTCCAAGAAAAGCAAGGTGTCATCAGCATATTGCATACTAATTATTCCAGAAGGACAAAAAGATCTAAATAACCTAGAAATAAGATTATTATTAGCAGCTTTAATAAGCATTCGGGTAAACACATTAGCAACAAAGTTGAACAAAATGGGGGAGATAGGGTCTCCTTGCCTTACTCCCCTACTTGCCTCAAAATAGTAACTATTTGTATCATTAATTCTCACCACCACTGAACCTTTATGCAGTAAGGACTGAATAATACACATGAATTTGGGACTAAAACCCCTCAGCCTCAACATGTTGAGCAAAAAAGTTCTGTCTACTCTATCATAAGCTTTTTCATAATCCAGTTTAAAGATAAACCCAAATTCTTTTTTCTAGACTGCATCATGAATAATTTCATGAGCTGAAACCACAGACTATAAAATAAACCTGCCTCTAATGAAGGCTATTTGATTTGGAGCAATAAGATCCTCACTAATAGGCCCTAGCCTGTTTGTAACACATTTAGAGAAAATTTGAAAACTACAATTAGTCAAAGCAATAGGCCTAAATTTCTGTATAGTTTTTGCCTCAGGTTCTTTAGGAATAAGATTCAGCAAAGAAAAGTTTAATCTAAATAGATCTAATTCCCCTTTGTTCCAATCTCTAAACATCCTAAGCAGTTCAACATTAATTACTTCCCAGAACTTTTGATAAAAGAGGAAAGGAAATCCATCTGGACCAGGAGCGCCTTCAGCATAAGAGCCAAAGACAGCAGCCTTAACCTCTTCCTCAGAAAAATCCCTGTCTAACTCATTATTATGAGCCTCGGAGACCATCTCACTATGATTGCAAAAATCATTTGACAGATTAATATCCATCATATTTTCAGCACCAAATAATCTTTTATAGTATTGAACCGCAATACCAATCATACATGCAGTATCATTAACTTCCCCATCTGGCCCTTCTAGAGAGACTATCTGTTTCTTCCTCCTCCTTTTATTGGCCATAGCATGAAAATATGAGGTATTCCGATCTCCTTCCAGAATTTCCCTTTCCCTAGACCTCTATCTAGCTTTAATTTCTTCATTCCTCCATATTTTCTGCAGCTCACCTGTAATTTTTTTCATCTGTTCCTTAGCTCCAGGAGATAAATTCTGAGTTTCAGATAATATATCAAGAGCATCATATTCAGCAATTAGTTGTTTCTTCATTTTATTTTGTTCAAATTCCCTATTAATAGCCCATCCTTTAATAGTTTTTCTCAGCATCCTTATCTTATGCTGCCAAATATCTACAGATTTTGTAGCATTACAAGGCATATTCCAAGTTCTAATAACCAAAGGCTTAAAATCCTCAATATTTAACCACCATTTCTCAAACCTAAACTGCTTGACTGGAGGAGCCACAAAAGCCCCAGAATCAAACACCAAAGGTGTATGATCACTACCAATACATGGTAGAGTTCTAACAGAAACCGAGGGGAACAATTGTTCCCAACAAGTAGAAATGAAAACCTTATCAATGGCCGCCATAATCAAATTCTCATGGTTATTAGCCCAAGTATACATCCTATCAGGACTCTTAATTTCTATCAGGTAACTTATCAGGTCTGTTAAGACCTCTTGTGTTCCATATAAGGCCTACTACCATTTGATCTGAAAATTAGCTTCCTTCTACTACTACTACGCTTAGAAAAGACTTCCAGCCATGGTGAAATCTCTTCAGCCTCCTCTACTTGAGGGCTATCAGATTCATCACTATCCAAGTCATGAACAACATCAGCATCTGATAACTCTTGACTAATGTCAAGATTGGCAGGCAAAAACATATCAGGATTCTCATCCCTAAAACTAACTAGCCTATCTTTTTCCAGATGCTTAATAGCATCAATGTTTCCATCTATCATAATTTTATCTATCCCTAAAGAGATACCAGCATCATGTGCTTTATTCATAAGATTTACATTATCAAGAACAACAAAAGAATTCTTAAAACCGTGAGGTATACCTTTGGGTTGATCCAAGTTTTTGCTTTTCTTTTAATTCCTTAGCCTTCTCAATGATAGATTTTCCATCATGAACAATTCTGTTACTCATCCTTGTAGCCACTACTGGGCCCCATTTGCTTGTACCAATCTCCATTGTTTTCTTCTTTTTATCAATGATTTGCTCTACAGATGTCATATCAAGCTCAGCTTCCTCATCATCATCATCTTTTGCCTCACTATCAAACTGGGTCAACAGTTGCATACCAATATTATCCTCTTGTGCCCTTTGCCTGTCCCCTCTGCCAGTCTTATACTGCACTCCAGGTGTCCCCATAATCTTGCTCCTTATCCTGTCTTCCTCACTTTGCTGAGTAACACACGTTGCAGAAGCAACATCATAAGCTAGGGAAGCATTCCTCTGACTAGAACCCCCAGAATGAGGGCTTGCCCTAGGTGTCTTCTCATTTTGCTCATTCTCCATAGGCTTGTTCCCATTTTTGTTCTGCATATCATCTCCTTTATCAGCATTCTCTTCAATATCATCTTGTTCCTGATTGTCATTTGGGTCATGTGGGGACCCCGGCTTACCACCCGGGATTCCCGTTATGCATACAATTCATTATCCCAGGAAGACCGTCATGAATCCACATAACAGAGCTGGCATTACAGAGTACATCATCCATTACATAACATGTCAAATAGTGTTACATGTCAAATGCCTCGCAGGGCAAGTTCACTACGCATTGCAGCAAAAACAAAAGTAGCGTCGGTAGCCCGTGTCATGCCTCTACCCTACAGGCGACTGACCGGGAGACGGATCCTAGTTCGCACCGGCATTGTTGAACTCCTCACCATCATCATCATAATCTTCACCGTAATCTAACCAAGTTAATAGCCAGGGACAAAGCCGTGAGTACATTTTGGAATTGTACTCGCAAACCATCTAAGAGGAGGTGTTGACATGCAGTTTGGCTGTAGCAAAGTGAAGGGCTCTAATCTAGTTTGCTCTATACTAACATAGTTTCTCTTGTCGATATAGCATGTCATACGACATCTCTATATCTTTGTTGAAAAAGAAATTTTTGAAAACAGATTTTGTAAAATCTCTAGGGAAGGGGGAACTCTTTTTTTTCTCCCGAGAGAGTCGGTGGTCAATCAAACATGACCACCTCCCTTTATAAATTCAGGTCAATTTCACATGACCACCTCATTTCTTCGGCAGTACCCTGCAAGTACTCTGAACCATAGACGTGCCATGGCAGTACCCTCCGAGTACTCCGCTCGGCACCTTTCTCCATTTTTCCAAAGACATCTTTTGAAAACAAAACTGACATTGGGCTAAGTAACGGTCGTCCCAACCGTCCATGACCGAGGACTCGGCTATTCGAATAGATTTACACTCTGCAGAGGTTGTACACTTTACCCACAAGATTCGATAAATCCGCCGGGATACCACCATGGACCGTCATACACAAGTATGCAGGGTTCGGATAATCAAACAGAGCCTTCCGTCTATCCACCTTAGTATGGGTGCCTACCATATGGAGTCCACCTCCCCGGCATGCCCCGGCAGTACCTCTGTGACGACCTCAAATTTGATACAAATTCGAAGTGCCCGTTATGTATTCCACCGCAATCCCAGAACCGTTGTTGCGATATACATAACGTAGTTGGTACTTAGTTCCATAGACATTACAATACGATGGTTCAAATACAATGGTCATCTAGACCAAGTCATATTACAACACAATATAGCAGCGGAAATAACGTCTTCGGCCCATGCCTTCTCCCTACAGGCAAATGGCGACTCACGGAGACGAGCTTAGTTCTGGTACTCTTCTTCATACCCTTCCTCCAGGTATTCCTCCCCATAGTCTAGCCAAGTTGATAGCCAGGGACACAGCCGTGAGTACATTGGATGCACTCGCAAACCATCTTATAGTTGAAATGATGAAGCAGAAATGCAAGGCTTGATATAGTGGACTAAACACTAAGTTGATTTGCAAAAGCTAGTTTTATTTCCCAAGAATGTTCACTTATAGGGAAGAGGTTTAGTTCTCTAAGTACCATCTAAAGAGGACTTCAAGTGTGTCAACAACATTTCAAGTCCAGTCATTCACCCAGTCACCATGGTCACTTTTAATCTTGACAAAAGTCAAGTACAGCTTGCCAACCGTCCATGACCGCGGACGCGGCTATTCGAATAGTTTCAAAACCTCTGCAGAGGGGTACACTTTACCCACAAGATTCGATACATCTGCCAGGAGAAATCCACGGTTCGACATACACAAAGTATGCGAGGTTCAGATAATCAAACAAACTCTTTCACTTGCTCATCCTAGTATAGGATCCTTCCCTAGAGCCCGGAATACGGAACCCCGCTCCGGCGCCTCTAGTTCTGCCCATCCCGGGTACCGGGTTAGTGGAATCCACCTGGTCCAGAAGTAACCGTTTCGCGGTGTCCTTCCATGAAGCTTTGATACAAGGCCTCCCATACTAAGATAAACAAACTACGGATTAAGCCCCTTCCCATATAGGGGTAATGTGGTTGTACGGTATAATTGGCTCCCATAGTACATCACTCGTTGTCATTTGAGAAATAGATTTCATAGTTCTTAGTCAAGATTAATTTCTTTTATAAAGCCATCATGTAGGAGCAACCTCCCAATTCAAGTTTCAAGTTCAAGTCACCACCTTTCAAATGGGGTTCCTCCAGAGATAGCATCAACTTTTATTAGCGACTAAGCAACTACATTGAGTGATAGTACTACTAACTAGGGTTGGATAAACTCAGCTTGATGCTCTTGATAATCAAGACATCAATATACTTCTATCATTCTACTCTAGCAATTCAATCATGCAATTTGCTTAAAACAAGTAGAATGCAATATTAAAACTAGGCATGGGGAGTATGAATCAAAAGATGGCTTGCCTTGGTTGGCAAAGTGTCCGGGGTTCTCTTCTTCTTCTTGATAATAATAATCCCCTCCAATATCCTCCTCGGCAACACTAGCGTCTAATAACGAATAAACACAAAGCACACCATCACTTCACCAAGCTAACAACACACCAAGCACACATCTTTGTTTGCTAACCACGCATTCATGTTGAAATTTTATGGTGTTGGATGGTAAGTCTTTCTTCTAAGTTTTTCCTCAAGTGTGCAAGCTAGATTCTTTACTAAGTGGCATAGGTGGTTCACTTGTGCAGCATTGGTGTTGAGTTAGGGTTACTAAGACAAGTTTAAGTGGGAGGGACCCACTAAGTGAATTGGCAATGAGGGCAAATAATTCTAAGTGTGCACTAGTGATCTATCATTTTATGCTACAAAAATAGGATTGGGTTAGGGTCTAAATGATCACACTAATATGGTTTGGGGTAGATTAGTGTTGACTAACAGTAAGAGGGGTCATTAGTAAGTTCACATTTCAATTTTCATGATTTTTGATGGCTTAAATAATTTTCTAGAAATCTTTCATTATTCAACAAGCTATGGTCACACTATTCATATCTGAATTTATTCTGAACTTATTTTGAATTCTAACCAGTTCTATTGGGTAGAGTATTTCATAAGCTTTCCAATGCATATTTATTTGCTAGATTTGGATTTGTAAAACTCTAGGAATTAAAGTTTGAAAATAGCATCTGAAAGTTATTTGAAATAAATAAAACGGGCGGGAAATTAATTAAAACGAAACGGACCGAATTCGGAATGAGCTGGGCCCAATTCAGATCAAACCCGAACGGGCCGGCCCATACCGTTTCGCGCGGGGAAAAAGAATTAAAAGGGGAGCTGACAGGTGGGGTCGCGATGTCAGCTCACTTAACAAATCCCGAATCGGTATGCTAGCGTCGGATTAGAATCGGACGGCTCGCGTTCGTCGTCTTCCTCAGCACGGGCGGGAGCTCACCTGCGAGCAGTGACGAATGTTCGACGGCGAGGGCGACGCGTAGAGGAAGCAGGGCTCGTCGGTGACGTGCGGGATCGGCGGCGGTTTGTCTCCTCCTCCGATTCCCTGCAGCAGTTTGCCCCCAGGTGCTCGGACGCGGCGGCGCTCTGCTCGTCCAGTACCACTCCGGCGAGGCTGGCGACGGCGAGCTAGGGCAAGCGGGGCTAAGAGACGATGTCTGGGAGGTAGAGGGGAGTGAGGTGAGTCGTTTCGTTTGATCGGAGGGGGTATTTATAGTCTCAGGAGGCCGGGAGCAAGGCGACCAGAAGCTCGCCGGCGCGGGGGTCCTGGTTGCGTTCGATGGGTTCTCCGGCCACGGCGGCCACGCTCGCGTGCTGGGAGGGTTATGGCTCGGCCGCGGAGTGCTGTGGGTCTCCTCTGGCGCCTCCAAACTGGTCGGCATCGTGCAGGGGAGAGGGTTACTGGGAGGGGGCCCTGGGTGCGTTTCTCCTCCTTCCTCCTCTTCTCACGGCTTGGGTCGGGGCTGGGGGCACTGGAGTCGACCGTAGAGCGGCCAAGGAGCATGGCGACAGTGCTGGAGCGAGCCAGCACAGTGCCGCTCCAGTGATTTTGATTTCATTTGATTTTTCTTCTGCCAGTGTTCGACGAAATGCTCGCAAGAACTCAAAATTTGAATTTTCAAAATTTTCCACTTTGGGTGCTCATCATATTGGATAAGGTACCCAGTCATATTTTTGTTATGAAGAAAGGTTGAGTTTTGCAAAAATTTATATTTCAAATTTGGTATTGCTCCTGTTTCAGATTCAAACTTTGGTTCAAGTTTGTGTGATGTTCCAGTTTGAAATTTGGGTAAAGGCTTGTTGGTTGAGTTAGTCCATAACTTGGTTAAGCTCAACTAAAAGGTCAAACATGAAGGTGAGCTGTAGATTGCTTAATCTAAGGGCTCAAAGTGGTGTAGTCAATAACAATTTCTAGATCATATTAACTTTATCTCTTTCTTACTTACTTTAACTTCTGGTTTCTTTGCTTCCTAAAAATCTTCTCAATTGATTCTGTTGGTTCACTTAGAATTATCTAACCAATGCTCAATCAAAAATCACACACATAAAATCATAGAATACAAATAAAAGAAAAGCATGTATGCATACAATAATAGATAAAAAGTTTTATTTGGGTCCAGATTTTTGGCACTTTATTTATTAAGAAGTGGATTACAATTTCTGAGTTGTTACAATCTTCCCCCCTTAAAAAGAATCTCGTCCCCGAGATTCACTGATTAAGAGCTGAAAAGATTGGGAAACTCTTTCTGAAGGTAATCTTCTCGTTCCCAAGTGGCTTCCTCTTCGGTGTGATTACTCCACTGAACTTTCAGAAATTTGATGCTTCGGGTTCGAGTGGTTCTATAAGCTTCCTCGAGGATACGGATAGGCATTTCACGATAGGTCAAATCCTTGTTGATGTCCACTGAACGGTGATCAATGTTCTTGAAAATTTCTGGCTTCTCCGGCACTTCAAGACATTTCCGAAGTAAAGACACGTGAAAGACATCGTGTACTTCGGACAATTCAGGGGGCATTTCCAATTGATAAGACATTTCTCCTCGGCGGTCTAGTATCTTGAAGGGTCCAATATATCTTGGCGCAAGCTTTCCTTTTACTTGGAATCTTTGCATTCCCTTGAGGGGTGATACTCTGAGATAAACGAAATCTCCAATCTGGAAGGTCAGTTCTCTACGCCTCTTATCCGCATAACTCTTTTGTCTAGACTGGGCTGCCTTGAGGTAGTCACGCATCATGCGAACTTTCTCCTCGGCTTCTTGCAAAATATCTGGTCCAAAAATCTGATTGTCTCCGGTTTCTGACCAATTCAAAGGGGTACGACACTTTCTTCCATACAAAGCTTCAAATGGGGCCATTTGCAAACTGGCTTGATTACTGTTGTTGTAGGAAAACTCCGCGAACGGCAGGCAATCTTCCCACTTAGCTCCATAGGCTAGAACACAGGCTCTCAACATATCTTCAAGTATTTGATTCACTCTTTCAGTCTGTCCATCAGTCTGAGGGTGGTAAGCGGTGCTGAAAGCTAATTTGGTTCCCAAGGCTTGATGCAAACTTTTCCAAAATCTCGAGGTGAATTGGGTTCCCCGATCGGAAACTATGGTTTTGGGAACTCCATGCAAACTGACAATTCTGGATAGATACAGCTCTGCTAGCTGTCCCGAGTTGTAAGTGGTCTTGACAGGAATAAAGTGGGCAACTTTGGTTAGTCTATCCACAATGACCCAGATAGAGTCATTTCCACGGCTAGACCTTGGAAATCCAGTGATGAAATCCATTCCAACCGATTCCCACTTCCATTCTGGAACTTGCAAAGGTTGCAGCAATCCTGCAGGACGTTGATGTTCAGCCTTGACTCTTTGACAAATATCACACTTAGAGATGAACGATGCAATCTCACGCTTCATTCCATGCCACCAAAATTGTTCCTTTAAGTCTTGGTACATCTTTGTTCCACCGGGGTGGATGGAGTAAGGTGTCTCGTGGGCTTCCTTCATAATCACTTCCTTCAACTCTGAATCAGCAGGCACACAAATACGTCCTTTATACCAAAGAACTCCTTGATCATCTTCCTCAAATCCTGGCACCTTACCGGAACTAATTCGGCGCTTAATTCCGTCAATACTCTCATTTCCCTTCTGGGCTTCTTTGATTTGGCTCATCAAGGTAGGTTGAAACTCAAGGTTGGCTAAGAATCCTTGACTGACTAGTTCCAATCCAAATTTTTCAAACTATTGGTGTAGCATGGGTTGCTCTTCCTTGATCCTCATATTCAATGAGCATGGCTTCCTACTCAACGCATCGGCCACTACGTTGGCCTTACCGGGGTGATAGTGAATTTCCAGATCATAATCCTTGATCAACTCTATCCATCTCCTTTGCCTCATGTTCAACTCCTTCTGGGTGAATATATACTTCAAACTCTTGTGATCAGTGTAGATCTCACAACGATTGCCCATCAGATAGTGCCTCCAAGTTTTCAAAGCTAGAACCACGGCTGCTAACTCTAGATCATGGGTTGGATAATTTTCTTCATGAGGTCGAAGCTGCCGAGAGAGGTAAGCTATCACCTTGCCTTCTTGCATCAATACGCAACCAAGTCCAAGTTTGGAAGCGTCGCAATAGACATCAAAGTTTTTGGTGATATCGGGCATGGTTAGGATGGGTGCGGTCACCAATCGCTTCTTGAGCTCTTGAAAACTCTCTTCACATTTAGGGGTCCATTCAAACTTCTTGTCCTTCTTCAGCAATTGAGTCATTGGCCGGGCAATGCTGGAAAATCCTTCAACAAATTTGCGGTAATATCCCGCTAATCCGAGAAAACCTCTAACTTCCGTCTGAGTGGTAGGGGCTTCCCATTCCATGACTGATTTGATCTTCTTGGGGTCTACTGACACTCCTCCGGCGGATAATACATGGCCTAAGAATCCCACTTCCTTCAACCAGAACTCACATTTACTGAACTTGGCATACAGCTGATGCTCTCTCAAGGTTTCTAAGATTAATCTCAGATGGGTTGCATGCTCTTCTTCGGATTTGGAGTAGATAAGAATGTCGTCAATGAAGACAACAACAAACTTATCCAAGAACTCCATAAAAACCTTATTCATGAGGTTCATGAAATAAGCAGGGGCATTGGTCAATCCAAATGACATTACGGTGTACTCATACAATCCGTATCGGGTAGTGAAGGCTGTTTTGGGGATATCCGTTGCACGGATCTTCAGTTGGTGGTATCCAGTTCTAAGATCTATCTTTGAGAACACTCTAGCTCCAGTCAGTTGGTCAAACAAATCTTCAATCTTTGGGAGAGGATACTTGTTCTTGATGGTCACATCGTTAAGCTTGCGATAATCAGTGCACAGTCGGCTAGAACCGTCACTTTTATCCACAAACAGAACAAGTGATCTCCAAGCAGAAGAACTGGGCTGAATCAATCCTTTACTCAAAAGGTCATCCAATTGCTTCTTCAACTCAACTAGTTCAGCTGGGTTCATACGATAGGGTCTTTGGGCTATTGATCCAGTTCCGGGAATAAGCTCAATGATAAACTCGATATCCCGATCCGGTGGCATTCCGGGTAGCTCATCGGGAAAAACATCCGGGTATTCACAGACGATGGGGACTTGTTCTAAAGTTGGTCCTGAGATACTCTTATGACATCTGGGGATTGGGATGGGTTTGACTGACACGTGCTTTACTAAAACTCCATGGCTACTTCTCATGGTGATGGTCTTTTTGGCACAATCTATAATTCCTTGGTGTTGGGACATCCAATCCATACCTAGGACCACTTCCAATCCTTTGGTTCCTAACACAATCAAACTGGCTAGGAAAGAGATCCCATGGATTTCTATGGGCACTGCCAAACAGGTACAACTGGCTTTGGTTACGGACCCGGGAATTTGCACAGACATGACATCTTTCAAGGGTGTGGGTTGAAGTCCACTTTTATCAACGAATAATTGGGTAACAAATGAGTGTGAAGCTCCAGAATCAAACAGAACTCTTGCAATAACTGAGTTAACAGGAAACATACCAAGCACAACGTCGGTTGCTTCCTGAGCTTCTTCAACATTCATGTGATTCAGACGGCCGTGTGAATGAGGCTGGTTCCTTGGTGGATAGTTCTTGCCATTTCCCACACGGCGCTGTTGCTGAGCAGGGGCAGTGGTCTTGGATGCATCATTCAGCTTCTTGGGGCACTCATTGGAGTAGTGCCCTTTGAGTCCGCACTCATAACAGGTAATTCCAGACTTGTCACCAGGCTTGGGTAACACAGGGGCACCATTTGGCCTTGGAGTATCGGTGTTGAAGTTGTTGCCACTAGGTCTTGGAGGTGCACGGTTGAAGTTGTTGCCGGGTGGACGGCTGGGATAGTTGGGACGTGGAGCAGGTGCAGACGGCCTCATTGGTCTAGGGGCGAAACCCATAGGTACATTTCCCCTTGGCTTCTGCGAGTTGCTCGAGTTGCCTTGATACATCATACGACGCTTGCGGTTCTCGGTAGCTTGCTTGAGTTTGCCCTCCATCTGAATGGCAGAATCAACCAATGACTCGAGGTCGGCAAAGTGAATGCTGACCAAGACACATTGCATCTCATCATGAAGTCCATCCAGAAACCTTTCTTGCTTCTTCTTAGTGGTGTTGGTGTCATCTGGGGCATACCTAGACAAGGTCAGGAACTTGTCACGGTAATCCACCACAGATAGGGAACCTTGCTTCAGATTTCTGAACTCATCTCTCATTCGTTTAACCAATCCCATAGGAACATGGGCTTTGCTAAACTTGCTCTTGAACTCCTCCCAAGGCATCACATACCCTGGGGCTTGCATTGCACGGGTGCTATCCCACCAAGCTCTCGCTGCTCCAGCAAGATAGTGGGTGGTGTATAAGACCTTCTCATTTTCACCAACTTCGGCGACTGCCAAGTTGTTCTCCATGGTACGAAGCCAGTCATCGGCATCTAAGGGCTCTTCAGACTTAGTGAATATAGGAGGGTTGGTGTTCTGGAAACTCCTTAACTTGGATCGGTGCTCTCCATTGCCATGGTTTTCTCCTTCACCATTGCCATTGCCATTGTTGTGGTTCATTGCCATCTGGGTTAACTGTTGAAGAGTGGCCAAGTTGGCTTGGCGCTCAGCTCGGGCTGCTTCCCGGTCTTCCATGATCAACCTTAGCAATTCGGCCATTTCCGGGTTCGGAGGTGGGGGTGCTCGCGACATCTGAAGATAAGGTGTGTAAGACAAGAGGGAAAAGCTAATTCGCTAAGATTTAAAGGTAACATGGATGATGAAATTTTGTTTTACTAAGGCCTTAAAGGCCAAATTCAAATTTCATTCATCACTCATCAAACATATCATACACACGAGTTCACACATTACAAATGGCTTACACTAAACCATAGCGACTCGTCTACTAGAGAGGGGGATACAACTCACACCTACACGAAGTGAAAATAAAGCGGAACTCAAAGCTAGATAACACGTGGATCTCGGATCTAGACAGCGGGCTCCTCGGGGTCTTCCTCCTCGTCACTCACAATGAATCCATTGTGCCCACCATCCTCCGGATTATCGAGGTCCTCCATGAAGTCATCCTCATCACTAATGAGGGCATTATCCTCCTTGCGGAGATCAATGCCTTCCTCCTCACCAAGGTGATCCTCCAGACTCTCAATGTACTCAGTCAACTCCGCCACGTTGGCCTTCAACTCCTCAAGGTCTTGTTCCTTCTCATCGCGCTGGCGACGAAGGCTCTTGCGCTCCTTCGCAAGAATCCTGATAGTGCTCCTCGCCTCCACTAGTGCAACGTGCTCGAGGTTGGCCCTAGTACGGGCACGATTGGCCTCCTGCTGAGTGGAGTACAGCAAGAAGTCCATGTGATCGATGTAGGTACTCGGCTCATTCTGCCCGGGCATGTTTACGGGACGTCCATCCGCATCACGCCGAGCAAAGTCCCTGAAGCGTCCTCCCTGAACCTCCTCAACATGCAGTCCGCACAAGCGGGCGTGCATCTCCTGCATAGCTCGGACCAAACCATCGGCCCAAGTGTTCTCCACAAGCTCAAACTTGACCCTTGGAGAACCCAACATCCCCTTCTTGCCACGGCAACTAGCTCGGATGAGCCACCGTAGCTCTCCATCTGGGTGCTCATTGAGCACGGCTCCCTTGAACTCCGGATACAAACGGTTCAGGAACAAGGTCAAAGTGGTGAGGTCTCTCTCAAAACAAAGGCTGCCACCATGGCCCAACTGGTACTGCTCCGTGAATACCGGGGCCATCTACAAAATTTTAGATTAGTTCAAGTTAGTGATCAACTCAAGTGTGCAAAATTTTAAGTAGGCCAAAAACTGAGGTATGTATAAAACTTTGCAACTAGAGAGGAAAGACTAAGCAATTTTTGCAACCGTTCTTGTATCTTTCTTTTATCAAGGTTTTGTTTAACGCCCATTCTAACTAAGGTCTCCTATGGTCAGCCTAGGCTCTGATACCAACTTGTGACGACCTCAAATTTGATACAAATTCGAAGTGCCCGTTATGTATTCCACCGCAATCCCAGAACCGTTGTTGCGATATACATAACGTAGTTGGTACTCAGTTCCATAGACATTACAATACGATGGTTCAAATACAATGGTCATCTAGACCAAGTCATATTACAACACAATATAGCAGCGGAAATAACGTCTTCGGCCCATGCCTCCTCCCTACAGGCAAATGGCGACTCACGGAGACGAGCTTAGTTCTGGTACTCTTCTTCATACCCTTCCTCCTGGTATTCCTCCCCATAGTCTGGCCAAGTTGATAGCCAGGGACACAGCCGTGAGTACATTGGATGCACTCGCAAACCATCTTATAGTTGAAATGATGAAGCAGAAATGCAAGGCTTGATATAGTGGACTAAACACTAAGTTGATTTGCAAAAGCTAGTTTTATTTCCCAAGAATGTTCACTTATAGGGAAGAGGTTTAGTTCTCTAAGTACCATCTAAAGAGGACTTCAAGTGTGTCAACAACATTTCAAGTCCAGTCATTCACCCAGTCACCATGGTCACTTTTAATCTTGACAAAAGTCAAGTACAGCTTGCCAACCGTCCATGACCGCGGACGCGGCTATTCGAATAGTTTCAAAACCTCTGCAGAGGGGTACACTTTACCCACAAGATTCGATACATCTGCCGGGAGAAATCCACGGTTCGACATACACAAAGTATGCGAGGTTCAGATAATCAAACAAACTCTTTCACTTGCTCATCCTAGTATAGGATCCTTCCCTAGAGCCCGGAATACGGAACCCCGCTCCGGCGCCTCTAGTTCTGCCCATCCCGGGTACCGGGTTAGTGGAATCCACCTGGTCCAGAAGTAACCGTTTCGCGGTGTCCTTCCATGAAGCTTTGATACAAGGCCTCCCATACTAAGATAAACAAACTACGGATTAAGCCCCTTCCCATATAGGGGTAATGTGGTTGTACGGTATAATTGGCTCCCATAGTACATCACTCGTTGTCATTTGAGAAATAGATTTCATAGTTCTTAGTCAAGATTAATTTCTTTTATAAAGCCATCATGTAGGAGCAACCTCCCAATTCAAGTTTCAAGTTCAAGTCACCACCTTTCAAATGGGGTTCCTCCAGAGATAGCATCAACTTTTATTAGCGACTAAGCAACTACATTGAGTGATAGTACTACTAACTAGGGTTGGATAAACTCAGCTTGATGCTCTTGATAATCAAGACATCAATATACTTCTATCATTCTACTCTAGCAATTCAATCATGCAATTTGCTTAAAACAAGTAGAATGCAATATTAAAACTAGGCATGGGGAGTATGAATCAAAAGATGGCTTGCCTTGGTTGGCAAAGTGTCCGGGGTTCTCTTCTTCTTCTTGATAATAATAATCCCCTCCAATATCCTCCTCGGCAACACTAGCGTCTAATAACGAATAAACACAAAGCACACCATCACTTCACCAAGCTAACAACACACCAAGCACACATCTTTGTTTGCTAACCACGCATTCATGTTGAAATTTTATGGTGTTGGATGGTAAGTCTTTCTTCTAAGTTTTTCCTCAAGTGTGCAAGCTATATTCTTTACTAAGTGGCATAGGTGGTTCACTTGTGCAGCATTGGTGTTGATTTAGGGTTACTAAGACAAGTTTAAGTGGGAGGGACCCACTAAGTGAATTGGCAATGAGGGCAAATAATTCTAAGTGTGCACTAGTGATCTATCATTTTATGCTACAAAAATAGGATTGGGTTAGGGTCTAAATGATCACACTAATATGGTTTGGGGTAGATTAGTGTTGACTAACAGTAAGAGGGGTCATTAGTAAGTTCACATTTCAATTTTCATGATTTTTGATGGCTTAAATAATTTTCTAGAAATCTTTCATTATTCAACAAGCTATGGTCACACTATTCATATCTGAATTTATTCTGAACTTATTTTGAATTCTAACCAGTTCTATTGGGTAGAGTATTTCATAAGCTTTCCAATGCATATTTATTTGCTAGATTTGGATTTGTAAAACTCTAGGAATTAAAGTTTGAAAATAGCATCTGAAAGTTATTTGAAATAAATAAAACGGGCGGGAAATTAATTAAAACGAAACGGACCGAATTCGGAATGAGCTGGGCCCAATTCAGATCAAACCCGAACGGGCCGGCCCATACCGTTTCGCGCGGGGAAAAAGAATTAAAAGGGGAGCTGACAGGTGGGGTCGCGATGTCAGCTCACTTAACAAATCCCGAATCGGTATGCTAGCGTCGGATTAGAATCGGACGGCTCGCGTTCGTCGTCTTCCTCAGCACGGGCGGGAGCTCACCTGCGAGCAGTGACGAATGTTCGACGGCGAGGGCGACGCGTAGAGGAAGCAGGGCTCGTCGGCGACGTGCGGGATCGGCGGCGGTTCGTCTCCTCCTCCGATTCCCTGCAGCAGTTTGCCCCCAGGTGCTCGGACGCGGCGGCGCTCCGCTCGTCCAGTACCACTCCGGCGAGGCTGGCGACGGCGAGCTAGGGCAAGCGGGGCTAAGCGACGATGTCTGGGAGGTAGAGGGGAGTGAGGTGAGTCGTTTCGTTTGATCGGAGGGGGTATTTATAGTCTCAGGAGGCCGGGAGCAAGGCGACCAGAAGCTCGCCGGCGCGGGGGTCCTGGTTGCGTTCGACGGGTTCTCCGGCCACGGCGGCCACGCTCGCGTGCTGGGAGGGTTATGGCTTGGCCGCGGAGTGCTGTGGGTCTCCTCTGGCGCCTCCAAACTGGTCGGCATCGTGCAGGGGAGAGGGTTACTGGGAGGGGGCCCTGGGTGCGTTTCTCCTCCTTCCTCCTCTTCTCACGGCTTGGGTCGGGGCTGGGGGCACTGGAGTCGACCGTAGAGCGGCCAAGGAGCATGGCGACAGTGCTGGAGCGAGCCAGCACAGTGCCGCTCCAGTGATTTTGATTTCATTTGATTTTTCTTCTGCCAGTGTTCGACGAAATGCTCGCAAGAACTCAAAATTTGAATTTTCAAAATTTTCCACTTTGGGTGCTCATCATATTGGATAAGGTACCCAGTCATATTTTTGTTATGAAGAAAGGTTGAGTTTTGCAAAAATTTATATTTCAAATTTGGTATTGCTCCTGTTTCAGATTCAAACTTTGGTTCAAGTTTGTGTGATGTTCCAGTTTGAAATTTGGGTAAAGGCTTGTTGGTTGAGTTAGTCCATAACTTGGTTAAGCTCAACTAAAAGGTCAAACATGAAGGTGAGCTGTAGATTGCTTAATCTAAGGGCTCAAAGTGGTGTAGTCAATAACAGTTTCTAGATCATATTAACTTTACCTCTTTCTTACTTACTTTAACTTCTGGTTTCTTTGCTTCCTAAAAATCTTCTCAATTGATTCTGTTGGTTCACTTAGAATTATCTAACCAATGCTCAATCAAAAATCACACACATAAAATCATAGAATACAAATAAAAGAAAAGCATGTATGCATACAATAATAGATAAAAAGTTTTATTTGGGTCCAGATTTTTGGCACTTTATTTATTAAGAAGTGGATTACAATTTCTGAGTTGTTACAACCTCCTCCAGAGCGTAACTCCGGTGCCATGGTGGGAGAACCCAAGTGTCTTCCGGCGGCTCGGGATATGCCGTTGTAATGTGTTGACCCTCAATAGGCGTCAACCCAGATTCAGGGGTGTCTGATACGTCTCCAACGTATCTATAATTTTTGATGCTCCATGCTTGTTTTTACACCATTTGCCTAATGTTTCGTTACACTTCGTGGCACTTTTATACATTTTCCGGAACTAACCTACTAACAAGTTGCCACAGTGCTAGTTCCCTGTTTTCTGCTGTTTTTGTGTTTCAGAAGTGATACACAGGAAATATTCTTGGAATTGGACGAAACAAGTTCCTGAAGTCTTATTTTGTCCGGGAGCTTCCAGTCATCCGAAGGAGAGTAGGAGGGGAGCCACAGGGGCGCCACACGCCAGGCCGGCGCGGCCAGGGACTGGGCCGCGCCAGCCAGGCGTGAGGCCACCTGGCTCCACCTCTGACATCGCCCCTTCGCCTATAAAGACCCCCCGATGGGAAAAACCTAAGGACCCGATCACTTTTCTAGAACACATCACGATCCACTGCCGCCGTTGACCCGAAGATCGGGAGGGTCCAGAAGCTCTTCCCGGCACCCTACCGGAGAGGGGAATCGCCACCGGAGGTCTTCTTCATCGCCATGCTTGCCTCCGGAGCGATGAGTGAGTAGTCTACCTTGGACTATGGGTCCATAGCAGTAGCTAGATGGTTGTCTTCTCCACCATGTGCTTCATGTTTAGATCTCATGAGCTGCCCTACATGATTGAGATCACCATTATGTAATTCTACATGTTTGGTTTGTTGGGATCCAATGAATATTGGTGTTATGATTGAGTTGTTGTACTGAAATATATCTTATGTTATCTCTATGTTGTTTATGATCTTGCATGCTCTCCGTTGTTAGTAGCTATCTTGGCCGAGTAGTTGCTAGTGACTCCAAGAGGGGGTATTTATGCTCGATAGTGGGTTCATGCCTCTATTTAACCTGGGGGAGTGACAGAAACCTCTAAGGTTGTAGATGTGCTGTTGCTACTAGGGAGAAAACAACATTCATATGCTCAAGGGCATATGCTTTGTTTACATTACACACTTTGCTTAATGCAATTATCTATTGTTCGCAACTTAATACTTGTGGAGTTCTCGGATTGATTCGCCATAAGTGGATTATTAGTCATAGATGCAGTTGGATGGCGGTCTATGTATTTTGTTGTAATGCCCAGAGTAAATCTCATAGTGATCTTCTTGACATATCACGTTTATCTTTATTCTATCAATTGCCCAACTATAATTTGTTTACCCAGCATGTGTTATTTATCTTATGGAGAGACACAACTAGTGAACTGTGGACCCTGGTCCTATTTCCATCATATTGCTATCACCTGTTTACTTTACTCGCACTGTTTACTTTACTCGCATACTTCTACTGTTTTCCACTCGATACGCTCATAACCTTTGTTTCAAGCAAACCGGTGAGATTGACAACCTCATCGCAAGTTGGGAACAAAGTACTTAGTTGTGTTGTGTGCAGGTTCCACGTTGTAGCTAGCAAAGCAAAGCTTGGACGAGGCACCATATATAAATTGTCCGAAGCTGTCGCTAAGCCAGTCCGCATCACCTTCAGTCGTTATTTTCTGCTCTTCTCCTGATCGACAAACCTTGGTTTCTTACTGAGGGAAAACTTGCTGCTATATTCATCAAAACCTTCTCTTGGGGTTTTCCAACTGGCTGGTCATTTAATTTCATACACCATCGACTTGGCCCCATCAAGCTTTTCTGGCGCCGTTGTCGGGGAAGAGTGGAAGACTTCTGCGAGGGGAGTTTTCGCACGCACATCCTTTACTTTGTTATTGTTTTGCTTTACTTTATTTATTTTACCTGCATCGTTTTATATCAAAAACCCAAAAAAAATAGAATCCTTGGTAGTTGTTTTTACTTGTTTACTTTCGTTTTGCTGAAATGGCCAATCCTGAAAACACCAAGTTGTGTGACTTTACTAGCACGAACAATAGTGATTTTATCTGCACTCCTATTGCACCACCTGCTCATGTTGCAAACTTTTATGAGATTAAGCCTGCTTTATTGAACCTTGTGATGAAAGAGCAATTCTCTGGTGCTAGTATTTCTATCATGCCTAGAAAGATTTATGACATGCTTGATTTACTACCGCTTGAAAAATGTTATTTTGATGTTCCTATTGCTGATGTTGCTAAGAAGAAACCTTTGGGAAGGATTGATGATGTTCTTATTGTGGTTAACAATAACCTTGTTCCCGTTGATTTTCTTGTTATGGACGTTGAATGCCATGCTTCATGTCCTATTATTTTGGGAAGACCCTTTCTTCGAACTGTAGGTGCCATCATTGATATGAGGGAAGGCACTATCAAATATCAATTCCCACTCAAGAAAGGTATGGAACACTTCCCTAGGAAAAGGAAGAAATTACTTTTTGACTCTATTCTTAGAGCAAATTATGAGCTTGATGCTTCATCACTTGATGTTACTTGATTCGCAATTTTCTGCGCCTAGCTCAAAGGCGTTAAAGAAAAACACTCTTGGGAGATAACCCAATGTTTTATTTTCAGTACTTTTTCTTTTATTTGAGTCTTGGAAGTCATTACTACTGTAATGACCGCTCCTTATCCTTTTTATTTTGTTTTTGTGCCAAGAGAAGCCTCTAATTCGAGTGAGGTAAAGATTTAGGGATGTTGCTGTCCTGAAACTGTTTTCGGTGCTGCACCGTAAAAAATCGTATAAATTCTCTTCATATCTTTTGGACCTGCGATTTCTTGTACATATGCCCCAGGTTATATAAAAACTTTAGTTAGTTGAACACTTTTTGATTTGAGTAACAGAAAACCCCTCAAAAATTCGGCCTTTATCAGCTGTTCTGTTTTGATAGATTTCTGCCAATATTTGTGTTTGCCACTTTATCGCTTTCTTTTGAGTTCTTTTGATCACGGAACTTTTTAGGAGGTTGCTACAGTGTTATTTGGTATATATATGTGGTGGTTTTGGGTTGAAACCTGAAGCAAAACGAGGTTGATTATATGTTATGTCTACACTAATGTTGCTAATAGATTTGTGTTTAGTTTTGTATGAAGGAAGTTTTCAAGTGTAGGGATTGGAGAATGATGAGATGAGTTGAAGAATGGACAAAATCTCAAGCTTGGGGATGCCCATGCATCACCCCAAGAAATATCCAATAAGTACAAGCGTCAAAGCTTGGGGATGCCCTCGAGGCACCCCTTCTTCATCGGCAAAAATTAGGTCACCTTTCAAAACACTATATTTTTATTGCTTCATGCACTATATGTTTTTCTTGGAGCGTCAGTTGTTTTAGTTTTCTTAGTTAGTTAGTTTTGTTTTCTGCAATAAATGGTTGGACCCCAACAAATTTCCTTTGGAGGAGATGTACTCGTTTTCATTTGCCAAGAACACTCTGTTTTTCATTCTTACAATTTAACCGGGTGTTCTTCTTTTTCCGCTACTGCTTTTGGTTTCGTTTTCGCCTTGAATTGCGTTCAGACCTTGTCATATCTTTTCATTAAGGTGTATTTTTGCCTCTGATCTTTATTGGTTTTCATCAAAAGAGGTGTTTATAAAAATTTCAAATGGTGTTGGAAAAGAGAAAAAGCTTTAAGCAAAAAAGTGGTACAAGAAGGAGCTTGTGTAGACTGCGGCTTAGGCTTTTTCATGTCATGCTTGATGTCTTTTTGATAGTATGCTTAGTGGTTTTGCTGTAGCATGACTTGTCTAAAATAACTGAGATTGCTTAATGAGCCTTTGAAAAAATCATGCGTTGTTTTTATTGTATGGAAGCATTATTTTGGTTTTCTCCTTGATGCTTTATTTGGGTTGACTTGGCGCATGCTCACACATGTTAGACTCTTACAAAGTCGCCAATAGCCTCTATGATCATTTAGTTTTTGACTTTTGATGCCATCTTATGCTTCTTTTAATGTCGCTTTGCATGATTATGGCCATTATAGCTCTCTTAGTTGGTCGCTCCCAGTCTTTTGCTAGCCCTTGCCTTGTACTGACTATGAGCTCTACTCGTGCATCCAACTCCTAAGAGCCAAATTTTTCCAAAGTGTCCACCATACATACCTACTAGCAATTTGCTATTCCAAGTAAATTTGACTTGCTTTTATTTTCTCTTCAAATTAAACTCTTACCAGTGTTATGCAAAATTCGGTCAGTAAAGCTCTCACGAACTGGAAGGCACACTTTACTTTTTCCTGTTCTTAAAATTTTGACATTGTGGTCTCTTATGTTGAGTTGTTATGCTTGTAAGTTGTAAGTTGGAGACTAGCCCAGCCATGCAGTCATGGGCAAGCTTTCAACATTGCACTTCTTATTTGAGTTGATATCGTGATCTTTTGTTTATGGATGCCCACGGTGTGAAATGAATTGGGAATCTTGTGGGGATCATGGAGTTTGTATATGTGTTAGGGAAACGTCGGGCCGCTAATCTAAGCCATGCATAATTCATGGTGGAAATTTGCAGCATACCCATGGTGAACATTCGACGACACATCTCACAATAAAAAGCTAAACAAATGGCAAATAAAAAAGATGTCGAGGTGTTCATTGTCTGCTTGTCCTGTCATTTTGATGTGGGCTTGTTCCATGTCATCGGGCACGGAGGTACCCCATTGGCGGTTCTCAATGATATGCATATACTTACAATGACAAGAGCCTTGCTTGGGACTCTAAGTAAAGTATCATGAGGTTTGGATACTCGTATTCACGGGACACGAGGTTTTCAACTTATGATTTGTCAAGAATATGCATCATAATTGTTCTCGCATTAACTTTAACCATTCAAGATGCTTATGATGGGGGCAATGAGAGCTCAAAGCCGGTAAGTACCATAATTTTTGAAGGTTATAAAACTTGCAATCACTGCTTCCCTCTGCGAAGGGCCTTTCTTCTACTTTTATGTTGAGTCACCACCTTCTATCTTTATGCACCATTAAGAGAGCATAGTTGTCATTCTTAGTATAATGTGCATTGTCCCAAAGTTTTCATTGATTGATTCATATTGTTGGTTTCACTTGTTCTTAAATTATTTGTATCTAGTCGCCCTCTTAAACTTTGAGGTGTCCTATGCATTTATGTTTTGCTCTCTATGAAGGACAAGCTGAAAACCATTTGTATGTTTTTCCTTATGATCTGAACACACGTTTGACTTTCATTGTTTCATTTTCATGATCTTTTGTTTGTGTTCATTTTCATGTTTACAATATGGTTGCTAAGTTCTTATTGTCAAGATTATATCTTCATGCCCATGTTTTAAGTTCTTATGATCCCAGCTCACAAATGCTTACATATATGATCAAGATTGTGTAGGTGCATGTCACCTCAAAAATTATTCTTTTATTATCACTTACCTACTCGAGGACGAGCAGGAGTTAAGCTTGGGGATGCTTGATACGTCTCCAACGTATCTATAATTTTTGATGCTCCATGCTTGTTTTTACACCATTTGCCTAATGTTTCGTTACACTTCGTGGCACTTTTATGCATTTTCCGGAACTAACCTACTAACAAGTTGCCACAGTGCCAGTTCCCTATTTTCTGCTGTTTTTGTGTTTCAGAAGTGATACACAGGAAATATTCTCGGAATTGGACGAAACAAGTTCCTGAAGTCTTATTTTGTCTGGGAGCTTCCAGTCATCCGAAGGAGAGTAGGAGGGGAGCCACAGGGGCCCCACACGCCAGGCCGGCGCGGCCAGGGCCTGGGCCGCACCAGCCAGGCGTGAGGCCACCTGCCTCGACCTCTGACATCGCCCCTTCGCCTATAAAGACCCCCCGACGGGAAAAACCTAAGGACCCGATCACTTTGCCAGAACACATCGCGATCCGCCGCCGCCGTCGACCCGAAGATCGGGAGGGTCCAGAAGCTCTTCCCGGCACCCTGCTAGAGAGGGGAATCGCCACCGGAGGTCTTCTTCATCGCCATGCTTGCCTCCGGAGCAATGAGTGAGTAGTCTACCTTGGACTATGGGTCCATAACAGTAGCTAGATGGTTGTATTCTCCACCATGTGCTTCATGTTTAGATCTCATGAGCTGCCCTACATGATTGAGATCACCGTTATGTAATTCGACATGTTTGGTTTGTTGGGATCCGATGAATATTGGTGTTATGATTGAGTTGCTATACTGAAATATATCTTATGTTATCTCTATGTTGTTTATGATCTTGCATGCTCTCCGTTGTTAGTAGCTATCTTGGCCGAGTAGTTGCTAGTGACTCCAAGAGGGGGTATTTATGCTCGATAGTGGGTTCATGCCTCTATTTAACCTGGGGGAGTGACAGAAACCTCTAAGGTTGTAGATGTGCTGTTGCTACTAGGGAGAAAACAACATTCATATGCTCAAGGGCATATGCTTTGTTTACATTACACACTTTGCTTAATGCAATTATCTGTTGTTCGCAACTTAATACTTGTGGAGTTCTCGGATTGATTCGCCACAAGTGGATTATTAGTCATAGATGCAGTTGGATGGCGGTCTATGTATTTTGTTGTAATGCCCAGAGTAAATCTCATAGTGATCTTCTTGACATATCACGTTTATCTTTATTCTATCAATTGCCCAACTGTAATTTGTTTACCCAGCATGTGTTATTTATCTTATGGAGAGACACCACTAGTGAACTACGGACCCCGGTCCTATTTCCATCATATTGCTATCACCTGTTTACTTTACTCGCACTGTTTACTTTACTCGCATACTTCTACTGTTTTCCACTCGATACGCTCATAACCTTTGTTTCAAGCAAACCGGTGAGATTGACAACCTCATCGCAAGTTGGGAACAAAGTACTTGGTTGTCTTGTGTGCAAGTTCCATGTTGTAGCTAGCAAAGCAAAGCTTGGACGAGGCGCCATATATAAATTGTCTGAAGCTGTCGCTAAGCCAGTCCGCATCACCTTCAGTCGTTATTGTCTGCTCTTCTCCTAATCGACAAACCTTGGTTTCTTACTTAGGGAAAAACTTGCTGCTATATTCATCAAAACCTTCTCTTGGGGTTTTCCAACTGGCCGGTCATTTAATTTCATACACCATCGACTTGGCCCCATCAGTGTCGCGTACCATTTTCCGGGCACTACAAACCCTTATATAGTTGTGAGGTTCCCCGCACTAACACAGACAAACTTCGGACTAAGCCCCATCCCATACCGGGGTAATGTGGTTGCACAGGTTAATTGTTCTGAGGGAACACTTAGTGATCACCAATGTCATTTGAAAAACCACCAACTCCTTTAGCCTCCAAGATCATATCCATTTGTCCAAAACCATTTTTGAAAACATTTTAGTGGAGTAGATTCTACTCCAAGGTTTTCGAAAGCATTTTTGAAACTTTCTTTGAGTGTTCCCAATCCTAGAGTTTTTGGCTCCACTAGAAGTTTCCCAAAGGCTTTGCTGCTAATCAACAAGCCACTATTTGCAAGGGTAAAGAATAGGTGTTCAAAGGGGTCATCTCGAAGGATGATAACAATTTGGCTCGTGGAGCTTTAGCCAACAATTAACTGCTATAAGGACTATAGCAATATAAAATCATGCACTTTAATAAACCATTATGAAACATGCAAAGTATGTAAATAGGATTCAGATATGCATCAAGTTTAGATGGCTTGTCTTGGTTGGCTAGTCCCTGGTCTTCTTCCTCCTGGTACTCAAAGACTTCTCCCTCCTCGGTACACTCCTCGTTCGATTCTATCGCCGGAAAAATAATAACACACAAATAAATATACATGCATGCACAAGCCACAAACACTCCATCACTCAATACCACACAATCAAAGAGTATCAAAAACAAACATGTTTAGAAAACAAAACAAGATTTTATAGGTTTTTAATTAGCAAGTTAATCCTATTAGAAACTAGGGTTTCTTAAATAAAGCAACACAACACTATTCCACTTCAATCAAGCATGCTGGTGTTCAAATGGACCAAGCAACACACTCAGCACAATTGCAGGTAGACAACAATCTTATGAACCCAACAAAGTTGGATTCATCCCAAAACAATTTGTAGTTTAAAATCTATGAATAAAACAATAGAAACTATAACTAGATTACCAAAATAATTCTCTGATATTCTCTGAGAATCACAAAAATATGAACTAAAGTGTTCTGGATAGCCCTTCCAGAACACAATCCAATGAAATTGGATTCAATCTAAGATTCCTAATCTACTACCGATGGTAATTTATCTAAGATTAACTACACAAATAGCCATATTAATTACTACTGCAAAGATATAGATCCTAAAATAGTAAATCCAGTTGGTCATGCAAGACAACACACTAGGCTATCTCTGAAAATTGGATGCACACTAAAACAGTACATAGAACTCAAGATTTGAAATAAAGTTTGAAAAGAGACTTAATTAACCAGTCAAAATATCATTTGATCTACATTGATCCGACAAACATGGGACCTATGCCATCTGAAAGATAACAAGTTCAGATACTCACAGGAACTTGAATCACTTGCAATAGATTTATGGTTATTTTCCTATGAATTTTAAAAAAATTGCAGATCTGGAAAAAGGGTAATAGGATTTTCCTAAAAAAAATCACCGCAGGCCAGATCTGCCCCAGACTGGGCCAATCCAGCGCAAGCCGGCCCGATCCATCTGTGGCGCGCAGGAGATGACCAGTTCAAATGGCCTGCAAGCGGGGCCCATCGGTCAGCGACCCCGGGAGGCCGAATCGTTACACTACGAGCACGGCCGTCCGATCTAGTCAGGATCGACGGCCGTCGTTCGTCGTCTATGCGGGAAAGAATAGGGGCGGCGGAAACCCTAGGGTTTCACCGAGAGGTTGCGGGGCTCACCGTGGGCGTTGCTGGTCGGCGGAGAAGGGGTAGCGGCGGCTGCGAGGGCTTTGCGTGGTCGAGGCTCATCGTCGGTGAAGCGGAAGCAGTTCCTGGCGACGGCGTGGTTGAGGGGGTCCTGCGGGTGCTCCGGCTAGGCTCGGCGATGGCGACTGATGCTTGCGGTATGGTTAATGTTCACCATCCAGTTGGGAACCCCAAGAGGAAGGTATGATGAATATAGCAGCAAGGTTTTCCCTCAGTAAGAAACCAAGGTTTATGGATCCGAAGGGGAAGAAGCCAAACGACTGAAGGTGATGCTTGCTAGCTTGTGACAGCTCCGGACAATTTATAAGGCGCCTCGTCCAAGCTTTGCTTTGCCAGCTGCAATGCGGAACCTGCACATAACACAACCAAATACTTTGCTCCCAACTTACGATGAGGTTGTCAATCTCACCGGTTTGCTGTAAACAAAGGAATGAGCGTATCGAGTGGAAAACAGTAATAGTATGCGAGTAAAGTAAACAGTGCAAGTAAAGTAAACAGGTGATAACAATATAATGGAAATAGGACCGGGGTCCACAGTTCACTAGTGGTGTCTCTCCATAAGATAAAATAACACATGCTGGGTAAACAAATTACAGTTGGGCAATTGATAGAATAAAGACAACGTGCATATGATGAGAGGATCACTATGAGATTTACTCTGGGCATTACAACAAGATACATAGACTGCCATCCAACTGCATCTATGACTAATAATCCACTTGTGGTGAATCAATCCGAGAACTCCACAAGTATTAAGTTGCGAACAACAGATAATTACATTAAGCAAAGTGTGTAATATAAACAAAGCATATGCCCTCGAGCATATGAATGTTGTTTTCCCCCTAGTAGCAACAGCACATCTACAACCTTAGAGGTTTTTGTCACTCCCCCAGATTAAATAGAGGCATGAACGCACTATCGAGTATAATACCCCCTCTTGGAGTCACTAGCAACTACTCGGCCAAGATAGCTACTAACAACGGAGAGCATGCAAGATCATAAACAACATAGAGATAACATAAGATAAATTTCAGTACATCAACTCAATCATAACACCAATATTCATCGGATCCCAACAAACCAAACATGTAGAATTACATAACGGTGATCTCAATCATGTAAGGCAGCTCATGAGATCTAAACATGAAGCACATGGTGGAGAAGACAACCATCTAGCTACTGCTATGGACCCATAGTCCAAGGTAGACTACTCACTCATCATGCCGAAGGCAAGCATGGCGATAAAGAAGACCTCTGGTGGTGATTCCCCTCTCCGGCAGGGTGCCGGGAAGAGCTTCTGGACCCTCCTGATCTTTGGGTTGACGGCGGCGGCGGATCGCGATGTGTTCTGGAAAAGTTATCGGTACTTAGGTTTTTCCCGTCGGGGGGTCTTTATAGGCGAAGGGGCAGCGTCAGGAGTGGACCGAGGCGACCTCACACATAGGGGGCATGGCCTACCCCTGGGCCGCGCCGCCCTATTGTGTGGGGCCCTCGTGGCCCCACTCCATCTCCTCTTCGGTTCTCTGGAAGCTCCGGTGAAATTCTGGGCGACTGGCTTTGGTTTCGTCCAATTCTGAGAATATTTCCTGTGTAACTTTTCTGAAACACAAAAACAGCAGAAAACAGGGAACTGGCACTGTGGCGACTTGTTAATAGGTTAGTTCCGGAAAATGCATAAAAGTGCCACGAAGTGTAACGAAACACTAAGAAAATGGTGTAAAACAAGCATGGAGCATCAAAAATTATAGATACGTTTGAGACATATCAGCATCCCCAAGCTTAAGTCCTGCTCATCCTTGAGTAGGTAAGTGATAACAAAAGAAATAATTTTTGAGGTGACATGCACCTACACAATCTTGATTATATATGTAAGCGTTGTGCGCTGGGATCAAAAGAACTTAAAGCATGGGCATGAAAGATATAATCTTGATAGAAGAAACTTAGCAACCATGTTATAACATGAAAATGAACACAAACAAAAGATCATGAAAATGAAACAATGAAAGTCAAACGTGTGTTCAAATCATATGGTAAAACATACAAATGGTTTTCAGCTTGTCCTTCATGAGAGGCCAAAACATAAATGCATACGACACCTTCAAGTTTAAGAGGGCGACTAGATACAAATAATTTAAGAACAAGTGAAACCATGATCATGAATCAATCAATGAAAACTTTGGGACAATGCACATTATACTCAGAATGACAACTATGCTCTCTTAATGGTGCATAAAGATAGAAGGTGGAGACTCAACATAAAAGTAAAAGAAAGGCCCTTCGCAGAGTGAAGCAGTGATTGCAAGTTTTATAAACCTTCAAAAATTATGGTACTTACCGGCTTTGATCTCTCATTGCCCCCTTCATAAGCATCTTGAATGGTTAAAGTTAATGCGAGAACACTTATGCTGCATATGCTTGACAAATCATAAGTTGAAAACCTCGTGTCCCGTGAATACGAGTACCCAAACCTCATGCTACTTTACTTAGAGTCCCAAGCAAGCTCTTGTCATTGTAAGTATACACGTATCATCGAGAACCGCCAACGGGGTACCTCCGTGCCCGATGACATGGAACAAGCCCACATCAAAATGACAGGACAAGCAGACAATGAACACCTCGACATCTCTTTTATTTACCATTTGTATAGCTTTTTATTTTGAGATGCGTCGTCGAATGTCCACTATGGGCATTCTACAAATTTCCACCATGAATTATGCATGGCTTAGATTGGCGGCCCAGGCGTTTCTCTAACACATATACAAACTCCATGATCCTGCAAGATTCCCAATTCATTTCACACCGCGAGTATCCATAAACAAAAGATCATGATATCAACTCAAATAAGAAGTGCAATATCGAAAGCTTGCCCCATGATGGCATGGCTGGGCTAATTCCCAACTTACAACTTGCAAGCATAACAACTCAACATAAGAGACCACAAGGTCAAATTTTTAAGAACGAGAAAAATAAAGTGTGCCATCCGGTTCGTGAGAGCTTTACTGACCAATTTTCACATAACACTAGTAAGAGTTTAATTTGAAGAGTAGATAAAAGCAAGTCGAATGTACTTTGGAATAGGAAATTGCTAATAGGTATGTATGGTGGACACTTTAGAATAACTTGTTTTTTAGGATTTGGATGCACGAGTAGAGCTCATACTCAGTACAAGGCGAGGGCTAGCAAAAGACTGGGAGCGACCAACTAAGAGAGCAATAACGGCCATAATCATGCAAAGCGACAAAGCAACATTAAAAGAAGCATAAGATGGCATCAAAAGTCAAAAAATAAATGATCATAGAGGCAATGGCGACTTTGTATGAGTCTAACAAGTGTGAGCATGCGCCAAGTCAACCCAAATTAAGCATCAAGGAGAAAACCAAAATAATGCTTCCAAATAATAAAAACAACGCATGATTTTTTCAAAGGCTCATTAAGCAATCTCAGTCATTTGAGACAAGTCATGCTACAGCAAAACCACTAAGCATACTATCAAAAAGACATCAAGCACGACATGCAAAATCCTAGGCCGCAGTTTACACAAGCTCCTTCTTGTACCACTTTTTTGCATAAAGCTTTTTCTCTTTTCCAACACCATTCGAACTTTTTATAAACACCTCTTTTGATGAAAACTAATATATACCAGAGGAAAAAATACAGCTTGATGAAAAGATATAAGAAGATCTGAACATAAATCAAGGAGAAAATCAAAAGCTAAACGCAGTTCTAGAAAAAGAGAACACTCGTTGAAACTATTAGAGTGAAAAACGGAGTGTTCTTGGCAAATGAAAAGCAAGGCAACTTCTCCAAAAGAAATTTGTTGGGGTCCAACCATTTATTGCAGCAAACAAAACTAAACTAAACTGAAAACTAAAAACAACTGACGCTCCAAGAAAAATGCATAATGCATGAAGAAATAAAAATATAGTGTCTTGAAAGGTGACCTGATTTTTGCCGATGAAGAAGGGGTGCCTCGGGGGCATCCCCAAGCTTTGACGCTTGTACTTCTTGGATATTTCTTGGGGTGATGCATGGGCATCCCCAAGCTTGAGCTTTTGTACATTCTTCAACTCATCTCATCACTCTCCGATCCCTACACTTGAAAACTTCCTTCATACAAATCTAAACACAAATCTATTAGCAACATTAGTGTAAGCATAACATATAATCAATCCTTTTTGCTTCAGGTTTTAACCTAAAACCACCACATATAAAGTATATACTACTGTAGCAACTTCCCCAAAAGTTCCGTGATCAAAAGAACTCAAAAGAAAGTGATAAAGCGGCAAACACAAATATTGGTAGAAATCTGTCAAAACAGAACAGCTGAAAAAGGTCGAATTTTTAGAGGGTTTTCTGTTGCTCAAATCAAAAAGTGTTCAACTAATGAAAGTTCGGATATAACCTGGGTCATATGCACAAGAAATCGCAGGTCCAAAAGATATACAGAGAATTTTCACGAATTTTTACGGTGCAGCACCGAAAACTGTTTCAGGACAGCAACATCCCCAAATCTTACCTCGCTCAAATTAGAGGCTTCTCTTGGCACAACAATGAAATAAAAAGGATAAGGAGAGGTTATTACAGTAGTAATAACTTTCAAGACTCAAATAAAAGAAAAAGGACTGAAAGTAAAAAAATTGGGTTATCTCTCAAGAGTGCTTTTCTTTAACGCCTTTGAGCTAGGCGCAGAAAGTGCGAATCAAGTAATTATGAAAGAAGCATTAGGATCCACTATAGGAGTCTTTTCAACAATGAAGGGAATTGTGTCCAAATGAGTTTTTGAAGATCCTTTATGATCACGCTTTGGTACACTACTTTCATCGAAAGGATTTTCAGGACAAATCCAACTAGAATTCTTTTCCCAAGCATCATGAATTCCTACAAGTTTACAAGGTATTGGCACTCTAAAATCTTCATTGGGTGTACCAACAACCGCTACAGGTGAGCCAAGCTTATTAAATTTCTTAAATACTTCCTTAGCCTCAATAGCAACATCTCTAACTTCTATGCGCAAAGTTTCCAAGATAAAAGCTTTCTTTTCAGGATCCTCAATTTCATGAAGCTTAAGGAACATGTATTGCATAAAAGGATTAAGGCTAGCAAACCTAGCTTCTAACATGTGAACTAAATAAGCAGAAGCAACTTCATAACTAGGAGCAAGCTCAGCCAAAGACTTTTCCTCAACATCTTTATGCATACTAATATGATTAAAGAACTCCTCAATATTATCTTTCCTAATAATTGAACCACTGCCTACTAAGAGGTCCTCCAGAACGTACTTAGGGAACAACATAATGAACTAAAGTAAAGAAATAACAACTACCAAGGATTCTAAATTTTTTCGGTTTTTGATAAAACGATGCAAGTCAAAATAAAGTAAAGCAAAATAATAAACAAAGTAAAGGATGTGCGTGCGAAAACTCTCCTCGCAGAAGTCTTCTTCTTCCTCCCCGGCAACGGCGCCAGAAAATTCTTGATGCTTGCGGTACGGTTAATGTTCACCGTCCAATTGGGAACCCCAAGAGGAAGGTATGATGAAGATAGCAGCAAGGTTTTCCCTCAGTAAGAAACCAAGGTTTATCGATCCGAAGGGGAAGAAGCCAAACGACTGAAGGTGATGCTTGCTAGCTTGCGACAGCTCTGGACAATTTATAAGGCGCTTCATCCAAGCTTTGCTTTGCCAGCTGCAACGCGGAACCTGCACACAACACAACCAAATACTTTGCTCCAAACTTACGATGAGGTTGTCAATCTCACCGGTTTGCTGTAAAGAAAGGAAGGAGCGTATCGAGTGGAAAACAGTAATAGTATGCGAGTAAAGTAAACAGTGCAAGTAAAGTAAACAGGTGATAATAATATAATGGAAATAGGACCGGGGTCCACAGTTCACTAGTGGTGTCTCTCCATAAGATAAAATAACATATGCTGGGTAAACAAATTACAGTTGGGTAATTGATAGAATAAAGACAACGTGCATATGATGAGAGGATCACTATGAGATTTACTCTCGGCATTACAACAAGATACATAGACCGCCATCCAACTGCATCTATGACTAATAATCCACTTGTGGCGAATCAATCCGAGAACTCCACAAGTATTAAGTTGCGAACAACAGATAATTGCATTAAGCAAAGTGTGTAATGTAAACAAAGCATATGCCCTCGAGCATATGAATGTTGTTTTCCCCCTAGTAGCAACAGCACATCTACAACCTTAAAGGTTTCTGTCACTCCCCTAGATTAAATAGAGGCATGAACCCACTATCGAGCATAAATACCCCCTCTTGGAGTCACTAGCAACTACTCGGCCAAGATAGCTACTAACAACGGAGAGCATGCAAGATCATAAACAACATAGAGATAACATAAGATAAATTTCAGTACATCAACTCAATCATAACACCAATATTCATCGGATCCCAAAAACCAAACATGTAGAATTACATAACGGTGATCTCAATCATGTAAGGCAGCTCATGAGATCTAAACATGAAGCACATGGTGGAGAAGACAACCATCTAGCTACTGCTATGGATCCATAGTCCAACGTAGACTACTCACTCATCGCGCCGGAGGCAAGCATGGTGATAAAGAAGACCTCTGGTGGCGATTCCCCTCTCCGGCAGGGTGCCGAGAAGAGCTTCTGGACCCTCCCGATCTTTGGGTCGACGGCGGCGGCGGATCGCGATGTGTTCTGGAAAAGTGATCGGTACTTAGGTTTTTCCCGTCGGGGGGTCTTTATAGGCGAAGGGGCAGCGTCAGGAGTGGGCCGAGGCGACCTCACACATAGGTGGCGTGGCCTACCCCTGGGCCACACCGCCCTATTGTGTGGGGCCCTCGTGGTGCCACTCCATATCCTCTTCGGTTCTCTGGAAGCTCCGATGAAATTCTGGGCGATTGGCTTTGGTTTCGTCCAATTTCGAGAATATTTCCTGTGTAACTTTTCTGAAACACAAAAACAGCAGAAAACAGGGAATTGGCACTGTGGCGACTTGTTAATAGGTTAGTTTCGGAAAATGCATAAAAGTGCCACGAAGTGTAACAAAACACTAAGCAAATGGTGTAAAACAAGCATGGAGCATAAAAAATTATAGATACGTTTGAGACGTATCAGTGACATGCTCCGCTTGACCTAGCCAAAACGGAGAGCACGATTAGGACGGGAAGAGTGAGCAGGTTTTAGGAGGAATGGACGAGGGAGAGAAGAAGGCGCGGCGACGGCAACCTTCACCATTTCCCTGTGCAGCACCCGAACAAGATCGAGCTCTTCCCGGCGAGGGAGAGCCAGAGAGTTCGGATGTGGCTCTGGGCGGTGATGCTGGGGGTTTGGGGACGCAAATGAGGGAAAGAACGGGAAGGAGAGGTGGCGTGTGGCTATTTAATGGGCGGGGTGGTCTCAGTGGCTGGCAGGGATGGTCGTGGTGCTCTGGGCGTGCATTGGCCGGGGTGGGCGGTGGCGTTGCAGTGCTGCGTCCAGGCGTGCGCGGCGAGCGGTTTGTTGGAAGGACGCGAGTGTCCAGAGGTGTGGAGACAGACGCGTAGGTCGTCTAGTCACGTCGGCACACAGGTGTTCTACCGTGGGGGCGGCGTAGTAACGGGCGAGAGAGAGGGAGTGGCTGCGCCAGTGGGGTGCTGGGGTGGTGTGGAGCTCGCGTGCGTGAACGAGAGTGACGGAGAGTGAGCGTGGGGTAGAAATTGGGAGCGTGCTGAGACAGACATGTCCGGAGCGGGTTGGGGGTGGCTTGGCGGTGGTGGTGCACGGGAAAGGGAGGGGTCTCGCCTGGGAAACACGCGAGGTGCAGGGACACCACTGCGCGCGCTCGCTTGGTCAGAGAGGCAGAGAGAAGGGGTGGAGCTCGAGGTGGGCTGTCTCGGGGTCTGCCAGAGCAAGGGCGAGGAGAGAGGGATAGGGAACACCCCAGAGGCTGACAGGTGGGGTTGTGGGGTCGTTTGGGTACTGGTACATGCCTGGCAAGTGGTGGAGAGGAAAGAGAGGGGTGGGAGAGGATCTTAGCAAGATCTTGCATGCATGGCTCGGTTTTCCTCTTCTCCCTCTTTTCTCTCAATTTTTCGAACATAGCCGGGGCTGGGGTGTTGCTAGGTGTAGTGCTGGTTAACTTGCTGGGCATTGGTGCTAGGTTTTTAGTGGAAAAAGGGTTTGCTCCAAAATAAAGGAAAAGAAAAGGAAATAAAATCACACACGAAATGATGGTGCAATATGAAGCAAGGCAAGGTTTGAATTTAATCTACCTAAGTTTGGATGGCCTTTGCAAAGTTTGCAAACCAATCACACACATCACTCAAGTTTGCCAGGATTAAAGAAGAAAGAAATCTAAAATAAAAGATCTAATTAGCACCACACATATGCACATGAAATCATGCATACACACATGAATTCATTCCATCTAACACACATGCACTCATGAGCACATAATCCTAACAAAAGTTTTATTTTACCCTGAATAAAGCATTAACTTAGTCTTAACTTGTTTTACAAAAAGTAGGGTGTTACAGGTCATCACCATCATCATTGACTCCACCTCCAATGGGATCCTGAACCACTGACAAGGACAGCATAAAGTTTCTTCCACCAAATTCCATTAACCTACTGGAAGGAATCTTGGTCACATCCCTCACAGCAACTTTAATTTTGAGCACCTTACAGAAGCTTCTAAAGATTTCATGTCACTCTACATCTATTGGAATCCCCGGAGACATAGCTACTCGCATCATAACTCTCCAAGAAAGGTACTTGGGAGGAATGCCTTCTACTTTGACCCATATTTCTTCCATTTCAGAGTAGGCAGGTATATCACCATTCCAGTCCACAAACGACACAGACACACCTTTCTTCTGGGTATAATATCTTATCCTCCTAAGTTCAAGGCTTAACAACGTCATCACTCTTGTAGGTATGTCACTCAAGATTCGCAAAGCCAACATTATGAGAGCGAATAACGAGAGTAGTAGGAATGGTGATCAATGCATCCTGCACCCAAATCATTACTCCATACATGGTTTATTGAATCTCGCATTCTAACTCTTGGTCAACCTCACTAGCTTTGACAAAAACTTTCATGGAAAAAGAATCAATGTTTTCAAATCCCATTATTGAACTTTGAAAACAAATCTATTGATCCTTAGCTAGAGCCTAGCGTAAACTCTATCATATGGCATTAGCTCTTAACTTGTAGATCCTTTGATTTGACATCTCATTAGCATAAAATGCTTTCCATTCTTCCTTATCATGATACTTCAATTGTACTACCAGAGTGAATTCTTCTCAAAAGTTTGATTTGCAACAGTGACATTTTTATTCATTTCTCCACATGTGAAGCAAAACTTGGTGGTGACATCGTGTCCTGTTTCCATGACTTCCATTTCCACCTTCATCCTTGATCCTCTATCTTCATGGGTCTTCCCAAGCAACTGGCACAATCAATCCTTGGCTTGTTGATTCATTCGTTGCACCGTGGGGTAAAGGTAACATTCAGCAGGAACATGATTGATTCAATTGCGTAACAAACAAGTAACCTGGACCATGGGGCGTTCTTCTATTGGGTGGCTCGTATCATAGTAACGGTACTGTTCCTGACATTCCTTAGACGTGTGTCCTATTTCTCCATAGATCTTGCAGGATCGCAGTGTTATCTCAGTATCACCTCTTGGTTCCTTGCTACCATGATCATTTTGTGGCAGGTTGCTATTAGTACTAGCCATAATCTAGGACATCATTTGTACTATTTGAGAATGATCATCTAGTACTTGCTGCATTCTTGGAGTAACTTTTTGCCATCGCATTTGAATATTTCCTAGGTCATTAGTAGAGTCATTTCAGTATGTGCTTATATCATGTGTTGCATTGTTATCTCCATTTGAGGGTTGTTGTGATTGTTCTGGCATTGGGCGTGCATCTGTTTGGGTTTAGGATAGGTTTAGGGCTTGGCATAGATGAGAATAGATATAAGGGATCTAAAGAAAATTCCTACCCAACACAGCAGATCAAGGCAATTCATCTTACAAACAATATCTAACAAACATTCAACACATCAAGCAAACTAGTTCAGCCACTAACAATCTAGTATGGTCATACCCCAATTTGGTATGATCATTAGATTATTACGATGTCGTTGGTTCTATAAACTAGAATTATTGGTGGTCTAATCTACTATCTTCATTGTTCCATGCTCTCATTTCCACTTCCTCAATGTATGGTTGGGTGTTGTGCAGTCTTCATATCAGCATTTATCTAAGTTCTTCATTGTGCTTCCACGTAGTGCATCATGTTGAGTCAAGGACTAACATCACACTTCTGGCACATTGTGATCTTCTGTCCTTTTCTTGACGGTTTCAAGAGTTGGGTCATCTAAAGCAAAATAAAACATTTGAAAATGAAGTAGGAGAGAATACAAGGAGTTTTAAAGTAAAAACTTCTTTTTAATAAAAACTAGATTAGAACTAGTCCGCAACCCATGCACCTGCACAGGCTAGTTATTTAAATACATTAAAAATACAATATAAATAAAAAAGTATGTACGTTTAGAAATGAAAGATTATTAGAAGTATTTATCATATGACAGTTTTTTTGTTACCCGTATAGTGAAAAGGATGTCTACATTTTATTTAAACATGATAGATTTTTTACTTCCGCATAAAAAAACTATAATAACATCAGCGTGTACCAACATAACTTGCTAAAAACCATAACAATAGAATTGCAAATACTTAAGTTTGTTAGTAGAGAAAAGTGTGCAAACTGCCACAAAACAAACATTATATGATAAAATATTGCATATGTTCACGTGACAGAAATAATATTAATTGTCTCCATGGTCTGTTTCCGAAGGAAAATAAATTGATGATCGATATCACAGATCGAGCTTTTTTTTCAAGGATACGTCATGGAAAGACGTATCGGTTTCATGAAGAGAGGCCAAGAGGCCGGCTTTACAATGCGGTCGACACAGACGTCGAGGACGCAACTCCACGCTGCCTATGTAGGTCAGCAAGAAAGGAAAAAACACACACTGACTACTCGCCAAGCCTCCACCTATCCACTAGGGCAAGCTCGGCCTTGAAGAGGCCTGCAGCCTTCCACAGCTCAGCTTCTCTACGAATATTGCGAATGACCGTGTGCGGCGAGGCGGTGGCGCCCTCAAATACCACGTCATTCCGATGCCTCCAGAGACACCAGCAAATCAGGGCAACCCCGGTCCAGTAGTCTCGGGCATCCGCGGCCCTCCCACGCCAGGATTGAAGCCAATCGGCGAGCGAGATCCCACGCGGAGGGAGCCGATCCTCTCTATCCCACCATCGAAGACAGGCAGCCCATACCGTCTGTGCCAAAACGCAATCAAGCAATAGGTGCGTGATGGACTCCTGAGCTTGATCGCAAAAGGGGCATGCTGAGGGGCGCGGGAGCCTACGCCTCTCCAACCTGTCCGCCGTCCAACATCTGTCACGCACCGCCAACCAAAGGAAGAATCTGCATTTGGCCGGGGCACGGGATTTCCAAACTTGTAGAGCACCTGCCATAGCTATGCTCCCATGAAACATGCCTAGATAGCAGGACTGCGCGGAGTAGGTCTCTTTCTTTCCCCAGTTCCACCGGAATACATCTGGAACACCCTCGGTGACAGCCAACCCCTCCACACGGTCAGCGACCGCTAGCAACTGATCTATGGCAAGCGCATCCAGGTCCACAGGAATGTCGTCCAGCCATCCACCGTCAAGGCAATCCTTGACCAACCGAGATCGTGATAACCTCTTCGGAATCAAGACGAAGAGGTGTGGGGCAAGATCCTTAAGGCGGCCCTCCGGAAGCCACTTATCTAGCCAGAAGAACGTGGAGGCTCCATCCCCCACCACCGAAGATGTCGCGGCTTCGAAGATTTCCGTTACCATGGGTGGCACCTGGATGTCAAATTCTCTCCACGGCCGAGAGGCCTCCACTCGGCTTAGCCAAAGCCAGCGTGCCCTAAGCGCGATGTTCATCTTCCGAAGATTAATGATGCCTAGCCCGCCCAGCTCCTTTGGCATACAAACCCGGTCCCACGCCACTAGACAGTGGCCGCCGTTGGCATCCCTCCGGCCTTTCCAGAGGAATCCACGGAGAATCTTCTCAATGGCTAGCAGAGTCTCCGCCTGGACGTCCAGAGACATCAAGGCAAAGATGGGAATCGCAGCTAATGTTGACCTAACCAGCTCCAATCGCCCTGCACGATTGAGCATAGATGCCCGCCAACCCGGCAGCCGATTGGCTACCGCTTCCACCAAATATTGAAGCTGCGCTGCAGTCGGCTTCCTGAGGCCGAGCGGAAGACCCAAGTAGCGCATCGGGAACGGTAGGACAGGGCATCCAAGCTCTTGGAGCTTCACAAACACAATTAGTCTCTATTTTTTTTGTTATCAAGTAGATTGGCTTACACACTTTCAATTTTAATACTCAACCTCTGAAAATCAAGGTCACAAATACAGGTACATCCCAATTGAAATAGCAATTGTTATGTTCTTAAGAAAGTTATAAACTGTCTGTCGTAGACTATGTATCTGGTTCTAGGAAACAATACCTCTTTATCCATCTGACTGCAGCAACTTTTTGTTCACCAATTGTATGAGAGACCAAGCATTCACTAAACTTCAGCAGGGTTCGCATGCTAGATCTAGTAGAAAATGAAGTTCACTTTGCACTGGGCGTCATGGCCGGACTGCAGCACAAACCCCTCGCTGGTTCTTCTAAGAGCGTACATTATCCTATTTTCGCATTGGAAAGATCAGATCAATTTAAATGGCAACATGCTGAACTAACCCAACTTCTACCTTTTTTATCTTAAGTATGAGGCAATGGTATTACTATTTTTTATTGCTCCCACTAAACCTGATAACTTTTCTGAGACCAGCTCAGCAAAGTTGCCTGCAGTAGGAATTCAAAAACTAATCAAGGTAGAGACTACACCGTTAAATCTGATGACTACGGTATAACCTTTAGAAAAACTAGCTGAATGCCCGTGCTTTGCTACGGGCTTTTTAAGTTTTTCTGTCACAAGTATAAATGTATAAAAAGAGATAGACACACACTACTCCAAAAATAATACGAATCTTCTTTGCTTTTTATGTGACTGATCTTTACTTCCAATTTTATTCATTAAAAAATCATTGTTCAATACAATATGGATAGAAGGTAACAATTAAGGCATTGGCAAAACTAAATTGAGACTGTGTATTACCATGGTTCAATAGAACTCTAGAAAATAAAGGCATGGTCTATACAGAAATAAAAAAATATGCTTATGCATCTACTACCATTTAACAAACAATTATTATATTATGAAATCTAACATGCCAGATAATAGGATAGAAATAGTACACAATTATACATTATTTTTCTTTCACAAAAATACTGTCCATGAAAGCTTACTATGCACTAATAGTCCTTCAAAATGGTACCAAAAACTAATAATGGATACTCTTATCTTTGGATCTATGGGCATCATGCCCTGCATGACAAATAAGTTGATCTAATTTGTTATAAACTGATTGTCTTCTTGCTTTGAAAGATGAAACTCAAACCAATAAGAGAAATGAAATTATCAAATACATGAACACATTTAGAAAACCAATGTGCTAGGAGCCCATCGCTGATCCGTATAGCTCAGGTATAAGCGATGAATATAGCTCACGTATAAGCGCATCGCTGTTGTTGCCAAAATAATGGTGAGATGAGAGCATTGGGCTACTGGTCGATGGCATACCTCGAGGCCAGGAACTCAAGACAGCAACGGGAGTATGTTGGCGGCGACACCATGGACCTATGAATGCAAGTGGGACTGCTCGTGGGTGTCCGGCGAGTGTCCTGCACAGTCCCATGTTTATTAAGTGGGTGTCCGGCCGTAGCCCACTAATCATAAGTGGGTGCCCACAATCCCACAATACCCACGGATGCTCACATATGTGTTTGCTGCTCCCCGCGTTTATACACACTTGCTGCTGTTTACTTCATATATCGAATTAATCGCATCTGCACCTAGTAGCATCTTGATGGATCGATCCATCCATCTCAATAAAAAGGCACATTAGTACTGGGCTGGCTCTGTTTGGATAGCGGGAGGCTGGACGTCTGCTAGTTTCTTTCTTCTAGCTCTGCTATCTCGCATCTGCTTCATTGGTTTCCAACACAATCATCTGGGAGTTTAGATCATAATTTCAACACAAGGTGCCTGATACAACATACTCGATGCAGTAAATCTTTCCCTTAAGGCAGCAACTAACAAGCGAACATGCCGGGCAATCTCAGACAGCAGTAAAAACAAGGCAGTCAAGTAAGAGGGGGACGAACGGGTGATGAACAAGTCGTACAGCGACTGAAAATTTGGGCACAAGGAAAAGAACTGGCAAGTCACATTCTGCTCCCTCTTCCTAAGATTTGACTTCTTTTTGTGGATTCCGCCGCCGACCAGCTGCTTCGCTAACTCGCCGTTGTCACCGGTAACGATCGTCCCCACACCTCTGCCCAAATCCGGCATGGTAGCAGAAGGATGGGAGGGAGATGGGGATGGAAGCCTGTTACCGTGGACCAGGCAAAGGCTCGTCTGCTCAGCTCTGCTACGAACTGTTACCGTGGCAGATGGTGGCGGAATCGAGAGCGACTACGGCCCCGCTGCTCGCAAGCGCTACCGCGACACCTGCCGGCGACAGGCCTTCCATCCGTGGTTGTGCCCTCCACATCCCACAGTCAGAACACAACAAATTCAGTATGAATTCTACTCATTGGAAGCCTGCAGTGAGACGGGGCGGAGGAGCATGTCAGTAGTAGCGCTCTGGTCCCTCATCCCGCGAGCTCGCTGCCGCACAGACCTCGGCGAGCGCAGACTTCCTGTGGAATTGACCGCCGCTAGCCTCGTGAGCCGCGCTTGGCGGTATGGAAGGGCTTGGGAGGAGGGGAGGCCGCGGACGCGGGGACGGCACCCCGGGAGGCGCCGTCGGTCGGCCATGGCGGCCGGCCAAGCTCTTGCCGTCTCCGGCCTCGCTAGACCGCCTCCCTGAGCGTGGTGTGCCCCCACGGCCTCGTCCCAGTCGGCGGAGAGACCACGACGCTCGTACTGGAGCTCAAGGGAGATGGCGGCTGCGAAGGAGACCTCGGCGAAGGAGGCCCTCGTTCTGCTGCCGCCCAGGGCGCGCGATGCTCTCGTTCTGCTGCCGCCCAGGCGGCGGCTACTCCGGGGTGACACGCCGAGACCAGTTTGGGGAATAGAAGATGCCGGCATCTGCGGTGATTGGGTTGCTGGGCTAAATTGCAAAAGATATAGGATAACAAGGAACCGCGGGTTGATTTAGTAAATCTTCAGGGGCTAAAGTGCAAAACGGCGCGAATCTTCTTTGCTTTTTATGTGACTGATCTTTACTTCCAATTTTATTCATTAAAAAATCATTGTTCAATACAATATGGATAGAAGGTAACAATTAAGGCATTGGCAAAACTAAATTGAGACTGTGTATTACCATGGTTCAATAGAACTCTAGAAAATAAAGGCATGGTCTATATAGAAATAAAAAAATATGCTTATGCATCTACTACCATTTAATAAACAATTATTATATTATGAAATCTAACATGCCAGATAATAGGATAGAAATAGTACACAATTATACATTATTTTTCTTTCACAAAAATACTGTCCATGAAAGCTTACTATGCACTAATAGTCCTTCAAAATGGTACCAAAAACTAATAATGGATACTCTTATCTTTGGATCTATGGGCATCATGCCCTGCATGACAAATAAGTTGATCTAATTTGTTATAAACTGATTGTCTTCTTGCTTTGAAAGATGAAACTCGAACCAATAAGAGAAATGAAATTATCAAATACATGAACACATTTAGAAAACCAATGTGCTAGGAGCCCATCGCTGATGCGTATAGCTCAGGTATAAGCGATGAGTATAGCTCAGGTATAAGCGCGCGCTCTTCATCTTGATGGTCACCTGCAAAGGTCGTGTTTGGTTGGTAATTAACTTGGTGAACTGATCGCTGATTTGGTGAATGCAATCATGCAAAGTCCGGCGTCTCTCCGTGTGTACCAGGAAGTTGGCATCGATGTACGCCGTGATGAGCTTCCAGTGGAGAATTCCTGCAAGAAATCCATGCATGCCATGCATGTCAGCTTCTGGATTATAGTCCAATGGCGTACATCCACCGGTGTACCCTGTCTCGTCAGGAGCTCGCCGCCCCGGGACACGAAGATGAGCGGCGAGATGGCCCTCTCCGACGCCCTGCCGGCGTTGTCCCCGGGCCGAAGAGCGGTGGCCTGGATCTCCTTGTGGAACCTCGCCCGCAGCATGGCAGCCCCGCACTGCGCCGTCGCCGCGCCAGGATCTGCTTGTCTGCGCGTTCACGGCGGAGTGGATGGAGCCCAGGATCTGCTCGTGGCTCGCGCCTATCGCCTGCGCCATCTCCACGCAGATCGTCACCACCAGCGCCGCCGCTGACGTGATGGCCGCAACCGTCTTCGCGCCGCTCGCTCCGCCGCCGCGGTTCTTGGCTCTATGCTCCCCCGTGGGCAGAGGAGGCGAGGAAGAGGAGAACACTCCGTCGTCGACAAGCGCGGCCACCGCCGCTGCGACCCCGGCAACGGACGTCGCCGCGTAGGCCTGCGCGTTGCGGGACCGTGCCTCGGCGTGCTTCTTCTCCTTCTGCTCCTTGATCCAAGCCCCCATCATGGTAGCCATGCCACCCGCTCTCCCGCGGCGGCGGCTCGCCGCCAGGTCCTCCTCCGCAACTACGCGCTGGGGAACGGTCTCCTCAGCCGACGCGCCTCTTCTCTAGCCAGCTTCGATTCCGCATCCAGTACGAGTGCGGGGTGGGCGTGTGCCCGTCCTGCCTCCGCGACCGCCTGCTCGTGCTCGCCACCGCGTAGAACGAGGCGTCCTCGCTGCCCCCACCGATGCCGACGCCTCCGGACCCGGTCCCGCTCTTCTCGAGGTTGATGTCGCCGTACGTGTGCCCGCGGAAGTCCAACGCGTCGAGGCCATGGAGCCGGCAGCCGTCGAGCCGCCTCTTCTTCCGGATGCCTCTGGTGGAGCCTGCCTACGGCGTTGGCGGAGCCGGCTTCGTGGAAGGCGACATCGGTTCCAGATCAAGCGGCGCCCCCGCCGCGGCAAGCTCTCCGTGCTTGCCGCGCTGTTCGGCCACCAGCCCCACCGCCACGGATTGGGAGCGGAAGCACGGATCTTCGCTCGCGGGGATCATGCCACGGGGGCGCCAGAAGAAGGATCCGGCCGTCACCGCATCGCCGCTCTCCCCGTGACGGCGCCGGTCCTCCCGCGCGGTCAGCAACCGGGGGCTCTCACCGGTGAGGTGCTCCTACGAGGAGAGCGAGGAGGACGGCTCGGTGGCGGCGGACTCGCCGTGGAGGCCGTCGCCGATGCGGAAACCTCCCTGCCGTCGCCCGCTGGCAGTGGGAGGAGGCGCCGGGGCCGGCGTCTCGGGCTTCGCGGTGTGCATCAGCCTGCTCGTTCGGCCCGCCATGGGGCGGCACCACCGCGGAGGCCATGGCCACCCGCCGGACGCGCCCGCCCTGTCCGGCGAGCTCCGGCCGTCTCCGCTCCACCAGACATCCTCCGGCTCGTCCCTGAGTCCCTCCACCACTGCCGCTCCCGGAAGCTCGCCGACGGCGGCTGCTTCCGGTGATATCGATCTTCCCCTATATCACATTTTTTTCTTATTCTCCCGCGTTCCAATTATTCATCCTAGATTCTCGTTTAGCCATTTTTTTGGGGTTTCTCCCTTTACGTGTAAAATGGAGAGAAGGAAGGGCGCGTGGGAGATGGAAAAAAGGTATGTGGGAGGAGAGCGCTATGAATCGTTTTTTTTTTACTTATTAGTGGTATTAGTGGGTAATTCGGTGTTTTTATGTGAGGGTAAAATTGGAAACTGAAAGTGTGACATCGGACACCGCTTTTCGCTTTAATAATAAAGATATGCATCCATATATGCTTAGGCGTGGGGAAAACAACTTGTTACTTCACTGCAAGAAAATCAAGAGCAGTTAGGGGTGTTCAATCATATATCAATAGAACAGAGACCATGCTAGGGAAATTTACACGTGAAATTAAATACATGCATGAAATCAGTAACATCTTAACCAAGTCGGTAGTATTTGGATGGCAAATTACGGCTACTCAGTTTCCTTGGAAGCCATCGACTATATGTCTCCTTACCGCTGCACTTATTTGTCATGCGATGCCGCGATCTTGGCATCAGCCGGCTATGTGACCTTCAGCTATCACTGCCGGGCAGTTGCACGATCGATATAATTCATACAGGTAGCGGAAGATTGGAGGACGTACGGCTGCCGGTTTGAAATTGTCCCGGCCAGATCGGGCAGTTGACGAACAATTAAGACTTGCAGCCTCCTCGTCCCTTGATCTTCTACCTCTACAACAGCTGTAGCTCGTCGAACCATATGTTGAATCGCCAGCCATCCTTTTTGCTAGCCTCCTCTCGGGTGGAGGCAAACTGGATCGGCACCGATCATGTATGCCCTCGTGCCGATCGGTCGCCGAGCACACGGCAGGCCAGTGCATCAATGATGACTCCATCACGCGCCTCGTCCCTATCGATGTGCCCGAGGATCGATTGACTTCCAAGAAGACGAGTAGATTGAATTCAAGGAAAATGGCTGAGAAATGCTGATGGCACCTAGAGACATCCATGGCGTCGGCGTGGGGACGTGAGGATCAGCAGCGTGGTGGATCTACATATCTAGAATCCCCATTTAAATCTTTAGTATTGAGGAGACCAAGGAGATAACGATGCATGGGCATATCTCTTGATTCATCTGATGGTTGCGGACAGATTATATATTAATCGGACGGGTGAAAATTCTTTAACTTCTGGGATTAACGTGGTGCTTCATATGGTACCTCCAATTAATAAATATAAGATTTTTTCTTCTAGGACTTTTCTAGTCTAATCCAAACCTAAGGTCTCGATCCTACAAGCAACACTATGCTCTGATACCATTTTGTAGCGCCCTACCTTTTGAAAAAGACAGAAATCCTATGTTAAGTGCTATTCCCGAGATCATTGATAGCACCACAGTACAAATTATAGTAATCATTACAATAGTATCAAATGTTACATCGATCCGGTTACACAAGTCTTAAACCTTACAAAAATCACAATGGAAAACAAAGTGGCAATGAGCCTCCATCTTCATTACGTGCCACAGGCAGACATGTTGGAATGTAGACTCGAGATCCTACTAATCGCTCCTCATCTGAAAAACCTGCACATTTGAATATGCAGCCCCAACGAAAAGGGTCAGTATAATGACGTACTGGCAAATGACACATATTTGGTGGCTGGTGTAAAAAGACTATAGTACATGATATTTGGTTGGTGGATCTTTGGGCTAATTTGCATAAAGCCAATTTTATCCTATATTTTCCATATCAAGATATTTTAAAATCATTTAAAGATTTTTAAGGGTCAAGATAACCCCTAAGTGATAACCACCACACAAATCCTGGATTGATAGCCAGGTGTGTAGCCCTGGGTAGTTACTCAACAAAACCTGGATAACTCTCAGGTGATAACCACCAGATACCATGGGTTGATAGCCAGGTATATGGCCCTGAGTAGCTACCAAGATGACCCTCAGGTGATAACCACCACATACCATGGGTTGATAGCCAGGTATATGGCCCTAAGTAGCCACCGCTCTAAGATTATTTCTAAACCAATTTTAATCATTATGAAAAGGTGATGAGATTCTTCCGTACATTCTTGTGTAGAGACTCAAATTATCCATAACCAGGGACACGGCTAATCAATTAGTTTTACACCATGTAGGATCAAGCAATACTTAGAGCTTACAAAAGTGATTCTTTTTCTTTCTTGGTGAGTGTGCATCCTTAGCAATTACTACCCTCTCTTGTTATGATATGAACTACAATATCCTTACATTAATTACTCTCTTATGATTAGTAAAGATTCAACCATCAACTATTAGTGTCACTACATCTCCCTCGTTCTTCACACAACCAGATCTGTGGTGAAAATGGATGGCTCTTTCTGGTTGTTTCTTTCTACTTTAGGTTATGATTATGATGCTTAATAATAAAGTATTATCGCATGAGAATATAAGGTAGTATTATTCTCAAGTGAATATCCACCATACTTCCAGAGAACTCTTTACTATTAGAATAAGACTAGCTACAGGTTCTACCCATTCAATAGGTTTCCAACGTAAGGTCAAAGCATTTGATCTGATACCAGCTGCGGTGACCCAGCATACCACTGCATATTGTAGTATGCATGTCGTTGATATAACACTTGCAGAACATCGCTCCGCAAGTATTACATCCCTCAGAGTGGTACAACAGAAACATTGCGGGGCCAAATACAAACATTCACTTATTATTACAAACCAAAGTCGTGCTGATAAGGAAATGCTCCCCACAAGAGAACATCTCAGTGCTAAGTGTTATTACAACAAAACAATAAAAGATCCAAATAATTAAACACCTGAGGAACTCAACAACTTATTTTATGCCTACCGCTGCTCGGTTCCTCGATCTCGAGTCTAAAACTACTAGTTAGGGTGTTCTTCAATCTGACTCCTCGTCTGATGCCGATCCGTAGCGGATGACGTAGTCTACGCCTTCAACTCCACGTGACAGATCAGGCTCCTCATAGAAGATATCCTTCTGGCTTCCGATGGCATTCAGCGTTGCTTCATCTAAGTCTTCACAGTCTAGCAAGGGTTTAAGAGAGTGGGGTGAGTAACGAGCGTTACCCAGCAAGTTTCTTTAAAATGAAGTTGTGGGATATGCACTAGCTACGGCCGTAGACCCAAAAGAGTCATAGGCTAATGCAAGGTTTTCACAAAGGTTTCTTGAAAGATTGTTTTTATCTTTTGAAAACAATGCCCGACAGCCAACACAAGGTACTAGTGCCTTGAGAGCACTTTCCTGCAGCGTTCGCAGCTCCTTTCCGGAACAAGGGGTAACATGTCACATCTTTGTACACTCTGCAGAGGTGTGTCCTTCCAAAAGAGATCAAAGCCTTGTTGCACAACCGGGTGAATCTTTCCCGTCCACACTTCCTTGGTGTGGGGCCTAGTCATTGATCCAAGCCATTCACCGTCCTTCTCCGCAGAATGCATGCCCACCCCAACTCTGCCAAGAGGGTCAAACCCCGATATTCAGCCCTCATGATGAAGTACCCAGGGGCCGCTTGCAGACCATCCTAGACACCAGTGGCCGTGGGCACTAAGGGTTCCCACCCATGTGCACGGTGCCCATTGACATGTGAATGGAAGAAGATACAGATGACTTTCCCATCCCATTCCAAGTCTCCTCGACAACACATTTTTTACGGTGCAAGAATAACTGCAGCATTGGTTATTAACTCCTAGGGTTAACTTTCCCGTGCAAGTGGAACCTCCACCACAACAATCTTACCGTGGTTCCACCTGCCAGCCTTCCTACGTTATCACCACTCGGGTCGATAACCAGCTAGTCATATTATTAAGAAAATAGGTTTTCAAACCTTTTTGATAAGTTAGGGTTATAAGTCAGCACTTTGCAAATAGTTACCAAATCAGTGTAATCAAGAGATATGAGCAAGATAAACTTGCCTTGTAACTGAAAAGTAGTGGAGTAGGATGCTTTGAGGTGCTTGATACATCTCAAACATATCTATAATTTTTTATGCTCCATGCTTGTTCTTACACCATTTGCTTAGTGTTTTGTTACACTTTGTGGCGTTTTTATGCATTTTCCGGAACTAACCTATTAACAAGATGCCACAGTGCCAGTTCCCTGTTTTCTTCTGTTTTTTTGTTTCAGAAAAGTTACACAGGAAATATTCTCGGAATTAGACGAAACAAAAGCCGAACCTCCTAATATTTATCGAAGCTTCCAGAAAACCGAAGAGGAGATGGAGAGGGGCTAGGGGCCAGCCTCACCACCAGGAGGCGCGGCCCAGCCCCTAGCCACGCCCACTTGTGGTGAGGGCACCCTGGTCCACCTCTGACGCTGCCCCTTCGCCTATAAAGACCCCCCCCGATGGGAAAAACCTAAAGACCCGATCAATTTTCCAGAAACACATCGCGATCCGCCACCGTCGTCGACCCGAGATCGGGAGGGTCCAGAAGCTTTTCTCGGCACCCTGCCGGAGAGGGGAATCGCCACCGGAGGTCTTCTTCATCGCCATGCTTGCCTCCGGCGCGATGAGTGAGTAGTCTACCTTGGACTATGGGTCCATAGCAGTAGCTGATACGTCCATATTGCATCACTATTTTGTATCATAATTTACTGTTATTCATTGATATATTTCATATTTAGATATGATACTTATGTTATTTCCTTTGTTTTGACATGTTTGATGATCATTGGAGGATTTGCTGCCGGAGTCAGGATTCTGCTGGAAAAGGACCATCAAGACACCATATTTCGGAAGATCGGGAAAATTCCAGAAAAATACCAAAAAATTCTATTTTACCAAAAGACTCCGGAAGCCAGAAGGAGAAGGAGAGAGGAGCCAGGGGGCGGCCTCACGCACAGGGGGCGCGGCCTGACCCCTGGCCGCGCCAGCCCTGTGTGAGGCCACCCTGGCCCACTTCTGGTCTCGCCTCTTCACGTACTTCATCGTCCCCAAAAACCTAAGTCAAGGGGGGGCTCAGAGATAGACACAGCCGCCTCTGCGGGGCGAAAAACACCAGAGAGAGAAAAGCTCTCCGACAGAGAGAAATCTGCCGGGGAAATTCCTTCCCGGAGAGGGGAGATCGTCGCCATCGTCATCACCATCGCACTGGACTTCATCGGGATCATCATCATCATCTCCATCACCAGCACCTTCATCTCCACCATCACCACTCCATCCCGCTGTAACATCTTGAGTTGAATCTTGTCAAATTCTTAGGGGAAACTTTCCCGGTGTTGATTACTCTTGTGGTTGATGCTATTGAGTGGAACCATTGAATTAAGGTTTATGTTTAGATTGTTATTTACCATTATTTCACCTCTGATCATGATCCATATGATGTCTTGTGAGTAGTTCGTTTAGTTCTTGAGGACATGGGAGAAGTCAAGTCGCTAGTAGTGGAATTATGTTGAGTAATATTTAATGGTTTGATATTTATTTGTTGTGGTGCTATTTCACTAGTGGTGTCATGTGAACATCGACTACATGATACTTCACCATTTTTGGGCCTAGTGAGATGCATTGTGTATTTGGCTACCAATTGTGGGGTTGCTGGAGTGACAGAAACCTAAACCTCCGTTGGGAAACCATTGCACCAGGGAGCGTAGGATCTTAGAGTTTAAGGCTGTGGTTAGATTTATCTTAATTACTTTCTTGTATTTGCGGATGCTTGCAAGGGGTATAATCACAAGTGTGTATTTATCCTAGTAAGGGTAGTGCGCTAGCACAGGTTCACCCCATAACACCTATCAAACCAATAAAGACTATTGATATGTCTCCAACGTATCTATAATTTTTGATGCTCCATGCTTATTTTTACACCATTTGCCTACTGTTTCGTTACACTTAGTGGCACTTTTATGCATTTTCCAGAACTAACCTATTAACGAGTCGCCACAGTGCCAGTTCCCTGTTTTCTGTTGTTTTTGTGTTTCAGAAGTGATACACAGGAAATATTCTCGGAATTGGACGAAACAAGTTCCTGAAGTCTTATTTTATCCGGGAGCTTCCAGTCATCTGAAGGAGAGTAGGAGGGGGGCCACAGGGGCCCCACACACCAGGCTAGCGCGGCCAGGGCCTGGGCCGCGCCGCCATGGTGTGAGGGCACCTGGCCCCACCTCTGACATCGCCCCTTCGCCTACAAAGACCCCCCGACGGGAAAAACCTAAGTACCCGATCAATTTTCCAGAACACATCGCGTTCCGCCGCCGCCGTCGACCCGAAGATCGGGAGGGTCCAGAAGCTCTTCCCGGCACCCTGCCGGAGAGGGGAATCGCCACCGGAGGTCTTCTTCATCGTCATGCTTGCCTCCGGAGCGATGAGTGAGTAGTCTACCTTGGACTATGGGTCCATAGCAGTAGCTAGATGGTTGTCTTCTCCACCATGTGCTTCATGTTTAGATCTCATGAGCTGCCCTACATGATTGAGATCACCGTTATGTAATTCTATATGTTTGGTTTGTTGGGATCCGATGAATATTGGTGTTATGATTAAGTTGCTGTACTGAATATTATCTTTTGTTATCTCTATGTTGTTTATGATCTTGCATGCTCTCCGTTGTTAGTAGCTATCTTGGCCGAGTAGTTGCTAGTGACTCCAAGAGGGGGTATTTATGCTCGATAGTGGGTTCATGCCTCTATTTAACCTGGGGGAGTGACAGAAACCTCTAAGGTTGTAGATGTGCTGTTGCTACTAGGGAGAAAACAACATTCATATGCTCAAGGGCATATGCTTTGTTTACATTACACACTTTGCTTAATGCAATTATCTGTTGTTCACAACTTAATACTTGTGGAGTTCTCGGATAGATTCGCCACAAGTGGATTATTAGTCATAGATGCAGTTGGATGGCGGTCTATGTATTTTGTTGTAATGCCCAGAGTAAATCTCATAGTGATCTTCTTGATATATCACGTTTATCTTTATTCTATCAATTGCCCAACTGTAATTTGTTTACCCAGCATGTGTTATTTATCTTATGGAGAGACACCACTAGTGAACTGTGGACCCCGGTCCTATTTCCATCATATTGCTATCACCTGTTTACTTTACTCGCACTGTTTACTTTACTCGCATACTATATTGTTTTCCACTCGATACACTCATAACCTTTGTTTCAAGCAAACCGGTGAGATTGACAACCTCATCGCAAGTTGGGAACAAAGTACTTGGTTGTGTTGTGTGCAGGTTCCGCGTTGCTACTGGCCGAAGACGAGTCAACAAGTGCGCCCTTGTTGGAGTGCTATTAAGCCTGTCTGCATCATCTTCAGTCGTTTGTCTCTCCTCTCCAAGATCGACATACCTTGGTTTCTTAACTGAGGGAAAACCAGCTGCTATACTCATCACACCTTCCTCTTGGGGTTCCCAACGGGTTGGTCATTCAGCACGCACAAGGACTGACTGTCAACTAGGCAATCAGCTGTTTTTCTGGCGCCGTTGCCGGGAAGGAAGTAGAAGACTTCTGCGAGGGGAGTTTTTGCACGCACATCCTTTACTTTGTTATTGTTTTTCTTTACTTTATTTATTTTACCTGCATCGTTTTTATATCAAATACCCAAAAAAATTAGAATCCTTGGTAGTTGTTTTTACTTGTTTACTTTCGTTTTGCTGAAATGGCCAATCCTGAAAACACCAAGTTGTGTGACTTTACTAGCACGAACAATAGTGATTTTATCTACACTCCTATTGCACCACCTGCTCCTGCTGCAAACTTTTATGAGATTAAGCCTGTTTTGTTGAACCTTGTTATGAAAGAGCAATTCTCTGGTGCTAGTACTAAAGATGCTGCAGCTCATCTCAACAATTTTGTTGAGCTATGTGAGATGCAGAAATATAAGGATGTAGAAAGTGATATTATTAATCTCAAGTTGTTTCCTTTTTCTTTGAGAGGAAAAGCTAAAGATTGGTTGTTGTCTTTGACTAAGAATAGTATTGATTCATGGGCTAAGTGTAAGGATGCTTTTATTGGTAGATACTATCCTCCTGCTAAGATTATATCTCTGCGTAGCAATATTATGAAACTTACTCAGTTTGATAATGAACATGTTGCTCAAGCTTGGGAAAGAATGAAATCTATGATAAAGAATTGCCCCACTCATGGACTGACTACTTGGATGATTGTCCAAACTTTTTATGCAGGACTGAATTTTTCTTCAAGGAACCTATTGGATTCAGCTGCTGGAGGCACTTTTATGTCCCTTACCTTGGGCGCCGCAACAAAGCTACTCGACAACATGATGGTAAATTATTCTGAATGGCACACCGAGAGAGCTCCATAAGGTAAGAAGGTAAATTCTGTTGAGGAAACCTCTTCCTTGAATGATAAGATTGATACCATTATGGCTATGCTTGCTAATGATAGGACTCATGTTGATCCTAATAATGTTCCTTTAGCCTCTCTGGTTGCTCAAGAAGAGCATGTTGATGTGAATTTCATTAGAAATAATAATTTTAACAACAATGCTTATAGGAACAATTATAGGCCGTATCCTTCTACCAATGGTAATGGTTATGGTAATTCTTATGGTAATTCCTACAACAACACTAGGGCCGCGCCCTCCGAGCTTGAGGTAATGCTCAAGGACTTCATCGGTAAGCAAACTGCTTTTAACAAGTATGTTGAGGAAAAGTTAGGCAAAATTAATATTCTTGCTTCTAAAGTTGATAGCCTTGCTCATGGTGTTGAAATTCTAAAATTAAAAGTGTTTCCTAATGGTGTGAAAGAGAACAATGTTTTTTCTACTGCTAACGCTATTCAAGTTGGAATTGATGAAAATATTAGATTGTTAGCGGAATTGCATGCCAGGTGGGAAAGAGAAGATGAGATGGCTAGAGAGATGAAGGTATGTACTATTACTACCTCTAATGATGTTTCTCCTAATGCTAGCAATCCTCTTACTTTGATTGGGGTAGAGAAAACTCCCACTCCTTGTGTTAAAAAGCCTAAAACTGCCAAAACTTTTTCTCAAAAGAGTGCTGAAATTTTTCAGAGTGTGGGAGATGATAGCTCTATTTCTTTTAATGATTTTGATGTTGATGGCTGCAATATATCTGAAGTTATTTTGTTCTTGCAAAAGCTTGCTTTGACTCCCAATGCTAGTTCTTTAAATATTGCTTTTACTAAGCATATTACCAATGCTCTCATAAAAATTAGGGATGAAAAGTTGAAGCAAAAAGCCTCTGTTCCCAAGAAGTTAGAAGATGGTTGGTAACCCATCATTGATATGCATGTTAATGGTTATGATTTCCATGCTTTATGTGATCTAGGTGCTAGTATTTCTATCATGCCTAGAAAAATTTATGACATGCTTGATTTACCACCGCTTGAAAAATGTTATTTTGATGTTCCTATTGCTGATGCTGCTAAGAAGAAACCTTTGGGAAGGATTAATGATGTTCTTATTGTGGTTAAAAATAACCTTGTTCCCGTTGATTTTCTTGTTATGGACGTTGAATGCCATGCTTCATGTCCTATTATTTTGGGAAGACCCTTTCTTCGAACTGTAGGTGCCATCATTGATATGAGGGAAGGCACCATAAAATATCAATTTCCACTAAATAAAGGTATGGAACACTTCCCTAGGAAAATAAAGAAATTACTTTTTGACTCTATTCTTAGAGAAAATTATGAGCTTGATGCTTCATCACTTGATGTTACTTGATTCGCAATTTTCTGCGCCTAGCTCAAAGGCGTTAAAGAAAAGCACTCTTGGGAGATAACCCAATGTTTCTTTTTAGTACTTTTTCTTTTATTTGAGTCTTGGAAGTCATTACTACTATAATGACCGCTCCTTATCTTGTTTATTTCGTTTTTTTGCCAAGAGAAGTGACGAGGTTTATCCCCGGCAATGCCCATGTCGAAGGGCTTTCGATCTAGGAAGCGTATTGGGAACCTGGCGAACTCGACGGCGATCAGACGAAAGCAGTGGGACACGAGGATTTACCCAGGTTCAGCCCCCTCGAAAGGTAAAAGGCCTACGTCCTGCTTGTCTGACTTTGAATTGATGTGGTGATGGCGATGTTGGTGTTACAATGGAGGCGTAGATTGGATCTAGCCGAGGCAGAGAGCTCTAAGTTATCGAGCGCTCCGGCGTGAGGTGGGTGAAGGTGAATCTAGGGTTTCGAGACCTCCCTCCCAGCCTTTTATAAGTTAAGGCTAGGTCTCAGGAGTGTCTCTCGAGCCAAGTACAGATCGGATCGACCGAAAACTAATCTAACTTGGACTCCTCGAAATCTAGCTTGTACACCAAGTAATGTTCCTGGGCCGCGTCAAGCCACTGCCTTGATAGGCCTCGAAAGCCTTTCCTGAAACACCCCACCTGGACCGAAAACCAGGTAGGCGAATGTCGGGGGCCTATTTGTCATTCCTTCGTCAAGAAGCCTCTAATTTGAGTGAGGTAAAGATTTGGGGATGTTGCTGTCCTGAAACTGTTTTCGGTGCTGCACCGTAAAAATTCGTATAAATTCTCTGTATATCTTTTGGACCTGCGAGATCTTGTGCATATGCCCCAGGTTATATCCAAACTTTCATTAGTTGAACACTTTTTGATTTGAGCAACAGAAAACCCCTCAAAAATTCGGCCTTTGTCAGCTGTTCTGTTTTGACAGATTTCTGCCAATATTTGTGTTTGCCACTTTATCGCTTTCTTTTGAGTTCTTTTGATCATGGAACTTGTGGGGAAGTTGCTACAGTAGTATTTGCTATATATGTGGTGGTTTTGAGTTGAAACCTGAAGCAAAACGAGGTTGATTATATGTTATGCTACACTAATGTTGCTAATAGATTTGTGTTTAGTTTTGTATGAAGGAAGTTTTTAAGTGTAGGGATTGGAGAATGATAAGATGAGTTGAAGAATGGACAAAAGCTCAAGCTTGGGGATGCCCATGCATCACCCCAAGAAATATCCAAGAAGTACAAGCGTCAAAGCTTGGGGATGCCCCCGAGGCACCCCTTCTTCATCGGCAAAAATCAGGTCACCTTTCAAAACACTATATTTTTATTGCTTCATGCACTATGTGTTTTTCTTGGAGCGTCAGTTGTTTTAGTTTTCTTAGTTAGTTTCGTTTTGTTTGCTGCAATAAATGGTTGGATCCAACAAATTTCCTTTGGAGAAGTTGCCTCATTTTCATTTGCCAAGAACACTCCGTTTTCATTCTTACAATTTTACCGAGTGTTCTTCTTTTTCTGCTACTGCATTTGGTTTTTGTTTTCGCCTTGATTTGCGTTCAGACCTTGTCATATCTTTTCATCAAGGTGTATTTTTGCCTCTGATATTTATTGGTTTTCATCAAAAGAGGTGTCTTTAAAAATTTCAAATGGTGTTGGAAAAGAGAAAAAAGCTTTATGCAAAAAAAGTGGTACAAGAAGGAGCTTGTGTAGACTGCGGCTTAGGCTTTGTCATGTCATGCTTGATGTCTTTTTGATAGTATGCTTAGTGGTTTTGCTGTAGCATGACTTGTCTCAAATAACTGAGATTGCTTAATGAGCCTTTGAAAAAAATCTTGCGCTGTTTTTAATTATTTGGAAGCATTATTTTGGTTTTCTCCTTGATGCTTTATTTGGGTTGACTTGGCGCATGCTCACACATGTTAGACTCTTACAAAGTCGCCAATAGCCTCTATGATCATTTAGTTTTTGACTTTTGATGCCATCTTATGCTTCTTTTAATGTTGCTTTGTCGCTTTGCATGATTATGGCCATTACTGCTCTCTTAGTTGGTCGCTCCCAGTCTTTTGCTAGCCCTCGTCTTGTACTGAGTATGAGCTCTACTCGTTCATCCAACTCCTAAAAGCCAAAGTTTTCCAAAGTGTCCACCATACATACCTACTAGAAATTTGCTATTCCAAGTAAATTTTACTTGCTTTTATTTTCTCTTCAAATTAAACTCTTACTAGTGTTATGCGAAATTCGGTCAGTAAAGCTCTCATGAACCGGAAGGCACACTTTACTTTTTCCTGTTCTTAAAAATTTGACATTGTGGTCTCTTATGTTGAGTTGTTATGCTTGCAAGTTGTAAGTTGGAGACTAGCCTAGCCATGCAGTCATGGGCAAGCTTTCAACATTGCACTTCTTATTTGAGTTGATATCGTGATCTTTTGTTTATGGATGCCCGCGGTGTGAAATGAATTGGGAATCTTGTGGGGATCATGGAGTTTGTATATGTGTTAGGGAAACGCCGGGCCACTAATCTAAGCCATGCATAATTCATGATGGAAATTTGCAGCATACCCATGGTGAACATTCGACGACGCATCTCACAATAAAAAGCTAAACAAATGGCAAATAAAAGAGATGTTGAGGTGTTCATTGTCTGCTTGTCCTGTCATTTTGGTGTGTGCTTGTTCCATGTCATCGGGCACGGAGGTACCCCATTGGCGGTTCTCAATGATATGCATATATTTACAATGACAAGAGCCTTGCTTGGGACTCTAAGTAAAGTAGCATGAGGTTTGGGTACTCGTATTCACGGGACACGAGGTTTTCAACTTATGATTTGTCAAGCATATGCATCATAATTGTTCTCGCATTAACTTTAACCATTCAAGATGCTTATGATGGGGGCAATGAGAGCTCAAAGCCGGTAAGTACCATAATTTTTGAAGGTTATAAAACTTGCAATCACTGCTTCCCTCTGTGAAGGGTCTTTCTTCTACTTTTATGTTGAGTCACCACCTTCTATCTTTGTGCACCATTAAGAGAGCATAGTTGTCATTCTTAGTATAATATGCATTGTCCCAAAGTTCATTGATTGATTCATATTGTTGGTTTCACTTGTTCTCAAATTATTTGTATCTAGTCGCCCTCTTAAACTTGAAGGTGTCCTATGCATTTATGTTTTGCTCTCTTTCAAGGACAAGCTGAAAACCATTTGTATGTTTTTCCTTATGATTTGAACACACGTTTGACTTTCATTGTTTCATTTTCATGATCTTTTGTTTGTGTTCATTTGCATGTTTACAACATGGTTGCTAATTTCTTATTGTCAAGATTATATCTTCATGCCCATGTTTTAAGTTCTTATGATCCCAGCTCACAAATGCTTACATATATGATCAAGATTGTGTAGGTGCATGTCACCTCAAAAATTATTCTTTTGTTATCACTTACCTACTCGAGGACGAGCAGGAGTTAAGCTTGGGGATGCTTGATATGTCTCCAACGTATCTATAATTTTTGATGCTCCATGCTTGTTTTTACACCATTTGCCTACTGTTTCATTACACTTAGTGGCACTTTTATGCATTTTCCGGAACTAACCTATTAACGAGTCGCCACAGCGCCAGTTCCCTGTTTTCTGCTGTTTTTGTGTTTCAGAAGTGATACACAGGAAATATTCTCGGAATTGGACGAAACAAGTTCCTGAAGTCTTATTTTATCTGGGAGCTTCCAGTCATCCGAAGGAGAGTAGGAGGGGGGCCACAGGGGCCCCACACACCAAGCTGGCGCGGCCAGGGCCTGGGCCGCACCGCCATGGTGTGAGGGCACCTGGCCCCACCTCTGACATCGCCCCTTCGCCTATAAAGCCCTCCCGATGGGAAAAACCTAAGTACCCGATCAATTTTCCAGAACACATCGCGATCCGCCGCCGCCGTCGACCCGAAGATCGCGAGGGTCCAGAAACTCTTCCCAGCACCCTGCCGGAGAGGGGAATCGCCATCGGAGGTCTTCTTCATCGCCATGCTTGCCTCCGGAGCAATGAGTGAGTAGTCTACCTTGGACTATGGGTCTATAGCAGTAGCTAGATGGTTGTCTTCTCCACCATGTGCTTCATGTTTAGATCTCATGAGCTGCCCTACATGATTGAGATCACCGTTATGTAATTCTACATGTTTGGTTTGTTGGGATCCGATGAATATTGGTGTTATGATTAAGTTGATGTACTGAATATTATCTTTTATTATCTCTATGTTGTTTATGATCTTGCATGCTCTCCGTTGTTAGTAGCTATCTTGGCCGAGTAGTTGCTAGTGACTCCAAGAGGGGGTATTTATGCTCGATAGTGGGTTCATGCCTCTATTTAACCTGGGGGAGTGACAGAAACCTCTAAGGTTGTAGATGTGCTGTTGCTACTAGGGAGAAAAACAACATTCATATGCTCAAGGGCATATGCTTTGTTTACATCACACACTTTGCTTAATGTAATTATCTGTTGTTCGCAACTTAATACTTGTGGAGTTCTCGGATTGATTCGCCACAAGTGGATTATTAGTCATAGATTCAGTTGGATGGCGGTCTATGTATTTTGTTGTAATGCCCAGAGTAAATCTCATAGTGATCTTCTTGACATATCACGTTTATCTTTATTCTATCAATTGCCCAACTATAATTTGTTTACCTAGCATGTGTTATTTATCTTATGGAGAGACACCACTAGTGAACTATGGACCCCGGTCCTATTTCCATCATATTGCTATCACCTGTTTACTTTACTCGCATACTATATTGTTTTCCACTCGATACACTCATAACCTTTGTTTCAAGCAAACCGGTGAGATTGACAACCTCATCGCAAGTTGGGAACAAAGTACTTGGTTGTGTTGTGTGCAGGTTCCACGTTGCTACTGGCCGAAGACAAGTCAACAAGTGCGCCCTTGTTGGAGTGCTATTAAGCAAGTCTGCATCACCTTCAGTCGTTTGTCTCTCCTCTCCAAGATCGACATACCTTGGTTTCTTAACTGAGGGAAAACCAGCTGCTATACTCATCACACCTTCCTCTTGGGGTTCCCAACGGGCTGGTCATTCGCCACGCACAAGGACTGACTGTCAACTAGGCAATCAACTATTAGCGGTATGAAGCGAAAGCTCTTGACAGAAACTCCCGTGTAGAACATTTGGTTACTATAAGTTACACAATCGGCTTGTCCTTTGCTGAAGAAAGGATTGGGCCACTTGCTGCAATTGTTACTACTGTCTTTTATTTACCCGCACTTTATTTACTTGTATTACCAAATACCCCTGAGAACCTGTTTGCTAGTATTTACAGTGAATCCTTGATCAAAACCACTTGTCAACACCTTCTGCTCCTCGTTGGGTTCGACACTCTTATTTATCGAAAGTACTACGATACACCCCCTATACTTGTGGGTCATCAAGACTATTTTCTGGCGCCGTTGCCGAGGAGTGTAGCGCTATTGAAGAGTGGAATTGGTAAAGGTAACCGTCACTGTGAGTATTGTTTTATTCTTGTCTTTTGTTTTTATTTTACTCTGCTATGGAGAACTCTCCATTTGGTTTCCTATTTGGAAACACATCTACCACTGCTACACATATGGATGAACCACCACCGCCACCACCTGCTGAAATTGATCCTTTTAAAATACCTATGAAAATTGTTGGGCGTATTATGGATAATGGCTATTCAGGAGATGGAACTGTCCATCCGGGTGATCACTTACTATTTATACATGAATTATGCGAGTTGTTCAGGTGTGCAGGTATTTCACCAAGCCAGGTCAAGAAGAAGCTATTCTCTTTATCATTGAAAGGCAGAGCTGAGGAGTGGTATCGACTGCTCCAAGATGGTCCATCTATGGCATGGGAGGACATTGTACCTCTCTTTTATTCCAAGTTTTATCCTCCAAGTGAAATCCATAAAGATCGTAATCGGATATATAATTTTTGGCCTCATGATGGAGAGAGTATTGCCCAAGCGTGGGGGAGATTGAAGTTACTAATGCTCAAATGCCCCATTCATGAGCTCCCCAATAATATTGTTATTGATAATTTTTATGCGCGGCTTACTCTTCCGGATAAGGATTACTTGGATGCTTCTTGCTTTGGATCATTTACTCATATGAAAGAAGATGCTAAGTGGAAACTTCTTGACCGTATACAAGAGAATGCTTAAGGATGGGAAAACGACAAAGGTAGGAAGTCAGGTATAAATTATGATTATGAATGCATTAAAACTTTTATGTGAACTGATGACTTTCATAGTGTTAGCATTGCTTATGGTCTTGATTCTCAGTTACTTGCTAATTGTCTTAAGGCTTTTGCCTCTTATCTTGATGTTCCAAAGAAAGATTGGAACAAATATCATGCGCCTTATAAAGATTCTATTAGTCATATTCCTGCTGCAGCTACTCAAGTTTGTCTTGTTGATAGCATTGTGCCTGAACCTTATTTTGAGAAGACACCTTTCCCTGCTAAGGTAAAAAAGTATTCTACTTTGGTAAGTGTGTCTAATAAAAGCACTAAGAAAGCTGCAGAGCCTGATGAGCAAATTACTATTAAGTCTCCTGTAGCTATATTGAAGGACCTTGTTACTAAAGATGTAGGGGATGAATATATTCTTTTTTGTGAAGATGCTTCTAACATTCTCTCACATCCTAAAAGGCATAGGAAAACAAGTGTTCCTGTTATTTCTGTCAGGATTGGAGATCATTGCTATTATGGTTTATGTGACATTGGTGCTAGTGCAAGTGCCATCCCCTTAGAGCTTTACAAAGAAATTATGCATGAGATTGGCGCATTGTGAACTTGAAGATATTGATGTGGTTGTTCAGCTTGCTAACCGAGAAACTGTTTGGCCTCTGGGTATTGTTTGAGATGTGGAAGTCCTATGCGGTAAGACTAAATACCCCACTGATTTTCTAGTACTTGGTAAGGAGGCTAGTAAAATTTGTCCTATTATTTTTGGTAAACCCTTTTTGAATACTTGTGGCGCCGTGATAGACTGTAAGAAGGAGAATTTTTTTACTAAGTTTAATGGAGAGTCTTATGAGTTTAATTTTTCCAAGTTTGCTAAGACTTCTTATGAAAATAACATGCCTAATGAAAATTTTCGAGTTGAACAGCTTGCTTCTATTGCTCTTGCTCCTAATAATGCTTTGCAGCAATTCATGGAAGATCATGAAAGCGATGTTTTCAGTCAGGAAAGAGAAGAGATTGACGATATTTTCCTTCGTCAACAACCATTAATCAAGCACAATTTATCTATAGAGGATCTTGGTACCACTTTGCCACCTAAGGAAGATCCTGTTTTTGAATTGAATCCTTTACCTGATGATCTTAAATATGCTTATATTGATGATAAGAAAATATATCCTGTTATTATTAGTTCTAAGCTTTCAGGAAAGGAAGAAGAAAGGTTATTGGAGATATTGAGGAAACACCGAGGAGCTATGGGATATACTCTTGATGATTTAAAAGGAATTTGTCCCACTTTATGTCAGCATGCTATTAACATGGAGAAAGACGCGAAGCCGGTTGTGGAGCATCAACGCCACTTAATTCCCAAGATGAAGGATGTGGTAAGAAATGAGGTATTAAAGCTCCTTGATGCTGGTATTATTTATCCTATTGTTGATAGTCAATGGGTTAGTCCTGTTCATTGTGTACCTAAGAAAGGAGGTATGACTGTTGTGCCTAATGAGAATAACGAGCTTATTCCTCAAAGGGTAGTAGTTGGTTATAGGATGTGCATTGACTACAGAAAAGTTAACAAGGTTACTAAGAAAGATCATTATCCTTTACCATTTATAGATCAGATGCTAGAAAGGTTGTCTAAGAAGTCGCACTTTTGTTTTCTTGATGGTTATTCCGGTTTCTCTCAGATTGCTGTTAGAAAAGAAGATCAAGAGAAAACCACTTTTACTTGTCCTTATGGAACTTATGCTTATAGACGCATGCCTTTTGGTTTATGTAATGCTCCTGCTACTTTTCAAAGATGCATATCTGCTATTTTTCTTGGTTTTTGTGAAGAAATTGTGGAAGTTTTCATGGACGACTTCTCCGTCTATGGAACTTTTTTTGATAATTGTTTGCACAATCTTGATAAAGTTTTGCAGAGATGTGAAGAAACTAATCTTGTTCTTAATTGGGAGAAATGCCACTTTATGGTAAATGAAGGAATTGTCCTTGGGCATAAAATTTCTGAAAGAGGTATTGAAGTTGACAGAGCAAAAGTTGAGGCAATTGAGAAAATGCCCTATCCCAGAGATGTTAAAGGTATTCGTAGTATTCTTGGTCATGCTGGTTTCTATAGGAGGTTTATTAAAGATTTCTCTAAGATTTCAAAGACTCTTACTAATCTTCTTCAAAAAGATGTACCATTTGTCTTTGATGATGATTGTAAGGAAGCTTTTGAAACTCTTAAGAAGGCTTTAACTACTGCTCCTATTGTTCAACCACCTGATTGGAATTTACCCTTTGAAATTATGTGTGATGCTAGTGATTTTGCTGTTGGTGCTGTTCTTGGACAGCGCGTAGATAATAAGTTGAATGTTATTCATTATGCTAGTAAGACTCTTGATGCTGCTCAAAAGAATTATGCTACTACTGAGAAAGAGTTTCTTGCTGTTGTTTTTGCATGTGATAAGTTTAGATCTTACATTGTTGATTCTAAAGTTACTATTCATACTGATCACGCTGCTATTAGATATCTTATGACTAAGAAGGATGCTAAGCCTAGGCTTATTAGATGGGTGTTACTTTTACAAGAGTTTGATTTGCATATCGTAGATAGGAAAGGTGCTGAAAATCCTGTGGCTGACAATTTGTCTAGATTGGAAAACATTTCTTTTGATCCTATTCCTGTTAATGATAGTTTTCCAAATGAACAGTTGGCTGCAATAAACGTAATTTCACGAGACCTTCCTTGGTATGCTGATTATGCTAACTTTATTGTTTCCAAGTATTTGCCTCCAACTTTTACAGCTCAGCAAAGAAGGAAATTCTTTTATGATTTGAGGCATTATTTTTGGGATGACCCACACTTATATATAGAAGGAGTTGATGGTATTATGCGAAGATGCGTACCAAAATATGAGCAACAAGAAATATTGAGAAAGTGCCATGGAAGCGCTTATGGAGGACATCATGCTGGAGATAGAACCGCACAAAAGGTTCTACAATCAGGTTTTTATTGGCCAACCCTCTTTAAAGATGCCAGAAGGTATGTTTTATCTTGTGATGAATGTCAAAGAGTTGGTAATATTTCTAGACGCAATGAAATGCCTATGAATTACACTCTTGTTATTGAACCGTTTGATTGTTGGGGATTTGACTTTATGGGTCCTTTTCCTCCTTCAAAAGGCTATACCCACATACTTGTTGCTGTTGATTATGTTACTAAATGGGTAGAAGCCATACCTACAAAGAGTGCCGATGGTGAGACCTCGTTAAAAATGCTTAAGGATGTTATTTTTCCTAGGTTTGGTGTGCCTAGATATCTTATGACTGGCGGAGGATCTCATTTTATTCACGGTGGTTTTAGAAAAACTCTTGCTAGATATGATGTTAATCATAGAATTGCTTCTGCTTATCATCCCCAAACTAGTGGGCAGGTAGAGCTTTCAAATAGAGAGATCAAGTCTATCTTGCAGAAGACTGTTAATAGATCTAGGAAAAACTGGGCTAGCAAGTTAAACGATGCTTTATGGGTTTATAGAACTGCTTATAAGAACCCCATGGGCATGTCTCCTTATAAGATGGTTTATGGAAAAGCGTGTCACTTGCCTTTAGAATTAGAACACAAAGCTTTTTGGGCAGTGAGAGAGCTTAATAGGGATTTTAAACTCGCCGGTAAGAAAAGGTTGTTAGATTTGAGTTCTCTAGATGAGTGGAGAAACGAAGCTTATGAGAATGCCAGACTTTTCAAAGAAAAAGTCAAGCAATGGCATGATAAGAGAATTCTTAAAAGAGAGTTTCATGTTGGTGAGAAAGTTCTATTGTATAGGTCTCGTCTCAGATTTTTTGCAGGAAAATTACTCTCTAAATGGGAAGGACCATATGTTATTGTTGAAGTGTACCGCTCAGGTGCAATAAAGATTGCTTCATTGAAAGATGACACTACACAAGTGGTGAATGGGCAAAGACTCAAACATTATATTGCTGGAGATTCTTATAATGAAGATGTTGATGTTATTGAAATAGTTTCTCCGGAAGAATTCATCCAAGACAATTTGTAGAAACCTGCAGAGTTCGTTTTCGAATAGGTAACAGTTTTAGTCAGAAAAGTTTCGCGAAAAACTCTTCCTTTATTATTTTTGCTGTTTTTACTAAATATGAAAAATCACGAGACGAAAATGGGCAGGAAAAGGAGTCCATGTGCTCCTCACACACAGGGGGCGCGGGTCCACCCCTGGCCGCGCCGCCCTGTTGTGAGAACACCTCGGAACTCGTTTCCGTCCCGGTTTCCTCCTGTGATTTCGCTTCGATGTATAATTTTTGCCTATATAACCCCCCGGAGTCCCCGAGGTCTGTATCGTTTTCTCGTCATGTTTTGTTTTGAGCTGTTTCTGTCAGGAGTTGATCTTAAGTTTTGGGAGCATCATGGCCTCTTCAAGCGACGACAAGGGCAAAAGGCCCAGGGAAGATGATCACCAAGGCCCCAAGTGGAAGAAGGAGCAGGAGGTTGGAAGATCGAGGGCAAGAAACCATACTTTTGAAGGACCAACGAAAGCTAGACGTATCTTTTCTCATGATATGCAGGGACCAACACTACACATTTTGGATCTAAACTCCATGCCTGTGATTAAGGAGGGTATGCTGGTCACTGACGAGTTTTGCGCTCAATATCGAGTTCTGGAGAAGGAGGTAGAGATACTTCAAGAAGAGAATCTCAGGCTTCGCAGGATGCTGGAATATTTCATTAATCCAAGGCTGATTCCATTACCGCCAAAAGAGTAATTCGTCATCGGTATAGGCATCCCCTTGGCTTGTTCCAAGCTTGGGGGAGTGCCGCGGTATCATATCATCACCATTTACTTATTTACTTTTCAAGTAGAGTCATATCATGAATAGAGAAATTATCCTATAGAATAGTTTGCAGTTTGGAAGTATCCTCCTTAGTTGGTTATCTATGTATCCCTTGGTGTGAGTTGCGGTAATGAAATATTAATGGGAAGTTTTATCGTTTACTTTCCGCACACTTTATTTTAGTTTGCAATGTTTCTTATATGATTAGTCTTGTTGATTAGTATTGGTATCACTTTGGGAGCATGAGTAAATTTAGTTGGTTTTGGCAAACTTAGCTTGGTCAGTAGCAACTTTACCTTGAGGTTTGAGTAGAAAGAAGTGTTTGTAGTTACATCACTTCAGTTTTCCTTATGATTGGCTTATAAGCATTTTTATTCTCAAAGTTAAAATCGTTGTACCTTCAAGGAAGTTTGCATGATTGTTCTTATTATATGTATGTTTGTTTGTTTCATGCAACTCTTATGCTTGCTACCCAGCCTTGCTAGCCAAAGACCTGTACTGAGAGGAAATACTTCTTGTGCATCCAACTCCTAAAAACCAAGTCACTTCCAAAGAGTCCACTATAAATTCCTATGCATGGTATTTCAAGCCATTCCAAGTAAATTTTCATGTGCTACCTTTCAAAAACCTTCAAATACTTCTCATTTTGTTCCACTGTTTTTAGCTCATGAGGACGTAGTGGATGGGTTTGTTATCTTCCATAATAAATTAAGTATCCCTCGACTAGGCAGCTTCATCTGCTCGTCACTAATTTTGCAAGGGAGCTGGTCAGACCATTATAATCTCAAATAGAAAAGAAAAAGAAGCACTCCTCCATGGTATGTGAAATTTGGTCGGCACCCGATGGAATCGGTTAGCCGTGGTTTGAGAAAGGAAAAAGGTGGGGAGGAGTGCAAAGCTATAAAAGAGCACCAAAGTGCCAATTAATCAAACATTTCGGAACCGCTCTCACTTGTTTAGTATGGAAGATATCAAGAACTCCGTTGCTAGTCGTTGACAAAAGCAACCACCTCTCAAAACAATTTTTACCTCTGTTTTACAAATGAAAAGCTCTAGCACATGTTTAATCCCTGCTTCCCTCTGCGAAGGGCCTATCTTTTACTTTTATGTTGAGTCAACCTATTCCCCTCTATCTCAAGCAAGCATTTGAGTTGCTATGTTTCACTCATCCATATGTTGATCCGTTTAATCATGTTTACTATCTTCCTTGTTTTGTACAATGCTTTTGTCTGAAGGAATATATCTTTGAAAGCTTTCTGTGAATGCAAAAATGTTGTTTCGTTGAGCATATGGTTTTTGCTATATTAGCTCTGTTTTAAAAAGGCTCCATTCAAAGGCTAGTATAGTTGTTTATTGTTCTCTGACCAAGAACTAAGGTTTGCCATCACCAATTATAGTTTACTTTGTGCATCTTTATATGTGATTCTCTTTACTTATTGCAAGTCTATATTATATAAAGGGAAGTTGCTGTCTATTATAACTTGTGCCTTTGGTGAATGTGATGCTTCTTGTCCGTATTTTGATTATCGACACTTCACTCCATAAACCTGTGGTCATGTTTACCGAGTTCAGTTTTCGCTTGGGGACAAGCGAGGTCTAAGCTTGGGGGGGTTGATACGACCATATTGCATCACTATTTTGTATCATAATTTATTGTTATTCATTGATATATTTCATATTTAGATATGATACTTATGTTATTTCCTTTGTTTTCACATGTTTGATGATCATTGGAGGATTTGCTGCCGGAGTCAGGATTCTGCTGGAAAAGGACCATCAAGACACCATATTTCGGAAGATCAGGAAAATTCCAGAAAAATACCAGAAAATTCTATTTTACCAAAAGACTCCGGAAGCCAGAAGGAGAAGGAGAGAGGAGCCAGGGGCGACCTCACGCACAGGGGGCGCGGCCTGACCCCTGGCCGCGCTGGCCCTATGTGAGGCCACCCTGGCCCACTTCTGGTCTCGCCCCTTCGCGTACTTCATCGTCCCCGAAAACCTAAGTCAAGGGGGGGCTCAGAGATAGACACAGCCGCCTCTACGGGGCGGAAAACATCAGAGAGAGAAAAGCTCTCCGGCAGAGAGAAATCTGCTGGGGAAATTCCTTCCCGGAGAGGGGAGATCATCGCCATTGTCATCACCATCGCACTGGACTTCATCGGGATCAGCATCATCTCCATCACCAGCACCTTCATCTCCACTATCACCACTCCATCCCGCTGTAACATCTTGAGTTGAATCTTGTCAAATTCTTAGGGGAAACTTTCCCGGTGTTGATTACTCTTGTGGTTGATGCTATTGAGTGGAACCGTTGAATTAAGGTTTATGTTTAGATTGTTATTTACCATTATTTCACCTCTGATCATGATCCATATGATGTCTTGTGAGTAGTTCGTTTAGTTCTTGAGGACATGGGAGAAGTCAAGTCGCTAGTAGTGGAATTATGTTGAGTAATATTTAATGGTTTGATATTTATTTGTTGTGGTACTATTTCACTAGTGGTGTCATGTGAACGTCGACTACATGATACTTCACCATTTTTGGGCCTAGTGAGATGCATTGTGTATTTGGCTACCAATTGTGGGGTTGCTGGAGTGACAGAAACCTAAACCTCCGTTGGGAAACCATTGCACCAGGGAGCGTACGATCTTAGAGTTTAAGGCTGTGGTTAGATTTATCTTAATTACTTTCTTGTATTTGTGGATGCTTGCAAGGGGTATAATCACAAGTGTGTATTTATCCTAGTAAGGGTAGTGCGCTAGCACAGGTTCACCCCCATAACACCTATCAAACCAATAAAGACTATTAGCGGTATGAAGCGAAAGCTCTTGACAGAAACTCCCGTGTGTCCTCGAGAACGTTTGGTTACTATAAGTTACACAACCGGCTTGTCCTTTGCTGAAGAAAGGATTGGGCCACTTGCTGCAATTGTTACTACTGTCTTTTATTTACTCTCACTTTATTTACTTGTATTACCAAATACCCCGGAGAACCTGTTTGCTAGTATTTATAGTGAATCCTTGATCAAAACCACTTGTCAACACCTTCTGCTCCTCGTTGGGTTCGACACTCTTATTTATCGAAAGTACTACGATACACCCCCTATACTTGTGGGTCATCAGTAGCTAGATGGTTGTCTTCTCCACCATGTGCTTCATGTTTAGATCTCGTGAGCTGCCTTACATGATCGAGATCACCTTTACGTAATTCTACATGTTGTGTTTGTTGGGATCCGATGAATATTGGTGTTATGTTAAGTTGATGTGCTGAATATTATCTTATGTTATCTCTATGTTATCTCTATGTTGTTTATGATCTTGCATGCTCTCCGTTGTTAGTAGCTATCTTGGCCAAGTAGATACTAGTGACTCCAAGAGGGGGTATTTATGCTCGATAGTTGGGTTCATGCCTCTATTTAATCTGGGGGAGTGATAGAAACCTCTAAGGTTGTAAATATGCTGTTGCCACTAGGGAGAAAACAACATTGTTGTGTCCAAGGACATTCTTTTTGTTTACATTATACACTTTTCTTAATGCAGTTATCTGTTGTTCGCAACTTAACACTCGAGGGGTGTTCGGACGATATCCTCGCGAGTGGATTATTAGTCATAGATGCAGTTGGATGGCGGTCTATGTATTTTGTTGTAATGCCCAGAGTAAATCTCATAGTGATCCTCGTGACATATGCATGTTATCTTTATTCTATCAGTTGCCCAACTGTAATTTGTTTACCCAGCATATTGTTATTTATCTTATGGAGAGACACCACTAGTAAACTGTGGACCCCGGTCCAATTTCCTTTACATTGCTATTACTGTTTACTTTTACTCGCAGTGTTTACTTTCTCGTATACTACTACTGTTTTCCACTCGATACGCTCAATCCTTTGTTTATAGCAAACCGGTGAGATTGACAACCTCATCGTAAGTTGGGAGCAAAGTTGTTGGTTGTGTTATGTACAGGTTCCACGTTGTTGCTGGTGCAAAGCAAAGCCCTGGACGAGGCGCCTTATAAATTGTCCGGAGCTGTCGCGAAGCTAGCAGGCATCACCTTCTGAAGTTTGGCTTTTTCCTACTGGTTCGATAAACCTCGGTTTCTTATTGAGGGAAAGACTTGCTACTGTGCTCATCATACCTTCCTCTTGGGGTTCCCAACTGGGTGGTTATCCTGCCCGCATCAAGCTGTTTTTCTGGCGCCGTTGCCGGAGAAAAAGAAGACTTCTGCAAGGAGAGTTTCGCACGCACATCCTTTACTTTGTATTAGTTTTGCTTACTTTATTTTTTCTTGCATCGTTTTATCAAAAATACAAAAAAATTAGTTTCCTATTAGTTGTTACTAGTCCTCAACCCGTGCTCCCGCACGGGCTAGTTTTTGAGGGAAAATGTATCGATATTTGGTGACAACTAATACATGTTTCTAATTTGGGGGGGGGGGCATGTTTCTATATTTATATGCTTTTCAATTGTATAAATAACTTATGTTTTGCCAATTAGTATATTATATAACTCATAATTACGAAGACGCGTCTGTTCTTCTTATTACATGATTTCCTGGTGTTTTCTAGCACTACAAAAAGATCAAGGTCAATCCAAGTGGTAAGAAAAAAGTGTTAAAAATTAAATGAGACAATAGTAAGCAAAATATATTTAAATTCTCCCAATGACATCCATAAACATATTGGAACTTAACACAGAAAGAAATAACGAACAAATACCAATCTGATAATCTTCCATATCTTCACCAATGGTCTGGGATGTATAACCAATATATATTTCTTTCGGATAATAATACATTTGTTTCAATGAACATATGTTGCATCAAATGCAAGCAGTACCACAAAAATGCATATACATCCTTTCTCAACTTTGGTATGCTTTATAATACCCACCAGACTTATCGATGTCTCCTGCGGCATTAGGAATAACGTTATGAGCAACTACTCCTATATGGTATTATAACTATTATGAATAACTTTATCAAGTTCTGCATTTTTTTATGAGTGCCAACTAATGGCAAACACATGCTATGCCTTTACAATGTGTTTTTAGAACACAGTATAATACAGACACTCACAAACACACATATACACTCACCCTACCTCAGTGAGCACCTCCGAAGGACTGAGCCCCCGGCAGATAACAAATGCCTCGCTGTTGACAGACACGTCACCTACCACTGAAAAAATAGCGACATAATCCTAGAATAAATCCTGAAAAATACAAACGCCCAAGCCAATCTAGGACTTAAATCTGGGTGTGCTGGTTTCATCGCACATTGCCAAGCCCCGTTTGCTATTCCTTTACAATGTTATTCACGACATACACTTGAACTTGATAACTCTTTGATACAGGAAACTTAATTTTAATTTCTCTTGAACAGATTAAGTTATTGAACTATGTTGAATGCCAACAAAGTATAAGCTTAAGCCAAGTAACTTCAACATACTATATTAGAAAATTAAAGGCAGCAGTAAAACGATATTACTCGTACTAATGTATCTAGCAACTTAAAGTGTAACATCTGACTATCATGATCTATATGTAAAGGCTAACAACTTGAAAATATTTTTAAACATTTGAAGTCATCTCAAACATTTTGATAATATTCAGTCCTTCTATTTGAGATCTCTCTAGTACTCTAGTCTAGTACAGTGGCGGCGCCAGATTCTAGATAGTGGGTATTCATTGTATTTTTCTTCTCAAAGCAATATATGAAGTATAAAAATTGACACGACCATTACAATTTTTCAACTCAAGTAACCATAAAAGAGAGAGACCATAATTCATCTACTCCCTCCGACCACAAATACCTATCTCTAACATGATGTATCTAGACATGTTTTAGTGCCTAGATACATCAAGTTAAAGACAGGTATTAATGATTGGAGGGAGTATCTTTTTATTTTTCCCATAATAAAAATATGCTACTGCCAGCACTCTTCTCATATTGTACATGACAAGACAACAAGGAAAACATTCAGGAATTTAGAAGGTTGCATCAATAAAATTAGAGATGCTACTCCTAGTCTACTAATCTGCTAAACAGATAAAGTTTCTAATCTGTTAATCTACTCCCTCCGGCCCGAATTAGATGGCCCCCCAGCAGCCTAGCCCATTAACCTTACAATTTACGAAAACCCCCTCCCTGGAATGTTTCTTCTCCCCCGTGGTCCTAAAATCAAAAAATCCAAATCAGGGATGAGACGGGACGGAGCCATCGCCGTAGCTGGTCTCGGGCTGGAGCTCGCGCCGGAGCTGGGCTCGCGCCGGATCTGGTCTCGCTCCCCCGCCGGCCGTCCTCCTACTCCAGCGACCTCTGCCGGCCTCCGCATCAATCCGCGCGCTCCAGCGACCTCGGCCAGCTTCCAGCAACGTCTAGGCTGAGAAATCATCAGCTTGAAGGTACTCTTCAGCCATGTCGCATCACCATTCTCTTCAGCCATCATATGCATCACTTCAGGTGGAAGAACACTGTTTCATAGTTTCATGTTAGCAAACAGATACTCAGGATAGCAAGTAATAGAAGTTTCAAACAACCTCTTCACGATGAGCACCTGTTGGATCGCCAGCCAACATCCCAGCTGTAGCCAGTAATTTTCCTGAGCTGAAGGAGCGCCGAACGGAGACTACTTGACTGTGAGCCTCAAGCTGTTGCTGATGATCCAGACACGCTGCACGAACAACCACCTTTTCTTCCCAAGACCATGACGACACCAAGATTGTGGTTTAGGTCTTTGAATATCAATAGTCCATTGACAACTCGGTTATTTGGAAGGAGCAGTTTAGTCTGAAGCGAGACAACATGTATAATAGCGATCAGCAGAGAATGATTAATTACCAGCAAATAGACTAGGGAAAATCTGGCATGCAATACCAACCTTGACTTTGTAATTGGTATTTCCATTATTGCCAGTAGATCTAAACAAGCTTGGACGCCATCATCACATTGTGCACTACTGGCCTGCATCCTGCAAGTTACTTCTGCCATCTTCTGAAATTTGAATATGAAGGAAGACAACAGCAAGTGAGGTTTTTCAAAAAACATACAGTTAAAAAGGTGCTTGCCAGCTAACATACAGTTTTCCTGTGGTTAGTAATGCAACAGAGCAAACATCAGAATTATGCTTCAAACTAAAAAAAATCATCAGACTGGAAACCTCTGTAAATATTGTCTTGGTTTAACTCATTGTCTTGGTTCAAACTAAAAAAATCATCAGACTGGAAGCATCAGAAGTATGCCTTTCTCCAGTAAAAATCCAGCAAGAAATCTCTGTAAATATTGTCTTGGTTTAACTCATTGTCATTTGTCATTTATTCCAACAATTGTATCCTTAGTTCTTTCAGTTTTATAGCATATAACTAGAAAATGTACTCCAAGCTAGTTCTGTCTCCAGTCTGTCTTCAGATGCATGACTGGTTTAATGTGTCTCCAAGCTAATAGTATATGTGTCTCCAAGCTAACAGTATATGTGTCTTAAGTTAATAATCATCAATAAGCTACTCACAGCTCAAAGCATAGCACACTCAAGTTCTGAAAGTTTGAGACAGCATAAGGAAATCAGCAAGGAGCATGCAGCACGTTCAGATCAGTTCATTTTATGATGAAAGGTGCTGTTGTTCCAGTGTTGAACTGCAGCACGTTCCACTGTGAAACTTCGCTCTCTCCCAACGTGTTGGAATTAGAGTTAGGATCAGTGGCAGGATCATCGGGATCTTCTTGCAGTGACTGTCACATACACATGTTAGTCTTGCATCAGCTAAAGCTAAAAGGGATATAACTGAGATTTGGTTTTCGGCATTGGCATGCCAAGTGAGCTGTTGGGTTGACACAAATTCTATCTCCCAGTGCATAAGCTACTTGTGTGTCTTTAAGAATTCATTACTACCACCAATCAGCTGGGATTTGACATGAGACATATTGCAAAATATAAGGTAGTGTCAATTCCTAGTGTCTCTAGTCTCTACAGAAACCTGAAGAGAGTGATGGTTTTTAACTTGTATGTGAAGTAGAAATACATTTGCATCTGAAAGACCCCAGAGTGACAGAAAGAACAGCTCGCTAAACCTGCTCTTACAATGGTGACCTAAGACGTAGTGAAAATTAACTTGCTGAGAAACAAAACCATCTGTTATTTTATCATAACCCATTTTCATTTGAGAGTAGAAATATCTCTTTCTTTCAGGGTAAAGATTCCGAGATACTATGTACATACCTCTACAGCGCTCCGTGCCTCCATGATCTCCTTCTGAGCACATGGATGATCAATGTCAAGGAGGGAAGGCATCTGTGCCAAGAGGTTATCCAACGATTCTAGCAATGCTTTCTTTTTGGATGTTCGCAATGGTCTTGAAGAGCTTTGTTTCATTACTTCCTAAAGTCCAAAAATGAACAGGCATGGTGTTAGTAAAACATGCTTCTCAATAAAACATAAAAGGGAAGACAAATAGACCAGAATGGATAGCATCAGACCTTCGCTTGCTTTAAGATGTTGTCTAAGGATATGAGAGATGCTAATCGTGCATCTTCAGCAGCAGTTGGAGGATTTCGGATAGGTGAACCACCTTCTTCTTTGGTTAACAAGGCAGTATCAGTACGCATTTGTTGCATGATCTGGTAAGAGTATGACACGGTTGAGATGGAGTACATATGTCCACTGACATAGTTTAAGATGCTTCAGTGACCAAACACAGAGGAAAAATTGAAAATTTAGTGTGATTCTGAACCTGAACTTCTCGTTGATCCGATCCCCCGTCACGAGCGCGCTCGCCTCCCCATGGGCGTCAGCCTCGGCCATGCCGTGCCAGAGCTGCGAGTACAAGTCCCTGCCGCCGCCGTTGTCCGGGATCAACCACGCGGCCGCGTCCTCCCCGGTGACGTGGCTCGCGCCGCTGCTCTGGGAACACCGCCGGTGCGGCATCTGCGCCTTCGCCACGATGGCCCCGTCCTGCCACAGCAGCTCCACGAGCTCGCCGCCGGCCTCCTGCAGGCTGCGCCATGGAAACGACACGCGCGCTCAGATGCGTCGGCCTCTTCGAGCTTGTGGAGGCGGCGCTCTTCGAGCTTGCAGAGGCGGCACCGCGGCGAGTAGAACTCGAGCAGCGTGGTCCGCCTTCCCGCTCACCAGCGCCGCCGCAAGCGCCCGCTGCTCCGCGTCCCCGCGGTCCACCTCCGCCGCTGCGGGTCCCAGGGTGACGCCTCCAGAACCTCGCCCCATGGCCGCCGCGGGAGCTCGAGGTCGCCGCAGGAGCTTGGGCTTGGGGTGCTGCCGGAGATCGAGCCGGGATGCATCTGGCGGAGGAGATCGAGCTTGATTTCGTTTGTGAGAGAGTAAGAGCGGCGTGGTGTTTCTGAGAGAGTGAGTGAGCGTCGGTGGGGGAGGGACGATAGTTTGGTCGGGAAATAGTGGAGGTGGTTTTTGCAAAATACAGAGGGGCCATGTAATCCGGGTCGGAGGGAGTACAAAGTTTCCAATCTGCTAGCTAAAAAAGGTACTCTAATTAGTAAGAAATTAGATGCGCATCTGCACTTGCGACCGAAGACGTGAGTATACCTGCTACTCTGCTAGTACGCTTCCCGCCGGCCGCGGCCACGCAGCCCGCGTCGGGCTGCAGCTATGCGTTCGGGAGAGACCGAGAGAGGGCAAGTCAAAGAGGCAGCTCCGAGGCCGAGCGAACAGAGTCGTGGCGTGGAAACATGTACTTCAATGCATTTTGCACATAATTTTGGGTATTCATTAGAATACAGGTGAATACAACTGCCGCCGCCACTGGTCTAGTATTCCGGGAGAGAACATTTAATGGAAAAAAGGTATATGCAACTCTGCTCGAGAGAATAGTTAGGTGCTGGCAAACAACGTATAAGAATCATGTATGCAGAAAATAAGAAAACACGTGCCTAGAATAGTTTGTACCTTGCCTACAAATCTTGATCTCTGGTGCCGTTGGGTAATCATGTAAGAGGAGAAAGAAAAATTGATACTATTGATAGAACTGAGCATTAGAAGACCTACGTGAGAAATGTTAGCTGCAAGCTTCCAACAAAGACAAACCAATATAATTATGCAACATCGAATTTAGGAAAAACTTGCTAGCACGAAATTCAAATAATTCTAGGAGAAGGGTTGAAAAATAAAAGAGGGCTTACGCTATTTGATATCTCATATGTATATCACCTGGGTTTATAAGCTGATAAAAAAGGATAAGTAGTGGACCTGCGAAATCACATAAAATACAGTTCCGTCGGGTCAGCCAAAAATGTGAAATACTTTTTTGAAAAATATTGAAATACTAACAAATACTAGTTGAATGTCCGTGCGTTGCAACGGTCCAAAAAATTCATATGTAATATTAATAACATTTATAATCAACCCATGCATCAACGCCACCTTTTTCTTATTAATAAATTTTAATAAAAAATTAAAATACCCTCAAGTTTGAATTTCTAATTATTGTATGTCTAATTTAAATTTCAAATTATTCATACGCAAACATATTGCATGGTATGGTTTTATCATATCTAGGAACCAAGTGTGAGTTTTTCCATTATAAGCAGAACCAAGTGTCGAAGAACCAAAGTTCCAAAATAAGTTCTGGAAATGACAGAGAATTACATACTGATATGGTTATCTTGTCAACCATATTCGGCAAACAGATTGCATTGTTTTATCTTATCTGGGATACAAGCTCAAAGTTCTTAACTCTATTTCTCAAGTACAAAACCACTCATTAACTTCCCTACCTTATCCCAATCCTTCATGCCCGCACTTCACATCAATTCCTCATACATCCAATGGAGAACATTCATGTTCCCCTCCAACTCTGCTCCGACCTGAATGCTCTGTTTCTTTCCCAATCGCGTCCCGTCGTCCATCAGCTAAGACCGCAGCTCGTCCTCCAGGTGATGGTTGTATATGGTATTGTGCTTCTTTCCAAAATGGGGGTGGCTCGGAGTACAGGGGAGACAGGACAGCAGCCCTCTTTCCAGATCAGCTCCACTCTTCCCGGTGATCAGAGGCAGTGTGATCCCCTACTCCTGCTTGACGAGCACCTGGCCATCTCAGCTCACCTCTTGCTTGCCGACCAGCAGCGTCGTGATCCCCTTGCTCTTGCTTGCCAACCAGAGGCGGCGTGATCCCCTGCTCAGCTCTTCCTCGACACCATGCACGACCAATCACCCCAAACAACATGCCGCCGTCGTGTGGCTGCTCCTCCTCCAGGTTCACCTAATGGAATGCCACTAGCTCGCATCCAGCTGGGCCACTCCTGCTGCGCAGGTCAACAAGGAGTCGGCCGCCTGGAGCTCATCGCAACCTCCAGCAACTCCAGCATCATCTACGGCAGCTCGCCTCTGACCTCTGGGAGCTCTTCTCTAACTTCCGGCAGCTCCATCATCATCTCCGGCAGCTTTGCCTCAAACCTCGGGAGTGCATCCTCAACCTTTGGTATCTCCAGCATTGTCTCCGGGAGCTCGTCTCCAACCTTCAGCAGCTCATCCCCAACATCCAGGAGCACCAGCATCATTCCCGGCAGCTCGCCTCCAACCTCTAGGAGCTCATCCCCAACCTCCGGCAGTCATCTCCAAACTGCCAATGAATGAGTAAATTACAGTGAGTAAACTTTCAGCTCATATGCTAATACAATGAGTAAACTTTCAGTGATCAGGTAGCATGCATCAACTCACTATGTATGCTCAGAGAATGAGGTTACATAAATAACTATTAAACATGATACTGACAATAGATGCTAATACTATTTTTTGTCCAGTTTGAGTGTATTATTATGTGAATGGCAGAGCATCTACAACTATTTTTTATTCCGTTTCTTTACAATTAACATCCACAATTTGGTGATGGGATCTACACAATTAAACTTACCACGTCCCTCTTTTTTTGACAATTCATTTTATCTGAGTTTTACAAAAAAAATGATACATATACATTTTTCTTGATCCTTTGATTTGCTAGGCTCTTGCACAGGAGACATGAGAGACGTGCTAATCCTGGGTGTGAGTGACCGTGGTATGCACGAGTATGCAATTTTTCACATGCATTATTTTCAATGTGCAGAGGAGAGAAACTTAAGAGCATCATGCGATATTAATTCCTAAAAAGTAAATGCAAAGGAATATTCATCCCAACTCAGTCCTAAGAGTAATCGTGCATTATAGATGTTTTGATCAATCTATAAAAGTTTAAACATGTTCCCTTTTTATCAGACGTATTAGACCGGACTGACTTCGTAGTTTGAGTGATACCGGATAGATTATCTGCCTACCGAGCTGCAGATCCCAGTCTAGATGCTCCAACTTCACATCCAAGAACTTGCGCTTTGTGCTTAGAGGAAAACTACTGGCCCAATCATGTCACCACTGGAATACAACACCAACAAGCAAAGCTCATCTGTTTGTAATAACCAAATCTCAACAGGTTATGATAATTCACACGAATGCATCCAACGTCCAGAGAACAAAAGTGCATGAGAACCATAGGTGCTAACATCAGGAACAAATAAGTGAAAAAAAAATGTGTAAATACTTTCTATATAGTATCTTGTTGATGCATGATTTGCAATTATCTACATACTTCTCTATAGCTTACAAATCTTAGTGAAGCAAGCATATCTTGATATACAAAAAAATCAAATAAATGGAGCATATATAAGAGATTCGCATGAAAGAGAAAATCATGAGGTACAAATAGCAGCCTAATTAACATTTATACATCATAAAAGGTCATTCAAAAAGAGCATGATGATCAAGGTAGAATTTGAGGGGAATGGCTGAGAACGTGGTGTAACTTACATTTTTATTGGAAAGAAATTGGACGACAACCCTGATCCGCGAGGCTTCGTATGTTCAGTGACTCTGCAAGGAAAGTGCAATTGAGTTAACTAATTTACATTGCAAGCATTAGTTATGGATAAAAAAACTAAAGTGAGAATTCCTGTTCAAATTTCGCATTACAAAATTTGCAAATATATTGTCATCTGGGAGAATTTACTTATACAGATACCCCTACTACATATGACACAACAATATGATTTGATAACCATGTCTCTTGATAACCCGAAACAGTATGCAAACTCAACTAATATGCAAAGAATTTAGTTAACAAATGCAAGCAGATAGCGAACATAAAAACGAAGTGGTGAAAACCAGCAAAACTGTTAAATGGAGAGATATCATATCAGTCTGCACTCTGCAGCGATTAGAATTTAGCTCTCATTAATTTTGTCTTGAACTGATCTATTGCAGGCTTAATGAGATTACATTGCAGCTGCAAGCCATACAAAATGAATAGTTTCTAGTATATAATAGGTTGATGGTTGTACTCGGGCACCCTAGATTACCATCCAGGATCTTCCTCTTGTCACCATATCAATATGTGAATACAAAATTATACATATGAACACACTGAATCTTCATAGGGCTGTGAGAAATAGCACGCTCTAGATCTACTTTGACAAAAAGTTTAGTGTCGCATCTAAATCCCGACCCTTCCCTCTAATTGTTGGAACAGTAAAATTCCTACCATTTACTCCTCTGAACTATTGGTTTAATAAACACCAGCGGATAGTGTAATTAGCCAAGCCGCACTCATCAAGCTGGAGGGAAGTAACGAATCTTGGAAATAGAAATAGGCAGACAAAAAATCACCAGCCACACTAATCGAAAACCAACAGTTCTTGGGTCGCAGCTGTGTGCTTGACAGTAATGCTATTGCATCTCCAATGGGGGAGAAAATGACAAGAAACTACCACATTTGTGCCAAATGTGTCGGGTAGCTACCACTTTTGGTTTTTGTGACACATAAATACCAGTTTTGTGGTTCAGGTGTGACAAATAGCCCTGATCTTCTTGTTTTAGCGTTTTAACAGAGAAACTGACAAGTATGGCCCACCTGTCGGTATGACGTGGCGCCGCGAGACGGTGGACGAGTCACGGCCGTTAGCTCGCCGCTTCTGACGAATAGGGCCCACCGCTGTTAGGTCAATAATAGAGCCGTTCGGTCCTGGTCGGCTCGCTCATTCCTCTCCTCCTAGCTCGAGACCTGCTGTCGCCAAATCGCCGCCGCCGCCGTCGTCTCGCCGGAGATCTCCCCTGGGCGCCATGGTTTCTTGGGGCGATGGTGAAGAATCCTCCACCGAGATCAGCTCCGATGACACCGAGGTAAGTGCCCTGCCCCTCCGAATCTAGGGTAACTGTGAGTTGAAGATTTGGGAATTTCTTGACTGTTAGGATAGCTTCCCTGATGTCCCCTGTACTCAACCTAGATCATGCACACAATCTATGACTCGGACTACTGCGGGTCAGATGATGGAGTTCCAGCAAAACGATGCAAGCAGCATAGATCTGTTACTGGGAAATTCGTAGCATTTGAAGGAACTTACACAGGCAGGAGGTTTCTTGGATGTGATGTGCAGGTGTGTATGGTTATAGTAAAGCAGTAATAGTTTCTGAAATGTGTGTAATATGCAACTTGGCATTCATTCATCACTTTTTCTTAAATAGGATGGAGAAGATAGGTGTGACTATGTGCACTGGATAGATCCAGAGTGGCCATCAAGCTTGCAGAAAGCATTGAGAACACTCTGGCAGATGCATGGAGATCAGAAGAGAGGCAGAACCAGTGATTCACTTGCCTACATGGAACAGAAATACAAGCTGCAGGATGAGATAGGCAAGCTGCACAAAGATCTCAGGAGGACTCAAGATGAACTGAAGAAAGTTGTGGAGGAGAAGCAGCTGGCACTGGCATTGAAGGCATAGGCAGAACAAGCTTTCCTGGAAGCAAGAGCTGAGATTGAGCAGAAGAAGATCACAGATGCACACCATTCTAACATGCACAAGGTTCTGAGAATTAAAGCTGAGAAAGATAGAGACAAGTTGAAGGGGGATAAGAAGAAGCTGGAATTCATCATTGTGGACTTCATGAAGCAGAAGGAACATAACAGGTCAAGGCTGAAGCAGATCATTGACCTTTGTGGAGAGATGTAGGGTGCACTGTGTTGTTGAACCCTAGAAGCCTTAATCATGTATCAGTAGGCCTCAATGTATCTGTGATGTTGAACTTGTGCTATATGCACAGTAAGTTGTAATGGTGTACTTTGAATTTGTAGCTATGGGTTGTAATGACTTATTGATGCATGCAGATGACTATTGATCTAAATTATTAGGTAATATGTTGAATGTTTGCTATGTGTATGTGTGCTGGATGCTTTCCACTTATTTTGGACAATTTGTAGCTTGTTTGATATGTGTGCTGGATGGTATCATAAATTTTGCAAAGTTCATGTTGAATGGATGCAAAGTTGATGTTGAATGTGTTGCTTATTTTGGATGTTTTGGTTAGAATAAAAGAGAAATGAATGATCTTGACACTCGATGTCGAGACCTTTAGAATTAAAAGTTAGAAAAGGTCTCGACACTCGATGTCGAAACCTTTAGAATTAAAAAGTTAGAAATGGTCACGACACTCGATGTCGAGACCTCTAGGTTAGAATTAAAAAGGTAGCAATGGACATCAGGATAGCAACATATTCTTGTCATATTTATCCAAAACCTTTATCCAAAATGATCACAAATAGCATCAGGATTCCAAAATGATCACAAACAGCAGATAGCATAATATTCTTGTCATATTTGTCCAAAATGATCACAAATAGCATCAGGATTCCAAAATGATCAGAGACAACAGATCACAACTCTATTTGTGCATTACAGCTACATGTCAAACTACACCAAAATGATCTTGCTACAGCACCAATGTTTGTGCAAGATTACAGAAACATCAAGTTAACCAGCAGTTACTCATCATGACAGCCACCACCTGCAAAATGTGCTAGAGGTGGTTCTTTTGCATCCCTTCCCACATAAGCATTGGCACCTGCATTTACATAGGACCAAAATGCAGTAGCAGAAGTAGATGGTGCACTGGCAGCAGGTCCTGTAGGTGGTGCACTGCCAGCAGGTCCTGTAGGTGGTGCACTGGCAGCAGGTCCTGTAGGTGGTGCCCTGGCAGCAGATCCTCTAGGTTGTGCCTCAGAAGCAGGTGGTGTACTGGCAGCAGCAGGAGAGGAAGGCCCTGCATCATCAGGCATGGTTCTTCTGGCCTACAACAAATGTTAATTGGGCTTGTGAGAGTGCATAGGAAGCAAATGTACATTTATATCATAAAACCTAGAAAGTTTGTGCATTACTTTGTGGCTGTTTTTCCTGATGGCAAGATCAGGCCTCAATGGCTGAGAGCAGTTTGTATATCTATGGCCTTGCACTTTGCAGTTACCACACGTGATAGTGGCCATCCTTGATGTTTCTTTAGGCTTTGGTGATTCAAATTTTCCTCTCCTCCTCTTCTCCTGCCTCCTACCCTTCTGATGATCTCTAAAGCCTGGTGGCATGATGTCTTCAGTGTTTGTCTTTGTCCAGCCATGCTGGCCTGGCATAGGAGAGAAAACATGGTTGTAGCTGTCCATGTACATGGGTTTCTTGAAGAAATCAGAGACACAATCCTCTGGATGGCCTTTGGCTTTGTAGATAGCACTAACTGCATGATTGCAAGGTAGTCCAGTGAGATCCCATTTCCTACAAGAACATGTCCTATTATCCAAGTTTACTTCATAACTTTTTTCACCACTCTTGACTTGCCACAAACCTACATCTGCCCTAGTGGATATACATTTCCTTGCATAAAGCTTCATGAGTTCTAGCTTCTCTGCATAATATGGAGTGATTTCCCAGCTGGAACTTCTGCCTCCCTCTCTCTTATCATCAAACCTCATCAGTTGCTTATCATATATGCCAACAAGCATGGTTACTATGGGCTTGTTTCTCACATCCAGAATATACCTGTTGAAAACCTCACTTAAATTGTTCACCACTAAATCTGTCTTGCAATTGGTGTCCATTGCCCATCTTGACCATGAACTCACAGGGATTTTGGATAACCAAGCCCAAGCAAGCTGACACTGTTTCTTCATCTCCTCCATGGCTAGGTCAAACCTATCCTTTGTGTATGCATAGGAGGCATTGTCCATGCATTTCTTCAGATCTTCTCCTCTGAAACCTGCAGTTTGGAAGTTGGCATATATATGCCTGAGGCAAAACCTGTGGGGACTATTTGGGAAAATTGTACTAACAGCTTTAAGGAGGCCTTTTTGCCTGTCAGACATCATGGTGTAATACCCAAACTTCCCCTGCTCTCCACCCAAAGCTTCCTTCAACTGACTCAAAAACCACTGCCAATTCTCTGTATCTTCTTTAGCAACAACAGCCCAGGCAATAGGAAAGATGTTATTGTTGCCATCTCTTCCAGTAGCTGCCAAAATTTGTGCACCAGTTGTTAGTTTGACAAAGCAGCCATATAGGCCAATGAATGGTCTACATCCATCTAAAAATCCCTGCTTTGCTGCATTGACACAGAAGAATAGGCCATGAAACCTTGGCTTGTCAGATATGAAAACTTGTTGTCCTCTTTTGATTGCTTCTTGCTCTTCCTCTGTTGGTCCAGTGACAGTTGTGACAATACACCTAGAGCCAGGGTTTTTATCTATAACTGTTTGCAAGTAGTCCCTAATCCTATGGTACTGCTTCTTGTGATCACCTAGAACCATCTGGATGGCTTTAGTTCTTGCCCTGTATGCCATTCTCCTAGGAACATCAACACCAAAGTCAACCTTAGCTTTGTCCTGCAGAGAAGTAATGCCAGTGTTGGGATCAGACTTGAACTCTTGGACATAGGCTTTGCTAAGCCATTTACAGTTCACCCTAGTGCTTGCTGGTTCTGTAGGGCATGAGTGCACAAGTTGCATTTTCTTGATGCAAAAAGTCTGCTCATGCTTTATCCTGGAAGCTGTCATGTAGAACTGGCAATTGTACTTCTCTTTCTTCTCCTCCTCACACCACACAATAATTCTTTCAGGGCTGTTCCTATGATAATGAAAGTTCCTTGTCTGTACAATATGCAGCCTGCACAATGCTTGCCTAAACTGGTACACATCTCTGAAGCAGAGTCTAATCTGAAACTGTCCCTCAGGATTCTCTCTATTTTCATCATACCATACCCTTGGTAACTGTTTCTTTCCTCTGCTCTTCCTTCCCTTGTACAGTGAAAATGGCAGTGGCTCATGTCCATTATCATCTTCCTCTGCCAGAAACCCTTCTTCACCTTCATCATCAGATGGTGCCCAGTCTAGCTTTACTTCTTGCTCTATCTGTGAATGTGATCTGAGAGTTGGGCCCTGCTTCTTTACCTTCTTCTTCACTGGTACTTCTGCTTCAGATATCTCATTCTCATCATATGGTGTGGTGAAAAGGTCCTCCACATCAGTGTCTCCCTCATACTTGTCAATTGGATCTTCCATCTGTCCCTTCTTCTTCTTCTTTTTCTCTGCCAGATATTTCTCCATTTCCTCCACTTCTTGCTTCCTCATGGCATCTGCTTTAACTGGGTCATACTGGCATGGAAACATCCAGCCATCACTACCATCTGATGCATCTTCTTTTTCAGAATTACCTTCCTCACCAATATGTGTGTCCCAAGGATCAAAATTCACACTCTTCTGGGTCTGCAAAGGAACTTCAAAGTCCTCTAGGTGGGTTTTCTTCTGTGGAGAGACAACAATGGCTCTCTTCTGTGGAGAGACAACAATGGCTTGCTTCCTCTTATCCCTCATAACAGTCAACACCAATTTCCTGGAGCTGTCATATTTCCTGAGCATTTCTTCCACCTTATAGTTACTGTCTACAATTTCCAGACCTTGCAGTCCCTCTCCTTCTTCTTTCACATAGTACATTGAATCACACAGCCCATAACCTTCCTTCTCCATCAATCCAAGAAGTGACAGATACCTAATATCACACCTACGCATAGTTGTCTGCACAAATTTTGCTCCATCGAATTGAATGTACAGATCCCACATCTCTGCATTCTCCCTAGGATGAATGTACAGCAAGAAATCAACATGCAATCTACAATTCCCCCCTTTTCCCCCATCTAATTTACAGAGAGAATTTCCAGAGATATTGAGAGAGAAATTTTACCCGCAGTCCGAGACGTAGTGGCTGAGCGGGTCGCCGGTGAAGACGCTGGTCGCCGTCATCTGTGTGCTAGAAGGGGCTGGATCTTCATCGGAATCTGGCTCTGAGAAATCGTGGTCGCCATCTTCAGGGAGGGACAAGTCCACGCAGCCCATGTTGAATCCGGGGCCAAAAAGAACTTGATGGACGAAACGGCCGTCGTTGCCGCCGCCGCCACCACCACCTCCGCCGCCTCCGTCACCAGCTCCGGCCGAATCGCCGCCATCGCCACCGCCTCTGTCCATCTTGCTCGCAGTGAAGTGGGGGGCGCGGGAGAATAACTATGACTGCCCGATCTACCCCTCCGAATGATACCCTAACGTTCGTGACTCGTCCACCGTCTCGCGGCGCCACGTCATACCGACAGGTGGGCCATACTTGTCAGTTTCTCTGTTAAAACGCTAAAACAAGAAGATCAGGGCTATCTGTCACACCTGAACCACAAGGCTGGTATTTATGTGTCACAAAAACCAAAAGTGGTAGCTAGCCGACACATTTGGCACAAATGTGGTAGTTTCTTGTCATTTTCTCCCAATGGGGAGTTGGAAGAGGGGAGAGACACGAGAGCTACAAATTAGCATTGAAAAGAGATGAGCAGGCAAATTACCGGACCTATTCTTGTAGTTCACTATTCGATGAAAGAGGGAGTGGCGAGGGACGGCAGGGGACTGGCGCAGGATCCCGGGCCTCCAGGCGTAATGGTCCAGGGGCACGTCGAGCTGGCTTGCGTCGGCCGCCTGAGTCCATCCGTGGCGTAGGTGAAGGGGGATGGCGACGACGTCCTCCCGTGATGCTCTTCGGCGGCGCCGCCGCTTCCTTGTGAGCTCGTCGATGGAGCTGCAGCCACCGCCCTGGCCGCCGGTCCTTCTCCGGCCCGCCGCTGTCCTCTTCCCGCGCCGCCCACAGCTACCCATGCCGCCCAACGGCTGCTCGTGCCGCCCTCTAGCCGCCCACGCCGCCGGCCTCCCCGCTCTGCCAGCATCCACGCGGGCGTCGGTGGCCTCCCCGTGCCGCCGTCCTCCGCGTGCCGCCCGTGTCGTCGGCCTCCGCGGGATTGGGCCAGGGGGGACCTGCTGTTAGGGTTGGCTAGGGAGAGAGGCAGTGAGGCGGAGCGGGGCCGCCGGACGCGGAGGAGAAGGGCAGAATCGGGTCAGGGGAGGAGGACGCGAGGGCTAGGTTTCGGGATATGGTGAGATCTTTTTGCTAAGGGTAAAATCGGAATTCAAATGATGTATGTCTCCTATATGTCCTATATGTCAGGATAAGTTACATCTCAAAAGCTGGAGAGATTAAAAAAAGTCAAAAAAGGTAAGGATTGGAATTGGAACAAAATATTGCTCCATAGTTTTTTTTTTGATAAAATTGCTCCATAGTTTTTAACCGTGGGGCATTCTTAAGTTTCTCAAAGCTATTTAACTGTAGTTATTTTCCACTTGTATTTTGAGCATATGCAAATGCTTAAAGAAAAAATACACTGCAAAAATCTGTGGGACTCAAAGCACATGCTACATTGTGAAGCAAAGATGCAGCATATAATATTTTCAAATCAGTAGACAATTATAATCCATAATCATGCATAAAGACGTTTGGTCACTAATGTGAAGGAGCACAAGGTGTATAAGTAAATATAGGAATTTGATCAAGTTCTAGATTAGGGTGCAGATATGAAGAAAACCATCCAATTATCTAAAGTTGACATGGGTAATTTAGTTAACGGCAAATATCGAAAGCATCAATAAATGAAACCCAAATTCATATAGTACTTAGGACGTTAGTAATATGTAAGCTGCCGTTGTGAACAAACGTACCAGTAGCATGCACCAAGATCAAGATTAATTTGTAAAGCGGAAATATGTTTGATTAGGATCTGAAGATACTTCTGTCATATACATGCGTGTAGATCAAGCTTAACTTGTAAAGGAGCAACCTGTCCGATTAAGACCTCAAAAAATCACCTCTAAAAAATCGATTGAGAAACATGGCATTGCTACTACCTTGATTGGCTTATTTTGCGTGACTTAAAATTGTTTGGAATTTCCCCAGGTCGTGTGCCTACCAGCAAATTAAGCGAGAGGGAGTACGACTTGACAATCAACACAAACTTATTATACACTTCTTAGAAGTGGTTTAGAGGCAAGAGGATGCAGCGTTTGGAGGTTACCTGTCCAGCGTTGGTAGCCAGTACTGCAGGCGACGGGGGAGAAGAAGCTGGGATCTAGTATAGGTTGAGCCATGAAGGAACCGGAGGATCGACAGGCGTCAGGCTTCCCGCAAAAACGTGAGGAAAGACAGCCGTGAAGACGGCGGTGAATTGGAGGGAGCGGCGGATCGGAGCAGCGATATATTTCTGATTTGAGTTTTAGGGTATGAGACGGAGAGTTAGATTCTTTTTTCTGGAGATGACGTGCAGCTTTGAGGAGTCTGTCCGTGCTACTACGCATAATTAATCTAACGGGCTAATATGGCTCATAGGGTGATCGTACGGACGTTTTTCTTTACAGCGTGAGAGTTAATGTGGAGCCTCCTACGGTGCCTCCAATTAGAGATTTGAGTTTTAGGGTATGAGACGGAGAGTTAGATTTTTTTTCCTAGAGATGACGTGTAGCTTTGAGGAGTCTGTGCGTGCTACTATGCATAATTAATCTAACGGCTAATATGGCTCATAGGGTGATTGTACGGACGTTTTTCTTTACAACGTGAGAGTTAATGTGGAGCCTCCTACGATGCCTCCAATTAGTAAATATAAGATTTTTACTTGTCTGCTTTTAGCTTTGCTAGAATGGGTATTTTACTAGCACTAATAATAGTGATTTTATCTGCACTTCTATTGCGTCACATGCTTCTGCTGCAAATTTTTATGAGATTAAGCCTGCTTTATTGAACCTTGTTATGAAAGAGCAATTCTCTGGTGCTAGTACTGATGATGCTGCAGCTCATCTCAACAATTTTGTTGAGCTATGTGAGATGCAGAAATAGAAGGATGTAGAAGGTGATATTATTAAGCTTAAGTTGTTTCCTTTTTCTTTGAGAGGAAAAGCTAAGGATTGGTTGCTATCTCTGCCTAGAAATAGTATTGATTCTTGGGCTAAGTGTAAGGATGCTTTTATTGGAAAATACTATCCTCCTGCTAAGATTATAGCTCTGCATAGTGATATCATGAAGTTTAGACAGTTTGATAATGAACATGTTGCTCAGGCTTGAGAAAGAATGAAAACTATGATAAAGAATTGCCCTACTCATGGACTGACTACTTGGATGATTGTCCAAACTTTTTATACAGGACTGAATTTTTTCTTCAAGAAACCTATTGGATTCAGCTGCTGCAGGCACTTTTATGTTCCTTACCTTGGGCGCCGCAACCAAGCTTCTTGACAACATGATGGTAAATTATTCTGAGTGGCACATCGAGAGAGCTCCACAAGGTAAGAAGGTAAATTCTGTTGAGGAAACCTCTTCCTTGAGTGATAAGATTGATGCTATAATGCTTATGCTTTCTAATGATAGAACTCATGTTGATCCTAATAATATTCCCTTGGCCTCTTTAGTTGCTCAAGAAGAGCATGTTGATGTAAACTTTATTAGAAATAATAATTTTAACAACAATGCTTATAGGAACAATTTTGCTAGTAACAATTATATGCCGTTTCCTTCTAATGGTGATAATAGCTATCTTGGTAGACATAAAATGCCTAGTGAAGAAAGGATTTTAGAACTTGAAAAGGCTACCAAGAACTTTATGCAGGTGAAATATGAGCAGAACCGGGCTTTCACCAAGACCATGGAGGAGCAATCAGCTCTATTGAGGACTATTAGTCATCAACTTGAAAATTTAAACAGGGCTATTCCTGAGTTGCAAGCTAAGGTTTCCAAAGCTGAAACCGATATTTCATCTTTGTCTAATGTGCAATCTTCTTTGATTAACAGAATGTCCGCTAAGCCTGATCCTTTTGCCACTGCTAATGCTATCTAAGTTAGAATTGATGAAAATGTAAGGATGTTAGCAGAATTGTATGCCGGGTGGGAAAGAGAAGATGAGATGGCTAGAAAGATGAAGGTATGTACCATTACTACCTCTAATAATGTTGTTCCAAATGCTAGTAATCCTCTTACTTTGATTGGTGCAGAGAAAACTCCCACTCCTTGTACTAAAAAGCCCAAAACTGCAAAAACTTTTTCTCAAAATAGTGCTGAAATTTTTCAGAGTGTAGGAGATGATAGCTCTATTTTTTTCAATGATTTTGATGTTGATGGCTGCAATATATCTGAAGTTATTTTGTTCTTATAAAAGCTTGCTTTGAGTCCCAATGCTAGTTCTATAAATGTTGCTTTTACAAAGCATATTACCAATGCTCTCATGAAAATTAGGGATGAAAACTTGAAGCAAAAAAGCTTCTATTCCCAAGAAGTTAGAAGATGGTTGGGAACCCATCATTGATATGCATGTTAATGGTTTTGATTGCCATACTTTATGTGATCTAAGTGCTAGTATTTCTATTATGCCTAGAAAAATTTATGATATGCTTGATTTACCACTGCTTGAAAAGTGTTATTATGATGTTCCTATTGCTGATGTTGCTAAGGAGAAACCTTTGGGAAGGATTAATGATGTTCTTATTATGGTTAACAATAACCTTGTTCCCGTTGATTTTCTTGTTATGGATGTTGAATACAATGCTTCATGTCCTATTATTTTGGGAAGACCCTTTCTTCGAACTGTAGGTGCCATCATTGATATGAGAGAAGGCACCATCAAATATCAATTCCCACTCAAGAAAGGTATGGAACACTTCCCTATGAAGAGAAAGAAATTACTTTTTGACTCTATTCTTAGAGCAAATTATGAACTTGATGCTTCATCGCTTGATATTACTTGATTTGCACTTTCTGCGCATAGCTCAAAGGCGTTAAAGAAAATCACTTTTGGGAGATAACCCAATGCTTTACTTTTAGTTCTTTTTATTTTATTTGAGTCTTGGAAGTTATTACTACTGTAATAACCACTTCTTATCATTTTTTATTTCGTTGTTGTGCCAAGAGAAACCTCTAATTTGAGTGAGGTAAGATTTGGGGATGTTGTTGTCCTGAAACAGATTTCGGTGCTGCAACGTAAACATTCGTGAAAATTCTTAGAATATCTTTTTGACCTGCGATTTCTTGTGCATATGCCCCAGGTTATATCCAAACTTTCATTAGTTTTACACTTTTTGATTTGAGCAACAGAAAACCCTCGAAAAATTCGACCTTTGTTAGCTGTTTTGTTTTGAAGGATTTCTGCCACTATTTGTGTTTGCCTCTCGATCGCTTTCTTTTTTAGTTCTTTTGATCACGGAACTTTTGGGGAAGTTGCTACAGTAGTATATGCTTTATATGTGGTGGTTTTGAGTTTAAATCTGAACCCAAAAAGGGTTGATTCATTATTATGCTTACACTAATGTTGCTAATAGAATTATGTTGAGTTTTGTATGAAGGAAGTTTTCAAGTGTAGGGATTGGAGAATGATGAGATGAGTTGAAGAATGGACAAAAGCTCAAGCTTGGGGATGCCCCCGAGGCACCCCTTCTTCATCGGCAAAAATCAGGTCACCTTTCAACACACTATATTTTTATTGCTTCATGCACTATGCATTTTTCTTGGAGCGTCTTTACTTTTTTTCAGTTTTGTTTAGTTTTGTTTGTGGCAATAAATGGTTGGACCCCAACAAATTTCTTTTGGAGAAGATGCCTTGCTTTTCATTTGCCAAGAACACTCCGTTTTTCACTCTTATCGTTCAACGAGTGTTCTCTTTTCTGCTATTGCGTTTAGCTTTTATTTTTCGCCTTGATTTTTGTTCAGATCTTGTTATATCTTTGCATCAAGGTGTATTTTGACCTCTGGTCCATGTTGGTATTCATCAAAAGAGTTGTTTTAAAAAGGTTTGAATGGTGTTGGAAAAGAGAAAAAGTTTCATGCAAAAAGTGGTACAAAAAGGAGCTTGTGTAGACTCTGGCTTAGGCTTTTGCATATCGTGCTTGATATCGTTTTGATAGTATGCTTAGTGGTTTTGCTAGAGCATGACTTGTCTCAAATGACTGAGATTGCTTAATGAGCCTTTAAAAAAAATCATGCGTTGTTTTTATTATTTGGAAGCATTAATTTGGTTTTCTCCTTGATGCTTTATTTGGGTTGACTTGGTGCATGCTTACACATGTTTGACTCATACAAAGTCGTCATAAGCCTCTATGATCATTTAGTTTTTGACTTTTGATGCCATTTTATGCTTCTCTTAATGTTGCTTTGTCGCTTTGCATGATTATGGCCGTTATTGCTCTCTTAGTTGGTCGCTCCCAGTCTTTTGCTAGCCCTCATTTTGTATTGATTATGAGCTCTACTCGTGCATCCAACTCCCAAAAACCAAGTTATTCCAAGTGTCCACTATAAATTCCTATGCATGGTATTTGCAAGCCATTCCAAGTAAATTTTCATGTGCTACCTTTCAAAAAAACCTTCAAAATACTTCTCATTTTGTGACACTATTTTCAGCTCATGGGGACGTAGTGGTCGAATTTGCTATCTTCCATATTGTTTCATTCCAAAAAGAAAAAAAGGAAAAAAAAAAGAAAAAAGGCACTCCTCCATGGTATGTGAATGTTGGTGGGCACCCAATGGAATCGATTAGCCATGGTTTGTGAAAGGAAAAAGGTGGGGAGGAGTGCCAAGCTTTACAAAAGAGCACAAAAGTGCCAATCTCTCTCAAAAACTTGCTTCATTTTTGTATGGAAGATAGTAAGAACCCCATTGCCAGTCGTTGACAAAGACAACCACCTCTCAAAACCCAATTTTTATCTCTCTGTTTTACAAATGAAAAGCTCTAGCACATGTTCAATCACTGCTTCCCTCTGCGAAGGGCCTTTCTTTTACTTTTATGTTGAGTCACCACCTTCTACCTTTATGCATCGTCTAAGAGAGCATAGTTGTCATTCTTAGTTTAATGTGCATAGTCCCAAAGTTTATCATTGATTTATTCATGATTTTGGTTTCACTTGTTCTTAAATTATTTGTATCTAGTCGCCCTCTTAAACTTGAAGGTGTCCTATGCATTTATGTTTTGCTATTCCATGAAGGACAAGCTGAAAACCATATGCTATATTTTTCCATATGATTTGAACACACGTTTGACTTTCATTGTTTCATTTTCATGATCTTTCGTTTGTGTTCTTTTTCATGTTATAACATGGTTGCTAAGTTTCTTCTATCAAGACTATGTCTTTCATGCCCATGTTTTTAAGTTCTTTTGATCCCAGCACTCAATGCTTACATAGATGATCAAGATTGTGTTGGTGCATGTCACCTCAAAAATTATTCTTTGTTATCACTTACCTACTCGAGGATGAGCAGGAGTTAAGCTTGGGGATGCTTGATACGTCTCAAACGTATCTATAATTTTTGATGCTCCATGCTTGTTCTTACACCATTTGCTTAGTGTTTTGTTACACTTCGTGGTGTATTTATGCATTTTACGGAACTAACCTATTAACAAGATGCCACAGTGCCAGTTCCCTGTTTTCTGCTGTATTTGTGTTTCAGAAAAGTTACACAGGAAATATTCTCAGAATTGGATGAAATAAAAGCCAAACCTCCTAATATTTACCGAAGCTTCCAGAAGACCGAAGAGGAGACGGAGAGGGGCCGGGGGCCAGCCTCACCACCAGGGTGCGTGGCCTAGCCCCTGGCCGCGCCCACCTATGGTGAGGGCGCCCTGGTCCACCTCTGACGCTGCACCTTCGCCTATGAAGACCCCCCCCCCCCCGACGGGAAAAACCTAAAGACCCAATCAATTTTCCAGAAACACATCGCGATCCGCCGTCGTCGTCGACCCGAGATCAGGAGGGTCCAGAAGCTCTTCCCGGCACCCTGCCGGAGAGGGGAATCGCCACCGGAGGTCTTCTTCATCGCCATGCTTGCCTCCGGCGTGATGAGTGAGTAGTCTACCTTGGACTATGGGTCCATAGCAGTAGCTAGATGGTTGTCTTCGCCACCATGTGCTTCATGTTTAGATCTCGTGAGCTGCCTTACATGATCGAGATCACCTTTATGTAATTCTACATGTTGTGTTTGTTGGGATCCGATGAATATTGGTGTTATATTAAGTTGATGTGCTGAATATTATCTTATGTTATCTCTATGTTGTTTATGATCTTGCATGCTCTCCATTGTTAGTAGCTATCTTGTCCACACAGATACTAGTGACTCCAAGAGGGGGTATTTATGCTCGATAGTTGGGTTCATGCCTCTATTTAATCTGGGGGAGTGACAGAAACCTCTAAGGTTGTAGATGTGATGTTGCCACTAGGGAGAAAACAACATTCTTGTGTCCAAGGACATTCGTTTTGTTTACATTACACACTTTGCTTAATGCAGATATCTGTTGTTCGCAACTTAATACTCGAGGGGTGTTCAGACGATATCCCCGCGAGTGGATTATTAGTCATAGATGCAGTTGGATGGCGGTCTATGTATTTTGTTGTAATGCCCAGAGTAAATCTCATAGTGATCCTCGTGACATATGCACATTATCTTTATTCTATCAATTGCCCAACTGTAATTTGTTTACCCAGCATGTTGTTATTTATCTTATGGAGAGACACCACTAGTGAACTATGGACCCCGGTCCACTTTCCTTTACATTGCTATTACTGTTTACTTTTACTCGCACTGTTTACTTTCTCGCATACTACTATTGTTTTCCACTCGATACGCTCAATCCTTTGTTTACAACAAACCGGTGAGATTGACAACCTCATCGTAAGTTGGGAGCAAAGTTCTTGGTTGTGTTGTGTGCAGGTTCCATGTTGTTGCTGGTGCAAAGCAAAGCCCTGGATGAGACTCCTTATAAATTGTCCGGAGCTGTCGCGAAGCTAGCAGGCATCACCTTCTGAAGTTTGGCTTTTTCCTACTGGTTCGATAAACCTCGATTTCTTATTGAGGGAAAGACTTGCTACTGTGCTCATCATACCTTCCTATTGGGGTTCCCAACTGGGTGGTTATCCTGCCCGCATTAGTGCTCCTGGTCTCCTTATTCTATAAAACCCTATCATAGTCCGGTAAGGACAATGTTTAAAGAAGCAAATGGATGCAATGATGCAATGATATGTAATGCATGGTGATTCGTTTACTTTATTTACCTATTGGTATGTTTTACCCAAGACTTTGCATTATTGGTGTGTTTTACCCAAGACTTTGCATTATAAGAACTTAGTTCAATTATTGGAATAGTTTATAACTAATATTGAAACAATAATTAAACTAGTTTTAAATTTGTAAAGGATGGTTCATTAAAGTAAAGGTTTTAACTTGTAATCTTTTAATTATGAACAACAAGATTATTGGGTTTTTGAAATTACACAGAAACAAAGTAATTTAAGCTAAAGGAATAACTTAGGAATATATTTTGTTTCAATACTTAATTATTTACTCAAAAAAGTTGTTCAGATACTTTTAAAACTAAAGTAAGAACAATTATGAAAATTAGATTCATTTAAGGGTGTTATATAAGAAATTGATGTGTTTATATTGTTTTTAGAAAACTTATGGAGTTTTAAAGATTAAGTAAAGCATTAGTAATTAAATAAGTATTTCAAAGAATTTTTGAAATATACATAACCCTTTAAGTGTTTAATTGACCAAAATTATTTGAATCTGGTTTAAATTATACAAAAGGTTTTTAAACACTTAATCTTATTTGAAAATATTGTTTAAGGCCTTTTGAATTTTCAATTAACTGAATTTGGGCCTTGGCCCACTCGCCAACCCAGCCCAGTTGGTTGGGTCTAACTCAATCGGACTGGTACTGGGTCGGTCAAATCAACCCAGCCAGACCCCTCTCTCTCCCCTCTCTTCTCCTGTGCTCTCCCCTGCGACTGTAGTCGCCTCCACCGTCGCCTTCAAATCATGGCCAACTTCGGTAGTTTCCGCCGCCGCCACCAGGGGCAAAGGATGCGCCTCGACGCCACCTACTATCGCCTCTAATCGGATTTGAGAAATGCCCCCTCTGCGAGGAGATCCCCTACTCTTCCTGACTAGGGTTTCGACACCTCGGTCAAGCCTGGGCCTCGCCACGGTGGCGCTGGCTCACTCCGGTGTGGTGAGCTACTGTGATGCTACTGGTGGCCGAGTAGGTGCGGGTCGAAGCATCCCAGGTGGGGCTGCTCCCCGTGCCGCCGGTGCCACCGCCGGTGAAGTCGTCCCCAGGCCGCGCCTGGTTGGCCGCGTGAGCTCTGCCTCGCCATGCCAGCTAGGTAAGCACCTGGGCGCTGGTGAGTGATCTCTACCCCCTTCTCACTCCTCTCTTCTACTCCCTCTGGCATTTGACTCTGGCCCATTTGGTTATGCTCTACTGTGCTCCTACGATTGCCAGTTCCTGAGCTAATTATGTTTCATTTAGGCTTGTGATGATGCTCTAGTGGATTAGATGTCTTTGTTGTTCCACACTTGTGGAATTTCAGTTTACTGAAGCTCCCCACCTGTCAGTACTGCATTCGGATAGTAGTGTTGTTGCAAGCTATGTTGTGCTAGGCAACCTCTCTGGCCAACTGTGAAATGTTGCAATGTTGCAACCATCAGTGATGCTCTGATCTTGCCTATACAAGATCCTGTAATGATGATAGCTTTTAGTTTTCAGAACTAGGTTATCTGAATTTATTTAACAGTATAAATGAACTGAATGTTTTTCAGTGATGATTATTTAGACCCTTTGTTGGTGACAAGGGTATAGATAATAGACCCCGACAGTTAAGTACCCCTGTGGCCCGTTAAGCTAGGCCCAGTTGTAACGCTAGTCGAAATACGAGTTCATGTCGTATGTCGATATTGTAATCTGTGTCGGATCCCTCCCGATCCTTGAGACCTGGCCACCTATATATAGGGGCCAGGAGAGGACGGTGAGGGACAGATTGAAAGCAAGCCAGGTTTACACCCACGTTCACTTTCGATACACACCTTGTTTGACTGATTTTACCTTCGAGTTCATCTGACGCCCTATCTCCCCGATCCTAAGTCCTTCATCTAGGACATTTGTCGAGTTAACCCTCATCAATTGGCGCCGACCGTGGGGACTCTGGGCATTGGAATCATGAATTCGACGGCTTTTTCGCTTTTAGCCAACAGCAATCCGGAAGTCGACGAAATCCATATACCCTTCGGAACCGTCAATTTTCAACCTCACCAGTCAAGTTTCACGCAAGTATTCGAGAACATGGACGAAGATATGGATTTGACGATCGGAAGTCTAAACTTTCGTGTCGGATCACTAGGTTCGATTCGCCTTTCAGATCCAGCGAAACCGGGTTCATCGGCAAGTGAACCCAAGACAGTAGCAATGTCAGAATCATCAGAAGGCTCTTCCAGCGAGGTAAACTCGCCGGTCAGCTTCGCAGAAACAGAAGAAGGAAAAATCGCAGGAGGCGACGAAACCATGGAGAATTTCGACTTGGAAGTCCAACTTGAAGATCTCATGATCTGCCACGACGACACTTCAAACAAATCAACAGATACCTGGAAGACAGGATTAGAGCTTCATGAAGATGACTGTTCGAATTTCTCAAGCTTCAACAACAAACTCGACAATCGATACCAAGTACTCGCCATTGTAGGAGACAACTCAGAAGAACTTGATGAAAACAACAATCCAGTGCTCAACCCAGCAAACGTAAACAGAGGAGCAAATTATTTAGCAGAAGGAGAAACTGCAGATTCCCTTGCAACTACGGAGAAAGTTCGACTATCAATCGACGAGTGGAGAACAATCAAGACAGCTGTGGAGCACGGCATGCCAATACCAACAAACGCCAACAAGAACATGATTTTAGGGTATCACTACACCTTAAGACAGCTGTCGAAGCAACAAGCAAAGGAAAAGATTGAAATATAGAAGAGAAAAGACTCAGCCATTGCAGCAAGCGACGCTGCTCGCAGAGCATGTAGCGACACATCATACACAAATGGCAAAAGACATCGTCGGCACGGATCAAGGTTCGAAAACCTCGAGTATTCAGAAAGGCAAAGCCTCTCCAAAAACCTCGACTCGTCCTTCCTATCGGTCGACGAGCAAGGAAACATTATACCAAAAACTCCTGAAGCAGCACTGGTGGCAGCTCAAGCATACCTACATACAACACGACCAAATCTAGGAGACCCGAGGGAACATATGCACCGGGCAGCACTAAATGGATTGAAGATGGTAGGCAACAAATTATCAGCAAAAGAAGAGTAGGCATATCGCAACAAAGGAACCATAAGCCAAGATCACCACGCCGTCACAATAGTCCTCGGCACAGAAGCGACAGTCGACGATCTAGAACACCATCACCAAGGCGACACAAAAGCCCGAAGTATAGAGGAACCTGAAGATCCAGGTCTCCAAACAAGACATACGATTACAAAGACAACGAAAAGGAGATGGGGGCATCATGCTTTACCCACAGGGTTCGCACCACGCCAGTACCCAAAGGTTTCAAACTACCCCATGATCAGCAAAAGTATGATGGATCCCAGGAGCCACAGTCATGGCTCTCGGATTATCTGCAAGCAGTAAAAATATTGGGAGGAACCAAGGAAACTGCTATGCAAAGTTTGCAATTACACCTCACCGGCGTGGCAAGGTCATGGTTGAGCAAATTAGAAAAAGAAACAATTGTAAGCTGGGAAGAGCTCACAAAGCAATTCATGAGTAACTTCAAGTCGACATATAAGCGGCCAGCATCCATAGAAGAAGTCAAAGCCTGCGTACAGCAATGCAATGAGACATTAAGGGCGTATATCCAAAAATGGAGCATCATCAAAAATTCGGTAGTCGAAGTTTCAGACGAAAGAGCAATAGATGCATTCATAGTCGGGTTAAGGCGAGGAGACCTAGTCGAAGAGATGGGCAGAATCAAGCCGAAAACAGTATCAGATTTAATGGATATAGCAAACAGATTTGCAGACGGAGAAGATGCGTGCAACAACAAACGGACACGATCGCCAGAGGATGATAGAGGAAACAGATATGGAGGCCAAAGGAGGAGATCCCGCAATTAAGATAACTACGGCTCTCACAGCCAGGTGGCCGCAGGGTACAAGGACAATAGCTACCAAGGGAACAACCGTAAAAGCTCGGGATATCATAGCTACGGAAAAGAATACTACAAAAAGTTTCAGACAAGAGAATCCAGAGAGTAAAACCCATCACTAGAAGATATGCTAAACGGACCATGTCACATGCACTCCGCGTTTGTTGATGGGAAACAAGTATCCAGGCATGCGATGAAAGATTGCACAACGTTCTTGAAACTACAGGAAGCAGCACTAAACAAGCAAGCCGAAGCAAAACGGCGAGGATACGAAGGAAACACAAGCAGCGCACCTGCAAGTCAACAAGGAAACAATGGAGTTCGTCAAGGTCAGGACCAGCCGAACCAGGGACGCGATGACGATGGAGGATATGTTCCATCCAAAGGGTACATCACAGCAATGATACAGCCTGTGCCAAAGTCGAACAAAGAGGAAAAAAGCTATACTCGCCAAGTTAACCTAGCAGTAACCTCGCCTCCAGCAACAACGGAATATCTACACTAGTCAGAGCAACCCATAGAATTCAGCAGAGATGATCACCCCATAACAGTACCTCAGCCAGGAAACACGCCTTTGGTACTCAAAGCCCAAATTGGGACATACGATGTCAACAGAGTATTCATGGATGCAGGAAGCGACATAAATCTTGTATATGCGAAGACCCTACGAGCAATGCACATTTCATTGGAGTTCCTAAAACCAACTGACTGTTCCTTTCACGGAATCATCCCAGGGAGCGCTAATTATCCACTTGGTCGAATAGCACTCAACGTTTGCTTCGGAAATCGGCAAAACTATAGAGGAGAAAAGCTCAACTTCAAAGTCATGGACTGACCATCATAATATCACGCGATCCTCGGACGACCCGCGTTTTAGTACCTCACTATACGTATCTGGTACTCAAAATGCCAAGGCCGAAAGGAATCATCACAGTTAAAGGAAGCTTCGAACTCTCAGATCTATGCGACAAGGAATTCCACAAGATGGCTCAAAACTTCGGCATGATGGCAAACTATGGAGAACCCAAAGACAAGGCAAAAAACTCGACTACAGGAGCCGCACAACAACTCGAAGGGCACCCAGCAGAACCGGAGGTGAAAAAACTGCGGGTACAGCCGTCAGAACAAGACAAACTTACAGGAGAAGAAGAGAAGACCTCGACGACATAGGCAAAAAATTACGTCAAAGAATGGAGTAGAAAAACAAGGCTGTAAAAGCCACGAGCTATTCCAGGGCAATGCCCTCTAGATCCAGAACACAGGTCATTGGCCGGATCTCTTGGGTCACCCTATGTATCTTACATTATAAGCATAAATAAAGACAAAGTTCCTCCTATTCGAGTTTGTGCGTCTTTAAACAAAAATTGTGGCAAACGCACCAAAATTCACAAAGGTAAACGCTCTGAGAATAAAAAAAATTGACAAAAGAAGTTAGAAAACAAAAACTCTCGCGTTCAATACACAAAGTACACATACAACATGAGCATCACAACATTGGGTTATCAGAATCGTCCACCCCTAGGGGGTCCAAATAATGATGCTCACGGAAAAATGTGGCATCCTCTCGAAGCAACCTAGCTATGATCCTCCTTGCTGGTTGAAGGGTAGCCTCCAGATGAACTCGCAAACTAGCTCCCCCTGAAGGAAAACTCAGTGACATAGAACTATAATTGAGCCTCGGATGCCACTTACGTGTCCACCCAAGAGCAAAATTGGCGTCGGCCACCAAGTTGAGCTCTATCAGCCGATGAATTCGCTGACTAGATCTAAAAGCGTCGAGTAGCTGCGGAAAGCTTCTAGGCAGAGGATTGCGAGGGAGCATGATAGAATACATGGTCGTCAAAGATCTTTGACAACCATCAACTGCTTCTCCAATGTGCTGAGCACGATTGACAAGGGTATAGCTAATAGATCCCGTTAGTTGAGTACCCCTGAGGCCCGTTAAGCTAGGCCCAATTGTAATGATAGTCGAGTACGAGTTCTTACCGTATGTCGATATTGTAATCTGTGTCGGACCCTACCCGATCCTCGAGACCTGGCCACCTATATAAAGGGGCCAGGAGGGGACGGTGTAGGCTAGATTGAAAGCAAGCCAGGTTGAACACCCAAGTTTACTTTCGACACACACCTATTTCGACTAACTTTACCTTCGAGTTCATCCGACGCCCTATCTTCCCGATCCTAAGTCCTTCATCTAGGACATTTGTCGAGTTAACCCCTCGTCAATTGGCGCCGATCGTGGGGACCTTGGGCGTTGGAATCATGAATTCGACGGCTTTTTCGCTTTTAGCCAATAGCAGTACAGAAGTCGACGAAAATCAAGAGATAGAGTTGACAATCGGAAGTTTAGGCATCCTCATCGGGCCATCGGGTTCATCTCGCCTTTCAGATCCGACGAAACAAGATCCGTCGGCAAGTGAGCCCGAAACAATAGTAATGATGGAATATTCTGAAGGCTCTTCCAGCGAGGTAAACCCGCCGGTCAGCCTAGAAGAAGTGCAAAAAGGAAAGATCGCAGAAGACAACGAAGAAAAGGAAAATTTCGACGCAGGAGTCCAACTCGACGATCTCATGATCTGCTTCGATGATATTTCAGACAAGTCAACAGATACATGGAAGACAGGATTAGAGCTTTCTGAGGATAGTAACTCGATCTTCTCAAGCTTCAAGGGTAACATCGGCAAACAATGCCAGGTGCTCGCCATTATAGGAGATAACTCAGAAGAATTCGACGAAAACGACAATCCAGTGCTAAACCCGGCAAATATCGACAGATGAGCAAATCACCTAGCAGAAGGGCAAGCACCAGAATCCCTCACAACCAGGGAAAAAATTCAACTATCAGTCGACGAATGGAGGATAATAAGAGAAGCCGTAGAACACGGCACACCAATACCATCAAATTCCAGCAAAGACATGCTTTTGGGGTATCATTATGCCCTAAGGCAGCAGGCCAAGCAATTAGCAAAGGAGAAAATAGAGATACAAAGAAGAAAAGATTCAGCCATTGCAGTTAGCGAAGCTGCTCGTAAAGCACGAAGTGACGCATCATATAGTAACGCAAGGAAAAATCGTCGACACGGCTCAAGGTACGACAACCTCGAGTACTCCGACAGGCAAAGTATCTCCAAAAACCTCGACTCGTCCTTTTTATCAGTCGACGAGCAGGGGAATATCCTACCAAAAACCCCTGAAGCAGCATTAGTAGCAGCGCAAGCATATCTGCTTACAACTCGACCAAGTCCAGGAGATCCTAGGGAACATATGCATAGAGCAGCATTGAACGGACTCAACATGGTGGGCCACAAGCTATCAGCAAAAGGAGAAGAAACATATCATCACAAGGAAGTGAGTAAAGCAAGGTCACCTCGCCATCACAATAGTCCTAGGCGCAGAAGCAGCAAGCACCGATCTCGATCGCCATCACCAAAACAACACGGTGGAACTCGAAGATCGTGATCCCCAAACGAAAAACGCGACTATGAAGGCGACGAAAAAGAGATGGGGGCATCGTGCTTTACCCGAAGGGTTCGCACTACTCCAGTTCCCAAGGGATTCAAGTTACCTCATGATCAGCAAAAGTACGACGGGTCACAAGAACCACAATCGTGGCTATCAGATTATCTACAAGCAGTGCAAATACTAGGAGGAACCAAAGAAACAGCAATGCAAAGTTTGCAGCTACACCTCACCGGCGCAGCAAGGTCATGGTTGAGCAAACTAGAGAAAGAAACTATTGGAAGTTGGGAAGACCTCACAAAGCAATTCACAAGCAACTTTAGATCGACATATAAGCGGCCAGCATCAATAGAAGAAGTCAAAGCGTGTGTACAACAACGCGACGCAACACTGCGGGCATACATCCAAAGATGGAGTCTTATAAAAAATTCAGTAGTCGAAGTTTCAGAAAGAGCAATAGATGCGTTCATCATTGGATTAAGGCGAAGAGACCTAGTCGAAGAGATGGGAAGAATCAAGCCGAAAACAGTGTCAGACCTCATGGATGTAGCAAACAGATATGCAGATGGAGAAGACGCATGCAACAACAAACGGACGCGATCCCCAGAAGACGATAGAAGAAATAGATATGGAAGTCAAAGGAGACGGTCCAGAAATTACGACAACTACGGCCCACATAGCCAAGTCGCCGCAGGATACAAAGACAACAGCTACCAAGGAAGCGATCGAAGAAGTTCAGGATATCGAAGCTACGGAAAAGAGGACTATAAAAAAATTCCCCGCAAGAGAATCCAGAGAATACAACCCTTCGCCAGAAGATATGCTCAACGGACCTTGTCATATACACTCAGCGTTCGTCGATGGGAAGCGAGTATCAAGGCACGCAATGAAAGATTGCACAATATTCTTAAAACTGCAAGAGGCAGCGTTAAACAAGCAAACCGAAGCAAGGCGACAAGGATTTGAAGGAAGCAACAACCCTCCGACAAAACAGCAAGGAAACAACGGAGCTCCTCAAGGACAAGACCAGCAAAACCAGGGACACGACGACGACGAAGGGTACGTTCCATCAAAAGGACACATCACAGCAATGATACAACCTGTGCCCAAGTCGAACAAAGAAGAGAAGAGTATAGCTCGACAAGTCAACCTAGCAGTCATCTCACCTCCAGCCACAACGGAGTATCTGCACTGGTCAGAACAACCAATTGAGTTCAACAGAGAAGACCACCCTATAACAGTACCTCGGCCGGGAAACGCGCCTTTGGTACTCAAAGCTCAAATCGGCGCGTATGATGTCGACAGAATATTCATGGACGCAGGGAGTGGAATTAACCTGATATACGCAAAAAAACTCCGAGCAATGCATATATCACTAGAGTTCCTGAAGCCAACAGATTGTTCCTTCCATGGGATCGTGCCAGGAAGTGCCAATTACCCACTGGGTCGAATAGCACTCAATGTTTGCTTCGGCAACCGACAAAATTACAGAAGAGAAAAGCTAGACTTCGAAGTCATGGACTAGCCATCTCAATATCACGTGATCCTCGGACGACCCGCGTTTTCGCGATTCATGGCAGTGCCTCACTATACATATTTGGTACTTAAAATGCCAGGACCAAGAGGAATAATTACAGTGAAAGGAAGTTTTGAAGTTTCAGATATCTGCGACAGGGAGTTCCACAAGATGGCGCAAAACTTCGGTATGATAGCCAACTACGCAGAGAAGGCGAAAAGCATGACTACAGTGGGTGTCAAGTTACTCGAAGGACATGCTGCGGAGCCCGAGATGAAGAAACCACGAGTGGGAGCATCAGGAGAGGACAAAAAAACAGGAGAAGAAGAGAAAGCTATGACGGCATAAGCATCAAAGCACAACAGAGTAGAAGAATAAGGTTGTAAAAGCCACGAGTTATACCAGGAGCAATGCCCTCTAGATCCCGAACACAGGTCATAGGCCGGATCTGTTGGGTCACCCCATGTATCTTACATTACAAGCATAAATAAAGACAAAGCGTTCCTCATATTCGAGCTTACGAATCTTTCAAAGGGAAAAATGCGGTAAACGCACGACTCATGCAATAACGCTCTGAGAACAAACTTTTCGACATCAAAGTCGCGAAATAAAACACTCTCGCGTTACACACAAAAACGTATTACAACATCGGGTTGTTAGAGTCATCCACACCCAAAGGGTCTAAATAGTGGAACTCGTGGAAGAACGCGGCATCTTCTTGCAGTAGCCTGGCTATAATTCGTCGGGCAGGCTGCAAGGTACTCTCGAAGTGTACCCGAAGGCTAGCTCCACCCGGAGGGTAGCTCAGCGACATAGAACTATAATTGAGTCTTGGTTTCCACTTGCGTATCCACCCAAGAGCAAAATTGGCACCTGCCACTAAGTTCAGTTCTATCAACCGATGAATTCGCTGGCTGGATCTAAAAGTATCAAGGAGAAGTGGGAAAGTAGCAGGTAGAGGATTGCGAGGAAGCATAACAGAGTGCATAGTTACGAGAGATCTTCTGCAGCCATCCACCACTTCACCAACGTGCTGGGCACGGTCCTGAAGCAATACAACAGCACTCCGGCGTCGAGGATCAGACCACAAGTTTTCAACACCTGCGGACATTTTCTCTAGGGCCGCATTTCGCTCGGTAACCCGACGATCTTCAGCAGCAAAATCTAAACAAGTGCCTACGAGGGCAAGAGGATATCATAAAAACAACAGTGGAGCAAAAAGAGAGAAAAGATAAGTCGAAGGGAAACTTACATCGCAACATCTCGCAGGCGGATTCGATAATGCCAAGGAGAAAAGAATTGCATTCCTCGTGATGCAAATTTTTTGCCGTCAAGCTGGACACCTTATCATCAAGAATAGATACCTACTTCGTCAAATTAGAAGTCTTGCTGGCTTTGTCAAATGCCATCTGAGCTTGGCGCTTGGCCAAAGTCAAGCGAGCTTCAAGATCAGAAATCCTTAAAGAGTACTCTGCGCATTGACTGCATTGACTAGGGGGCGGCAAAATCGTCGAGTCGAATGCACGGGCAGCGGAATGAGCAGGCCCGCCAGTCAAGGGATCGTTGGTATGCATCGACTGGAAGTCAAAAGAAAATAGAGAATAAACATTTCAGAGAGGCAGCACAAGATTTCATATGAAGAAAATATATTTACACAAGTGCAAAACCCTTTGGCTAAAAGATCTCGGGTTGCACGCAACTAAAGATTATTACATTCAAAAGAAGAAATTGAAAGCTGCAGAGGAGCCGAAGTCTACGCCACCTCAGCATTTTGCTCCGTGGCAGAAGAGGGCATGGCAAATCCGTCGCCAGAAGTCGACGGAGGTACAGGCACTTCCATCGTTGGAGCCGATGTAGTAGATGCCGCGAAGGCTGCAGAAGGAGAAATAATCACCGCCAGTGCAGGCGCTAACTTCTTCGCCTTCTCGATGAAAACCTTCATCTCATCGCGGGTGCGGCCATGGGGAGAGCTCACCTTCTCCCAGTCAAAGTCCGCGCCATGAGCAAAAGAAAGCGCAATGGCACCCTCAGCGCCACACTTAAGAGAGAGCCCCTTCAGCTGGAGGATCGGGTCTTCAACTGTATCGAAGGACTTGGCAAGATTCTCCAAGTTATCCTTCGGGACTTCTGCCTTCTTCTTCGGCCACAACCCAACGAACAACCGCGACAGAACGCGGCTAACCAACTCAAAAATCTCCTGGATAGATATCCAGTTTGCCTCGAGTAGGTTAACCGCGGTCAGCAAAGGATCATCACCCGATAGCAAAGATGAAGGAGACACCTTGGTAAATCCTGCGCGGCAAAGGAAGTCAAAAAGAAAGAAGTAAAGGAATGAATTGGTTAAGATCAACAAACATAACAAGAAGTCGAAATAGAAGGCAAGACGAAGCACTTACTTTCAGCAGAGGTAGAAATTGTGTGAAGGCGCTCCATTATGGCCTGCTCTCATTGAGCGTGCTCCCTGTTGGCATCGGCCAAAGCTTTTTCAGCCTTTTTCGCCTTACCAAGCACTGATTTTTGCGACTTCTCAGCGCTTGCTTTGGCAGCAGCCGCAATATCATATGCCTTCTGCGAGGCACTAAGCTCAGCCTCCAATGATGCGATTCGGGCATTGGTTGTCGCTAGAGCAGCTGCAGTGGAAGAAGAAAGGAAGTCAGATAAACAGCAAAAGATAAGCGTGGAAGAAAAACCACGACTGGATATAGAACACACCTTCGGAAGCTTTCGCAACCTTTAGGTACTCAGCACATTCGGTGCCCAAGGCGACGAATCTCTCCAATAACGCCTGAAGAGAAAGAGCGTGTAAGAAGCACAAGTGTATGCAAGGGAAATAAAACAGGGAAAATTGCTTACATCATGGGGGGAAGCCGAGGATTCATGGGCTTCTAGAGAGGCATCAGGTTCTTTGGCCTTCTTCAAGCGCTTGAGGTTTTGGGGCATAGGAACCTTCTTTACAGAGGCCCTGGTAACCCTAGGCGCAATTACTTGGGCAGGGGCCTCATCATGAACTGCAGGGGGAATTGAAGGAATAGCTGTAGCAGCTTTCGGCGGCTCTTCGTCATCTCTACACGAAGCAAAAAAGTTATGTGTAACACGATAGAAACAAGGCAAAAGAAGTGCAATTGAAGAACTCGAATAAACAACGCTTACGATGCCAGGAGGTCGAAGTACTCCTCATCTTCTATAGGAGCAGAGGTCTTATCAGCCGCTGCAGAAGTCGAAGAAGCAAATTCTTTGACTCGCTTCCTTTTCTTGTCAACACCAGCATCTTCAGCAGGCACGGAGGGAGATGATGTCGACGAGCTCGTTTCCTCTTCCGACTCTTCGGCATCATCCCCATCCTGATTATCGTCAGCCTCGGGGGCTTCAGATACAGATGAGGCCAGATCAGCTGGAAGGATCCCTGCCTCTGGAAGAGGAGGGTGCGAAACAAGGAATTGGTGACCCTGCATATAAAATAAGTCAGCAGAGTACAAAGGCAAACGTAAGTCGAAGCAAACAAAAATCGACAACAAGTGAACACAAAGATGCATACCTCGGGTAAAGGGTGCACGGAGTCGAAGTAGTCAGCGGTTAAGTCAGCAACCGCATGATCCTTGGTAAGCTTGGTAAGGCTCCTAACTCGCTTGTCGACATCTTTTTTCTCTATCAAATCTTCAGAGACGCGAGTAGGATCTTCCAAGCCAGAGTAATTCCAGAACTTGGTGAGGCGGTGCTGCAAGGGTTGAACTCGACATTGTATGAAGAACGCCATGAGTTGGATACCCGACAAAGCTCCTCCTTGGCCTCCTTTCAAAGCTTGAATGCGAGATAGAAGAGGAAGAACTTGTGCTATCTCCGCATCTGAGGGAAGCGCATCCCACGAAGCCAATTTCTTCACTTCCTTGGAGGCTTCGAAAGGGGCTAAACCGTATTGGTCTTCAGGGGAGGCTTTGCAATCTTTGATATAGAACCATTTGGTTCTCCACCCCTGGACAGATGCAGCAAAGGAAAACTTGAGGTACTGCGCTTCAGGGCGCACAGAGACAACGGCTCCGCCCAATTCAGGCTTTCTAGCCAGGGAAACATTGGGGCGAAGCCGAAAGATTGACCTCCAGAGAAGAAAGTGGGGCTCAATGCCCAAGAATGACTCGCAAAGAGTCACGAAACACGCAATGTGCAGAAGAGAGTTAGGTGTGAGCTGGTGAAGCTGCACACCATAAACAAAGAGAAGCCCACGAAGGAACTCGTGGGCAGGAAGAGAAAGACCACGGAGGAGGAAAGCGAGGAACATTACCCGATAACCACTCGGGGGCTCCGGGATCCGCTCAGTACTGGGAAACTTGATGGAATCCTGGGCGGAGATGAGGCCATCTGCCCTGGCTTTCTCCACCTCCTTCGGCGTGATGGCAGAGCGTACAAACTTGGTGGCAGAGGAGTTCTTGGCCATGGTGTTCTTGGTGGCTAGGTGCTTCACGCGCATCTATCGCACCGCGCTCGGGGGCTATGCACGAATGGAAAGAGGAGCAGAGATTAGCAATGGAGGCGGCGGAGGGAACGAGCTGGTAAACAGTAAATCCCCCACTACGCCCCTTATATAACTTCTGGGAGAAGGATCGTGGGCTGAGACGTGGCGCATAGAGCGGAAACGGCAGCCCACTAACGGTCAAAAATCATGAAAATTACAGTGTTGCCCATAAAACGGTTCGCACTCATACAGAGTGACGTGTTCATTGACATCATAAAGAAGTTGATATAAGAAAAAAGAAGGATGGCACCGACAAGTACAAAATTTATAGACAAGATTATATGTGAAGGATTTTTTATTATAGCCTTAGGGGGGATATTGAAAGTATCTCGAGTTGAAGTATGATGGACCACATTATATTTTGAGCCTATACTCGAAAGAGTCTTTTTCGACTATAGCCTCGGGGGCTACTCCCATCGGGAGCGCTGAGCGCGCACCCGATGATATTTCTTGGTAAAGCATTAAAATTGGAAAAGTGCAGGAGTGTTACTCCCATCGGGCGCGAATTTTATGGTTGTAGAAACCCGAATATTTTCAGTCAAAATTTGACTGCGACATGAGATTCTCGAGTTACGTTATCGCAACGCAACTCGAATGCCGTGACTTGTCACGAAGGTAAGACCCCGAGATCCGTCCTGTGTGGCCTGGTATACGCACATGGATGCGCTCTGCTGGTATGTATCCGTGTCTATGATGCGAAGAAAATCCTAGTGGACGCACTGGGTACCCTGAGAATCACTGGGATTCATTCTTTGTAAGTCCTAAATGCGGCAGAAGAGTGGGTTTGACCGGTATCCCGAATTCAAGTCCAAGGGGATTGAATTTGAAGTAGGTGACAAGTATCTGTTCCAGCAGTTAACTGACCTCTTGATCCGTCAGAGTTGTTAGGCTTGTTCATCAAAACCCCTTGCGAGCAAATTATCATGAACATAAGTCGAAAGACCGAATCGAAGATTTGAAGATATGAAGAAGTCGAAGAATTGATCAAGTCGAAGATTTGAAGATTAGAGATTCAACCCGAATCTACAATTCTGGTAGAATCTCAGGGGCTACTGACAAGGGTATAGCTAATAGATCCCGTTAGTTGAGTACCCCTGAGGCCCGTTAAGCTAGGCCCAATTATAATGATAGTCGAGTACGAGTTCTTACCGTATGTCGATATTGTAATCTGTGTCGGACCCTACCCGATCCTCGAGACCTGGCCACCTATATAAAGGGGCCAGGAGGGGACGGTGTAGGCCAGATTGAAAGCAAGCCAGGTTGAACACCCAAGTTTACTTTCGACACACACCTATTTCGACTAACTTTACCTTTGAGTTCATCCAATGCCCTATCTCCCCGATCCTAAGTCCTTCATCTAGGACATTTGTCGAGTCAACCCCTCGTCAACGATCTTGAAGAAGCACAATGGCACAACAGCATCGGGAATCAGACCACAAACTGTCGATTCCCTATGATGCTTTCTCGAGAGCCGCAATTCACTCAGAAACCTGACATGTCTCCTCAACAAAGTCCAGGCAAGTACCTGAGATAACGAAAAGGTATTAGCTAGCAACAGTGGAATAAAAGGGAAAAGAGGAAGGCTGCAAGGAACCTTACATCGCAACATCTCACAGACGGACTCGACGATACCAATAAGAAAGGAGTCGCATTCTTCGAGATGCACGATTTTGGCCATCAGACCCGACACCTTATCCTCAAGTACGGATATCTGTTTCATAAAGCCACAAGATTTGCTGGCCTTGTCCAAAGCAAGCTACGCCTGGCGTTTCATCAAGGATAAACGACCCTCAAGGTTTGAAATCCTTAGCGAATATTTTGTACATTGACAAGAAGGATGAGGAGGCGAAGAAGCTCCGGAGTCGAACATATTAGCAAGAGATGAAGCCTGATCATGACCCGACGATACACCAACATGCGCAGGCTGGAAGCCAATAGAAAGAAAAAGACAACATCTCAGAAACTCAGTCCAAGCGTGACATTTCATAAAAGAAAAGTATTTACAACGAGTACAGGTCCCCTGATTGACTCTCGGGCAAAATATAAATAAAGTTTACTACATCAAAAGAAGTGAAGGCTACGAAGGAATACTAAAGTCTAAGCCACCTCAGCAGCAGGCTCCATGGCAGAAGTAGGCGCAGAAGAGGTAGCACCAGCGTTGGGAGGAGGCATCGATCGACTTGTCACCGGAGTTGAAGAAACTGGCGTAGCAAAGGTCGAAGAAGCCGTCGAAGGAGAAATTATCTATACGATGCCTAGAGCGTACTTCTTCGCCTTCTCGAAGAAAACCTGCAGCTCCGAAAGAGGTCGACCGCGGGAAGAGCTCACCTTCTCCCAGTTAACCTCCTCACCATACGCATAAGTAAGCGCAATGGCCCCCTCCGCACCTCGCTTCATGGAGCGCCCCTTCATCAAAAGGATAGGATCTTCGGGGGTGTCATACACCTTTGCAAGCTTCTTCAAATCAGCATCTGGCACGTCCTCTTTCTGCTTGGGCCACAACCCGACGGAAATCCGCGTTAACACGCGACTAGCCAGCTCAAAAATCTCCTGGATAGATATCCAGTTCGATTCCAGCAAGTTAACCGCGGCCAGTAGAGGATCATCGTCCGGCTGCAAGGGCGCCAAAGACACCCCAGTATGTTCTAAATAACAAAGGGGACAAAGACAGAAAATAAGAAAGCAGTATGAGAATTGGCAAACGAAAGAAGAAGGGAAAAAGCATGGTATTTACCTCCAGCAAGAGCCAAAATTTTATTGAGGCGTTCAGTTACGGCTTGCTCCCTCTGGATACGACCCTGATTAGCATCAGCAAGTGCTTTCTCCACTTTTTTTGCCTTAGCCAATGCTGTCTTAGTGGACTTCTCAGCAGCGGTTTTGGCAGCGGCGGCAGCATCAAAAGCCTTTCTGGAAGCTTCGAGTTCAGCTTCCAGAGACGATATGCGAGCTTTAGCTGCCGACAAAGCATCTGCAGCACAAGTAGGGAAAAGAAAGTCGAATAAAGAAACAGAGAAAGGTACTCGAGACAGGCAAAACATAGGAAAGAAGGTTACCCTGAGAAGCTCTCATAGCTTTCAAATATTCGACACATTCAGTGCCCAAAGAGACGAACTTCCTCATCAAGATCTGTCCAAAAAAAGACATGAGTAGGAGGTTCACGCAAGGAACAAAGCAAACATACCAGGATCAATATGCACATCGTCAGAAGAGCTCGTGGACCGATGGGTGTCGAGGGAGGCACCGACATCTGTCGACTTCTTCAAACGCTTGGAACCACGAGTAGAGGCGACCTTCTTAACAGGAGCTTTTGGAGACTTAACCACCGGAGCAGCTTCTTGCAAAGAAGGTTCATCGGCGGCCGTAGCCTCAACAGAAGGAGTGGTGGCAGCATCTTTCTTCGGGTTCTCGTTGTCACTGTGAAGGAAACAAAAGGCAGAGACCTCGCATAAGTCAAAAGAAAGGAAGCAAGTAAAAATAAAAAATTCCAGTCAGCAAAAAACTCTCGAGTCCAAGGCGTCGAAAAGCTCTTCTTCATCCTCTAGAGCAGAGGCCTCCCCGGCCACATTCTTGTGAGCGGAGGCACTCAAAGAAGCGAGCTCCTCGACACGTTTCTTCTTCTTGTCAAGGCCAAGATCTTCAGAAAGCACAGGCGGAGGCGACGTAGTCGAGCTGGTTCTTTCCAGCGAATCTTCGGCTTCATCTTCATCTTCGCTGTCCTCAGCCTCGGGGGCTTCACACGCAGTATCGGCAGGAACATTTTGAATAGGTCCCCCCTCTGGAAGGGGGGGCAGGGCGAGAAACAAGGAACTGATGATCCTGGAAGAAAAACAAGACAAAAGTTATAAGAAAAAAGTGATAAGATAAAAGAAGACGAATAAATGGAGGCAGTGCACATACCGCAGGCAAGTGATGCTCGAAGTCGAAGTAACCAGTGGTCAAAGCGGGAATTTCATCTTCTTTTGTGAGAGTAGTCAGAGCTCTCACTCGCTTGTCGAGATCTTTCTTCTCCATAAGATCATCAGATACTCGAGAAGAATCTCCCAAGCCAGAGAACGACCAAAGCTTAGAAATACGATGCTGAAGAGGCTGAACTCGACGTTGCAGGAAAAACGCCATCAGTTGAGTCCCTGACAGCGCACCTCTGTCATCACTCTTTAGAGCCTGGATGCGAGCTAGCAATGGCTTGATGTCCTCCATCTCAGCTTCCGTGGGAGGCGAATCCCACGAGGCCAATTTCTTGAGATTTTTAGCGGCATCAAAAGGAGCAATGTCGTATTGGTCAGATGGAGAGACTTTCTGGTCTTTTAAGTAAAACCACTTCTTCTTCCAACCTTGCATGGAGGCAGCCATGCAAAATTCCAAGAACTGAGACTCCGCGCGGACAGAAACAATAGCCCCGCCCAGCCCTGGCCTTTTTGATAAAGCAACACTGGGATGGAGGCGAAAGAGATATTTCCAGGGAAGAAAGTGGGGTTCAATCCCCAAGAATGACTTGAAAAGAGTGATGAAACAGGCAATATGCAGAATCGAGTTTGGTATGAGCTGGTGAAGCTCCACACCGTACACAAAGAGAAGCCCATGAAGGAACTCATGTGCAGGAAAAAAGAGACCGCGTAAGAGAAAGGCAAGAAACATCACCCGGAAGCCGCTCGGGGGCTTGGGGATGCGCTCAGTGCTAGGGAAGATGACCTGGTCGCCGTCGGCGATGAGACCATCAGCCAGGGCCTTGCTGAGATTTGTTTGCTTGAACTCAGTAGGCACCCAGTTGGTCGATGCATTGGTGGTGTTGATTTTCCCCATCTTGTTCTTTTGTGCGCGGGTCTTGAAGCGCATCTACGAGCCGCGCGCGGGGGCTGTGCAGGAGCTCAGAAGCACGCAAGGTTTGCAACAATGGTGGCGGTGGCAGAAGCAAGGAACTGGTGACAGTAAAATCTCCGCTCTCCCCCTTATATAGCTTCCTGATGAAGGAACGTGGGTTGAGACGTGGCGTAAGGAGCGGAAATGGAAGCCACTAACGGGCAGGAAATTGCAAAATTACCGCGCTTCCCACGCAACGGTCAGCGCCCAGTCAAGTCATTTAAAGAATGACTCTGATAATGATGTCACAAGAATTCAAGTCACAGGGAAATCAGAACATGATAAGAGGTGGACACTAATAGGTGAAAATTCAGCAAAAGTATGGTATGACAGATCTGCGTATTGATGATGATCAAGGAAGTCGACGAAAAACTGACATGAAAGATACAGAGGAATCAAGGAAGAAAAACTCATTCTTTGAGTCTATACCCAAAAGTATTCGACTATAGCTTCGGGGGCTACTACCATCGGGAGCGCTGAGCGCGCACCCGACAATATTAAAATACAGCTACGATCTGATGAGTAAAAGTAGGCACAATGTACTTGAGCCTATACTCGAAATAAGTTTTTTGACTATAGCCTCGGGGGCTACTCCCATCGGGAGCGCTGGGCACACATCCGACGATGTTTTTTCATGAATAATGGAGCAAAGAAGGCGAAAGAGGATTTTGAAAGCATCATTACTCCCATCTGGAGGGAGTTTATATCAATCAAGGTTGAATAACCCGAATATTTTTAGAATTGAAATAGTCAAACAAGGCTGCGACATATGATTCTCGAGTTGCATCATCGCGACAAAACTTGAATGCCATGGTTGAAATATATCACGAAGGTAAGACCCCAGGATCCGTCCTGTGTGGCCCGGTATACGTACATGGATGCACTCTGCTGGTACTTATCCGTGTCTACGATGTGAAGAAAATCCTGGTGGATGCACTGGGTACCCTGAGAACCACTGGGATTCATTCTTTGTAAGTCCTAAATGCGGCAAAAGAATGGGTTTGATCGGTTTCCCGAATTCAAATCCAAGGGGATTGAATTTGAAGTAGGTGACAAGTATCTATTCCGGCAGTTAACTGGCCTCTTTATTCGTCTGAGTTGTCAGGCTTGTTCATCAAAACCCCTTGCGAGACATTATACTGAAAAGATAAGTCAAAAGACCAAGTTGAAGATTTGAAGATATGAAGAAGTCAAGTATTGATCAAGTCAAAGATTTGAAGATCTGAGATTCAACCCGAATCTGCAATTCTGGTAGAATCTCGAGGGCTACTGACAAGAGTATAGATAATAGAGCCCGACAGTTGAGAACCCCTGAGGCCCGTTAAGCTAGGCCCAGTTGTAACGCTAGTCGAAATACGAGTTCATGTCGTATGTCGATATTGTAATCTGTGTCAGATCCCTCCCGATCCTTGAGACCTGGCCACCTATATATAGGGGCCAGGAGAGGACGGTGAGGGACAGATTGAAAGCAAGCCAGGTTTGCACCCACGGTCACTTTCGATACACACCTTGTTTGACTGATTTTACCTTCGAGTTCATCCGACGACCTATCTCCCCGATCCTAAGTCCTTCATCTAGGACATTTGTCGAGTTAACCCTCATCAGTTGGATTATTTGGTTCCTACAACATCACCAGTTGGGAACCCCAAGAGAAGGTGTGAAGAATATAGCAGCAAGTTTTCCCTCAGTTATGAAACCAAGGTATATCAATCCGGTAGGAAAAAGCCAAACTCAAGAAGGTGATGCTTGCTAGCCTAGTGACACTCCAACAAGGGCGCCGTTAACGATATCTTGTTAGCGCGTCTTCAACTAGTAGCAACGTGGAACCTGCACACAACACAACTAAGAACTTTGCTCCCAACTTACGATGAGGTTGTCAATCTCACCGGTTTGCTATAAATAAAAGAATGAGCGTATCGAGTGGAAAACAGTAGTAGTATGCGAGTAAAGTAAATAGTGCGAGTAAAGTAAACAGGTGATAGCAATTTAAAGGAAATTGGACCGGGGTCCACAGTTCACTGGTGGTGTCTCTCCATAAGATAAATAACACATGCTGGGTAAACAAATTACAGTTGGGCAATTGATAGAATAAAGATAACGTGCATATGTCAAGAGGATCACTATGAGATTTACTCTGGGCATTACAACAAAATACATAGACCGCCATCCAACTGCATCTATGACTAATAATCCACTCACGGGGATATCATCCGAACACCCCTCGAGTATTAAGTTGCGAACAACAGATAACTGCAATAAGCAAAGTGTGTAATGTAAACAAAGCTATGCCCTTGGACATAAGAATGTTGTTTAGTCCCTAGTGGCAACAGCACATCTACAACCTTAGAGGTTTCTGTCACTCCCCCAGATTAAATAGAGGCATGAACCCAACTATCGAGCATAAATACCTCCTCTTGGATGGTTCCTGGCTGCTTTCCCTTCTCCCCCCTGGTCAGGGACTACTCCTCTTGGCCACCAGCTTCAGCTTCCAGGAATCAATCCATTGATGATTTTGCTGGATGGTGTGGTGGTGATGTTGCTTGAGAACTGTGGTGTTCTCCTGCCTACCTTTGTCTGGCTGAATGGCTGGTGCTTCCTCTAGCCGTGCAATTCTCTCCAGCTGCTGGTTCAGCTAATTGCTGTGGTGCTGCCAGCAGCACACTTAGTCAGATGACTGAGCTGCTTGTGAGCAGCTTGGCTGTGTGTGTCACTCACTTGATCTGATCCTCCCTGTGTCGTTTTGGAATGGCTGTGTTGGTAACTTGGTGCACATGTGTTGTCTACCCCAGAACTTTAAAGAACAGATACCTCACTTGATCATTAACACTCAATGATGCAAATGGCAAAATACTTTGCCAAGTCTAATAGTAAATCTCACTAATACTAAATATTTTCTTTTACTTTTATTTCCTTTTGTTTAATTGTTTGTTTTGCAGGGTATAAAGTCATAGTTGAAGATTATGAAGACAATAGAAGATTAGTTTAGGTTTAGGTTTCTTTTCAGTTTCCAAGTTGTAATTTATTTTCTTTTCCAAAATATGTAAAGACATTGTATTATTGTATTAAATTAATAAAGCATGATTTTTGTTTATATTATATTCTTTACAAGTTTGGTTTCCAACTCAAGTAAGTTGAGTTGTATTACTATTTATTGTTTATTTTATTTATTAAATTCCATATTTGCAAGTATTCAATATTATCAAAATTCTTAAGCAAATAACATCAAGAGATCATAACCAAGCCCATAACAATCGAAATAACATCTAACCCTAAATGTTATCAAGATAGAAGCTTTGTTCACTCAGGGTTTTGAATTTTCAAAAAATCTATCCAGATTTTAGGATGCATGAATGCACATAAGTCCTAAATCTACCCTTCGATAATCCTAGACACTGGGATATTACAGGTACAACAAAAACATTGCGGGTCTACAACTTTACATGTTCATACTTAACAACCGATAATGTACAAAGGTTTCAAGATCCTCATTGGTCCATTGAGGATTAAAATTCAAAATTTTAAATTCAAACTAGCTAATCTTCTGATCATTGGTACTACTAAGCTAAGTACCATCGGAGCTTTACAACTTTATTTAGGTAAGTCTATGTTGTGAATCTCATCTATTCTATCCTATGTCTACACTTCTTCATCACTGTCCTCACTGTCCACTCCATATTCTATTATGTAATCTATGCCTTCTATTCCTCTTGAAAGATTTGGCTCTTCATAGTATACCTCATCGTCCTCCTCTTGGTTAGCTTTGGTTTCCTCGGTATGTATAGTTCAAAGTCTAGAAAGGGATGATAAGATAGATTGAGTACAAATATACTCAGCAAGTTCTAAAAAGTGATGTGTGTTGTGTAACTGTAGATCTTTATCCAAGGTTTGGTTTTCGAAAATAGTTTTCTAGAAAAGGTAAGTTTTAGAGTTTTATTAAAATCTAAATTCATCATCCTTCACGGGTTGTTAGAACTTCTGTTTAGTTCCTTTCCTCGCTGCATTCACAATCCTTTCCCAGGATAGGGAGTAACGTGTCACATTTTTACACTCTCGAGAGGTGCGCTACTTTTCCCATAAACGTCCTTGGCCTTATTGCCCTAGTCACACTTCCTTTGGTGTGAGGCCAGTTACCAAGTTTCTCCAAGTCATGTCGATCACTACCTAACTTCGTAATCTACCCTTTTGCATTGAACCGGTCGATGACCGCGATCAGATGCCATCCCTGCTGAGATGCTAAAATCGTCATCATGCCACACAAGATGGAGACGTTATGGGCTCCCACCCACTATAGTTCCATGTGGGAACACAACCCGACCTAGTCCTCTGAAGATATACAGAACTAAGGAGAAACTTCTGACTTGCTCGTCCCATTCCAAGATCTATGGTCAGCGCGGGTTGTATAGCGCTTTGGAACCATTGAATACTTTTTTAATTCCTAGGTGACTTTCCCGGTACAATGAAATCTCCACCAACATGACTTTCTCATGTATTAAACCATGATTTCATTGCCGACCAATTGTGATTCAATTTATTTTTAAAATAGTAATTTGTTTTGTGTAGGTGATTCCTTTTTAAAGGTTTATACTAAAATCTACTAAGTGCAAGGGTGAACTTGCCTGATGATTGCAAGATAATGCAGTTCGAAGGTTCTACTTGACCCTTGACCTCGGGTCCTGGATTAACAATCAATTTTTAAGAAAAACTTCAAAAGCTCAAATCACTCCTAATGCCTCTATATGCTATTGAATGTTTTCACTGGTAATTTAATTCATTCCTTTTTGGTGTGTTGGTTTTTCAATCAATTATTCAAACTTTATTGTTCCAATAGTACTATCAAATTTTATCGATCCTTTCTTCTTATACACTTTCTTTGTCACACAATGAAATGACCAACCAATTGTATAGCAAATTTTCCATCTGTCAACCAGCATACTCAAGAGTAGCATGGAAGGATTTTGAATTGTCATAAGGTTGTAACAAATCGTGTTCATACAACGGGATTTTGGCAAAGTGTATATTGGGAAAGAATAATCAAAGGTGATACTATTGTTTTAGGAATGTTTTAATATTCCTTTAGAATGTTCATATATCTATAAGAATTAAATTTGCTCACTCAATATAATTAAATAACACTTGGTAAGATTTCATTTTGAATTATCAAGTTTTACCTTGATTTCTTTAATTCAAAAATTCACCAAAAATGAAAGTACTCAAATATTTCTATAATGACGTTAATTGGGTTACTTTTCTTTTTCTGTGTTCAAAACTATTTTTGTTATATTTTTCTGAGGTTCCTAGGGCTTTATTTCCTATTATTTCATTTTAACTATTTATGAAAAGACTAAATTTCCCCTAGTCCCACTGGTCAGACCAAAGTGGTCAAACCACGTACCGGTTTGGTCCGAATCGGACCAACTCGGTGATACGTTGCAAACGTATCTATAGTTTTTGATGCTCCATGCTTGTTTTACATTAGTTGCTTTATGTTTTGTTTACACTTCGTGGCGTTTTTATGCATTTTCTAAAACTAACCTATTAACAAGATGTCATAGTGTCAGTTCCCGTTTTCTGCTGTTTTTGTATTTTAGAAAAGTTACATAGGAAATATTCTTGGAATTGGATGAAACAAAAGCCGAAATTCCTATTTTGCTGACACGAAGACGGATTCCAAAGGAGAGACGGAGAAGGGCCAGGAGGCAGCCACACCATGGGGTTGCGCAGCCTACCCCTTGGCCGCGCCGGCCTGTGGTGTGGGCCCCCCAGGCGCCGTCTGACATCGCCCCTCCGCCTATAAATTCACTTCATCGGGAAAACCATAAGGCCCGAACATCTATCCACGAAAAGTACTAGAAGCCGCCGCCATTGTTGACCCGAGTTCGGGACGATCCAGAAGCTCTTCCCGACACCCTACCAGAGAGGGGAATCATCACCGGAGGCCTTCTTCATCGTCTTGCCTGCCTCCAGAGTGATGAGTGAGTAGTCCACCCCTAGACCATGGGTCCATAGCAGTAGCTAGATGGTTGTCTTCTCCTCCATGCACCTCATGTCTAGATGAATATTGAGTACTATGTCAAGTTGATTGTTGATTTATCATGTCTATGTTATTTGTGATCTTGCATGCTCTCCGTTGTTAGTAAATACATTGGCCAAGTAGATGCTAGTTACTCCAAGAGGGAGTATTTATGCTCGATAGTGGGTTCATGCCTCTAGTAATCTGGGAGATTGACAATAACTTCTAAGGTTGTAGATGTGTTGTTGCTATTACGGAGAAAACAACAATCTTTTGTTCAAGGATGTAGCGCCCTACCATTACCTAAAGGCAGAACTCCTGTGTATCTGTGCCATTCCCTGGATCAGTAGATAGCACCATAGTACAAAATATAGTAATCATTGCAATAGCATCAATATTACAATGTAAATCCAGTTACATAGGTCTTCAACCTGATGAGTACACAACATAAGCATAGTAGCAATGAGCTTCCATCTTCATCAAGTGCCACAGGCAGACATGTTGGAATGTAAGCTCGAGATCCTACTCCTGGTTCCTTACTCGAAATAAAAACCTGCACGTTTGAATATGCAGCCCCAGAGGGGTCAGTACAACAACGTACTGGCAAATGACACATAATTGGTGGCAGTCGTGAAAAGACTAAACTACATGACATCTAGCTTGTGGATCTCATAGGCTAATTTGCATAAAGCCAATTGTATCCTACAATACTTTTTAAAACTTTCTGTCAAAATTTTAATTTATAAGGGTCAAGATAACCCCCATACATTACATACTGGCCGGTATGTAGTGTCTGGGCGAAACTCAACAAAGTTGGAACAACCAGACAACCATACCTTTTCAGGGGCATGAGCCTGAGCTCCTCTAGGGTTTCTAGTCAAGTTTTAAAGCATTCAGAAATGATGATGAGATTCTTCCGATCATTCCATGGCTAGAGACTCAATTATCCATTTTGAGAACGTGGTTAATCGATTAGATTTTTAACACCTTGCAAGGGTTGTGCACTTTCACCTAAAGACTCATTTTACGCCCATACATAAAATGAGACAAGACCTTTCAGAAAAAGCATTCAGCCAAACGGATCTGACCGTGCCCCCTATATTCTGCTGCCACCCTCTGTCAGTACCCATGGTTGAACCCTTAATCCTACTCAATCAAGACAGAGCCCATAATTTCATAAGGCTGCACTGGAAGTACATCTAAACATGGAAGCCATATTAATCTCTTTAATCCTGAGTGGCAATCCCGAGCAGTATCCTGAGCTACACATCTGTACAAGCATGTGCCCCAGAACCCACCTTCTCCGACCTCCTCTTATCAAACCACTCCACCCAGGTAGTTCATTTTAGTTGAAGTTGTTAATTTGTTCACAAAACAACTTTAACATATGATCATAGCATAGCATCAATATTCATGTACTTTTAGCATCCTACCAAGTGGGGTTGAGGGATAGCTACTCACTACTAGGATCTAGCACTTTATAAACATTTGAATATTCACCTATCATGCATACTACTGAAAATCACTAATGCAAAATAAAAGTAGGTAGGGGATATGTGTGTCACTTGCCTTTTTGAAGAATATGATCTTTTCACTTCTCTCAACTAATCTCGTAGCTCTTCGCACAAACTATAGCACAAAAATAACATAACATAAACAAACCATACAAACACAATTCAAACAAGACAAACAATTGAAAAGTGTTTGTTTAACAATTTAGATTTTCTCAAGATATTTGTGATTGATAAGATATGACAAAAGAATAGTGGATTGTGAGATTTGAAGTTGAGAGCTCAGCTGGAAAGGTCAAAATGATTGGGGAGAAATGGACTAAGCAAGATATATTGATGAAGTCTGTATGCATTTGAATTGAATCTTGAAGTGACTCATGTGGATTTAACCACACAAGTGTCAATTGGTGCAATAACAATACTATTGAATAAGTGTGACAACAATTATTCTTAATTAGCAATTATTACACTTAGGCATTGGGTAAAGATTAGTGAATCACTACATTACTCAATTAGCTCATTTGTAAATTGAATAGTTCAACTCAAGTGCACAAGTTTAAGTAGGCATAGGATTGGGTATGAATGATTGACATTTGAGAGCATAGCTCAAAGGGTTCATTGAACATTATGAAGTATGATCATGAGCTATGGTAGTAGAATTGAATCAACACCACAATAGCAAGAATATAATCTATGATTGAGATAAATTCATATCCTACTCAAGTAGCACAATTGCAATTTGAATATATATGAATTAGACAAATTATGTCTAGATGAACAAGACATGGATCAAGGTGATGTCTAGATGATATTTGATAGCTAGCTATGAACCTAGGGTTTACTAAAGTAGAAGGAAACATTAGTTGGAAAAGAAATAGAATTAATCTATATAGGAAATACTCAAATTCTCATATTAGAATTTGAATAATTGTGAAGTGGTTCAATAAAATATGGGAGTAATGCTACTGGATAGCTTGCAGTAAAACAAAGCCACTGCAATTGGAATTATACAAAAATAAGTTTTAGAACTCAAGTTATGATCAGAATAGTGATTTGGATAGATTTGAATGCACAAAGTGTGTGCACGTATCAAATTTGATGTTTCTTGATCCTATGATGTTCTACTTGATTAGAGGATTCCATAGACTACAAATTTATAATTTTTGGATACATGAAACAAAAGATATGAAATTAATATGCTAACATATAGGTTTGATTCAATTTGAAAATAGTTCCAAATTTAATACTGAAACTATGAATTATAAGTGCACTAATGGATTCTACATGTTACAAGTATTCCAATGGTATATTATTTGTAATTTTTTGAGTTACAGATCAAAAGTTATGATTTATCAAAGTTTGGGCTAAATTCAGATTCAAAATTCTATTTCAAATCGGGTTTGAACTGGAGGCTGCCACATGTCTGATTCTAATTACTCGATACCGGTTCGTTTGGATTAAGCCTCTGGGTCATTGGATTTAAAGGGGCTCGGACGGATCTGATTGAAGGATACCCCTTTGGTTAAGTGAAACGATCGGAACGCTTGGATCAAGATCCAACGGTTGTGATTTAATAGAGAGGGAGCTTACCGTTTCGAGCTAGGGTTTCGGTGAAGATCGCCGGCGATGCGGCTCTGGTTCAACTCCGGCGAGACTAAGGCGGTGTCCTGACGACGATGAGACCACGACGATGATCAGCATGAAGTGGCGGACTCGTATGCGTGAACGATATCACCGATTGCGTCCTGGTGCGGGAGAGGGGGTCGGCTGGAGAGGTGCGGCGTGCAGGGGAATTTTGGGAGCTCATGTAGTTGCCGTTCTGCTGTGGGACAAAACCAAGCAGGAGTGTCAAGAGGTGCGCCATTTCGTGGCGAAGTGGATAGAGTAGAGGAGGAGGACTAGGGCTCACGGGCGATGACGAATTCGACCGGGCGAGCTTGCAGATGCGTGGAACTCCGATGAGCGATTTCTCGATATCAGCGATGTCTCGGGTAGAGAGGGAAAAAGGGGTGAGGGAGGGGGCTGGGGCTACTTATAGCCGACCCTGGCTTGGAGGAAAAGCTAGGGTTCGAGCGAGGGGAGAGATCAGACGGCTCGAGCGCGTCGGGCTCGTCCTAGTCTCTGGCGCGAGGAATGGGGTGACCCTGACCAGTGGGGCCCGGTCGTCAGTGGGAGGAGGAGCTAGGCGGCGTACCGATTCGGGGCAGCGGGCTTGCTAGGCCGTGGGCTCTTTCAGTGACTGGGCCGAATAGTTTCCCCAGGGCCCTTTTCCTATTTTCTATTTCTTTCTCTTTTCTATTTACTCATTTCTATTTTATTTCATTTCCTTTTCAAATGTGCTTCAAATCAATTCAAACAACTTTCCAAAATTTTCTAAAATTCAGCACATTGTCCTAAGCCAGTAATAAAACTAGTTTTCAAAATAAAGAGGGATTTTCAATAAACTTTATGAACTTAGCAAGGAGGGCTTGCTTGCATAAAATAACATAGTGTTAGGGTTTTGAAAACAACTCTTTGAAAATAATGGGACAACCTTTTATAAAATAATAATTGAGAGTCACTCTCAATCTTAATTTGAAAAGTACACACCTTATAAACACTTTTGAAATTCATTCCTTTGCAAGCATGGCTTGCATGAGTTTGAATAAAACAAAGAGAGAAATAATATTTTAAATTTTGTCCTCTCAAAGGGAATCCTTTAAGAAACACTAGGAAGTTTGAAATAGTTTTCCACAATGAAGTCTTAAATAAACTCAAAAAGTTTTAAATCCCTGTGAATTTTCAATCAACACATACAAAACAAAAGCAAAAAAATTCCCCCAAAATTTGATAAAACCTTGGGATGTTACAGACTACCACCCTTAAAAGAAATCTCGTCCCCGAGATTGGAGAGGCTAGAAAGAAAGTAGGTATTGGGTTACCTAGGTGGCTACCACCCTTAAAAGAAACTTTTGTAGGTAGTCTAGGTACTTGGGTTCAACCAGATACACCTTGGTGTTGACTTGGCACTGGGTCATCTTTTGACTTGACACTAGGTCATCTTTTGAACCCATAAATATTCTTCATCTTTAATTCCCATAGGTGGGTGTCTATTCACAAACTTGGGTATCAACCTTCCTCAAGGGTTGCTTGAGGTAATCTTACTCCATTTTAGAGCTTCTATCTGGCGGGGTAGTTGTTGAACTACTTTGGACACTGAGGAGTCATTCTTTGGCTCTGTTGATCCTCTTTGGACACTGAAGAGTCATTCTTTGAGTCAATCAGAAGATTCCTCAGCTTGGTCTTCATCATTCTTAGGCGACATCCTTGAAGGTTCTTCATCTTATGGTTACTTCCTTATAATACCATTCTATTTCACTCTAGTAACCTTCCATGTTATACCATTCTATCCTAGTACGGTTCCTTCCAGTTATTCCCGTGGATACCATTCTATCCTTGTGGTTCCATTCTATTCCCGTGGATACCATTCTATTCAAAATTTATGGTACCATTTCTATTTCAGTAATCCTTCCATTCTGTTCTTGTATTCTTCCATGTTGGTGAACATCTTCCATTGCGAGTCTTCTTTCACAAAAAGCTTGAGGTTCATCCTTGTCATATTCGTACGTTTTGGCAGCACTTGCCTACTATAAGGGGTATAATATTTTATCTTCCTAGGGTTAAGACTTAACAATGTCGTCACTCATAGGTATGTCTCTCTAGGTTTGCAAAGCCAACATTATGAGAGCGAATAATAAGAGTAGTAAGAATGGTGATCAATCCATTCTGCACCCAAATCATTACTCCATACATGGTTTATTAAAACCTCATATTCTAACTCTTGGTCAACCTCACTGGTTTTGACAAAAGTTTTCTTAAAAATGGAACCACATTCCAAATTCCATTTTTGAATTTTGAAAGCAAAAAATCTACCGTTCCTTAGCTAGGGGTTTGCGACAAGGCTCAGGGCAATAATCCTTAATTGCAGGTCCTTAGGTTTGCCGTCTTATAAGGAGAATAAGATCCATTCCATTAAGTTGGTGTCCTTTCCATATCTACCGCAAGTAGTAGTTGAATACCATTTCTTCCACATTAGCTACACCTTGTGGTGTCCTTTTCTTGTATTTGTAGTATTCTTCAGTTACTCTAAGTCACTGATGTCCTGGCTGGAGTACCTTTCTCTGTACATTTACTCGAATGGTGTCCCTTTTTGCTTGCACTTGGAACAAGTAACATGGTTGAGGTCCTTCTTCATGCTTCCTTGTGTTTTCGCTTTGTTGTTTCCTTTCGAACATTTGGATGAGTAATATCCTAGTCCCTTGTAATTGAAACACTGAATCTTGCTGTTGTCCTTTGTATCATTATCTCCAACTGAGGGTTATTGTGGTTGTTCTGTTGTTGAGAATACTTCGGTTTGGCTTTTAGGACAAGTTTAGAAGTTAGCATAGATGAGAAATAGATAGAAAGGATCTAAAGAAAGATTCCTACCCAAACATAGCAAATTGTTTGCAATATGAATTCTCTTGATCTGCTGTGCAAACAATATCTAACAAGCATTCATCACATCAATCAAACTAGTTCTAAAACACACAAAAAGTATGATCATCCACAAGTTGGTATGACCATAAACGTCTATTACACATTATTGCTTATTAGAATTTCTAAATGGAGGTCCAACTAAGTTTTCTTGATTTTCCACTAGGTAGACCCATTTTTCTGGTCCAGCAGTTTCTGTAGATTGGCAATCTGTTCATCCTTGTTTTTGATGAGGTCTCCTTGAACTCTAAGTTCAGATACCAAATGCTCCATGTCACTTTGAAGTTTACTTATGGTTTCCTTCAATGCAGTAGTGTCTTCTTTTTCTTCCTTGAGGTCCTTCTGGGTATTATGAAGTCTCCACTTGAGTCTTTCTCCAAGTTCCTTTATTGCTGACCATGCAGCACATCTTGCGGAGTCAAGGAATGATGTATGCATCTCGGAGTTGGTAAACATCCATAGTCCCATCTTCTCGTGGTCGTCTTCTTTGTTCTTATATAGGTGAACATCCAAGGTCTCAGCTTTTGTGGGTACAACTCCACCTATATTCTTGACCTTCATCAATCATGGGAAATCCTTTGTAAACTGCTTCTCCTTGCATTCCCATGATTAACATGAGGTTCTTCAGGGCTTTGGGAAATTCAGTCTCACACTTCAGGGTCATGATCATCACTGGTCCTTTCCTGAGGGATTTGATGAGGATGGTCATCTAAAGGAGAAAGGAAAGTTGTGTTAAACAAATGAATATGACAAGGCTTACGAGAATAGATGGTAAGACTGGAATATAGGTAAATTTTATTTATGAAAACTGAAATAAAGAATTTTCTTGTAGAGGAAAGAATTCCTAGGGCTTCATAGTCTATTCCAAACCTAAGGTCTCGATCCTACATGCAACACTATGCTCTGATACCATTCTGTAGCCCCCTATCTTTACCTAAAGGAAGAACTCTTGTGTATCTGTGCCATTCCCTGGATCAGTAGATAGCACCGCAGTACAAAATATGGTAATCATTACAATAGCATCAGTATTACAATGTAAATCCAGTTACATAGGTCTTCAACCTGATGAGTACACAGCATAAGCATAGTAGCAATGAGCTTCCATCTTCAACAAGTGCCACTGGCAGACATGTTGGAATGTAAGCTCGAGATCCTACTCCTGGTTTCTTACTCGAAATAAAAACCTGCACGTTTGAATATGCAGCCCCAGAGGGGTCAGTACAACAACATACTGACAAATGACACATAATTGGTGGCAGTCGTGAAAAGACTAAACTACATGACATCTGGCTTGTGGATCTCATAGGCTAATCTATTATATTATTAAAACAACTAACAACCAATGGCTAGGATTTAAAAGTTTAGCTTTGCAACACATCAACGATCAAGATGAATCAATGAGAATCTCACGTGGGATGAGATAGTGCGCTATACGCTGCCTATTCGTATTTGGCATGACTACTTTGCTTACGACGTCCAGAATCTCACGTGGGAAGAGATAGCGTGTTATACGCTGCATGTTCCTATTTGGCATGAAATGTGGTGCGTTGCTCTTAATTTCCAGTCGATCGAAAAACATCTGTATAGACATCCCCTATCCCCGACTGGTGGATCCAAAGAACGACGCAACCAGCATGCGCGTCGGCGCCCGTGTGATACTCCAACGAAAGATGGCTCAGTGGCACGGTAAAGTCATCCGCAAGAACACACCCACCACGATTCTGTCATGCCCGTATCCCGATGTCCGCCGGCGGTTGGCCGATTCAAAAAGTCCTGCAGCAGCGCAGCGCTCGGATGCCTAGCGGTTGGCTGACTCAAGAAGAGATGATGATCGGATCTCGATGAATTCAACAAATCACAGCAACACATCCATTACCAATTACGATCCCACTACGTCCAAAGGACTGAACGAAGGCGAAAAGCTGTTTTACTTAATGCATGATTCAACACATCGTAGCGTGCCGGCGAGGATCTTGAAAAGGTTGCAGTAGGCCTGATAGCCAGTCATGTTGCCCTGGAACAGGCCGTGAAATTCCTGGATTCTATGGACGTTTTGGTTTTGGATGGATCGAGAGGAAAGATGGTGCGGATGGCCGTCTAGACGCCGAACGTCGCACGGCCAGAGGACGAGAGACGACACAGGCTTCGATCTGGATTCACTTGGAATTGTCAAGACGAAGATGAGCGTCCACGGTTCCATTGGACGAAGAAGAAGCTGGACCAGGTGGTTACCGAGTTGGGATGTTGAGATGGAGCAGAGAGGTCGCGATGATAGGAGCAGATGCGGCATGGCCGTCAACGAAGGGGTTGGAACTCAGATGTCATAAATGAATGGTGCGGAAGCAATGAGAAAGATCAAGTTGAGAACCGAAGAACAAGCAATGAGCAGAACAAGTAATTGTATTTCCACTACAGTGTTTACATAGAGGTACATACAGTTTACTGGGTACATACATGACGGTTAAACACAACAAGAATACCTTAATGGGCTGCAGGCACTCCGTTGTATATGTGTGCATGCATGATGAAAGGATGGTTATCCTATCTATGAATGAAAGGTCCAGATGGAAATCACAATAACAGAATTAAAGAAAACCATTTTCTTGAATATTGAGTTTCTATCCGATGTATTTCTCATAGGAGTCATGGTGGCCTGGTGAGTTGGGCTTGAAGCACAGCAGAAATTGTGTCAGAACATAGAAGGTAAAACATCAATATTAACTGTGGTTTGCATGGTTCTTAGTGTACATTACAATCTATTTTATATTCAGATCACTCGACTCATTATGCCATTAACTTTTTAATAATCTTATATTTTATGTTGCACAAAAAAATCCCTTGCTTGCACTCTTCTTGCCATGTACAGTGTACTGTCTCAGTTCACGTAAATCATTACATTATTTGTTATTAGTATTGATCTCTTCTTCATTTTTGCAGGTTTCAGATTCTTTTAGATAATAGTATGTGGAATACATGAAAATAGAAATCATTTGGGCAGATGTTAGGTGGCATTACTTCTTGCATTTTTTCTTTTGCTTGCTCTCAATCAGCATCCCGTAGATCATTAGCTAAATATATTTTATAGGCTTAATCGTAGTGAGCTCTCCCATAAACAACGAAAATGATTACATGCAGGGGTAAATCTGAGACATTCCATAGTAACCTAAGCAGGATCGAGAAGTGCACTATTTTACAATAAATAGCAGTCTATAATGCTGATCTTACAAAAAAATGTGTTTCATATGAGTTTGTACAATATTTTATCAAGTATATAAAAATATCATTCTGTTTTGACCTTCAGGGACATAAATTTACAAGCATAAGTCTAACTCAAATAGGTGCTAACGAGTTTCGTAAATCTAGAAAAAAAATTGGACACTTCCACATTTGTGATGTCCAAGTAAATGAGATGGAATAAGAGGGAAAATATAGGCTAATATTATGATTAGTTTAGTACTAGTCGTTAACCCGTGCGACTACACGGTCTAGTATGTTTTGGAGATGAAAACTATTCCTCAGGATCTTTGCAATCTGGTTTGGTCCAATACTTATTCGAGAAGATTTGCAATCTGGTTTGGTCCAATACTTCTTGGAGAAGATAATAGGGAACATAAAATATAAATTTATGACAATGTAAGCTTTTGTTTTTCGTACAAACCGTACATTTCATTAATTGGTTTTGTTTTAGTGGTGATTTTCTATTGCTGTGCATCCTAAGATTTTTGTTGAGCTTTAATTATCCTTGATATGGTTGAGTTATATGTACTTCTGTTTCCTTGCCCTTACAGTAGAAGAAGTTCTAGGTTCGCTATTGTTGCATGGAGATGCAAGCCATAGATAGTTTTTGCTCCATCTTATTAAATTGAGAGTTACCTAATGTTTTCAAAATAGAAACTCTGTAAGTACCAAGACATAAGAGAAAATATTAACATGATTTCCTAAAGGACACTAAATTTCATCTGCAAGGAACCTACATACAAAAATGTAGAAATAAAACAATTCAAGAAATGTATTCCCTAGACCTATTTTCTCCTTTAATTTTGGCTGTATAACATAACTTGCACCTTATTACTTAATCTTCGCTATATGCTTGCAGCAACGAAGTGGTAATAATTTAATACCAAGGCATAGAAAATATCTTTACTAAAGAAAACTAAGTTCTTCAGATAAATCATATACAACAATGGGATTTATAAGCAATAAAGCATCATGATATATCTTGCTCTCAACCATACGAAAATTTGTCATAGTGTTTGCAGCACAAACCTTTGTTACCTGTTGCTATAAAATCTGAAAATCTTTAGTCTGAACAGATGAATTTCGTAGGCGTAGCAGACTGAACATTCCTAAATCTAAAGTGAAAAGAAGAGACATAAAATTAATCTTCAAGCAGAAAACACGGTACAAATCTGTATTTTCATCCTTGAGATTCCTATCTCGTTCAGAGGTGTTAATAAAAATAAAATGCAAATTCCATCACCTCTGCTGTTAGAACGGAAAACCTCAACATTAAACACACCACTAATCAAACGGCTAGCTGCAAGCCAAAAGAAGAATGAAATGTAACAGTATTAGACAAAGCGTTAATATTTTCCAATGAGAAATAAGGGCATTAATAAAGTCCATGGTCAGAGATTTTATTTGAGTCAACTGACTATGAACAAATTTCTAGATGTTCTAGTCCAGAAGCATTCAGATTAACACTACTGTAAGTAGCGAAGCCAAAGTGATGACCAAAAACAGAGGATCACTTTTAGAATTTTTATAGAACGTCCCAGTTTAGCTTCTTGCATCACCCTTGTTTGCAATCATATGGAAATAAATCGTAAATTGGATGAGAAGTGCAGGAAAAAACTGAATGACGGTCGTAATTAAGCAACATCAAAGGTTTTTATTTTTTGACTCGAGGAATATCACAGATCGAGATGGCTGCAGTGGCGACCGTACATTTTTTAGAGCTGGTAGCTTTGCCTCCGTACCTCGCCGCTGTTGAGGGGCTCGTGGCCCGCAAGACGACCATCCAATGTCTGGAGCCGACAGCTCTGCAGCTCGCCGCCGTTGAGGCACTCTAGGCACGCAAGACGAACACCCAATGTCTGGATCCGGCAGCTATGCAGCTCGCCGCTGTTGAGCCGTGCGAGACTAAGAGGCGGCAAGACTGTGGCGGCACATGAGACCAGGAGGAGGGAGACGTAATCCTTAATTGCAGACACAGAGAGAAGATGGGTGAACCGATGCTAATGCTATCACCAGTGCTGTTCTAGCGTTCACTGCCAGAGAAGCACTCGATCCGCGCAACCCTCAGAGGAGATGTGGACGGTGGCGGCAATAGCTGCGGCAAGAGATCGTGACAACGTCGCCTGCGCGGTCACATGAATCCGATTGTACTTTTCTGAGACATGATAGATGCGTGTAGGACTTAAACTATACGGTTGTGTGCACTTGTAAGACTCTCAGCAAACTTGAGTATATCTCTTTTTAGGGTAAACGCGGATAGATCTCTTCCGACTCCTTTTTAAACGGTAACCGCAAGATTTTAATCATACGGTTGGTTGTAGCCTTTCCTCTAGGATTAACGTGGAGGCTTCTACGGTGCCTCCAATTAGTAAATATAAGATATAAGATGGCAGAGCATAATTATAAAACGATAGAAAAAATGCGGCATAGACCCAAAACGACACTTACATTAAGATGTGCGCAAATAAACTTGGTAAACAAGAAAATGTAAAATATATTGCAAGAGGAGTTTGGGGGAAACACACAAAACCTAAAAATAAACACACATTAAATACTTAGCCATACTCTACTTTACCCCATGTATGCAAACCCTATGTATGAAAGTCACACTAATATATATATCTTGGTTATGTCCTTGCCATCATAATTCAATTAGACGATTCTGTAGAGTTTTTTTTTCACATGTTCTCCAACTTATAACTTGCAAGCATAACAACTCAACATAAGAGACCACAATGTCAAATTTTTAAGAACAGGAAAAAGTAAAGTGTGCGTTCCGGTTCGTGAGAGCTTTACTGACCAATTTTCGCATAACACTGGTAAGAGTTTAATTTGAAGAGAAAATAAAAGCAAGTCAAATTTACTTGGAATAGCAAATTGCTAGTAGGTATGTATGGTGGACACTTTGGAATAACTTGGTTTTTAGGAGTTGGATGCACGAGTAGAGCTCATACTCAGTACAAGGCGAGGGCTAGCAAAAGACTGGGAGCGACCAACTAAGAGAGCAATAATGGCCATAATAATGCAAAGTGACAAAGCGACATTAAAAGAAGCATAAGATGGCATCAAAAGTCAAAAACTAAATGATCGTAGAGGCTATTGGTGACTTTGTAAGAGTCTAACATGTGTGAGCATGCGCCAAGTCAACCCAAATAAGGCATCAAGGAGAAAACCAAAATAATGCTTCCAAATAATTAAAACAACGCATGATTTTTTTCAAAGGCTCATTAAGCAATCTCAGTTATTTGAGACAAGTCATGCTACAGCAAAACCACTAAGCATACTATCAAAAAGACAGCAAGCATGACATGAAAAAGCCTAAGCCGCAGTCTACACAAGCTCCTTCTTGTACCACTTTTTTGCATAAAGCTTTTTCTCTTTTCCAACACCATTCAAACTTTTTATAAACATCTCTTTTGATGAAAACCAATAAAGATCAGAGGCAAAAATACACCTTGATGAATAAATATAAGAAGATCTGAACGCAAATCAAGGCGTAAACGAAAACCAAAAGCAGTAGCAAAAAAAGAAGAACACTCGGTTTTTGATAAGAGTGAAAACTGGAGCGTTCTTGGCAAATGAAAAGCAAGGCAACTTCTCCAAAAAAAATTGTTGGGGTCCAACCATTTATTGCAGCAAACAAACAAACTAATAAAGAAAACTAAAACAACTGACGCTCTAAGAAAAACACATAGTGCATGAAGCAATAAAAATATAGTGTCTTGAAAGGTGACCTGATTTTTGCCGATGAAGAAGGGGTGCCTCGGGGGCATCCCCAAGCTTTGACGCTTGTACTTCTTGGATATTTCTTGGGGTGATGCATGGGCATCCCCAAGCTTGAGCTTTTGTCCATTCTTCAACTCATCTCATCATTCTCCAATCCCTACACTTGAAAACTTCCTTCATACAAAACTAAACACAAATCTATTAGCAACATTAGTGTAGCATAACATATAATCAACCTCTTTTTGCTTCAGGTTTCAACCTAAAACCACCACATATATAGCATAAACAACTGTAGCAACTTCCCCAAAAGTTCCGTGATCAAAAGAACTCAAAAGAAAGCGATAAAGCGGCAAACACAAATATTGGCAGAAATCTGTCAAAACTAGAACAGCTAACAAAGGCCGAATTTTTGAGGGGTTTTCTATTGCTCAAATAAAAAAGTGTTCAACTAATGAAAGTTTGGATATAACCTGGGGCATATGCACAAGAAATCGCAGGTCCAAAAGATATACAGAGAATTTATACGATTTTTTACAGTGCAGCACCGAAAACAGTTTCAGGACAGCAACATCCCCAAATCTTACCTCACTCAAATTAGAGGCTTCTCTTGGCACAACAATGAAATAAAAAGGATAAGGAGCGGTCATTACAGTAGTAATGACTTCCAAGACTCATATAAAAGAAAAAGTACTGAAAATAAAATATTAGGTTATCTCCCAAGAGTGATTTTCTTTAATGCCTTTGAGCTAGGCGCAGAAAATTGCGAATCAAGTAACATCAAGTGATGAAGTAATTATGAAAGAAGCATCGGGATCCACAATAGGAGTCTTTTCAACAATGCAAGGAATTATGTCCAAATGAGTTTTTGAAGATCCCTTATGATCACGCTTTGGTACACTACTTTCATCGAAAGGATTTTCAGGACAAATCCAACTAGAATTATTTTCCCAAACATCATGAAGCCCTGCAAGTTTATAAGGTATTGGCACTCTAAAATCTTTATTGGGTGTACCAATAACCGCCACAGGTGAGCCAAGCTTATTAAATTTCTTAAAAACTTTCCTAGCCTCAATGGCAACATCTCTAAATTCTATGCGCAAAGTTTCCAATATGAAAGCTTTCTTTTCAGGATCTTCAATTTCATGAAGCTTAAGGAACATGTATTGCAAAAAGGGATTAAGATTAGCAAACCTAGCTTCTAACATGTGAACAAAATAAGCGGAAGCAACTTCATAACTAGGAGCTAGCTCAATCAAAGACTTTTCCTCAACTTCTTTATGCATACTAATGTGATTAAAGAACTCCTCAATGTTATCTTTCCCAATAATTGAACCACTACCTACTGAGAGGTCCTCCAAAACATACTTAGGGAACAACATAATGAACTAAAGTAAAGAAATAACAACTACCAAGGATTCTAATTTTTTTTTGGGTTTTTGATAAAAAACGATGCAGGTAAAATAAATAAAGTAAAGCAAAACAATAACAAAGTAAAGGATGTGTGTGCGAAAAACTCCCCTCGCAGAAGTCTTCTACTTCCTCCCCGGCAACGGCGCTAGAAAATATGCTTGATGCGTGGTAAATAACCAGCCCATTGGGAACCCCAAGAGAAAGGTGTGATGAATATAGTAGCAGATTTTCCCTCAGTTAAGAAACCAAGGTTTATCGTTCTTGGAGAGGAGAGACAAACAACTGAAGGTGATGCTTGCTAACTTGCGATAGCTCAGGACAATTTATAGGGCGCCTCGTCCAAGCTTTGCTTTGCTAGTTGCAACGCGAAACCTGCACACACACAACCAAGTACTTTGTTCCCAACTTACGATGAGGTTGTCAATCTCACCGGTTTGCTTGAAACAAAAGGTATGAGCGTATTGAGTGGAAAACAGTGAAAGTATGTGAGTAAAGTAAACAGTGCGAGTAAAGTAAATAGGTGATAGCAATATGATGGAAATAGGACCGGGGTCCACAGTTCACTAGCGGTGTCTCTCCATAAGATAAATAACACATGCTGGGTAAACAAATTACAGTTGGGCAATTGATAGAATAAAGATAAACGTGATATGTCAAGAAGATCACTATGCAATTTACTCTGGGCATTACAACAAAATACATAGACCGCCATCCAACTGCATCTATGACTAATAATCCACTCACGGAGATATCGTCTGAACACCCCATGAGTATTAAGTTGCGAACAACAGATAATTGCATTAAGCAAAGTGTGTAATGTAAACAAAGCATATGCCCTTGAGCATATGAATGTTGTTTTCTCCCTAGTAGCAACATCACATCTAGAACCTTAGAGGTTTCTGTCACTTCCACAGGTTAAATAGAGGCATGAACCCACTATCGAGCATAAATACCCCCTCTTGGAGTCACTAGCAACTACTCGGCCAAGATAGCTACTAACAACGGAGAGCATGCAAGATCATAAACAACATAGAGATAACATAAGATATATTTCAGTATAGCAACTCAATCATAACACCAATATCCATCGGATCCCAACAAACCAAACATGTAGAATTACATAACGGTGATCTCAATCATGTAGGGCAGCTCATGAGATCTAAACATGAAGCACATGGTGGATGAGACAACCATCTAGCTACTGCTATGGACCCATAGTCCAAGGTAGATTACTCACTCATCGCTCCGGAGGCAAGCATGGCGATGAAGAAGACCTCCGGTGGCGATTCCCCTCTCCGGTAGGGTGCCGGGAAGAGCTTCTGGACCCTCCCGATCTCAGGTCGACGACGGCAGCGGATCGCGATATGTTTCTGGAAAATTGATCGGGTACTTAGGTTTTTCCCGTTGGGGGGTCTTTATAGGCGAAGGGGCAGCGTCAGAAGTGGACCCAGGCATCCTCACACATAGGGGGTGCGGCCAGGGGCTGGGCCGCGCCGCCCTTGTGTGAGGGTGGCCTGTGGCCCCTCTCCGTCTCCTCTTCAGATCTCTGGAAGCTTCCGGGAAAAATAAGACTTTAGGAACTTGTTTCGTCCAATTTCGAGAATATTTCCTGTGTAGCTTTTCTGAAACACAAAAATAGCAGAAAACAGGGAACTGGCACTGTGGCGACTTGTTAATAGGTTAGTTCCGGAAAATGCATAAAAGTGCCATGAAGTGTAACGAAACATTAGACAAATGGTGTAAAAACAAGCATGGAGCATCAAAAATTATGGATACGTTGGAGACGTATCATGGAACTTACAAGAATCAAATTGGTGCAAAAGTATTATTACCCACAAAGAAAAGAGAGCAGTACAGAAGCTCTATATATCGAGTATCGTAAATTGACTTGATTTATTTTCACTTATATCTCTCTTAAAATGTTACCAAATGGTATTAACAAGAACCTGTATAATTATACATGAAGATTCAAATAATTTCATTGCTAGCCTCACAATTTGCGCGGGCCACCCAGCTAGTTTTCATCAAGCCAATTTTATCCTACAATACTTTTCAAAACTTTTTTAAAAAAATTTTAATTTATAAGGGTCAAGATAACCCCCATACATTACATACTGGCCGGTATGTAGTTTCTGGGCGAAACTCAACAAAGTTGGAATAACCAGACAACCATACCTTTTCAGGGGCATGAGCCTGAGCTCCTCTAGGGTTTCTAGTCAAGTTTTAAAGCATTCAGAAATGATGATGAGATTCTTCCGATCATTCCATGGCTAGAGACTCAATTGTCCATTCCGAGGACGCGGCTAATCGATTAGATTTTTAACACCTTGCAAGGGTTGTGCACTTTCACCTTAAGACTTATTTTACGCCCATACATAAAATGAGACAAGACCTTTCAGAAAAAGCATTCAACCAAACAGATCTGGCTGTGCCCCCTATATTCCGCTACCACCCTCTGTCAGTACCCATGGTTGAACCCTTAATCCTACTCAATCAAGACAGAGCCCATAATGTCATAAGGCTGCACTGGAAGTACATCTAAACATGGAAGCCATATTAATCTCTTTAATCCCAAGTGGCAATGCCGAGCAGTATCCGGAGCTACACATCTGTACAAGCATGTGCCCCAGAACCCACCTTCTCCGACCTCCTCTTATCAAACCACTCCACCCAGGTAGTTCATTTTAGTTGAAGTTGTTAATTTGTTCACAAAACAACTTTAACATATGATCATAGCATAGCATCAGTATTCATGTACTTTTAGCATCCTACCAAGTGGGGTTCGGGGATAGCTACTCACTACTAGGATCTAGCACTTTATAAACAATTGAATATTCACCTATCATGCATACTACTGAAAATCACTAATGCAAAATAAAAGTGGGTAGGGGATATGTGTGTCACTTGCCTTTTTGAAGAAAACGATCTTTTCACTTCTCTCAACTAATCACATAGCTCTTCGCACAAACTATAGCATGGAAATAACATAACATAAAAAACCATACAAACACAATTCAAACAACTCAAACAATTGAAAAGTGTTTGTTTAACAATTTAGATTTTCTTAAGATATTTCAGATTGATAAGACTAGTCATCAACCCGTGCAGCTGCACGGGCTAGTTGCTCTATTCTGTAGATAATATTATATATTGATGAATGTATTACATGCATGCTAAATATTTATAATAAAAGAAATAATAGTTTATGTTAATTTTTGGATGAATATCATCGAATGTGAGGATGAAGAGAGTGACATCACATTAGAAAATGATCAGATCTCTAATTTATTATAATCCAACTTTGTAAATATTCAGTAAACCTAGTGATATCATTTCAAGCTAAGTTGTTATTTTATATTTTGTAAAAACACATGCATAATCCTTTTATGAAGCGAGTAACAACATAACGAAGATAGGATATAAGTGGAAACATCAAATCTCTACTATATTTTATTAATATGGTTAAAAGTAGACACCTCAAAATTCATGCGAGAAACACTATCTCAGTGTAGCTTCCTTGTGTAACTTATCTTACAATAAGTATAATGGAAGATATTTCTATTTGCGAACGCAAATTTGGAGTTTTCAATGAAATATATATTTAACTGGATGACATACCAAGAATACGGCCAGCGAACCCATATTGGATACACCTAAGAGGACGTGGTATTATGAGACTATGGCAGTGACTTTAGATAAATATAGAAAATAACTCAATACATCATCAATGGTCTCCCTACCATGATAGAGCCTGAAAGGGGTAGCAATTTCCTCCAGTAACAACAAAACTGCTTCACTTGCTTATTATTACTGTATGGACCTTCTAGTACATGGGAAAATTAGATAAAGCCAATTTAAACACTGATAAGTGACAATGCACGAAAAGTAAAACCTGGAAAGAAACTCAATTATAAGCCTCTGCTAAAATGTTCTGCCCATTTTACTACTTCAATTTATCCTATTATATACAAAATTTCTCACAATTTCTTATGAAAATCAAAGCAGTTTTTGTCTTGTTTTTTCCAGGTTTCAGTTTGTTTGCTATTTCCTAGATTCCATGTCTGAAAGGTAGCTAAAGCTCTTTATTAATTACTCCCTCTGATCGGAAATAAGTGTCGGTGACTTAGTACAAACTTTATACTAAGCTAGTACAAAATCCCTAACACTTATTTCCGATCGGAGGGAGTAGGATTTATAACCATATACGTGTATGGATAAATGGCAGGAAAAAATACTGTGTTATGCAATCTCTGTAAATTAACATCGAAGCAAACCATGACATGAACATGAATACATGCGTCTTCTATAACTGAAACACATCCGCCTAGCAAACTGTAAAACAAAGTAGCTTACTTAGATTCAGGTTAGGCTTATATAGAAAATTCAGATATAAAACAAAGAGAACCCTGCTCCAGCAACACAAACCTCAGGCAACCTTCCCAGCGTATGCATCTCTTGAAGCGATAGTCCCCTTATGACACCTCTACACTTCTGAGCTAATCGGTAAATAATGTCAGCAACAATTAATTAAATCTAAATGATATTTGAGGCAGAAAGTGTAATCTTAACCTCAATAGTTGCATGCGTTTGTGATTTTTTTGGCTAGAAACCAAACTATGACAGCTAAATTAGGGCAACCTTATCTAAAATATACTTTTTTTTGACTCCATCATAGTATAACATATAATGTCAGAGGTAGATTTACGAGTACATAAACTCTGAAGTTAATTCATGTATTCTAAAAATGATTCAACTATTATTTTGGTGAGATGAGCTGAGTAATTTCCTCTATAAAAATTCAACATATGACACGATTAAAGAAAACATACCTTCAATGGCCATTGTTGTAGGACTGTTTGTTGGGCGGTGGCATCGGCCACCATGGTCTTCTATATCTGCACCGCAGCTTATATATGACAGCCACCATGAACGTTGCAGGTATCAATCTTCGGTCGTCGCTTTATCGAAAAAATATATATCTTTGGTCATCGTATTGGCTAGCATGCCTCGATTGCTAGACTGCACGATACAGTCATCTGGAGGCCTGCCGCCATGAACGCCATCTAGACAAATTGATTTGCACGTCACTATGGTCAGTAGGACACTCACCGCGAAGTCCAGATCTCCAATACCTACTCTTGTGAACCCATGATCACGTCAGCCACTTAGACAACAGGACATGGACTTGCTCAGTAGCCTAATCGGAATCGATCGTCTTGGAGGCTTGCAGGTTGCTGCAGAATTGGCGGCCATCTAGGAATTTAATTAGGTATTAGGTACCATGCAGTTTACTTAGGCGTTACCGGCAGCTGTGTCGAGCGAGATTGGTGAGGGAGAATGATGGTGCTGATGATGACAGGAGGAGGCGGCGAGATCTCCGGGAGATGATCATGGCGGCGGCACATCGGGCAAACTGCATGCGAGGAAGGAGATCGAGAAGCCTATCTAGGAAACGTGTTGGACTGACAGGGTGATCGCACACGTTGAACGAACGGACTCTCCGTATATCTATCGGGGTGATCCAACGGTTAGGACATCAGGAAGACAAATCGTACGGACGTGGCCACTTGGATATTTCTTTTACCTCTAGGATTAACGTGGAGGCTCGTACGGTGCCTCCAATTAGTAAATATAAGATATGACAAAAGAATAGTGGATTGTGAGATATGAAGTTGAGAGCTCAGCTGGAAAGGTCAAAATGATTGGGGAGAATTGGACTAAGCAAGATATATTGATGAAGTCTCTATGCATTACTAAAGCATGAATTGAATCTTGAAGTGACTCATGTGGATTTAACCACACAAGTGTCAATTGGTGCAATAACAATACTATTGAATAAGTGTGACAACAATTATTCTAAATTAGCAATTAGTACACTTAGGCATTCGGTAAAGATTAGTGAATCACTACATTACTCAATTAGCTCATTTGCAAATTGAATAGTTCAACTCAAGTGCACAAGTTTAAGTAGGCATAGGATTGGGTATGAATGATTGACATTTGAGAGCATAGCTCAAAGGGTTCATTGAACATTATGAAGTATGATCATGAGCTATGGTAGTATAATTGAATCAACACCACAATAGCAAGAATATAATCTATGATTGAGATAAATTCATATCCTACTCAAGTAGCACAATTGCAATTTGAATATATATGAATTAGACAAATTATGCTTAGATGAACAAGACATGGATCAAGGTGATGTCTAGATGATATTTGATAGCTAGCTATGAACCTAGGGTTTACTAAAGTAGAAGGAAACATCAGTTGAAAAAGAAATAGAATTAATCTATATAGGAAATACTCAAATTCTCATATTAGAATTTGAATAATTGTGAAGTGGTTCAATAAAATATGGGAGTGATGCTACTGGATAGCTTGTAGTAAAACAAAGCGACTGCAATTGGAATTATTCAAAAATAAGTTTTAGAACTCAAGTTATGATCAGAATAGTGATTTGGATAGATTTGAATGCACAAAGTGTGTGCACGTATCAAATTTGATGTTTCTTGATCCTATGATGTACTACTTGATTAGAGGATTCTAGAGACTACAAATTTATAATTTTTGGATACTTGAAACAAAAGATATGAAATTAATATGCTAAGAGATATGTTTGATTCAATTTGAAAATAGTTTCAAATTGAATACTAAAACTATGAATTATAAGTGCACTAATGGATTCTACATGTTACATGGATTCCAATGGTATATTAATTGTAATTTTTTGAGTTACAGATCAAAAATTATGATTTATCAAAGTTTGGGCTAAATTCAGATTCAAAATTCTATTTCAAATTGGGTTTGAACTGGAGGCTGCCACGTGTCTGATTCTAATTAGTAGATACTGGTTCGTTTTGATTAAGCCTCTGGGCCATTGGATTTAAAGGGACTCGGACGTATCTGATTGAAGGATACCCCTTCGGTTAAGTGAAACGATCGGAACGCTTGGATCAAGATCCAACGGTTGTGATTTAATAGAGAGGGAGCTTACCGTTTCGAGCTAGGGTTCCAGCGAAGATCGCTGGTGATGCGGCTCAGGTTCAACTCCGGCGTGACTATGGCGGTTTCCTGACGCCGGTGAGACCACGACGATGATCAGCACGAAGTGGCGGACTCGTATGCGTGAACGATATCGCCGATTGCGTCCTGGTGCGGGAGAGGGGGTCGGCTGGAGAGGTGCGGCGTGCAGGGGAGTTTTGGGAGCTCGTGTAGTCGCCGTTCTGCTGCAGGATAAAACCAAGCAGGGGTGTCAGGAGGTGCGCCATATCGTGGCGAAGTGGATAGAGGAGAGGAAGAGGACTGGGGCTCACCGGCGACAACGAATTCGACCGGGCGAGCTTGCAGATGCGCGGAACTCCGACGAGCGATTTCTCGATCTCGGCGACGTCTCGGGCAGAGAGGGAAAAAGGGGCGAGGGAGGGGTGCTGGGGGCTACTTATAGCCGACCCTGGCTTGGAGGAAAAGCTAGGATTCGCGCGAGGGAAGAGATCGGACGGCTCGGGCACGTCGGGCTCATCCTGGTCTCTGGCGCGAGGAAGAGGGTGACCCTGACCAGTGGGGCCCGGTCGTCAGCGGGAGGAGGAGCTAGGCGGCGTACCGATTCGGGGCAGCGGGCTTGCTGGGCCGTGGGCTCTTTCAGTGACTGGGCTGAATAGTTTCCCCAGGGCCCTTTTCCTATATTCTATTTCTTTCTCTTTTCTATTTACTGATTTCTGTTTTATTTCATTTCCTTTTCAAATGTGCTTCAAATCAATTCAAACAACTTTCGAAAATTTTCTAAAATTCAGCACATTGTCCTAAGCCAGTAATAAAACTAGTTTTCAAAATAAAGAGGGATTTTCAATAAACTTTATGAACTTAGCAAGGAGGGCTTGCTTGCATAAAATAACATAGTGTTAGGGTTTTGAAAACAACTCTTTGAAAATAATGGGACAACCTTTTATAAAATAATAATTGAGAGTCACTCTCAATCTTAATTTGAAAAGTACACACCTTATAAACACTTTTGAAATTCATTCCTTTGCAAGCATGGCTTGCATGAGTTTGAATAAAACAAAGAGAGAAATAGTATTTTAAATTTTGTCCTCTCAAAGGGAATCCTATAAGAAACACTAGGAAGTTTGAAATAGTTTTCCACAATGAAGTCTTAAATAAACTCAAAAAGTTTTAAATCCCTGTGAATTTTCAATCAACACATACAAAACAAAAGAAAAAAAATTCCCCCAAAATTTGATAAAACCTTGGGATGTTACAAAGGATAATTGTATTGTTTACATTACACACTTTGCTTAAGGCGATAATCTGTTGCTTGCAACTTAATACCCGAGGGTTGTTTGGATGATATCCTGCGGGTAGATTATTAGTTATAGTTGCAGTTGGATTATGGTCTATGTATTATGTTGTAATGCCCAAATGAATCTCATAGTGATCTTTATGACATGTACATGCATTGTTATGCATTCTTTATTTTGTCAATTACCCAACTGTAATTTGTTTACCCAACATTATTTTACTTCACCGCAAACAAACATCTCTTTCCACACTGTACGTCTAATCATTTGTTTTCAGCAAACTAGTGAGATTGACAACCTCACTGTAAGTTGAGGCAAAGTAGTTTGGTTGTGTTGTGTGCAGGTTCCACGTTGCTGCTGGCGCCGAGGCTCCCTTGTCAACCACGCACCAGACTATTTTCTGGCGCCTTGCCAAAGTCAGCTAGCAATAACCTTCAAAAGTGATTTCTTTCTCCTACTAGTCAATTAAACTTTGGTTTCATACTGAGGGAAAACTTGCTGCTGTGCTCATCATACCTTCCTATTGGGGTTTCCCAACTAGTCCTTTGAGACATCACTCGGCCACCCCTCTCTCTCACGCGCTCAAGCTCACCCTTTCCTCGCTCTGGGGACCATGTCACCCTCGTTGTTGTCTCATCATTCCGGCCAACTCCGACCAGCTCCGGTAGTGCTCTAGTGCTCAATTGCTTCGCCTCGCTCTATCATCCTATCCAAAATTTCCCTCGATTGCATCTTCGACGTCTCGATTTGATCCTGGATTGGATCTATGGTTTTTGCTTTGGAATCCTGTTCCACTCCGGCGATGTCTCCCGTGCTCATTGGATTGTGGCCGGTCCTAGGGTGCTCCTCTACCTCCTCTATGTCGCCTCCCTCGACCATGGGCAGGTGCAGGTCGAGTCTTCCCCCGTGGAATTCTCCCTGTGCCGCCTCTCTGTCGTCTCCGGCGATGGTGAGCTTGCTCCCTCACCAACAAGATACGTACTCTCTCTCTACTTCTACTCCCTCTAGCACAATTTCTACTGCTAGCTTGCTATATAGGGTTTGCCTCTGTCAGTTCTTACTTCCTAGTGTTTTAGTAGTGTTCTTGCTTTCTTAGGTGCTAATCTAGTGTTATTTCTACTTCTGGTAATTATTCCTATGCTTAATAGCTCGAATGCATGATGTTTGATATCTTCTAAAGATGTTAGTAAGTCTTTAGTTTCGTCAGTGAACAGTGATGCATGCTTTTGGTTGATTGGGTAGGTTCTAGTAGGTTCTAGGGTCTTCTAGTATGTTCTAGTAGGTTCTAATAGCTACTGGTATTCGACATGATCATGCTTCCTTGCTCATGTTCTCTGAATCTACTGCTACTGTCAAGTTCAGTTAACTGTCACTGTCATTTCTTCAGTTAAGCTACTATTATGTTCTTGTGTTTTCAGTTAACATGTTTAGTTCCTAGTTAGTTTCTACTTAGTTGTGTAGCTGTTACTTATCAATGTGCTAAGCATCCATAATTCACAGATTGCATGTGTATGGTTGTATAGTTTTGTTAATAGTTTTTTAACTGTATGTGCTACTTCTATATGAACTTGTACATGCACTGTCAGTTGCATGATCAAGTTTACTACTGTTACTACTAATTCTATGGTAAGGTCCTCTAGTGGTTTGTTGTGCTAGGCCTTTGAGCATACTGAGGCTATTCTCCTTTGTTGGAGAATACCCAGCAGGGGCTTAGGGTTCTGGGAAGTAGTTACCACTCCCTCTCACTACTACTACTACTACTACTACTACTACTACTACTACTACTACTACTACTACTACCTCCTACTACTACTACTACTACTACTACTACTACTACTAATAGGGTTTTAGCTATAACCTTTGTAGTCTACTAAGTGTTCTTGATGAAGATTTGTTGCAGTTCTTCTCCTCCTGGCTCCAGTTCTTGCTCCAATGGCTCCTTTAGATCTTCTCCTTCATAGCAGTGGGTGTGTTGGGAGTTCCTCTCCTTGAGCCTTTGGCCTCAAGGTGATTCTTTAGCTCAGTTCTTTCAACCTCTGGTCTGAGAGTGTTTCTTATGAGCTTTGTGAGGATTTGTGATCTTCAAGGTGGGTGTTGAGGTCCTATTTATAGGGTTCTAAGGCTGTGTTGCTGCTGACACCTATGTGCCATGCAACTAGTGATTAAGGTTCTTATACCGCCTCTCTAATTTGGATTCTAGTATGGATTCACTATATCTTCATATGCCTAAATTGGCATGTCAATTTGGGGTTATTTTGGTAATTTCCTAAATCAGTTTCTACAATTTTTAGGGTTTTGGAATTTGGTTTAATTCCTTGGTTTGCTGACAGTAACTAATGATTTCTTATATTTGTTCTATACGATTTATGTGACATGTGTGATGAACTGTGTAGTGTTCATCTGGCATGCTTGTATTCTTTTCCAAGAATCCAAGGTTGAGGTATTTCTGGTGGTCTACTACTCTGTTAATTATTCCTATGTTTGCTTGTTTCATTTACTGGTCTGCTATGTTACTGGCTATTGGTTGGTAGTACTTCTACTTGGATGCTATGCTTGATCTTGGTCTGTTGCTTCTCTGGTGACAACAGATACTACACTTGGGCTTTGTCTATTTTCTGGTTTTGGACAAGTTCCTAGATACTACACTTGTTCTGGTTCCAATTTGGCATTGGCTTGCCAACTAGTTCTGTCATCTATCTTGTTATTTTGGGTTGATTTCCTTTGCCTTCACTACTAGGAAAACAGCTATAGGTAGTATAGATACCCGTAGCACATTGACAAAGTGGTGCGCTGTAGCTATTTAGCCATAGCGCACCTCTTCCAGTGCGACACGCATGTGTGTTACCTGCAGCGCACCCCTACAAGACATGCACTACGGGTATTCGTAGGCCTGGATGCCCTTCCCCCCTCAACTTATCTGCAGCGCACCAGGGCTGAATGCGCTACAGGTACTAAGTATTACCCGTAGCGCATTCTGCTCCGATGCGCTGCGAGTAAGTTGAGGGGGGACGTATATGCATCTGGGGCAGGTTACCCGTAGCGCATGCTAGAACATGCGCTACGGATAAGTGAACTACCCGCAGCGCATGCTACACCCATGCGCTACGGGTAACCTAGGATGCATATTTTTAAGGCATGAAGCCACCTAGCACCAATCATTGCCCCCCTTCTTCCCCCTCCATTCAGCACCACATATGGTCGTCGTCCTCCTCCTCCTCCTCCCCAACCTATTTTCATCATTCTTCCATCTATTTTAGCTTATTAAAGCTACTTTGGTTGGTAGATATGTGAGTGCAATGTTTCATAACCTTTAGATATCACTTTATTACTCTCTCGTCCACACACTATCTCGTTCTCTCATGTCGCGGTATCATCTATAATAGGTGAGTAATATGAGGACATCCATGCTTAAGATTGTGTGGCATCGGTGTTTGTATGCCCTACAGGTATGCTTGTAGGTGTGTCATTGTTGTTTGTATGTATGCATGCTTGTGTGGCATCGGAACACGTTTGTGTATATATATATGCATTTGCTTGCATATGTTTATGAAATTCTAATTTGTTTGGATTTAAATATGATGATTTGCCGATGGTGCCAATGTTGTTTTGCCAAAATGTTTATTCACTTCCATTTCAGCATATTTTGGCACCACACATAGGTCCATTTTTAGGCAAGGTCATGCCGAAATTTTCGGACGACTATGTGTGTATTTGGCCGGTTCTAAGATATTCTCGTGCTCTATATATATGTACCCCAGGCGACCATGGTCCGATCGATGAATGAAGGCATCATGGCAAGATATATGAAAGCCGCGATGCATGACATGCTTCAAAATAACCAGACGGAGATAAAATGTCCGTGTCACAGATGCAAACTGAAGTGCTATATCGACCCTTATTCTAAACAACTGCAGAGCCACCTGCTCTCTCGCAGTTTCATGGATGGCTACACTCGGTGGATAAGTGATGAAGATGATGATAACGTCCATGGAGCAGCGACGAGAAATGATGAGGAAGGGCATGGTGGTGACGAAGATTTTCCAGGACATGATGAAGGCGGAGAAGATGCCAGACATGGAGGGGAAGGTCAAGATGCCAGACAAGATGAAGAAGATCAAGATGCTGGACATGGTGAAGAAGATAAAGATGCCGTAGCAGATGGAACACCGTCAGGTAGCTGGGTGCAGAACCCTTACGTTCAAGCACTACTTCTCAAGCAGACAAGTAACACGTGGGAGACCGCTAGAGAGAAAGCCAAGCTGGCAAGCCTAGAGAAGGATGCGGTTACTCCATTGTATACAAGATGCAGGCCCGGGGATACACGTTTGGCCGTCACGCTTAGGGCTCTGCAGATGAAGGCAAGACACAAATGGACCAATAAAAGCTTTGACGAAAATATGGCATTCTAGCTGTTGTGGATATACCAAACGGGTATACCAATGACGTACTCTCATACCGGCAAACCAGGGTGGCCCATGGAGGTGGTATGGCGGATAGCCAACCGGGCGGCCTAGTTGCTGGTGGTATGGCAGATTGAAGGCTGCCATGCCATGGCAGATTCCACGCTACCATGCCATGGCAGATTCCCAGGCGCATCCATGCCATGGCAGATTCCCGGATAGCAGGAGCTTATGGCAGATTCAGTGCTGCCATACCATGGTGGATTACTGGACGCAGGAGCTTATGGCAGATCCGAAGACAGGCCCATGGCAGGTTGCCTTGTAGTACACGCATAGGACTTAGTCTAGGACTCCATATTGTATCCGCCCCGGAACCACCGTGATGCCCACGCCAGGCGCCTTTATAAGCCGGCGTGGAGGAGCCCTTGAGGCCATGAGATAGCTAGAATAGCTAAGACAAAGCAGATCGCATCGCGACCAACACAACCATTGTAACCTGTACACATTGTGCCATTATAGTGAGTTGTAGCAGGATGTAGCGATCCTCCACCGCGGGGATGTGAACCTGGGTAATCCCTGTCTATCACCGTCCCGGGCACCAGATCGCCTATCCCCTCTTTCTATCACCTTGAGGTACCCCTCATGGAATACGTGTCGTAAGAACCACGACAGTTGGCGCCCACCGTGGGGCAAGGGCGTTTGGAATCGATCCGGGCGGATTTCTCACCGCCTTCGACGGTGGCGATCGCTTTCATCTGCAACACCGGCGGAAAGTTCATTACCGCCAAGGCTAGGCAATCGGGGGCTCGACGTAACAGCCCTCACACTGGCGGATTGTATCCCCTGTGTTCGAGGCGGCGCCGATCTGATCTGATTTTCAATCTGCCATGTCTCTACATCATCTCGGCGTCGCTGGCTTCGCCGCCGCCGCGGATAACCCCTACTTCGTCATGGCTGGCTTTGCCGCCATTACGGACTACTTTTATTGTCGCAGCCGATTACAGCTTCGCCATAGCCGGCATCATCGCTGTCCCGGACTGCTTCGCCTTGTATCGTCGCTGGCTATGACTTTACGTCGTGCAAGTTAGCAGATTTCCGCCATGCCACTTCCGACATGCCGGTATGATGTTACCTGGCAACTAGCTAACGTTAGAGCAAATTAAAGTCTAAGGCGCAGCTAGTACTACCATCACGTGAAATATGCATGGATTTTGCGGCAAGCGTGTCAAGTACATGCATGCACTGATTTTTTGGCCACCGATTATCATCAAGCATGGCGGACGGCGGATTGATCGGCTATAAATCTGCTATGTAAACAGGATACGCTGGGCGTCGCTGGCTTCGCCGCCGCCGCGTATTATTCCTACCTCGCCTACAAGTCCTGGGCGGCCGCACCTTGAAGTTCCCTCACGGCTTACCGCGCCATCCGCTGGAAAGCCGCACGGAACACCGCAGCCAGACCAAGCCGGGTTCCTTCAAGATCGATGGGCGGGCATGCGCACAACGTACGGCCTGAAGCGAAGCTAGTTGCATGGTCGTGAAGTTCCTCGTAGAGTGTTTCCGTTAACTACCCGTCACGTGGAATCCATCAAAAGCTATATTTAGCTCATGGCTTGAACGTGTTTGGCTACTAGCTGCTGACTTTGCCTTCGCTGTGGACTTTGGCATCATCGTGCACGCCGCCATCAACATACTCACCAAAGAGCAGATAACCGCCATGGTGAAGTACTAGTTGTTTTGGTCTGTCGCTTGCTCCGCATCGCCAGCTTGTACTGTTCGCCGAACCGAGAAGCACTTGGACTCCTCCACAGCACCCCGCCATCGCTGGTTTGCCTGCTTGCTGAGATTTTTGTCCCCGTCGTCTCAGGATAGATTACTTCGGCTCCGCCATTTAGCTATATCTGCTCGGTGTCGCTGGATTCGCCGCCGCCGCGGATTATTCCTACTCCGTCAGAACCAGCTTCATGGACAGCCGCGAGATCACATCTACTTCAAGAGGCGACATACCTTCGCCACGGCAGATTGGTTCAGATCGATCCCGATGGCGGTATCTACATGTTCGTCGACGTCAGCTCAAGGCAACAGATTATCCACGTATGCGTGCTACCATGAACTCACCTGGATTCATGTGCATGTTTGCATGAATTGCTGCCATCACGGGAGCTGGTTTAAACTTTGCCAGGGTAGACGCCGCGGCTAACTTCATGGCGGCAGATTTTGCTGGGACAGCCTTCGTCGTGTCCGCGTCCGCCTGCTTCACCATGCACCGGCGGACCACTTTGGCTCCGCCACGGTCGGCTTTGCCGCCATGCATGGCGAACTATTCATCTGTATCGTCGCCGGATACAGCTTGGCCATGTAAAGGAATCAGGCAATGTGTGCATAGGCCAAGCTAGCACGCTACGTGCATGTTTTTTGCGGCCAAGTCGCTAATTGCTTGCATAACGATATGACGCTAAATACATTAGCGGATGTGGCTTGGCTATGGCGGATGAAGTTTGGCTGCCGTGGACTAGCTACTTCATCTCCGCCATAGCCGTCTACTTTAACTTCGCTTCGCCCGACTTCGTTTTCGTCATGTCCGGTTTCGTCCCGCCATGGCTGACTTGATCCGTTATGGCACGACTTCATCTCCGCCATGACCAGCTTAACCACCGTGGCAAACCACTTCGTCTTCGGCATGACCAACATCGACTTCGTTTAAACAGCTAAGTCCCTATTTATATTTAATATTTCATATTTTTATGATCATGAGATAAAGATTGGTTCGCTCATATTCTGAGTCTTTTACCGCTTTTGTTTTGATCATAACTTTTCCACGATTTGCCTTGCGCTCGTGAGTAAAATTTTGACTGGCTTGCCTCTAAAGGCGCCGGTATCATGCAAAAATCCGCCATCCGGCGTTAGCTTAAGTTTTCTAGCGTACACGTTTTCTGATGTTTTATATGTGGATTTTCCGAGTAGTGACATTTTGGCACTTTAAAGCCGCCATCCATTTCCAAGGTTTTGGACGGCTGCTATTAAGCGCTATCGCCTTGGCGGATTGTTCGTGCAAAAGTTTGCCATCTCATGAAAAGTCAAGCATATAAACCGGAAGAATGGATAAACCAGCACTTGCTTAAAATATATTAAATGCACATGAACTGTTCAAGATAGTCGAGTTTTTTCCGCCTTGACAGTTTTATGTTGTTCAACTGCTGCATAGTTTTAGCCTTAAAACATTTGTTCAATGGCCGTGTTTTACCCGCCTTGCATTTGTTCGTTGAACACAAGAACGATTTAATACAAGTGTGTTTTGTTTTCATGTCACAGGTACATATGACGCTTGGACGCTTTGCTGGTGCCCGAGCTGAGGTGTTTTTGAGCCACTCAGCTCAAATACCCGGGGGCTACCATCGATAGCAGCCCAAATCTGCCATGAAGCGGTCACCTTAGATGGCAACCCAAATCTTCCATGGAGCAGTCATCTTGGAATAGTCCGCCATGGAGCAGGCTGCCTTGAGTCCGCCATGGAGCAGGCCAACTTGGAGCAGACCGCCATGAAGCAAGATTCCTTAAGGTCACCTTGGAGCCGGCCGCCATGGAGCTGGCCGCCCGGGGGCTATGGCCACAGTATGTTGATCTAATAACTGGTGAAGTTCTCTAAGAGCATCAAGCCGGATTTTCAAGTAAATTCCACCTTGACACTCGGGGGCTACACCGATGCTAAGTTTTGTGAAGTTCTCTTAGAGCATTGCGCCGGATAGAAATCCGCCATAACGCTCGAGGGCTACTCATCGCATTTTAACTACGTAGTTCTCTTAGAGCCTTATGCCGGATAGAAATCCGCCATAACGCTCGGGGGCTGCAGCTAGCAAAAATCCTAAGTCTTCTAAGAGCACCGCTAGGAAAAATTGCGTAGCGGTGCTCGGGGGCTACTAGCTAAAAATTCTAAGTAGTTTCTCTAAGAGCACCCTGATGGATTATCTATGAGAACCCGCCATGGCGCTCGGGGGCTATACATGGTGTAAAAGCATCGAAGTTCAAAAACAGAAGCAGTGCGATAATTTTGCGCTCACTGTTTGCATACCAGCATGTATCTGGAGAATTGCCCTGCAAGTATGAGACGTCACTGGTCCGCCTAAAGTTCTAGGCAGCTAAAATTTATTCTTTGGGAGCTCTACGAGATCTTTCACGCGGCTATCTCGAAGATGAAGACGAAGATAAAAAGCCCATCAAGCATTGAACACAGAAGAGAAGATCTCAAAGAACTCCGGGGGCTACTGTTGTGGATATACCAAACGGGTATACCAATGACGTAGTGTCATACCGGCAAACCAGGGTGGCCCATGGAGGTGGTATGGCGGATAGCCAATGATACGTCTCCAACGTATCTATAATTTTTGATGCTCCATGCTTGTTTTTACACCATTTGCCTATTGTTTCGTTACACTTAGTGGCACTTTTATGCATTTTTCGGAACTAACCTATTAACGAGTTGCCACAGTGCCAGTTCCCTGTTTTCTGCTGTTTTTGTGTTTCAGAAGTGATACACAGGAAATATTCTCGGAATTGGACGAAACAAAAGCCAAAAGTCTTATTTTCCCGGGAGCATCCAGACATCCGAAGAGAGGAAGGAGAGGGGCCACAGGCCTCCCTCACACAGGGCTGGCGCAGCCCAGGCCCTGGCCGCGCCGCCCCTGTGTGAGGAGGCCCTGGCAGCCCTCTGACATCGCCCCTTCGCCTATAAGAAGCCTCGGGATGGAAAACCCTAAAGGATTCGGCAATTTTCCAGAAACAGTTCCGCAGCTCCGCCGCCGCCGTCGACGAATTTTGGAGGACAGAAGTCTCTATTCCGGCACCCTGCCGGGACGGGGAAGTGCCCCCGGAGCCATCTCCATCGGTCTCCATCGCCGTCTCCGCCGTCTTCATCGACCTCACCGCCATCTCCATCAACCTTGCTGTCTCCTATGATGAGGAGGGAGTAGTTCATCCCCGGGGCTGAGGGCTCTACCGGTAGCTATGTGGTTCACCTCTCTCTCCCATGATGTGATCTTTATGTGATCGTGAGCTTTGTATCATCTTGAACAAGTAGATGTTATTATTCAGATATTATGCTACTCCTATGCTTAATTATTATAGTGTACTCTAGTGATGTTATTAAAGTAATCTATTCCTCCTGCCATGGTGTAACGGTGACAGTGCGTGCATCATGGTGGTACTTGGTTTAGGCTATGATTGTGATCTCTTGTGGATTATGAGAGTAATTATTACTATGATAGTATTGAGTGATCTATTCCTCCTTTCATGGTGTAAAGTTGATAGTGTGTGCACCGTGTTAGTACTTGGTCTAAGTCGCAATGATTTCTATCTTGAATTGTGATCTGATTTGGATGTCTCTATGAGTGGTGTTTGTCAAGTACTTGATGAACTTTAAGGGGTGCTTCTGTAGCCACTACGCAATGATTAGTGATGTTCAATAGGAGAGTAATTCAGAGTACCATAGTGGAGAGAAGTTGTTTATTTGTTCAATCATGTTATATTGTTGGGAGTGTGTCCACTAGTGAAAGTATGATCCCTAGGCCTTGTTTCCAAGCTTTGCACACCGTTTACTTGCTGTTTTGTTACATGTTTGCTCGCAGCAATATTTATTTCATACCACAGTTACTACTTATAATCATCACTACCGCTTGTATTTCACTATCTCTTCGCCGAACTAGTGCACCTATACATCTGACAAGTGTATTGGGTGTGTTGGGGACACAAGAGACTTTCTGTATCGTAATTGCAGGGTTGCTTGAGAGGGATAGCTTTGACCTCTAACCTCCCTGAGTTCGATAAATCTTGGGTGATCCACTTAAGGGAAACTTGCTGCTGTTCTACAAACCTCTGCACTTGGAGGCCCAACAAGTGTCTACAAGAATAGAAGTGCGTAGACATCAAGCTCTTTTCTGGCGCCGTTGCTGGGGAGGTAAGGTAAAAGGTACTCGCATCCTCCTGTGTGAGTGCTCGGAGTTATTTCCTTTAGATTCTGCAATTATATCTTTTTGTTTCTTGTTTTTATTTTCACTAGTTAGGCTTAATGGAAAATAAAGAGTTCTCTAGTCTTTTTCCTGAGTTTAGATATGAAGTGTTCGAAGAGAAAATTGAAAAACCTTTGGAGCTTAATTTGCATGCTAATAGTGTTGTTAGTATGAATGCATGCTTTGAACACCGTTGTTGCTAATGCTATAGAAAAGTCTAAGCTTGGGGAAGCTGGTTTTGTTGAGTATGATATTTTTAGTCCCCCAGCTTTAGTGGAGAAAGTTTGCTCTGATGATATTTTATCTCCCATATGTGATGTTTCTAATGATGCTTGTGCTCCCCATCCTTTTAAAATACCTATGAAGATTGTTGAACGTGTTAGGGATAACTGCTATTTAGGTGATGGAACTGTCCATCCTGGTGATCATTTGCTCTTTATACATGAATTATGCGAGTTGTTCCAGTGTGCAGGTATTTCGATGAACCAAGTTAAGAAGAAGCTATTTTCTTTATCACTGAAAGGCAGAGATGAGGATTGGTATCGGCTGCTTGAAGATGGTCCATCTGTTGGCTGGGAGGAAATTGTACCTCTCTTTTATTCTAAATTCTATCCTCCAAGTGAGATTCATAAAGATCGTAATCAGATATATAATTTTTGGCCTCATGAGGAAGAAAGCATTGCCCAAGCGTGGGGAAGATTGAAGTTACTAATGCATAAATGTCCTATTCATGATCTTCCCCGTAATATTGTTATTAATAATTTTTATGCAAGGCTTTCAGGATATTACAAGGACTATCTAGATGCATGCTTTGATGGGTCTTTCACAAGCAAGGATGTCGACACCAAGTGGGGTCTGCTTGAGACAATTCAAAACAATATTGAAGGTTGGGATAGCGACAAAGGTAAAGGATCAGTTATGAATTACGAGTTTGATTGCATTAAGTCTTTTGCTGAAACTGCTAATTTTCACGAGCTTAGTGCTAAATATGGTCTTGATCCTCAAATTATGGTTGATTGCTTTAAAGCCTTTGCTTCCCATATGAATGTTCCTAAAGGAAATGGGGACGTGTATCATGAACCTTTTAAGGACACTTGCATAGAAAGTGATATTGTTATTGATGATTGCAATAAACATGCTCAAACTTCTAAAAGTCCTATTTCTTATAAGCATGTTAATTTTTGTGGAGTGCATAGACCTTGTGAACAGAGTTACAACAAGGAAGATTATTGCATCACCCACGCAAATGAAGAAACTAGTATGTGGCTCAAGGATCTAGATGTGCTTGGTGAATGGGTTTGTGAGCTTTATCCTTTTCTTTGTAAATTTTGCGGTGAAAAGGGGCACTTTAATTTTCAATGCCCAATTAATCGAACAAGTTCCACAGATTTGTATTGTGATGATAAGATTACTTTCAATCAGTATGATGAGCTTACTTTGTTTTTGAATTGTGAAGAGATATCTAGAAAGATTGCTTTGGTAGACATGAATGATTTTGATCTTAATAGCACCCTTCGTGGTTGTCATCTCTATTGTGCTAAAGATTGCCTCACAAATACTTACTTACAAGATCTTATTAAACATGATGTTTTGCCAAGCTATGATAGGACTAATAGATGTTTCGATCTTATTCATAGAGAGGAGGAATCCTCCAAAGTTTCTTCTGTTGTTTCTGTCAGCAAGACAGAATATGTGGAGAAGATGCCCTTCAAGTCTCTCCCTCCTAAATGAGAGAGTAAGAAGAGGAAGAAGAAGAAGAAGAAGAAGAGGAGTAAGAGGCGAGAGGACATGGTATCTTCCCCTAAGCGTTATGATCCTGCTATAGATTATGATAATTCTGATTGGGATGATGTTCCTATGCCTGTTACCTATGTTAGTGATCATGATTGGGAAAAGCACTCTACTTTTGATATTGAAAATCTTTTTGGTACCAATTCTAAGGTTAATAATTGTTGTACCATTAGTGCTATCCATGTTCCTTCTTATGATGATATGTTTGATGAGTATGCTTTGCGACATAGTAGTTCTCTAGCTTGTGATGATGGGTATAATATTTTCAGTTCACCTACTTTTGAGGAGAAAATTAGTTATAATTACAATATGCCTCCTGTTTTTGATGATTATGGTGACGAGAATAATTATTCTGTTGAATCTGCTCCTACTACTATTGTTCCTGTGGTGAGTATTAATTCTTTTATGCATGTGGCTCATGATAGGGATGCTTTATGTGATAGTTATATTGTTAGTTCTATTCATGATGCTACTGAAAGTTATTATGAAAGAGGGAAACATGGTTTGATGGATCTCAACAATATTAAGTTTCCCCTCTTTATGTTGCAAATCTTGAAGTGGCACTTGTTTTATCTATCCATGCTTGCTACTATGTGCCTCGTTGATTTATTTTCTTACAAGATTCCTATGCATAGGAAGTGGTTCAGATATAAATGTGTTTCATTTATGCTTTTTGATGCTCTCTTTTGCTTTAAGTTCCTATATGGCGTCTTTGCCTCAAGCTCTTATATGGCGCCCACATGAGCATCTTTGCAAATTACTGCGCCTAGCTCAAAGGCGTTAAAGAAAAGCACTCTTGGGAGATAACCCATTGTTTTATTTTCAGTACTTTTTCTTTTATTTGAGTCTTGGAAGTTATTACTACTGTAATAACCACTCCTTATCTTGTTTATTTCGTTGTTGTGCCAAGAGAAGCCTCTAATTCGAGTGAGGTAAAGATTTGGGGATGTTGCTGTCCTGAAACAGTTTTCGGTGCTGCACCGTAAAAATTCGTGAAAATTCTCTGTATATCTTTTGGACCTGCGATTTCTTGTGCATATGCCCCAGGTTATATCCAAACTTTTATTAGTTAAACACTTTTTGATTTGAGCAACAGAAAACCCCTCAAAAATTCGACCTTTGTCAGCTGTTCTGTTTTGACAGATTTCTGCCAATATTTGTGTTGCCGCTTTATCGCTTTCTTTTTGAGTTCTTTTGATCATGGAACTTTTGGGGAAGTTGCTACAGTAGTTTATACTTTATATGTGGTGGTTTTAGGTTGAAACCTGAAGCAAAAAAGGGTTGATTCTATGTTATGCTTACACTAATGTTGCTAATAGATTTGTGTTTAGTTTTGTATGAAGGAAGTTTTCAAGTGTAGGGATTGGAGAATGATGAGATGAGTTGAAGAATGGACAAAAGCTCAATCATGGGGATGCCCATGCATCACCCCAAGAAATATCCAAGAAGTACAAGCGTCAAAGCTTGGGGATGCCCCCGAGGCACCCCTTCTTCATCGGCAAAAATCAGGTCACCTTTCAAGACAATATATTTTTATTGCTTCATGCACTATGCGTTTTTCTTGGAGCGTCAGTTGTTTTAGTTTTCTTAGTTAGTTTAGTTTTGTTTGCTGCCATAAATGGTTTGATCACATCATGTTGTTTTGGAGGGAGATGAACTCCGTTTTTCATTTGCCAAGAACACTCTAGTTTTCACTCCTATCGTTTCAACGAGTGTTTTCTTTTTCTGCTACTGCGTTTAGCTTGCATTTTTTGCCTTGATTTGCGTTCAGATCTTTTTATATTTATTTATCAAGGTGTATTTTTGGCCTCTGGTTCATGTTAGTTTTCCTCAAAAAGGTTTTAATGGTGTTGGAAAAGAGAAAAAGCTTTGTGCAAAAAAGTGGTACAAGAAGGAGCTTGTGTAGACTGCGGCCTAGGCTTTTGCATGTCGTGCTTGATGTCTTTTTGATAGTATGCTTAGTGGTTTTGCTGTAGCATGACTCGTCTCAAATAACTGAGATTGCTTAATGAGCCTTTGAAAAAATCATGCGTTGTTTTTATTATATGGAAGCATTTATTTGGTTTTCTCCTTGATGCTTTATTTGGGTTGACTTGGCACATGCTTACACATGTTAGACTCTTACAAAGTCGCCAATAGCCTCTATGATCATTTAGTTTTTGACTTTTGATGCCATCTTATGCTTCTTTTAATGTCGCTTTGTCGCTTTGCATGATTATGGCCATTATTGCTCTCTTAGTTGGTCGCTCCCAGTCTTTTGCTAGCCCTCGCCTTGTACTGAGTATGAGCTCTACTCGTGCATCCAACTCCCAAAAACCAAGTTTGCCATTGTGTCCACTATAAACTCCTATGCATGGTATTTGTAAGCCATTCCAAAGTAAATTTTCATGTGCTACCTTTCAAAAACTTTCAACTACTTCTTGTTTTGTGCCACTGTTTTTAGCTCATGGAGACGTAGTGGTCGGATTTGCTATCTTCCATATTGCTTATTCCAAAAAAAAAGAGAAAAAAGAAAAAAAGGCACTCCTCCATGGAATGTGAATGTTGGTGGGCACCCGATGGAATCGGTTAGCCATGGTTTGTGAAGGGAAAAAAGGTGGGGAGGAGTGCAAAGCTTTATAAAAGAGCACAAAAGTGCCAATCTCTCTCTCAAAAACTTGCTTCATTTTTGTATGGAAGATAGTAAGAACCCCATTGCCAGTCGTTGACAAAGACAACCACCTCTCAAAACCAATTTTTATCTCTCTGTTTTACAAATGAAAAGCTCTAGCGCATGTTTAATCACTGCTTCCCTCTGCGAAGGGCCTTTCTTTTACTTTTATGTTGAGTCACCACCTTCTTTCTTTATGCACCATTAAGAGAGCATAGTTGTCATTCTTAGTGTGATATGCATTGTCCCAAAGTTCATTGATTGATTCATATTGTTGGTTTCACTTGTTCTTAAATTATTTGTATCTAGTCGCCCTCTTAAACTTGAAGGTGTCCTATGCATTTATGTTTTGCTCTCCATGAAGGACAAGCTGAAAACCACTTGTATGTTTTTCCTTATGATTCGAACACACGTTTGACTTTCATTGTTTCATTTTCATGATCTTTTGTTTGTGTTCATTTGCATGTTTACAACATGGTTGCTAAGTTCTTATTGTCAAGATTATATCTTTCATGCCCATGTTTTAAGTTCTTATGATCCCAGCTCACAAATGCTTACATATATGATCAAGATTTTTTAGGTGCATGTCACCTCAAAAATTATTCTTTTGTTATCACTTACCTACTCGAGGACGAGCAGGAGTTAAGCTTGGGGATGCTGATACGTCTCCAACGTATCTATAATTTTTGATGCTCCATGCTTGTTTTTACAACATTTGCGTATTGTTTCGTTACACTTAGTGGCACTTTTATGCATTTTCCGGAACTAACCTATTAATGAGTTGCCACAGTGCCAGTTCCCTGTTTTCTGCTATTTTTGTGTTTCAGAAGTGATACACAGGAAATATTCTCGGAATTGGACGAAACAAAAGCCAGAAGTCTTATTTTTCCCGGGAGCATCCAGACATCCGAAGAGAGGAAGGAGAGGGGCCACAGGCCTCCCTCACACAGGGCTGGCGCGGCCCAGGCCCTGGCCGTGCCGCCCCTGTGTGAGGAGGCCCTGGCAGCCCTCTGACATCGCCCCTTCGCCTATAAGAAGCCTCAGGACGGAAAACCCTAAAGGATTCGGCAATTTTCCACAAACAGTTCCGCAACTCCGCCGCCGCCGTCGACGAATTTCGGGGGACAGAAGTCTCTGTTCCGGCACCCTGCCGGGACGGGGAAGTGCCCCCGGAGCCATCTCCATCGGTCTCCATCGCCATCTCCGCCGTCTTCATCGACCTCACCGCCATCTCCATCAACCTTGCTGTCTCCTATGATGAGGAGGGAGTAGTTCATCCCCGGGGCTGAGGGCTCTACCGGTAGCTATGTGGTTCACCTCTCTCTCCCATGATGTGATCTTTATGTGATCGTGAGCTTTGTATCATCTTGAACAAGTAGATGTTATTATTCAGATATTATGCTACTCCTATGCTTAATTATTAGTGTACTCTAGTGATGTTATTAAAGTAATCTATTCCTCCTGCCATGGTGAAACGGTGACAGTGCGTGCATCATGGTGGTACTTGGTTTAGGCTATGATTGTGATCTCTTGTGGATTATGAGAGTAATTATTACTATGATAGTATTGAGTGATCTATTCCTCCTTTCATGGTGTAAAGTTGACAGTGTGTGCACCGTGTTAGTACTTGGTCTAAGTCGCAATGATTTCTATCTTGAATTGTGATCTGATTTGGATGTCTCTATGAGTGGTGTTTGTCAAGTACTTGATGAACTTTAAGGGGTGCTTCTGTAGCCACTACGCAATGATTAGTGATGTTCAATAGGAGAGTAATTCAGAGTACCATAGTGGAGAGAAGTTGTTTATTTGTTCAATCATGTTATATTGTTGGGAGTGTGTCCACTAGTAAAAGTATGATCCCTAGGCCTTGTTTCCAAGCTTTGCACACCGTTTACTTGCTGTTTTGTTACATGTTTGCTCGCAGTGATATTTATTTCATACCATAGTTACTACTTATAATCATCACTACCGCTTGTATTTCACTATCTCTTCGCCGAACTAGTGCACCTATACATCTGACAAGTGTATTGGGTGTGTTGGGGACACAAGAGACTTTCTGTATCGTAATTGCAGGGTTGCTTGAGAGGGATAGCTTTGACCTCTAACCTCCCTGAGTTCGATAAACCTTGGGTGATCCACTTAAGGGAAACTTGCTGCTGTTCTACAAACCTCTGCACTTGGAGGCCCAACAAGTGTCTACAAGAATAGAAGTGCGTAGACATCAGCCAACCGGGCGGCCTAGTTGCTGGTGGTATGGCGGATTGAAGGCTGCCATGCCATGGCAGATTCCACGCTGCCATGCCATGGCAGATTCCCAGGCGCATCCATGCCATGGCAGATTCCCGGATAGCAGGAGCTTATGGCAGATTCAGTGCTGCCATACCATGGTGGATTACTGGATGCAGGAGCTTATGGCGGATCCGAAGACAGGCCCATGGCAGGTTGCCTTGTAGTACACGCATAGGACTTAGTCTAGGACTCCATATTGTATTCGCCCCGGAACCACCGTGATGCCCACGCCAGGCGCCTTTATAAGCCGGCGTGGAGGAGCCCTTGAGGCCATGAGATAGCTAGAATAGCTAAGACATAGCAGATCACATCGTGACCAGCACAACCATTGTAACCTATACACATTGTGCCATTATTGTGAGTTGTAGCAGGATGTAGCGATCCTCCACCGCGGGGACGTGAACCTGGGTAATCCTTGTCTATCACCGTCCCGGGCACCAGATCGCCTATCCCCTCTTTCTATCGCCTTGAGGTACCCATCATGGCATACGTGTCGTAAGAACCACGACACTAGCAGGAGCGTCTTCCCGAGGGGAACAAGTGTCCAACTAGTATCGAGGAGGCCAAGAAAATCGTGTGCCCTCTTGATTTACCGCACATGAGATACCATGCTTGCATTAATGATTGCATGATTTATCGGGGAGAAGATGCGGAGAGAAACACATGTCCGGTGTGCGGTGCATCTCGATACAAGAGTGGTAAGAAAGCTCCTCGAAAAGTGGTATGGCACTTTCCGATCACTCCTCGTCTACAACAGTATTTCACAGACCCTAAGGAAGCAAAACTTATGCGCTGGCATGCGGAAAGGAAGAAGCCAAAAGATGATGACGATGATGATCAGGAGGACATGGTACTAAGTCACCCTTCAGATGCTAGCCAGTGGAAGGCATTGGACATCAAGTGCCTAGAATTTGGGAACGATCCAAGGAACGTCAGGCTAGGTGTGAGCACCGATGGACTCAATCCGTTTGGCAGCCAGAGCAGCACCCATAGCACCTGGCCCGTATTTGTATGGATGTACAACCTACCACGCTAGCTGTGCATGAAGAGGAGGTACATACAAATGACTATGCTAATTCAAGGTCCAAAACAACCAGGAAATGACATCCAACTGTATCTCGGTCTATTGACAGAGGAACTAGCCACATTATGGGACACACCACCCAATACGTGGGACGTTGTCGCACAAGATTATTTCCCTATGAGAGCCGCGTTGGTCACGACGGTGCATGACTATCTTGGTTGCGGATATGTCTCGGGGCAGGTGGTCCATGGATATTCTGCCTATATTCGGTGCATGGATGACACAACATATCACCAGCTACAGAAAGATCCCGGTTCTTCGAAAACCATGTTCCTTGGGCATCGAAGGTGGCTTCGGAAGGATGACCCGTGGAGAAAACGCAAAGATCTGTTCAATGGTAAACTTGAGCTCCGAGATGCCCCAGTGTCTAAGGAGCGGCGAGGAAATCAATGAGTTGCTGACAAGTTGGCCAGAGTGCCTTGCACCGGGAAAGAAGCGAAAGGCGCGCAAGCCGCTCCTGAAGGTATGGAAAAGGAGGTCTGTTTTCTGGGATCTGCCTTACTGGAAGATCCTTCGCATGCCCCATAGCCTTGATGTCATGCATATCACCAAAAATGTGTGCGAGAGTCTGCTTGGCACCCTTTTCAACATGCCTGATAGGACCAAAGATGGACCGAAAGCAAGGCACGACTTGCAATTTATGAAGATCAGGGAAGAGCTTCACTTAGGACGATCTGATGATGACGATGATGATTATGAGGAGGAGACTGAAGGTCGTCACAAGGGAACGACTATCACTGCCCCGCTTCGTGCTTCACTCTAAGTCCTCAGGAGATTGAGCAATTTTTTAACTGCCTCCTAGGAGTCAAAGTTCCTTACGGTTACTCGGGCATGATAAGTAGATACCTAGACAAAGCGAAGCAAAAGTTCAGCGGGATGAAGTCTCATGACTATCACGTGCTGATGACGCAGATACTTCCGGTTGCAATCCAAGTAATAATGGATGAGCACGTCCGCCAAACGTTGTTTGGCCTCTGCAACTTTTTTGACGTCATCTCTCAGAAGTCAATTAGCGTGAGGAAAATTGACAGGCTACGGGAAGAGATCGTGGTGATTCTATGCGAGCTCAAGATGTACTTCACGCCCGCATTCTTTGACATTATGGTACATCTGCTGGTCCATATCGTGGAGGATATCGTCCAACTCGGGCCGATGTTCCTGCATAGCATGATGCCGTTCGAAAGGATGAATGGTGACATCAAAGGATACATTCGCAATAGATCATGTCCCGATGGAAGCATAGCCAAGGGCTTCCTGACCGAAGAGTGCATCTCCTTCTGCACAAATTATCTTAACATCGAAAACCTTGTTGGTCTGCCTATCAAGAAGCACCTTGACATGATCGATGGATGGGGTCACCGCGAGGGTCATCGTGAAATGCATGTCGACTTCACTGGTCGACGCGCCGACTTTGATAGAGCAAACCTAGTCGTGCTACAACACATGCAACTGATCGACCCTTGGGTAGAAGAGCACAAAAGCTTTATTGCGAATAAGTATAGTGACAGGGGCAAGCAGAGGACGGAAGGAGCAATAATCAAAGAGCACAACTCCAATTTCATGCGTTGGTTCAAGGACAAGATTCTAGCTAATCCCCCACCAATGCAATATTCTGAGGAAGAAAAACTCATATTCGCCTTGTCACAGGGCGCTGAACACTGCCTAATGACCTATCAGGCATATGATATCAATGGCTACACATTTTACACTGAGGAAAAGGACAGTAATTGCGATTACCAGAACTCAGGGGTAACGATGAAAGCCTATACCGGTGACATCAAGCAAAGATACTATGGAAGGATCGAGGAGATCTGGGAGCTGAGCTACGCTGGGGAGGTGTCGATGTTTCGTGTTAGATGGGCCAAAAACATCATAAAAGAAGACCGGTATTTCACCACCATGGTTATACCCGAAGCCAAATCCAAGACTGTCGGCGCAAATGTCACCGCGAAAAATGAGCCATGGGTACTGGCAAGCCAAGTGGACCAATGCTTCTTCATTACCGACCCGCCAAAGCCTACCCGGGTTGTCATGAGAAGAGGCAAAAGGAACATCATCGGAATGGATTGAGTCGCCAATGAGCAAGACTTTGACATGTACGGTGACCCGAAGATGGAAGATGAAAGCGATGCCGAGGAACCATACACAACTAGAAGAAGCTGGTCCACCCAACCTAAAGGTCTACCGTTCAAGAGAAGAAGTCTCAGGGTTCCGGGGCTTAATTATTCAACATTGACAAAGAAGGGCAAACAGATTGTGAAACGGTAGCAAGCTTGACCGTGTGTGTGGGCATATTATTATTATGTATTACTTTTCCATTTTCGGACCAAACTAAACATGTAACTCATATTTTGTATCATTTATCGATCACTTTTGTATTTTTGGCGTGATACAAAAAAATTATTTGTGCTTATTTCCTTTAGAATATATATTATAATATATCAGAATGTAATAACATGCTAGAAAGTTAATTTAAAAAATAAAACAAAAATTTTTGGGTTCCAGGACTCAAACCTTGAACTCTAGGGTTTAGAATAGGCTTGCTAGCCGAAGCCACTAGGGTAGAGAGGAGCTTGTGTCTTACACGGGTTCGGGTGCTTTTAAACTATACATGTCCATTAGGCGTAGCGCATCCCTCCTCCGTGCACTATGCGTAAGCGCGTATAGGGTTAACTGCGCCAGGCCCCCCTTCTTCTCCCTGGCCGCCCACTTTCGTGCACACATCCACTCCACTGCACAGATCTCACCACCGCCGCGCCGCGTCGCCGTCCCTGCAGAGGAGCCCCACCGCCACGTTGTCGTCAGCACAGAGGAGGGAGCCCGCCGCCGCGTCACCATCCCTGCAAAGGAGGGAGCCTGCCGCCGCGTCGCCGTCCCCATAGAGGAGGGAGCCCGCTTCCACGTCGTCATCCCCATAGAGGAGGGAGCCCACCGCCACATCACCATCCCTGCAGAGGAGCGAGCCGCCGCGTCACCGTACCCGCGAAGGAGGGAGCCCCGCCGCACGCCGTCCCTGCCTTCCCCGACCTTGCGCCCCGCGGTGAGCCCTTGTTGGGGACATACCAAATGGGTATACCAGCGACATAGTCCTAAACCAGCAAGCCAGGATGGCCCATGGAGGTGGTATGGAGGATTGCCTAACGGGCGGCCCAATTGCTGGAAAGCCCATGGCGGTATAGGACGCAGGAGCTTATGGCGGATCCAGAGACAAGCCTATGGCGGGCTGCCTTGTAGTACACGACATTGTATAGGACTTAGTCTAGGACTCCATATTGTATCCGCTCCAGTACCATCGTGATGCCCACGCCAGACGCCTATATAAGCCGGCGTGGAGGAGCCCTTGAGGCACCGAGACTTAGATACGGCCAATCGCATAGCAAAACAGCCAACCTCATCATTATAATCGAGCACTTGTTGCCATATGGTGAATTATAAAAGCACGTAGGGTCTCACCACCGTTGTGGGATCTAAAGTTGGGTAAACTCATGCTACCACTGTCCCGGATCGCTCCACCATGTTCACCCCCTTCCACAAACCGCCATACACCTACCCCTATGGCAGATCTGTTGACGAAACCATGACAGTTGGCGCCCACCATGGGGCATAACGCGTCAGGAGCATGGATCCAGGCGGGATCCGCCTTCGCAGGCATCGGCGACACCGTCGCCATCGGGCGTGTCCTCTATGATTCCGGCTTCCTCATCGTCCCAGCGGATAACCTCTGGGTGCCGGGTAGAGAAAACCCTGCTCGATTTACCATTGTTCCGATTGGAGACATCCACATCTTCATTGGAGAGACGGACCCTACCCCCGCCACGGAAACCAATTTCCGGTGGATTGGTATGGCTGAAACCCCCAAGCAGACCGCTTTCAAGCTGGATACGGAGGAGGAATCATCTGATCTGGAACTTTCCAAGCTATCTAGATCGGATCTAAAAACCAATCCCACCCAACCCGCCCTAGAGGTGGAGGAAGTGGTGGATGACCGCTATGAATCCGCCATGAACAATCTGGCGTTAGACACTCCGCGGTACTGCCTTGTTGCTTTCGCAGGAACCACATTGGGATCTGCCTCCAATGGAGATGACAGCCCAGGTGAATCCATCCTATAGGCACTTAACGAAAGTGGTGAATCGGATGACTGGGATAGAAAGGCTATGACTCTGATCACTATGACACCGCCATGAGAAGAATCGAGGCAGAGTTAGCTCAGCAAGAAATAGAAGAGAAGCAAGCAGCCGCCAAGCAAGTGTTCATGACCAACAAGGGAGACGACACTGGGCAAACAACCGGTGATCCACCATCTTAGGCAGCCCATGACGGAGATGCCGGCAAAGAGCAAGGTAACCCACCACCAGCCGCCGATCCCGCCACAGAACAACTATCCGAGATTTCGGGTGGACCTAGGCCTCTGCAACCCACCGTCCCCGTGGTGCACCACCCAGAAGATTTCATGACTCCGATGGACAAGGTCGTCTACGGAACTCTAGGAGATCCAATCACCCCTGACTATGTTAGAGACGTAAACGATCTCGAGCAGAAGAGGCGAGCAATCCTTAAAGAAGCAAAGCGAGTTGAGAAGATGGACGAAAAGCTGGATGGCAACATTGCTAAAGCTCAAGATACGCTTAAACGCGCAAGAAACATGGAGGAGAAGTACGCTACTCTCATCCAGAATCAAATAAACAAGGGCGGACACCCGCAGCTGGCACGACACCTTGAGTTCACCGTGCCAACCACGGAGACACTGGCTAGGATGTACATCAAGAATCCGCCATACGTGGACAAAAACCGCGATGAAGTCAGGGCCACTCTAATTGAGAACATCGTGGCCACAAAGGAGCTATTGGAAAATAACCAAAGCCCGGCAGCCCTGGAGACGGTAGTAAAACTAATGACCAAAGCACTGGTGCAACAAGAGAAGGCTACATCATCACGAAAGCTCGAATCTGATCCTGCACTATGCTGGTCTAGTACTGCCTCCAAGGCCCGGGGTAACAGCAATCATGGTGCTCGCCCTGATAACAAATCTCATACCGGATCCTCAGAGGCCCGAAGAAGAGAAGCTCGCAATAGGGAAGATGCCATCCCAATATCCTCTGATAATAGGCCGCATGGCAAAGGACATCAAACATATCCATCACCGCCTCACAAGAACTACCCTGCTTATGGATACCACCAAGACAAGGCCGCTCCCTGCCATAAGTCCAATATGCTGCCACCAAAGTATAAGACATTCGAGATCCCTTAGGGAGGAATTGTCATACGCGACAACGATGGCAAGCGGCGACGGAGTTGTGACGCTGGCCACAGAGATGAGCCAGCATGACGAGAAACCAGTTGAGATGGTGGATCCAAGCAAAGGGAACAATCTCGATATGACGACAGCGCACACCGCAGCGGTGACAAGGATAAGCATCACTCTTCACGCCGCCGCGATGATAAAGGGCAAGGCTCCCACCGCCATGACGATGATCGAGCTCCACGAAGAGCAGAGGGAAGCCGTCGCAGTTGCAGAGATCCATCGCAGGACGTCGTGAGCAAAAGGCGTGAGCCTTCACCATCCCCACCAAGCAGCCCTCATGGCGGCGGCGGTGGCGGTGGCGGCTCAGCCAGGTCGCGCGCCTCCCGCAAAGATCCACAGGATCAGAAGCCCTACAATGCGCGTAACCACCTAAACGAGATCGCCAAGTCTCAAACAGCCTTCTTCCTTGGCCCAAAGTGCTTTGGACAGCGGATCCGTGATGAGCCCATCCCACATGGGTTCAAGATCGAGAAAAACATCCGCCACTACAATGGAGTCGACAGGCCCTTAACTTGTCTTCGAGACTACAACGCAGTGAAGTTCGCAGGGGGATCACCCAACGTTATTGTCCGCTACCTGCCCCTGATGCTATCTGGCATAACGCGGCAGTGGATCAATGACTTGGCGGAAAATTCCATCCAAACCTGGTTTGGTATGCAGACTGCGTTTTCTGAAAACTTCGAGGGTACCTACAAGCGACCTCACAATATAGGTGACCTCCAACGGTGTCAACGAGCAGAGGACGAGACCTCCCAAACTTTCCTTGCACGATGGCGGGATATGAAGAACTCCTGTGAAGGGGTTACTGGCGAATCCGCCATCCTTGCGTTCATCGACAGCTTGGAGAGAGGCCAACTACTCCGCCATCGCCTATTGCAAGAACGGAACAAAGGGAAACTAACCCTGAACTCCATGATCACCATTGCAAGCAACTATGCAGCTGCCGATGATGACGCCCGTGAATCGTTGAAGGCTTCTGCCATCCAGAACACTGGAAAGCTGAACAATAGAAACAAACGGAAAAATCCGCCAGAAGAGCAGAAAACTCCGGATATGGTGGTCACAACCTTCTCCGATAAAGGATAGAGCAGTCAACATGGCCAGGAACACAGTTCTAGCAACGGCCAGCCACGGAGCTCCACAGCTTCCGCTACGGCGCCATCTGCCCCTTGTCCTACGATGAATACCGTGACATGCCATGCTTCACCCATCGGGACGCTTCAGGAAAGTGCAATCACACCAACTGGAACTGCAAATTTGTCAATGACATCAAGGCGGATCAAGAAGCTGGCTACAAACACACCTGACGACAACGGCCTCGTGGCAAAGGAAAAGCGGACAAGGAAAAGGAGTCCAAGGATGGCAGCGATATGGAAGAAGACCCTGCACCCAAACCCGCCGAAAAGGCCGAGGGTGGAACTGGCACGGGTAACCCACACAAGAACACCAAAAAGGGAGCCTTTCACATGTTCCTTGGGCCCCCCACGATAAAGGTGCAGTGAGCCGCTATGCGATCCCTGAACGCCACCGTGCCTAAAGTCCGCCAGTACGTCCGATGGTCTGAGATGCCGGTGCAATGGAGCCGCGAAGATCATCCAGAGCACATCCCGGATGGATACTACGCCATGGTTGTCAACCCCCTAATCCAAGGCTACGAGTTCTCCAAGTGTCTAATGGATGGCGGCAGCAGACTGAACATCATGTACGTGGAAACCCTGACAAAGCTAGGCCTCACCAAGACACAACTCTGCCATAGTGCTGTCACTTTCTATGGAGTGGTTCCTGGCCACCAAGCTAAGTCCCTCGGGTCCATTACCCTCAAGGTTGCCTTCGGCGATGAAAACAATTACCGTGAAGAGCCCATAACCTTTGAGGTAGTCCCGTTCAAAAGTACATACCACGTGATCTTCAGCCGCCCTGCCTTCCATAGTTTCCACGCCAGGCCATGCTACATCTACAACCAGCTGAAGATGCCAGGTCCTGATGGCATCATCACCGTTTATGGCAGCTTCAGGAAGGCCAAGGAGTGCGAGGACAGAGAAGCCGCCTTCACGGAAGCTTTGTTCTTTGACGAGGAGTTCAAGGAAATCCATGCCGCCACAGACCCCGCGGAGATGCCGGCATCCAAGAAAGAAGTTTCTGCCTCCCCTCCCACTTTCAAGCCTACAGTTGATACAAAGCAGTGGAACTTGTCGCTGGCGACGCCGCCAAGACCACCTCAATCGGGACAAATCTGTCCCTCAAATAGGAAAGCGCGCTCGTCGAGTTCCTCCATGAGAACCGGGACATCTTCGCATGCCAGCCATCTGACATGACAGGTGTACCCAGGGAACTCGCCGAGCATGCCCTGCAGATAATCCCTGGCTCTAAGCTAGTAAGACAAGCAATGAGACGCTTCGGAGATGAAAAACGAGGCACTATAGCAAAGGAAATTTCCAAGCTATTGAAAGCAGGCTTCATCAAAGAAGTGATCCATACAAAGTGGGTGGCAAATCCCATGTTAGTTCCTAAGAAAAACACAAAGGTTCTGCGCATGTGTGTAGATTACACTGGCCTGAACAAAGCGTGTCCAAAAGATCCTTTTCCCTTGCCTCGCATTGACCAAGTCATTGACTCGATGGCGGGATCAGAGCTGCTATGTTTCTTAGATGCCTACTCGGATTACCACCAGATCAAGATGAAGGAATCCGACCAGCTTGCTAGCTCATTTGTAACACCTTATGGCACATATTGCTATGTGACAATGCCGTTCGGTCTAAAAAATGCAGGAGCAACGTACCAGCGCATCATGCAAAAGTGCCTAGTGGATCAAATCAGCCGCAATATCCATGCCGACGTGGATGACATTGCCGTCATCTCCAAGAAGCAGGATGACCTCATAGCGGATCTACAAGAGACCTTCAATAATCTAAGGAAGTAAAACATAATGCTCAACCCCACAAAGTGCGTCTTCGGGGTACCAGTAGGACAACTCCTAGGATTCATCGTCTCCCACCACGGTATTGAAGTCAACCCAGAGAAGATCAAGGCTATCCTCGACATCTCCCGACCTAATGACCTGAAGGACGTGCAGTGACTCATAGGCTGCATGGCTGCAGTGAGCAGATTCATCTGTTGCCTTGGCGAGAAGGCTTTGTGTGGTGACCCAGCATACCACTACATGTGTAGTATGCAAGTCATTGACATAACACCAATGAAACACCGTCTCACTAGTATTACATCGATCAGAGTGGTACAACAGAAACATCGCAGGTCCAAGGTATGTCTATGGGATTACAATTTTCAACATACAGAAGATCTTCAGAACCTCCTCAACAGGTAGAGGTTTAGTTCTGGCAATTACAATCGAGAAAGAATAAGCTGAAGACTAAACTAGAGCTACAGCTAATGCAGTTGGCTTACTACAGACTAGCCCTAACTACTTAGGTTCTAGGATTAGGGAATTGGATCCCTTCTATTCCTATTCTAGTTTTCCACCAAGCTTGACGCAGTCACTGACTTCATTGATAATTCTGACATTGGTCGAAGGCTTCATCTTCAACTTTAGTGTCTCGAGGTTGCCTCCTGTGTTGCCTCCAATCTAAGCAAGGTTTAAGAGGGAGTGGGGTGAGTAACGAGCGTTACCCAGCAAGTTCATATAAGGGATAAGGTGTTTTATGCACTAGCTACAGCCTTAGACCCAAGAGTCGTTTGGCAATGCAAGTTTTCGTAAACATTTCTTCAAGAGGTTGCTTTTATTCAAAAAAACTATGTCTGTCTGCCTTCACAGGTTGATTAGAGCTTCGATGGGCTCCTTTCCTGCCGCGTTCGTAGCTCCTTCCCAGAACAGGGAGTATCTAGATACTTTCTTACACTCTGCAGAGGTGGTCACTTGTACCCATGAGAGATCAAAGCCTTGCTGCACAACCGGGCGCGCACTCCCGTCCACACTTCCTTGGTGTGGGGCCTAGTCTTGTGATCCAAGCCAATCACTAATCTTCTCCGCGACGCCGCAGACCCACCCATTTGTAAGTCCATCCTTTCCTATACCCATATGCAGACTAATTGGCGCACTGGTCCTCCCCTTTGCACTATGGACGCTCCCATAGGTAGACCGATCCGGACCCAGATGCCCGCTCCTATACAATATGGGTAGACCGATCCGGATGACTCTTACAATCCATCATAGATCAATTAGCAAGTCTATCCCCCCTATACTATAGGTAGACCGGCAGGAATCGCTCTTCACTTTACACTATAGCAGAACGGACAAGACAACCCTCGCTACTGATCCGTTGGCATGCGAGAGGGAAAAGATACAGCTGACTTCTCCGTCCCATTCCAGATCTCATGGTTGACCGTTATTTACGGCGCTAGAATCACTGGCAACATTTGTTATTAGTCCTAGGTGAACTTTCCAGTTGCAGTGGGACCTCCACCATACTCTTACCATGGTCCCACTACCCATCATCCTAGGGCAACAACCATTACGGTCGAAACCACTATTCATATTCATTAGTAAAAACAAACCTTTTACTTTGAATGCAGTAATAATAATACCACCGGTATATTTGCAAGTAATTTGCTAAAAGTAAACAAGAGATATGAGCAAGAGTGAACTTGCCTTTTTGACTGCAAGATTATGCGAGTCAAGCTCTTAGATACTAAAGAAATCCCAATTCTAAAATAGCAATCATCATCCGGTAGGGATGATGTTAGAAATCTACGGCATGATATGCATAAGATATGATATGCATCACTCTAAGCGTAACCTAACCCTGATGATTTGTTATCATTGAGTTATGGTGACTTCTTTGTGACGTGTTGCACTTTTAAGTTCAATTGCACACACAACGTTATTAAGGGTTTTAGTTGTTCTTTACAAGTAAAAGAATAAAGCTTACAAAGAAGATTACTACTTTTAGGGTTTAGCATTATTCCTAGTTATATGAAAATAATGATGAATGGTGAAGATATGTAAGTAACAATTTTTGTTGCATCTTATGATTAGGGTTAACTTAATTGATCAAGAGCAAGCAATGTTGAAGTAAACCATATTAGCATAACAATACCCACTTAATTATAGGGTTGACAACAATCTTAATAGAACTTAGAGTTTTACCTTATAACTAAAAGGAAAAGGGTTTGATGTTTGTTTCAAGGTATCTTGAAAGAATAACTTTTGAAGAACATACTACTTGGTGAATTTAAGTACTATAGATAAGGTTTAGTGTTCTAGGGTTTATCATAGTTCTATTGTTATCAAGGAATAGTTAGTAAGTGGAACACATCAAGGAAACAAATTAGGGATTATACAACATTGGAAGAGTTTTAGTGAAGCATGTTGTGATTAGCACTTAATTAGTTGGCTAGGGTTTGAAAAATAGCTTCAAATGGTTACCACTTTGAATTAAGTACTACTTATAATGGAATATGAATTATAAGTGAACAAGGTTCAATTAGTGGATTATAGTTGAAAATAAAGTCTAAACTCAAGTTGATTCTTATTTAAGAATTATCTTAATTTCTTATCATTTAAGAAAATAGTTTTAGGATTTAAGTCAAATTTTAATGATTTAAAATTGACCTAGAAGTTTTAAATTTAACTTTTACTAAAACAGTAGTTGAAATAACAATATTAGAGTTAAGAAATAACTCTGCTACAAGTTTATGATTTTTCCCAAATTTTACTATATTAAATTTTTTTTAGAAAAATCATTTTGGGGATTAAAATCCTAATAGTAAAGTTTTAGGATTAATATTTAAAAATAACAAAATATTAATTGGAATAACAATATTGAAGTAGTCAAATTTTTATTTGGTATTTGAAAACTTGGTTTGAATTATTACAATTGGATTTGAATTCAAAATTCAAATACTACTTAAACGAGTTCTCAAATTTAGTTCAAAATTATTTCACACAAGTAGGCAAGATTATAATCTAAATAGATAGATTATGTTATTGTGATCATTTTGGTATCTTATTTGTATTTTTCTGATTTAAAGTGAATTAGTTATGATTTTTCTAAGTTTTTGACATTTTCTGATATTTCTATTGAACAGGAAACTTTTCATCCCGAGTCTGGATCTAGCCACTTAGGCTGACTTGTGGGCCAGGGGCCAGGTCATATGCCATGTTGGCAACGACCAGTCAAAACATTGACTGGCTCTTCTGAATATCAGAGGGAATTTTTCTTACCGAACCTAATCCTACCCTAGCCACTGACTGGTGGGGCACTGCCCAGTCAGATGCCATGCAGGCACTGACTAGTCAAAATGTTGACTAGGCTTTGACTCTTCACCGACGAGTCAATCAACGACGGCGGCCATGCTCTGAGGTTCCAGGGGGGTTGCTATGGGGCTGATTCGAACCAGAAGACAGGGAGGAACTATTGGGTAGCGGCACCGCGACCAAATGGTCACCGGAGCTACCTCCGACGAACATCGCTGCGGAGGCGGACGACGAGCAGACTCGAGATCGAGCTATACACAAAGATAGGGCACGGTAAAATGTGCTAAAGCTTTAGGGACTTACCACGAGGCTGACACGATGCTCGGTGAAGCGGGAGGTGGTCGGAGATGAGAGAATCATCGAGTTTTCCGACAAGCACCGGCGGAAGGGAACGGCCTGATTCCTGCCTCTCCGAGCTCCCCTCATCGATTACTTGCACCCGAATGATCTACAAGGAAACGTGCTCCTCCTGGATGACTCCATGGAGCTCGGGGTGGCCCCTGGTGCCGGCGTGGTGATGAACTCCGGCGAGGTGTTTCGGCCTCGAGTATAGGACAGAGAGAAAGAGAGAGGGAATGAGGTAGAGCTAGGGTTTGGCGGAGGCGTGACTTCTTATAGGCCATCGTGGGCGGCGGCCTCCATCTGGGATGTCGACACGGCGGCGGCAGATCGAGCGACGCCCTCGCAGCCACACAGCTGCTTGAGGAGGATGACGACCTCCTCTACCTAATCGAAGCGGTACGGGGCCGGCTGGGTTCCAGACGGGCTGCCAAGATGGGCCGGTTCGGTGGGCTTCGGTCTGGTAAGTCATTTCCCCTTTTTTCTGTTTTGATTCTTTTTCCATTTTCTGTTTTCAGATTTGAATTATATTTGAATTTGAATACTGTTTTGCAGGTTTTGAGCTTGTGAGTTCTTCAAGATTTGATCTAGGATATCTCCTATAAAATATATTGATTTGGATAATTTTCATTTGTATTTTGTATCTAGGATACTTTAAGTGTGAATATGATTTTTATAAGATTTGTAGAGATAACTTTTAGATACCACATTGTTGTGTTAGATTAATTTTTCAGAGGCTTACATAATTCTAATATAGTAGAATTAATATTTAGTCTAAAATATGGTAGAGAAACAACACCTAAGGTTGTACAATAGAGTTTAGTTGAATTCCTTAGGGACATTTGGTATCTCACAAAAAAAGAGTTTGTTTAAGATAAACATTTGAACACACTCTTATGAGTTCATCACTAGTGCAATGGATTGGATATGTGTTATAAGAATTGTGGTTTAATCGCAATTCTTGAGTTGAGGATGAAGAAGTTAAGGTATGTATTTTATGATCACCAATGGATGCATAGGTAGAATTGGACAATAGAGTAGAGTTTCAAGTGGACAAGTGGAGAGAGTATGAAAGGTCATAGAAGTGTCTCACTCTAATTCAAGAAGATAGTGATCACACCCAGATATGGTTAGTGTGATATAGGCTCCACCTAAGTAAGAGCTAGGGTGTAGACTTGTGGTTCCACCTACCTATAACAAGTTTCTTCTTACTAATGGTAACCTTGCATCTAAAACCAAGGCTTTACATGTAGCTTCTATAAGAATGCTTTCCCCTAAGCAAACATAGGTTTTCTAAACTCTCCTACCCTCACCTTATGATGGATGATATCTGCTTATCAAACTAGGTTTCCTAGATAACCTACTATCTTTATCCAGCAAATATAAGCATATACTATGCATGATCCTCTTATTTCCTTCATCAACTCCCATAATGTATCTTCTTATTTCCTTCGTCAACTTCTCATCCTAAATCCATGTTTTGAGCTTGACACTAAAGCTCTTCACATACCTCTACTAGAGATAGCCTTCATATCATTGAATACTCCTCATGACCACATTATCGAGAGATAAATCTTCTTAACTCCCTTAGAGTGCTCAATATACTTCTCTTATACTCCTTCTCAAGGTTTTATGATTAATATCACCACCAACACTTGACCTTGAGATCTAGTTAATCCAATTAATGCAGTACCCTAGATGTTGACTTCTAGGGACAAGATACTATACTACTTGTAATCCAAATTCCACTTTGTGATTGCCTCTACTCTTAAATCTACTCCTGGTGTCTAGGCATCAACACTTGATTATATCTACCTTCAGAGATTAAGAACATAATCTCCACCACTGTGGTATTCCCATATAGGATCTATCACCCACCACATGAATATTACTTCTCTTGCATCCATATTTTATATAAATGTATCCTAACTAGGTTGCATTTGATCCATTGACTTCACACATGTCACTCTCCCACTTCATGTGACATAGTAATGATCATTTTGACCCATTGATCATATAGCTTAGGTTTCTACTTGGTTAATCATGTATTCCACACTCAATGTGATATCAAGATGATCATTATAATCCTTTGATCATATGGGTTAGGTTCCATTTAGCTATTCAAGGTCCATGATTTACTTGTATCACCAATTCTCTTAGAATATCATTTAGCTAAGAGAACACCACACACTTCTCAACTCCAATATACTACACAATGGTTATCATCATTAGTGGTATCTCCTGGAGATATACACCTCATCTATAATTGAGATAACTCCTCTTATCACTTGGCATTAAGTTAGTCTCTCCAATTGCTGAGTTTCTAATTTATACCCTATAGCTCTATCCTAAGGGATGAGAATGATACTGGATTTGATATAGACTCTCTTCCTTATTTAGAAGATGAATGGACTTAGATGTGAAAGAATAGGGTAACTCAAGATATGAGAATAAGATAGATAAAGAGTCAAGGTAAGACTTGGGTTGTCTTCCTTTAAGCTAGGAATGGCTTCAATGATTTAGGTTTACGAAATACCATGTGATCATGGTAAGATTGGATATAAAGTCCTAAAATGATGTGTTAACATATTAATCCTACCTCACATTCATCTCCTTTGATTGTTGTTATTATCTCTACCCAAAACAAGGTTGTTAACAAAGGTCATGTTGAAGTTTATCGCACTTTAGTCGATGAGCTACTTCAGTTCCATCAACTCAAGAGAAGCTTCAATCACTTTGACAAGTTTTATTTAAAAGCACGAAAATTTCCCAGATTTTCTATGCATGAATGCAATGCACACTTCTATATTCTCTCTATTTTTAGCCTCACATCCTGGGATGTTACACTTTGCCACTCTACAAGCTGATGAAGAAATCAGACGAATTCGTCTGGACCGACGAGGTAGACACTGCGCTTAAGGACCTAAAAAGAGTGTTATCTACTGCACCAGTCCTAGCAGCTCCCGAAGACCAGGAGCCCATGTTACTATACATGGAGGCAACTAACAGGGTCGTCAGCATCGTCATCGTGGTAGAACACAAGGAAGAACCGTAGGAGTACGGCGTCTAGAGACCAGTCTACTATGCCAGCGAGTTCCTGACGGAATCCAAGCAGCGCTACCCTCACTACTAGAAGTTGGCATATGGAGTTTTCATAGCTTCACGCAAGTTACGACACTACTTCTATCACCACAAGATTATAGTAGTGAGCAAGGCTCCACTGAAGGACATCATCAACAACAGCGACGCAATAGGACGAGTTGCAAAGTGGGGCATTGAACTGGCCTCCTTCGACATCGACTACAAGCCTTGCAACGCCATCAAGTCTCAGGCTTTGGTAGAATTTATGGCGGATTGGAAGGAAGCCCAGGAGACTACACCCGTCCCAGAACCAGAGCATTGGGTGATGCACTTTGATGGCTCAAAGTTGCTACATGGCTCGGGGGCTGGAGTGACACTCAAATCCCCTAAGGGAGATGAGCTCAACTATGTTCTCCAAATCCACTTCCCCACCACCAACAACATCACGGAGTATGAAGCGCTACTGCACGGGCTACGCGTCGCAAAGGAGATTGGTGTACAACACATCATGTGTTGTGGAGACTCTAACATTGTCGCTCAGCAGGTGGCTGGCACATACAAGGCTCGGAACAAAGTCATGGCGGCCTACAGGGACGAAGTGGACGAGATGGCCAAAAGTTTCCTCAGCTACGACATAAAGCACATACAACGAGAAGACAACATGGCGGCTGACACCTAGTCCAAGCTAGGGTCCAGCCGAAAGGCGGTCCTGCCAGGCATACTCTTGGAGCATCTGCACGTGCCATCAGTCAAGATGGTAGATCCAGAAAACCCGGAACTAGCGAGCTCCCCCATTATCGCGGTTCTGCCATGCAACCCGCCATGGGCAGAGCCTTACCTGGAGTATCTGACGACCAAAAAGCTACCCGAAGACGAAGTCCAAAAGAGGCAAATCGAACATAGAGCGAAAGCGTAGACCATCATAGATGGCCAGCTCTACAAGCGAAGTACTTCGGGAGTATTCATGAAATGCATATCCCAAGTGGACGGAATCGAGATACTAAGAGAGATCCATGAAGGCGAATGTGGGCATCATGCCGCCGCCAGATCCCTCTTAGCTAAGGCATTCTGCCATGGGTTCTACTGGCCTACAGCCAAGGCAGATGCAGACCGCATCATGGAGCTCTGCCAAGGTTGCCAGATGTATTCCAAGCAAACCCACATGCCCGCCACAGCACTGCATACGATCCCTATAACTTGGCCTTTCGCAGTATGGGGGCTGGACATGATGGGTCCGCTGAAAACAGCACCTTCGGGATTTACGCACCTACTGGTAGCAGTAGACAAATTCACGAAGTGGGTGGAAGCTAAGCCCATCAGAAAACTTGATGGTAAAACTGCCCTAAAATTTGTCAAGGACATTGTGGTAAGATTCGGCATCCCACATAGCATCATCACCAACAACAACACTAACTTATCTCAGGGAGAAGTTGAAGAATACTTCCATCACAATGGAATCCACCTTGACCTTGCATCTGTGGCACATCCACAGTCCAATGGCCAAGTTGAAAGGACCAATGGATTAATCCTGTTAGGGATTAAGCCACGCCTAGAAGAACCGCTACATCGAGTAGCTGTAACCTAGGCAGAAGAGTTGCCATCTGTGTTGTGGAGTCTACGGACCGCACCAAACAGATCAACGAGCCTCACCCCTTTCTTCCTAGTCTATGGAGCAGAAGCAATCCTGCCAAGTGATGTCCAGTATGATTCCCCAAGAGTCGAGGCCTACGAGGAGGAAGATATAGAGAAGTCCAGGCAACTATCTGTGGACCTGCTTGAAGAAGAAAGAGACCTAACAGCCCAGAGATCCGCCATCTACCAGCAGAACCTCCGCCGCTATCACAACTGCCAAGTTTGCAAATGCTCGTTTAAAGAAGGGGACCTGGTGCTATGCCTCAAACAGCAGAAGTCACACAAGCTATCCCCGCCTTGGGAAGGACCCTTCGTCATCAGCAAAGCTCTACTGAACGGTTCCTACTACCTCATCGATATTCGCGAGCTAGATAAGCGACCTAGTAAGAAGCACAAACCAAGAGACCCTGACAATATCTATGACAAAACAGATTGTCCGTGGAACATCGCACAGCTACGTCCTTTCTACATGTAGCACTTACCTAGGCTATGTAATAAGAACCTCTATATGATCAATGAAATAAAGCATCTGGTTCACTCTTGATTTTCTCTGAGTCTTTTACCTCCTTTATTGTTCATTTAGACCGTACGGAACCTTTGCACAATTGTGCCCTGCACTTGTGTCTTTTAAATCTGCCATAAGCGGTTCGCATAGCATATGTGTGTTTCAATCTCCACCTGATGTTCTTTGTGTGGATTCTCGAGTAGTGACTTTTTGACGATCCAAGCCGCTATCCGCTTGGGTTTTGGATGGTTTCTATTAAGTATCGTCACCCTGGCAGATTGTTCGTGCATAGATTTTGCCATATCATGAAAAGTCAAGCACAAAGAGCCAGATGGCGGATTGCATGGTCCTACGCATGAATTTTTTTCAAAGTGTTGTTTTTTGGGCATGTTAAACTGCTACAAGTTGCATAAAAATAGGCCTGGCAGATTTTTCGCACATAACCACTTCAAAGACTTGATAAAAACTGTGCAATATTTCAAAAGCATTTTCTGATCCGCCACAGGCAGATCAGGCACAGTACAAGCACACACACATAGTTTAACAGTTAACTTACATACCCACTTAGGGGCCGAATTGATGCATTATTTTTTCCTGCCATAACGCAGGGCATGACTCATGACTTTGGGGCAGCAGAAGTGGTGTCGTCACCGCCATCAGCACCATCAGCAGCTGTGGAGACAGAAGCTGATGCTTGGCTCGGAGACCCTGGCAGATCGTATGGTTCGTAGTATACATTCAGCTGAGTGCCTAAGGCACAGAGCTGATCGTACCCCAGCACGCTCTACCAGATGGTGGCTTCGTCCACCGGCGCTCCATCTTTGCTGCTTTCTGGGATGCCGGAGGTGATCAGGTCCAAGTCCAGCTCAGGGTAGTGGGCCTTTGCCAATGTGAGTGCAGTTCTGGCACCACCCCGAGCGGAAGACTGCTTCCAATCCGCCACCAGCCCAAGCACAAGCAGAAGCTTCTTGGTCAACCCAATGACGGTGAGGACGGAGGAACCCGCTATCTGCAGGCTGCCACATGCCTGATGTCCTGTGTTGAGAAAGCCATCTAGTTCCTTCTTCGTGGTGACAGTGGCAAGGCACAGGCATGTGGAGGAATCCACCTCCCCCTGCTCTAGAGTTGCTGTATAGCAGGAACAAGTCAAGTGTCATAATCAACATGATATATTAGCACAAGCTGCAAAGTATGGAGAACCAAGGTTACCTAGCAGCGTCTTCTGGAAGTGGTTAAGGACCTCGTTGAAGCCCCTCCGCTGATCCTCAAAATCAACAGCGGCTTGGCAGAGGTCGTCCACCTCCTTCTGCTTCTGGCGGTTTTGGCGCTCCTGGTCCTTGAGTTGCTCCTTGAGGAGGGTGTTTTTGGTCAAGGATTTCTGGAGTTGCATCTGCAACACCTCCATCGCAATGGTGTGACCCCTTTTCATCCCCTCGAGAGTGGCCTGCAGCTTTGTAGCATCTGCATGGCAGAAATAATTGTAGAGTATTGATCGACTAGCATATAGGTACTAAACTTGCAAAAAGGCAAAAGAAAGTTACCGCTGTTTGCGAGCTGCTCCTGCAAATCCGCCACGAGCAGGCTTTTCTCCGCCAGCTCCTCTTTTGAGCTGACGACCTGGACCGGATCCTCCACAACTTTCTTATAATTCTGTTAAAAACATTGTTATATGTTAGTCACTCTTAGAGCACAATTGTTGGGGATATACCAAATAGGTATACCAGCGACTTAGTCCTAAATCAGCAAGCCAGGGTGGCCCATCAGGGGTGGTATGGCGGATTCGCCATACCGGGCGGCCCAGTTGAAGTTGCCACGGCGGTACTGGACGTAGGCGCTTATGGCGGATCCTTAAAGACAGGTCCATGGCGGATCCGGAAACAGGCCCATGGCGGACCACTGACGACATGCCCGTGGCGGGTCCGGAGACGGCCCATGGCGGGTTACCTTGTTGTACACGCATAGGACTTAGTCTAGGACTCCAAGTTGTATCCGCTCCGGTACCAACGTGTAGCCCACGCCAGGCGCCTTTATAAGCCCGGCGTGGAGCAGCCCTTGAGGCACGTTCTAGTCATACGACCAATCGCATAGCGAAACAGCCAACCTCATCATTGTAATCGAGCACTTGTTGCCATATAGTGAATTATAGCAGCACGTAGGATCTCGCCACCGTCGTGGGATCTGAAGCTGGGTAAACTCGTGCTACCACCATCCCAGATCGCTCCTCCGTGTTCACCCCCTTCCACAAACCGCCATACCCCTACCTCTATGGCAGATCTGTTGACGAAACCACGACAGTTGGCGCCCACCGTGGGGCTAAGCGCGTCTGGAGCACGGGTCCAGGCGGGATCCGCCTTTGCAGGCATCGGCGACACCGTCGCCATCGGGCGCGTCCTCTATGATTCTAGCTTCCCCATCGTCCCAGCGGATAACCTCTGGGTGCCGGCTAGAGAAGACCCTGCTCGATTCACCATCGTCTCGATTGGAGATATCCATATCTTCATTGGAGAGACAAACCCTACCCCCGCCACGGAAACCAATTTCCGGCGGATCGGTATGGCTGAAATCCCCAAACGGACCGCTTTCGAGCTGGAGACGGAGGAGGACTCATCTGACCTAGAACTTTCCAAGTTGCCCAGATCGGATCTAAAAAATAATCCCACCCAGCCCGCCCTAGAGGTAGAGGAAGTGGTGGAAGATCGCTGTGAATCCGCTATGAGTAATCTAGCGTTAGAGACACCATGGTACTACCTTGTTGCGTTCGCAGGCATCACTTCGGGATCTACTTCCAATGGAGAAGATAGCCCAGGTGAATCCATCCTTGAGGCACTTAACGAAAGTGGTGAATCGGATGACTGGGACAGCAAGGGCTATGATTCTGACCATTATGGCGCCGCCATGAGAAAAATCGAGGCGGAATTAGCGCAGCAGGCACTTGAAGAACAGCAAGCAGCAGCCAAGCAGGTGTTCGTAACCAATAAAGGAGATGATGCTAGGCAGACAACTGGTGATCCGCCATCTCAGGCAGTCCATGACGGAGATGCCGGCAAAGAGCAGGGCAACCCGCCACCAGCCGCCGATCCCGCCACAGAGCAACTTCCTGAGATCCACGGTGGACCCAGGCCTCTGCAATCCGCCATCCTCGAGGACCAGAACCCAGAAGACTTCACGACCCCGCTGGATAAGGTCGTCTACGGAACTCTAGCAGATCCAATCACCCCTGACTATGTCAGAGATGTGAACGATCTCGAGAAGAAGAGGCGAGCACTCCTCAAGGAAGCAAAGCGAGTCAAGAAGATGGGCCAGCAGCTTGATGGCGACATTGCTAAAGCTCAAGACACGCTGAAGCGCACAAGGAACATGGAGGAGAAGTATGTTACTCTCATCCAGAACCAGATGACCGAGGGAGGCAACCCGCAGCTGGTACGAAACCTTGAGTTCACCATACCAACAGCGGAAACTCTGGCCAAGATGTACATCAAGAATCCGCCATACGTGGATAAAAACCGTGATGAAGTCAGGGCTATGCCCATTGAAAATATCGTGGCTGCAAAGGAGCTATTGGAGCATAATAAAAGCCCAGCAGCCCTAGAAACGGCGGTGAAACTGATGACCAAGGCATTAGTGCAGCAGGAGAAGGCTACGTCGTCACGACGGCTCGAATCTGATCCCGCGCTATGCAGGTCCAGCACTGCCTCTAAGGCTCGGGGGGCTGGCAACCATGGTACACGCCCTGACAACGAATCTCATACCGGATCCTCAGAAATCCGAAGAAGAGAAGCTCGCAACCGGGCGAACGCCATCCCAATATCCTCCGATGACAAACCAAATGGCAAAGGCCCACAGAGAAATCCATCGCCACCCCACAAGAACTACCCTGCCTATGGATACCACCAAGACAATGCTACCCCTCGCCATAAGACCAACATGCCGCCACCAAAGTATAAGACGTTCGAAGTCCCAAAGGGAGGGATCGTCATACGTGACAATGATGGCAAGCGAGGACGAAGCCGTGACGCCGGACGCATAGACGATCCGCCATGACGGGAAGCCAGCAGAGATGGCGGATCCAAGAGAAGGGACCGATCTTGCCATGACGACGGCGCGCACCGTGGCGGCGACAAAGACAAGCATCGCTCCACTCACCACCACGATGACAAAGGGCAAGGCTCCCGCCGCCATGACGACCATCCATCTCCATGAAAAATAGAAGGAAGCCGTCGTAGCTGCAAAGATCAGTCGCAGGACGGCGAGAGTAAACGACGACGTGACCCTTCGCCATCCCCACCAGGGAGCCCCCATGGCGGTGGCGGTGGTGGTGGCGGACCAGCAAGGATCCGCCGGACCAGAGGCCCTACGACGCTCATACCCATCTAAACGAGATTGCCAAGTCTCAAACAACCTTCTTCCTCAGCCCAAAGTGCTTTGGACAACGGATTCGTGATGAGCCCATACCGCATGGGTTCAAGATCGAGAAAAATATCCGCCAGTACAACGGAGTCGATAGGCCTTTAACTTGGCTACAAGACTACTTCAACGCAGTGCAGTTCGCCGGGGGATCACCCAATGTTGCTGTCCGCTATTTGCCCCTGATGCTATCCGGCACTGCGAGGCAGTGGATCAATGACTTGGCAGAAAACTCCATCCAAACCTGGTTTGATATGCAAACTGCGTTCACCGAAAATTTTGAGGGGACTTACAAGAGACCCCATAACATTGGTGACCTCCAACGGTGCCGACGGGCCGACGACGAGACCTCCCGAACTTTCCTCGCACGATGGCTAGATATGAAGAACTCCTATGAAGGGGTTACTGACGAATCCGCCATCCTCGCGTTTATCGACAGTTTGGAGAGAGGCCAACTGCTCCGCCATCGCCTATTGCGGGAAAGGAACGAAGGGAAACTGACCCTAAATTCCATGATCACCATCGCAAGCAACTACGCGGCCACCGACGACGACGCCCGCGAATCTCTGAAGGCTTCCGCCATCCAGAACACTGGAAAGCGGAATAGCAGCAACAAACGGAAGAATCCGCCAGAAGAGTAGCAGGCTCCGGATATGGTGGCCACAACCTTCGCTGACAAGGGCCAAAGCAGCCAGCGCGGAAGAGGACGCGGTACTAACAGTGGCCAGCCACGGAGTTCTTCAACTCCCGCTTCGGCGCCATCCGCCCCCGTGTCTTACGACGAATACCGCGATATGCCATGTTTCGCCCATCGCGACGCTTCAGGAAAGTGCAACCACACCAACCGGAACTGCAAGTTTGTGAACGACCTCAAGGCGGATCAAGAAGCTGGCTTCAAGCGCAGCCGGCGACAATGGCCTCGTGGCAAAGGGAAAGCGGACAAAGACAAGGAATCCAGGGATGGCAGTGACATGGACGAAGACCCTGCGCCCCAATCAAGGACAAAAAAGGTGCCTTTCACACATTCCTTGGACCCCCCACGGCCAAGGCACAGAGAGATGCTATGCGCTCACTCAATGCCACCGTGCCAAAAATCCGCCAGTACGTCCGATGGTCCGAAGTACCGGTGCACTGGAGCCGCGATGATCATCCAGAGCACATCCAGATGGATATTACGCCATGGTGGTATGCCCTGTAATCCATGGCTATGAGTTCTCCAAATGCTTAATGGATGGCGGCAGCAGCCTGAACATCATGTACGTGGAAACTTTGACGAAGCTCGGCCTTACCAAGACCCAACTCTGCCATAGCGCGGTCACCTTTTATGGGGTGGTTCCTGGTCGCCAAGCCAAGTCCCTCAGGTCCATCACACTCAAGGTTGCCTTCGGTAGCGAGGAAAATTACCGTGAAGAGCCTATAACCTTTGAGGTAGTCCCGTTCAAGAGCACATACCACGTGATTTTCGGTCGCCCTGCCTTCCACAGTTTCCATGCCAGGCCATGTTACATCTACAATCAGCTGAAGATGCCAGGCCCGGATGGCATAATTACCGTTTATGGCAGTTTCAGAAAGGCAAAGGAGTGCGAGGAAGGAGAAGCCGCCTTTGCGGAAGCAGTGTTCTTCGGTGAGGAGTTCAAAGAAATCCACGCCGCTACGAACCCCGCGGAGATGCCGGCATCCAAGCAGGAGATTTCCACCTCCCCGCCCACCTTTAAGCCTACAGTCGACACAAAACAGGTGGAACTTGTCGCTGGCGATGCCGCCAAGACCACCTCCATTGGGACAAACTTGTCCCCCAAATAGGAAAGCGCGCTCATCGAGTTCCTTCGTGAGAACCGGGACATCTTCGCATGGCAGCCATCTGACATGACGGGTGTACCCAGGGAACTCGCTGAGCACGCTCTGCAGATAATTCCTAGCTCCAAGCCAGTAAGACAAGCCATGAGACGCTTTGGAGATGAAAAGCGCCACGCCATAGCAAAGGAAATTTCCAAGCTGCTGAAAGCAGGCTTCATCAAGGAAGTGATCCATACTAAATGGGTGGCAAATCCGGTGCTAGTTCCTAAGAAAAACACAAAAGTTCTGCGCATGTGTGTAGATTACACTGGCCTGAACAAAGCGTGTCCAAAAGACCCTTTTCCCTTGCCTCGCATTGACCAAGTCATTGACTTGACGGCGGGATCGGAGCTGCTGTGTTTCTTAGATGCCTACTCAGGATACCACCAGATCAAGATGAAAAAGTCCGATCAGCTCGCTACATCGTTCGTAACACCTTATGGCACATATTGCTATGTCACAATGCCATTCGGTCTGAAAAACGCAGGAGCAACGTATCAGCACACTATGCAAAAGTGTCTGGCGGATCAAATCGGATGAAATATCCACGCATACGTGGACGATATAGCGGTTATGTCTAAAAAGCAAGATGGCCTTATAGCGGATTTGCAAAAGACCTTTGACAATCTTAGGAAGTACAACATGATGCTTAATCCCACGAAGTGTGTCTTAGGGGTGCCAGCTGGACAACTTCTAGGATTCATTGTCTCCCACCGCGGAATTGAGGTTAACCCAGAGAAGATCAAGGCAATCCTCGATATTTCCCGGCCCATAGATCTAACAGATGTACAATGACTCACAGGCTGCGTGGCAGCAGTGAGCAGGTTTATCAGTCGTCTTGGCGAGAAGGCTTTGCCACTCTACAAGCTGATGAAGAAATCAGACGAATTCGTCTGGACCGACGAGGCAGACGCTGCACTTAAGGATTTGAAGAGAGTGTTATCCACTGCACCAGTCGTAGCAGCTCCCGAAGACCAGGAACCCATGTTACTATACATGACAGCAACTAACAGGGTGGTCAGCATCGTCATGGTGGTAGAATGTAAGGAAGAAGCGCAGGAGTATGGCATACAGCGACCAGTCTACTATGTCAGCGAGGTCCTGACGGAATCCAAGCAGCGCTACCCTCACTACCAAAAATTGGCATACGGAGTTTTCCTAGCTTCTCGTAAGTTGAGGCATTACTTCTATGACCATAAGATCACAGTGGTGAGCAAAGCCCCACTGAAGGACATCATCAACAACAGCGACGCAACAGGACGAGTTGCGAAGTGGGGCATTGAATTGGCCTCTTTCGACATCGACTATAAGCCTCGCACCGCCATCAAGTCTCAGGCTCTGGCGAAATTTATGGCGGATTGGAAGGAAGCGCAGGAAACTACGCCCGTCCCAGAACCAGAGCATTGGGTGATGCACTTTGATGGCTCGAAGTTGCTACACGGCTCGGGGGCTGGAGTGACACTCAAATCTCCCAAGGGAGATGAGCTAAGCTATGTTCTCCAGATCCACTTCCCCACCACCAACAACATCGTGGAATATGAAGCTTTACTACACGGGCTGCGTGTCGCAAAGGAGATCGGCGTACAACACATCATGTGCTGTGGGGACTCTGACCTTGTGGCTCAGCAGGTGGCTGGCACATACAAAGCTCGGAACGAAGTTATGGCGGCATATAGAGACGAAGTGGATGAGATGGCCAAAAGTTTCCTCGGCTATGACATAAAACACGTACGATGAGAAGATAATATGGCGGCCGATACCTTGTCCAAACTAGGATCTAACCGTAAGGCAGTTCCGCCAGGAGTATTCCTCGAGCATCTGCGCGTACCATCGGTAAAGATGGTGGATCCAGAAAATCCGGAACTAGCAGGCTCCCCTGTCATGGCGGTTTTGCCCAGCAATCCGCCATGGGCAGAGCCCTACCTGGAATTTCTGACGAACAAGAAGCTACCCGAAGACGAAGTCCAAAAAAGACAAATCGAGCATAGAGCCAAAGCGTACACCATCATAGATGGCCAGCTCTACAAACGAAGCACCTCGGGAGTTTTCATGAAGTGCATATCCCAAGTGGATGGAATCGAAATACTAAGAGAGATCCACAAAGGCGAATGTGGGCATCACACCGCCGCCAGATCCCTAGTAGCTAAAGCATTCCGCCATGGATTCTACTGGCCAACAGCCAAGGCAGATGCAGACCGTATTGTAGAGCTCTGCCACGGTTGCCAGATGTACTCCAAGCAGACCCATATGCCCGCCACAGCACTGCATACGATTCCTATAACTTGGCCCTTTACAGTCTGGGGGCTGGATATGGTGGGTCCGCTAAAAACAGCACCTTCGGGATTTACGCATCTCTTGGTAGCGGTAGACAAATTCACGAAGTGGGTGGAAGCTAAGCCCATCAGAAAACTTGATGGCAAAACTGCCCTCAAATTTGACAAGGACATTGTGGTTAGATTTGGCATCCCACATAGCATCATCACCGATAATGGCACTAATCTGTCTCAGGGAGAAGTTGAAGAATACTGCCATCACAACGGAATCCGCCTTGACCTAGCATCTGTGGCGCATCCACAATCTAATGGCCAAGTTGAGCGGACCAACGGACTAATCATGTCAGGGATTAAGCCACGCCTAGAAGCACCGCTGCACAGAGCAGCTGGAGCCTGGGCAGAGGAATTGCCATCTGTGCTGTGGAGTCTACGGACCACGCCAAACAGATCAACTAGCCTTACTCCTTTCTTCTTAGTCTACGGAGCAGAGGAAATCTTGCCAAGTGATGTTCAGTACGATTCTCCAAGAGTCGAGGCCTACAAGGAAGAAGATGCAGAAGCGTCCAGACAACTATCTGTGGACCTCCTGGAGGAAGAACGAGACCTAGCAGCCCAGAGATCCGCCATCTACCAGCAGAATCTCCACCGCTATCACAGCCGGCAAGTTCGCCAACGCTCGTTTAAAGAAGGTGACCTGGTGCTACGCCTCAAGCAGCAGAAGTCCCACAAGCTATCCCCGCCTCGGGAAGGACCCTTCGTCATCAGCAAAGCTCTACTGAATGGTTCCTACTACCTCGTTGATATTCGCGAGCTAGATAAGCGACCAAGTAAGAAGCGCAAATGAAGAGACCCTGACGATATCTACGACGAGACAGATCGTCCATGGAACATTGCACAACTACGTCCTTTCTACACTTAGCACTTATCTAGCTATGTAATAGGCACCTCTATATGATCAATGAAATAAAGCATTTGGTTCACTCTTGATTAGTCTTTTGCCTCCTTTATTGTTCATTTAGATCATATAGACCCTTTTTGCGCAATTGTGCTTTGCACTTGCGTCTCTTTTAAATCCAACATAAGCGGTCCGCGTAGCTTTTTTATGTTTTGATCTTCATTTGATGTTTTCTGTGTGGATTCCAGAGTAGTGACTTTTTGACGATTTAAGCCGCCATCTGCTCAGGGTTTTGGACGGTTGCTATTAAGTATCGTCACCCTAGCGGATTGTTCGTGCGAATATTTTGCCATCTCACGAAAAGTCAAGCACAGAGAGCCGGATGGCAGATCGCATAATCCTACGCGTGAAAATTTTTCAAAGTGTTGTTTTTGGGCATGTCAAAAAACTGCAAGTTGCATAAAACTAGGCCTGGCAGTTTCTTCGCACAATCAAACCACTTCATAAAAACAAGCTACAAGAGTTCAAAAGCATTCCACTGATCCGCCACAAGCAGATCAGTCCCAGTGCAGAAACATTCACATGCAGTTTAAGTTTAAATTACAGACCCACTCAGGGGCCGAATTGATGCAAAGTATTTTTTCCTGCCATATTGCAGGGCACGTCCTAAGAAGACGGCGGAACCTTGGAGGACACCTTGTCACCGCCATCACCACCTGCAGTAGCTGCGGAGGCTGATGCCGAAGCCTGGCTTGGTGACCCTGGCAGCTCGTATGCTTCATAGTATACGTTCAACTGAGTGCCAAGGGCACACAGTTGATCATATCCAAGTACGCTCTGCCGGATGGCGGCCTCGTCCACCGGCGCACCGTCCTCGCCGCTCTCTGGGATGCCGGAGGTGAGTAGGTCCAGGTCCATCTCGGGATAGTGGGCCTTCGCCAAGGTTAGAGCGGTCCTGGCACCACCCCGAGCAGAGGACTTTTTCCAGTCCGCCATGAGCCCTGGCACTAGCAGCAGCTTCTGGGTAAGCGCAATGGCGGGAAGGTTGGAAGAACCCGCTATCTGTAGGCTCCCACATGCTTGGCGACCAGCGTTGAGAAGGCCATCAAGCTCCTTCTTCGCTGCGTCGGTGGCCATGCGCAAGCCTTCGGCGGTATCCGCCTCGCTCTGCCCCAAAGCGACTGCATAGCGGAAAAAGAAGATGCGTCACGCACGGCATAGCAGAAATTGAAAAACTTTATGTTATAAGAACTGGTACCTAGCAAGGTGTCCTGGAAGTGATGGAGGAGCTCGTTAAAGCCTTCACGCCGCTTTTCAAAATCAGCAGCGGCTTTGCGGAGATCCTCTATCTCCTTGTCCTTCTTGAGGTTATGGCGCTTCTGGTCCTTCAGCTGCTCTTCGAGGAGGGTGTTTGCGGCCAGCGATTTCTGGAGCTGCTGCTGCAGCCCATCCATCGCAATGGCGTGGCCCTTCTACACCCCCTCAAGTGTGGACTTGAGTTTGGCAACATCTGCATGGCGGAAGTATCAGCACATCATTGATTGAATAAGCATAAGGGAATTAAAACTGGTTAAGTAAATTACCGCTATTCTCAAGCTGTTGCTGCAAATCCGCCACAAGAGTGCTTTTGGTTGCCAGCTCCTCCTCTACCACCTTCTTGTAGTTCTGGCAAAATAATTTGAAGTGTTAGTCACTCTTAGAGCTTTACGCCAGATAAGTATCCGCCATAACGCTCGGGGGCTACTCACGATGATTTTTTTAGTCACTCTTAGAGCATGATGATGAATGTAATCCGCCATGATGCTCGGGGGCTACTTATGCTGATTTTTTGTCTTCCTAAGAGCTTTATGCCGGATAGTTATCCGCCATAACGCTCGGGGGCTACTTAGTATGAAATTTAAAAGCTCTCTATAGAGCACTGTGTGAACTACCAGCGCTCGAGGGCTGTGCTATTCAAAAACTTACAGAAGTCACTCTTGAAGCCCCATAGCGGATCAAATTTACAAATCCGCCATGGCGCTCGGGGGCTACTGGGAGTACATACCTTCTTCATGGTGGCTGTTTTCTCAACAAAAGCGGCGATGCCGCTGGACAGCTTGTTGCTGGCATCTTCCTGGCTGGAAATAAGATTGACGACCTCAAGTTGCTTTTGTCTCCAAAATAAACTGCCCCCCGTCGGAGCATCCGCCACTTGACCCTGAAACGAGCCAGAAGCCTTTTCGCTTTGGACGACATCATTAGCCGCAGCTTCAGTCATTGGGTTGGTTTCTGGCATTGGGTCAAATTGACCACCAGCATCCTCCATATCGATATCGATACGAGCGGAGGAGGGAGTTGGTACGTCAGGGGTGAGCGGAACAGCGGCAGGGGAGGGCTTGGCTCGCTTGGATGACGGCTCCTTGACAGTAGGCTTCTTTCTTCTGAGAAAAGGAGGATTAGAGATGGAAAGCAGCAACAATGGAGAAGGATGTCCAAAGGTTACCTTGACTTGGGCAGATTGATGGTAGCGGTATTCTCGGATGGCGTTTCTAACTCCGCCCTGCGTTGAGCTTCGAAACGGCGGGAATCAACGGATTTCCCGCCACCACCGCGAGTTTTCCCGCCACCAGCCCGTTTCTTGGGAACCACCTTCTCCTGGGTCGTATGGGCTGTATCATCCACATTCCCCGCCATCTCCTCTTTGTTCCCGCTAGAGTGAACAACTTCCTCCTTAGCGGTAGATCTAGGGTTGGATCGGCGAAGGGGATGGGCAAAGTGTGCAGGACCAAGCGATTTGAGCTGATAAGAAGAAAAATGTTGTCTTATGAAATATAAAGGTATCATACGGTACTATGGCGGAAGGGGAACTTACCAAAGGGCAGCTGCCATTCTCAAACATAGCCATGCCAAACTTCAAAGGCTTCTTCCTAGGAGACTTCATCAGGGAACGAATGCGCATTCTCGACAACTTTAGGGTCCAGCTCCTGGTCCGAACAACGCATGCCATCATTTGCACCAGTATACTCGTGCATCAGGCTATCGCGGTGTTGAAGCGGCTGAATCCGCCGGGATATCCAGCAGTTGATGGTGTCAATTCCCTTCAAGCCATCCATAGATAGCTTGGCAATCCGCCAAGCCAAGAGCTTAACATAGGGAATGGCGGACTCGTCATTGACAGCCGTCCAGGAGTCGTGGGATTCAGCAGCTACGTTCTTAAAGGGAGGAAGGCCGCGGGCTTGAGATGGCGCGGGCTTATCCGCCATATAGAACCAGGACCCTCTCCATCCGATGGCGGAATCCAGAGGCATGATGAAAGGGTATTCCTTCGACCTTCGTGGAAGAAAGCAAACCGTTCCGCAGGTTCGAAGGGATCCGTCATCTTCGTAATTGGCCCGCACGGAGAAGAAAAGTTGGAAGAGGTCTACCCTGGGGCGGATCCCGAAGTATCCCTCGCACAAAGCTGCGTAGCCCGCCACAGACACCAAGCTATTTGGTGATATGTGGTGGAGCTGCAATCCGTAGAATTTCAGAAGATTAGTAAAGAAAAGAGATGGAGGCATACTGAGACCCCTCTCCACGTGAGATTTGAGCATCACGATCTCGGAGGGGTTAGGAATAGGCACCGGGGCCTTGAAGTCAGTCCGCCATCCGGATTCAGTCTGAGGAGCCATAGTGCCCTCGCCTTCCATGGCTTGGACGTCAGAGTCCTTAACATGGGATTTCTGCCAATACCCATGGAGGTTATGGGGGATCTGCTCTTCTTCGTCCTCGGCACCTTCCTCCTCAGCTTCGCCATCCGCTTCCTTGTCTGCGGGATCATCTGCGTTTGCTCCCGCCATCTCCTCTTCGGCTTCGGACATGGTGTCCTCTGGATCTAAATCTGCCATTATGGGATTTGCTCCCTGAACTGACTGCTGCAGGGGGGAATCTTCCTCCTCAGCCTCGGAATGGTGATGGGAAGGTGATCCGGGGTTCATGGCGCTGAGCAGAAGATTACGCTATGAAATCCTCAAAGTGCCTGAGCAAGCTATTCCGGCGGGAAGCGTCGCCGGCGGTGAGGATTTTCCACGGCGGCTCGTCGGAGATGATGGAGCTCTCGTGGCGGCGCTAAAGAGAGAGAAAGCGGCGGGGCGAATGAGGGGTAAACTGGCCGGGGGTGAGAGGCCGGGGTATATATAGACCCTAGGCCTCGAGATTCGTGCCCGCCATCACTACCGCTCGTCCCGATCGTAGAAACCCTAATCCGGTGACACGTGTCCTAGGGTAAAAAAGTAACTTGGTGAAAACAGTGCATGCACTGTGAATCTTGCCCTAGAAGGAACTACGTACCAGAATTTACGGCAGATTTCCACGGTATGATCCAATGGATCCCGAAAATCTCGCTAAGATAACTACGTCGCTTGATCCGTTATTTATGGCGGATTAATAGATGGAAGAAGGAACATCAAGATGACCCCCATCCCAGCACAGAAGGGAAGAAGAGCTATGGCGGAAGTATTTCACCAAGAACATGCATGGCGGATGTAGATGGCAATCTTGAAGTTCCCTGGGGGCTACTGTTGGGGATATACCAAATAGGTATACCAACGACGTAGTCCTAAATCAGCAAGCCAGGGTGGCCCATCAGGGGTGGTATGGCGGATTCGCCATACCGGGCGGCCCAGTTGCTGAAGTTGCCACGGCGGTACTGGACGTAGGCGCTTATGGCGGATCCTTAAAGACAGGTCCATGGCGGATCCGGAAACAAGCCCATGGCGGACCACTGACGACATGCCCGTGGCGGGTCCGGAGACGGCCCATGGCGGGTTACCTTGTTGTACACGCATAGGACTTAGATTAGGACTCCAAGTTGTATCCGCTCCGGTACCAACGTGTAGCCCACGCCAGGCGCCTTTATAAGCCCGGCGTGGAGCAGCCCTTGAGGCACGTTCTAGTCATACGGCCAATCGCATAGCGAAACAGCCAACCTCATCATTATAATCGAGCACTTGTTGCCATATAGTGAAATATAGTAGCACGTAGGATCTCGCCACCATCGCGGGATCTAAAGCTGGATAAACTCGTGCTACCACCCTCCCGGATCGCTCCTCTGTGTTCACCCCCTTCCACAAACCGCCATACCCCTACCTCTATGGCAGATCTGTTGACGAAACCACGACAACAATGCCGGAAAGATCCGCCATAATGCTCGGGGGCTACTCATGACGATTTTTAACATTAGTCTTCTTAGAGCTTTATGCCAGAGGAATCCGCCATAACGCTCGGGGGCTACTCATGACGATTTTTAGCATTAGTCTTCTTAGAGCTTTATGCCGGATTGGAATCCGCCATAACGCTTGGGGGCTACTCATCGCGTCTAAACTAAGTTCTCTAAGAGCACCGCTGTAGTGTAATGTATAGCGGCGCTCGGGGGCTATATGATAAAAAATTCCAATCTAGTTTCTCTTAGAGCACCATGATGGATTGTCTATGAAAATCCGCCATGGCGCTCGGGGGCTACAGGGAATACATACCTTCTTCATTGTCGATGTTTTCTCTACAAAAGCAGTTATTCCGCTGGATAACTGGTTGCTGGCATCTTCCTAGCTGGTGATCAATTCAACAATCTCAAGCTGCTTCTGCTTCCAAAACGAGTTGTTCCCCGCAGAAGCGTCTGCCATATGACCTTGCAATGAGCCAGAAGCTTTGTTACTTTGCACGACATCATTAGACATAGCTTCAGTCGTTGGGTTAGCTTCTGGCATCGGCTCAAATTGACCACCAGCATCCTCCATATGAATGTCATTACGAGTAGGAGAAGGAGCTGGTACGTCAGGGGTCGGCGGGACAGATGCAGGGGAAGGCTTAGCACGCTTGGATAGTGGCTCCTTGATAGCAGGTTTCTTCCTCCTATACAATAGGATTAATAAAAAGGCATCAACGATGAAGTAAGCATTAGAGACAATGATAGATTACCTGGATTTCGGCAGGCTAATGGTAGCGGTAGTCTCGGATGGCGTTTCTACCTCCGCACGGCGTTGAGCTTCGAAACGGTGGGAATCCAGCTGCAACGCAGAACCTGCACACAACACAACCAAATACTTTGTTCCTAACTTACGATGAGGTTGTCAATCTCACCGGTTTGCTGTAAACAAAGGAATGAGTGTATCGAGTGGAAAGCAATAGTAGTATGCGAGTAAAGTAAACAGTGCGAGTAAAGTAAATAGTGCGAGTAAAGTAAACAGGTGATAGCAATATAAAGAAAATAGGACCGGGGTCCACAGTTCACTAGTGGTGTCTCTCCATAAGATAAAATAACATATGCTGGGTAAACAAATTACAGTTGGGCAATTGATAGAATAAAGACAACGTGCATATGTCGAGAGGATCACTATGAGACTTACTCTAGGCATTACAACAAGATACATAGACCGCCATCCAACTGCATCTATGACTAATAATCCACTTGTGGTCAATCAATCCGATAACTCCACAAGTATTAAGTTGCGAACAACAGATAACCGCATTAAGCAAAATGTGTAATGTAAACAAAGCATATGCCCTTGGACATATGAATGTTGTTTTCCCCCTAGTGGCAACAACACATCTACAACCTTAGAGGTTTCTGTCACTCCCCCAGATTAAATAGAGGCATGAACCCAACTATCGAGCATAAATACCCCCTCTTGGAGTCACTAGCAACTACTCGGCCAAGATAGCTACTAACAACGGAGAGCATGCAAGATCATAAACAACATAGAGATAACATAAGATAATATTCAGCACATCAACTCAATCATAACACCAATATTCATCGGATCCCAACAAACACAACATGTAGAATTACATAACGGTGATCTCGATCATGTAAGGCAGCTCACAAGATCTAAACATGAAGCACATGGTGGAGAAGACAACAAACTAGCTACTGCTATGGACCCATAGTCCAAGGAAGACTACTCACTCATCGCGCCGGAGGCAAGCATGGCGATGAAGAAGACCTCCGGTGGCAATTCCCCTCTCCGGCAGGGTGCCGGGAAGAGCTTCTGGACCCTTCCGATCTCGGGTCGATGACGGCGGCGGATTGCGATGTGTTTCTGGAAAAGTGATCGGGTCTTTAGGTTTTTCCCGTCGGGGGGTCTTTATAGGCGAAGGGGCAGCGTCAAAAGTGGACCAGGTGGGGCTCACCATAGGGCAGCGCGGCCAAGCCCTGGGCCGCACCCCCTGGTGGTGAGGCCGCCTTCTGGCTCCTTTCCGTCTCCTCTTCTATTCTCTGGAAGCTTCGGTAAATTTCTGGATGTTCGGCTTTTGTTTCGTCCAACTCTGAGAATATTTCCTGTGTAACTTTTCTAAAACACAAAAACAGCAGAAAACGGGGAACTGGCACTGTGGCATCTCGTTAATAGGTTAGTTCCAGAAAATGCATAAAAACACCACGAAGTGTAACGAAACACTAAGCAAATGGTGTAAAAACAAGCATGGAGCATCAAAAATTATAGATACGTTTGAGACGTATCAGCATCCCCAAGCTTAACTCCTGCTCGTCCTCGAGTAGGTAAGTGATAACAAAAGAAATAATTTTTTAGGTGACATGCACCTACACAATCTTGACCACATATGTAAGCGTTGTGCGCTGGGATCAAAAGAACTTAAAACATGGGCATGAAAGATATAATCTTGATAGAAGAAACTTAGCAACCATGTTATAACATGAAAAAGAACACAAACAAAAGATCATGAAAATGAAACAATGAAAGTCAAACGTGTGTTCAAATCATATGGAAAAACATACAAATGGTTTTCAGCTTGTCCTTCATGAGAGAGCAAAACATAAATGCATAGGACACCTTCAAGTTTAAGAGGGTGACTAGATACAAGTAATTTAAGAACAAGTGAAACCAACATCATGAATCAAGCAATGAAAACTTTGGGACAATGCACATTATACTCAGAATGACAACTATGCTCTCTTAGACGGTGCATAAAGGTAGAAGGTGGAGACTCAACATAAAAGTAAAAGAAAGGCCCTTCGCGGAGGGAAGCAGTGATTAAACATGTGCTAGAGCTTTTTATTTGTAAAACAGAGAGATAAAAATTGGGTTTTGAGAGGTGGTTGCTTTTGTCAACGACTGGCAATGGGGTTCTTACTATCTTCCATACAAAAATGAAGCAAGTTTTTGAGAGAGATTGGCACTTTTTGTGCTCTTTTATAAAACTTGGCACTCCTCCCCACCTTTTTTCCTTTCACAAACCATGGCTAACCGATTCCATCGGGTGCCCACCAACATTCACATACCATGGAGGAGTGCGTTTTTTCTTTCTTTTTTTCTCTTTTTTTTCTTTTTGGAATAAAGCAATATGGAAGATAGCAAATCCGACCACTACGTCCCCATGAGCTGAAATCAGTGTCACAAAACGAGAAGTGTTTTGAAGGTTTTTTTCAAAGGTAGCACATGAAAATTTACTTGGAATGGCTTACAAATACCATGCATAGGAATTTATAGTGGACACAATGGAACAACTTGGTTTTTAGGAGTTGGATGCACGAGTAGAGCTCATACTCAGTACAAAATGAGGGCTAGCAAAAGACTGGGAGCGACCAACTAAGAGAGCAATAATGGCCATAATCATGCAAAGCGACAAAGCGACATTAAGAGAAGCATAAGATGGCATCAAAAGTCAAAAACTAAATGATCATAGAGTCAATGGCGACTTTGTATGAGTCTAACATGTGTGATCATGCACCAAGTCAACCCAAATAAAGCATCAAGGAGAAGACCAAAATAATGCTTCCAAATAATTAAAACAACGCATGATTTTTTCAAAGGCTCATTAAGCAATCTCAGTCATTTGAAACAAGTCATGCTACAGCAAAACCACTAAGCATATTATCAAAAAGACATCAAGCATGACATGCAAAAGCCTAGGCCGCAGTCTAAACAAGCTCTTTTTGTACCACTTTTTTGCATAAAGCATTTTCTCTTTTCCAACACCATTCGAACTTTTTTTAAAAAACTCTTTTGATGAAAACCAACATGGACCAGAGGTCAAAATACACCTTTATGCAAAGATATAACAAGATCTGAACACAAATCAAGACAAAAAATGAAAACTAAATGCAGTAGCAGAAAAAGAGAACACTCGTTGAAACGATAAGAGTGAAAAACTGAGTGTTCTTGGCAAATGAAAAGCAAGGCAACTTCTCCAAAAGAAATTTGTTGGGGTCCAACCATTTATTGCAGCAAACAAAACTAAACAAAACTGAAAACTAAAACAACTAATGTTCCAAGAAAAACGCATAGTGCATGAAGCAATAAAAATATAGTGTGTTGAAAGGTGACCTGATTTTTGCCGATGAAGAAGGGGGTGCCTCGGGGGCATCCCCAAGCTTTGACGCTTGTACCTGGTGGATATTTCTTGGGGTGCGTGGGCATCCCCAAGTTGAGCTTTTGTCCATTCTTCAACTCATCTCATCATTCTCCGATCCCTACACTTGAAAACTTCCTTCATACAAAACTTAACACAATTCTATTAGCAACATTAGTGTAAGCATAACATTGAATCAACCCTTTTTGCTTCAGGTTTCAACTCAAAACCACCACATATAAAGTATATACTACTGTAGCAACTTCCCCAAAAGTTCCGTGATCAAAAGAACTGAAAAAGAAAGCGATCGAGCGGCAAACACAAATATTGGCAGAAATCTGTCAAAACAGAACAGCTGACAAAGGTCAAATTTTTAGGAGGTTTTCTGTTGCTCAAATCAAAAAGTGTTAAACTAATGAAAGTTTGGATATAACCTGGGTCATATGCACAAGAAATCTCAGGTCCAAAAGATATACTGATAATTTTCACGAATTTTTACGGTGCAGCACCGAAAACTGTTTCAAGACATCAACATCCCCAAATCTTACCTCACTCAAATTAGAGGCTTCTGTTGGCACAAAATAGAAATAAAAAAGATAAGGAGAGGTCATTACAGTAGTAATAACTTCCAAGACTCAAATAAAAGAAAAAGAACTGAAAGTAAAACATTGGGTTATCTCCCAAGAGTGCTTTTCTTTAATGCCTTTGAGCTAGGCTCAGTAATTTGGGAAAATGCTCACATAAGAAATATGAATTGAAGAAAAAGAGAGCATCAAGGAGCAAATATAAAACACATTTAAGTCTAACCCACTTCCTATGCATTGGAATCTTGTAAGAAAATAAATCAAAGAAGCACATAGTAACAAGCATGGTTAGATAAAATAAAAGCAACTTCGGAACTTTCAATATAAAGAGAAGTGTTTTAGTAATATGAAAATTCCAACAACCATATTTTCCTCTCTCATAATAATTTTCAGTAGCATCATGAACAAACTCAACAATATAAATATCACACTCACCCTCCTTTAAGCATGGAGGGCGATCAAATAAGGTATTAGTTAAAGAGTTACTCTTATTGGGAGGTAGACATGGGTAGCTCCATTCTTCCTCCTCTTGATCATCACTCTCCTCCTCTTTTTCATCCAATGAACTTCCAGTTTCAGCAATTTCTTCTTCCATTGGCTCCTTCAAGGCATTTGTCTCTTCCATTGGAGAGCATCTATTAAGATATTTAATAATATAGCCATTCTCTTCCTTGTAATTATCAAAGGAAAATTTAAGTATATCATAAACCTCATATTTATAAGGTGCATCATCAATATTTTCAAGCAAATAAGCAAGTTTGAATGCACCCTTCCAAGCAATAAATTTTTCAATTTGTTCCACATCATAAAAGTCATAATTTCCATTAATATAAGAAGATATGGTAACATCATCATTATACTCACATTGAAAAGGGAGGTGTTTATACCTCCTACAGCAACAAGATTTATCAAAGCAATAAGTAACATTATAAGTAGAGCACACATTTCTAGCAATGATATACAATTTATCAATTTGTTCCCATAAGTTTTTCCCTTTTTGTGACAAGCGGTGTTCCTCATAATATTTTTGTTGCTCTTCCGTGAACCCACCTTGCCAAAAAGATTTAGTTTCAAAGAAACCAACCATTGATAGAAAGCATGATAAAGCAAGACAATAACAGACCAACAAAAATAACAACTATAGTAGGAACTAATTTTTTTTGTATTTTTGATAAAACGATGCAAGCAAAAATAAAGTAAAGCAAAACTAAAACAAAGTAAAGAATGTGCGTGCGAAACTCCCCTTGCAGAAGTCTTCTTTTTCCTCCCCGGCAGCGACGCCAGAAAACTTGATTGCTTTTGAGGGCGCGGTTGTGAATAATGCCAGAGAACTTGTTGGCGTGTAGTTGATGAAGTAAATGACCGGCCAGTTGGGAACCCCAAGAGAAGGTTTGATGAGTACAGCAGAAAGTTTTCCCTCAGTACGAAACCAAGGTATGTCAATCCACTAGGAAAAAGCCAATACTCCAGAAGGTGATGCTTGCTAGCTTCGCGACAGCTCCGGACAATTTATAGGGCGCCTCATCCAGTGCTTTGCTTTGCCAGCTGCAACACGGAACCTGCACACAACACAACCAAATACTTTGTTCCCAACTTATGATGAGGTTGTCAATCTCACCGGTTTGCTGTAAACAAAGGAATGAGCGTATCGAGTGGAAAGCAATAGTTGTATGCGAGTAAAGTAAACAGTGCGAGTAAAGTAAACAGGTGATAGCAATATAAAGGAAATAGGACCAGGGTCCACAGTTCACGAGTGGTGTCTCTCCATAAGATAAAATAACACATGCTGGGTAAACAAATTATAGTTGGGCAATTGATAGAGTAAAGACAACGTGCATATGTCGAGAGGATCACTATGAGATTTACTCTGGGCATTACAACAAGATACATAGACCGCCATCCAACTGCATCTATGACTAATAATCCACTTGTGGTGAATCAATCCGAGAACTCCACAAGTATTAAGTTGCGAACAACAGATAACTGCATTAAGCAAAGTGTGTAATGTAAACAAAGCATATGCCCTTGGACATATGAATGTTGTTTTCCCCCTAGTGGCAACAGCACATCTACAACCTTAGAGGTTTTTGTCACTCCCCCAGATTAAATAGAGGCATGAAACCAACTATCGAGAATAAATACCCCCTCTTGGAGTCACTAGCAACTACTCGGCCAAGATAGCTACTAACAACGGAGAGCATGCAAGATCATAAACAACATAGAGATAACATAAGATAATATTCAGCACATCAACTCAATCATAACACCAATATTCATCGGATCCCAACAAACACAACATGTAGAATTAGATAACGGTGATCTCGATCATGTAAGGCAGCTCACGAGATCTAAACATGAAGCACATGGTGGAGAAGAGAACTAACTAGCTACTGCTATGGACCCATAGTCCAAGGTAGACTACTCACTCATTGTGCCGGAGGCAAGCATGGCGATGAAGAAGACCTCCGGTGGCAATTACCCTCTTCGGCAGGGTGCCAGGAAGAGCTTCTGGACCCTCCCGATCTCAGGTCGACGACGGCGGCGGATCGCGATGTGTTTCTGGAAAAGTGATTGGGTCTTTAGGTTTTTCCCGTTGGGGGGTCTTTTCAGGCGAAGGGGCAGCGTCAGAAGTGGACCAGATGGGGCTCACCATAGGGCGGCGCGGCCAGGCCCTGGTCCGCGCCCCTTGGTGGTGAGGCTGCCTCCTGGCTCCTTTCCATCTCCTCTTCGGTTCTCTGGAAGCTTCGGTAAATTTCTGGATGTTCGGTTTTTGTTTCGTCCAATTCTGATAATATTTCCTGTGTAACTTTTCTGAAACACAAAAACAGCAGAAAACAGGGAACTGGCACTGTGGCATCTCGTTAATAGGTTAGTTCCGGAAAATGCATAAAAACGCCATGAAGTGTAACGAAACACTAAGCAAATGGTGTAAAAATAAGCATGGAGCATCAAAAATTATAGATACGTTTGAGACGTATCAGTAGCCACTTTTGCCTTGCCCGTACAGGCTGAATCCTCCACATCTGCCGCTGTCTCCTCCTTGTTCCCGCTGGACTGGACTTCTCCTTGTCATCAGGGGTGGGTTGAGGAGCAGACTGGTGGATGGGGTGAGCGAAATCCGTAGGAGCAAGCGACTTCAGCTGAAAATTGGAAAAATGAAGACGTTAGCTTCCGTGAAGTAACAAGGTATTATGTGTACCATGGCAGAAGAGCAACGAACCGAAGGGCAGCTGCCATTCTCAAACATAGCCATGCCAAATTTGAGGGGCTTCTTCCTCAGGGACTTCATCAATGAGCGAATACGCTTCTCGATCACCTTGGGGTCCAGCTCTTCCTCCGAACATCGCATGCCATCCTTTGCTCCGATATACTCGTGCATCAGGCAATCACGATGCTGTAAAGGCTGGATCCGCCGAGATATCCAGCTGGTGATGGTATCAATTCCCTTGAGACCATCTTTGGATAGCTTGGCAATCCGCCGTGCGAGGAGCTTGACATAGGGGGCGGCGGATTCGTCATTGACTAGCTTCCAGGAGTCAAGGTGTTGTGCTGCTATATTCTCGAAGGGATGAAGGCCACAGTCTTGAGATGGCGCAGCTTTATCCGCCATGTAGAACCATGATCCTCTCCATCCCACGGCAGAATCCAAAGGTGTGATGAAGAGATATTCCTTGGACCTCCGAGGAAGGAAACATATCGTTCCGCAAGTCCAAAGAAACCTGTCATTCTCATAATTGGGTCGCACCGAGAAGAATAGCTAGAAGAGATCCACTCTGGGCCGAATTCCAAGAAATCCTTTGCACAGGGCCGCATAGCCCGCTACAGATACTAAGCTGTTGGGAGCTATGTGGTGGAGTTGGAGCCCGTAGAATTTTAGGAGGTTGCTGAAGAAGTGGGATGGCGGCATGCTCAGACCCCTTTCCACATGAGATTTGAGCATCAAAATCTCTGTTGTGTTTGGGGCAGGCACCAAGGCTTTGTGGTCAGTCTGCCATTGGGATTCTGCCCGTGGAGCTACGGTTCCCTCGTCTTCCAGAGCCTGGACGTGAGCATCTTTGACGTGGCATTTTACCCAGTACCCGTGAAGGTTCATGGGGATCTGCTCTTCCTCGGCCCTGATACCGCCAACTTGCTCTACGTCTTCTTCCTCAGCCCCACCATCGTTTTCCTCCTCATCTGCTGCCCTTTCCGCACCTTGTCCCGCCACCTCCTCTTCGGCCTTAGATGTGACGTCCTATGGATAGGAATCCGCCATAGGAGGATGGGATGTGAAAGCTGATTGCTGCTGTGGAGAATCTTCTTCCTCGGCATCGGAAGAGTGGCGGGAAGGGGATCCAGGATTCATGATGATGGCGGGATGAACGTCTATTCCCGCCACGAAATGTGACTCGCGCTGGGGCAAGCTCCTCCGGCGGAAAGCGACCGCCGGTGAGGTATTCCAGGCGGTGGTTCGTCGAAGATCGCGGAGCTCTCGCAGCGGCGCTGAGGAGAGAGAGTGCGAGGGGTGAAATAAGGTGTGGAATGGCATAGGCTGACCGGCCGGTGTATATATAGGCCCCAAGGCCTCGAGATTCATGCCCGCCATCTGCGTCGTTCATCCCAAATTCACAAACCCTAGATTGATGACGCGTGTCCATGGGTAAAACGGTAATCTTTACCAACGGTGCTTGTACCATGAATCTTACCCTAGAAGGAACTACGTGGCTAAATTTATGGCAGATTTTGTGGTAAGATCCAACGGATCCCAGAAATCTCGCTCAGCTGAAACTACATCGCACAATCCGCCATGTATAGCGGATTGAGACATGAAGATAGGAGGAATGCCAAGAACCGCCATCCAGACACGAGAAGACGAGCTATGGCGGATAACTTCAGCAAAAGACTAAACATAGCAGATGAAGGTGGCGATCTTGGAGTTTCCCGGGGGCTACTGTTGGGGATATACCAAATGGGTATACCAGCGACGTAGTCCTAAACCAGCAAGCCAGGGTGGCCCATGGAGGTGGTATGGCAGATTGCCTACCGGGCGGCCCAATTGCTGGAAAGCCCATGGCGGTACAGGACGCAGGAGCTTATGGCGGATCCGGAGACAAGCCTATGGCGGGCTGCCTTGTAGTACACGACATTGTATAGGATTTAGTCTAGGACTCCATATTGTATCCGCTCCGGTACTATCATGATGCCCACGCGAGGCGCCTTTATAAGCCGGTTTGGAGGAGCCCTTGAGGCACCGAGACTTAGATACAGCCAATCGCATAGCGAAACAGCCAACCTCATCATTGTGATCGAGCACTTGTTGCCATATAGTGAATTATAGCAGCACGTAGGGTCTCGCCACCGTTGCGGGATCTAAAGCTGGGTAAAATCATGCTACCACCGTCCCGGATCGCTCCACCGTGTTCACCCCTTCCACAAACCGCCATACACCTACCCCTATGGTAGATCTGTTGATGAAACCACGACAGCCCTCTTCCCTCTTCCCCTTGTTGTCCTTCCGTCCTGCTCTGACGGAGAAGCATCAGCTGGATTTACTTACTGTGATGCCAGTGCTTTGTTTTGCTGGAATTCTTCATGGGATTAACATCCGGATCTGTTGATTCTAGCAGTCTGTTTTTGTTTGTTCTTAGCTGTATGTAGTTTGTGCTCTGTCTCTGCCGTTTTCATCTTATATTAACTAGAAAACATACTTAGCATTCATTTAGGGGAACCTGCATTCCTTGTTTGAACAAAGGGTTCTCTGATTCCTTTTGTGGTAGTAATGCTCTAGATCATAAGAACCCTTTCTGCCCTTCATATAATTCAGTTATGGGTTATTGGATTTTGTTCGTATAGCTAGTCTGATGCTGCTCTGATGATAATCCTGTAACTTTGCATATAATAAGCTAGATTTGGTGATAATACTTGTGAAAAAGATACTAACACCATGCTTTTCATGAACATTGTTTATTTATCTTAGCATATTTATCTATGCAAAAGAAAAAGGTGTTCCATGCAAAATATGAGTAGGAGTACTTGGATGTCATGGTTCTGTGCTATTCATGCTAGGAGGAAAAATATGAGTAGGAAAAATATGGTTCTGTGAGATTCTGACCAAGTTTAGGAAAAATATGTTTTATCTGTTTTAGGACCGCCAATGACTATTTACACACAATATAACACATTTATTTGTTGAAGTACATGAATGAATTAGTATACTCCAGAGTACCAGATTTAGATTTTAAATAACAAGAGGAATGGGGTAGGACATCTGACACTTATAGTATAAAAAGAAGAAAAAATAGTTAGACATTCATTTAGTTAGACATTCATTCAGTTCATATGGTGGAACATTGTTACTCTGTCTATCGAAGCAACCTATTTTTTTAGTTAGACATTCATTCAGTTTCAACACTAAGTTTTGTTTGTGTTCATAAATTGGTTTGTTGATTAATGATGAACATTGTTTTCAACTAGTCTTGGGCATGCAATCTCTATGTATAAATCTCTGGCATGCAATTTCTGTGTATAAATCTATTAGTTAGATGAGATGTGTTCATAAATTGGTTCATAGTCTGATGAGATGTGTTGTTAGATGAAGAAGATCCATCTATTAGTTAATAAATCTCTGGCATGCAATTTCTATGTAGATGAACATTTTTTGATGTACTAGGACATTTTCATTGGACTGGGACATTGTTATGATGTACTGGGACATTTTTATGATGTACTGGGACATTTTTATTACTTATTATAATGGCTGGGACATTTTTTATGATGGCTGGGATTGCTTATATACGATGGCTGGGACAATTTTTATGCTGGGAATTTAAATGAGTGCCCATTTACCACTGAAATGTCAATTTACTTCCGTTTCAGCAAAAATGGGCACTCCCTATGTCAAAAAAATAGCATAGGTCATGCCGGATTTTTTCATGAATTATTGTACTAACTCGTAGCATTTTCTTTATTTAGTGTGAAATGGCCGACAATGAGGAAGCTAGTGGTTCTGACAAGCCATTCTAGAAGTTGTCCCAAGAGTTGGAAGAAGAGGAGATGATGGAGGTAGAGGTAGAGGAGAGGGAGCAAGAAGAAGAGGAGATGGAGGGCGCAAATCCCGATAATATGGATGTAGAAGAAGACGATATGGATCAAGGTGCCGACGACACCAGTACCACCACATCTGGCAGTGAATATGGTAACCAACGGAAGAAGAAGCCACCGAAGGATAGGAAGGATTGGCGCCCGAACCAACTGCTACCCGACTGGAAAGAATTCACACAAGTGTCGGAGAATGGGTATCCTCTCGCGCCCGAGGAGGTTGTGGCCGGGTACGGATAGCAAGTCACGTGCATCCTCCGAAACACTATCCTGCTCAACACCGTGAACCTGAGGAGTGAGGACAACGAGCATTACCGCACACTCCTCTTGCAGAAGCTTCATGCCCGATACATTTTCCCTCCCGAGTATGTCAACACGGATCTCAGTAAGAATCATGTGAACAACGCCGCCATCACGAAGATGAGCACCGCCCTAGCCAACTGGAAAGTCTGGGTGAAGAAATTGATCCTCAAGGGTCAAACATTTGAGGGGGTCAATAAGAGCAACCCGATGGTCACGGAGGCGGACTACGATGAGATGAAGCTCAAGTGCGACCCCAACGACATACGTACCAAGGAAAGGAGTGATTGGGGGAAGAAATTGCAGTCCAAGAACTTGGGTGTCCACAACCTCGGTAGCGGCGGTTACCGAGGGAAGGATAAGATATGGGCATGAGAGGACGTGGAATTTGTGGCAAAGAGCATCGAAAACCCTTGGCTCTGAATCAAAGATCCGGTGGCCAGGGCAGTAATTAGGTCCAAGTACCATTGGGACCCAAAAACCAAGCAACTTACCATGGATCCGAAGGAGAAGAAGTTTGAGGAGATTCTGCTAGCTGAAGAAAAGGCTAATGCATGTCAGACATCCTCATCCCAGGGTTCGACGACCGCTGGGTCGTCTAGGTGGGACACAACTTTGAATAGAGCTATGACTGTGATGAAGGGATGGCCAAAGTTGAAACCACTGATGTGAGCTGGCCGTGTGCTCGGTGAAGGCTTGTCCGTGAAATGGTCGGACAAGTTTGGCAAGCCAGAAAGGGGAAAGAGGTCACTCAATGCGGATGAAAGCCATGAGCTTCAAGAACTCAGGGAGAAAGTGGCACAGATTCCGGAGATTGTCAAAAAACAAGTTCAAGAAAAGATGACCTCCTTCATCCCTACCATTGTTCAATCGCTTGGGAGTTGGGAAGCGACTGGTCGAGTTGGGGCGCCCCCGATACCCAGCATGATCGACAGCAACTCGAACAACGCCGCGGCGCTGAACGTACCACCGGCCGCCAACACCGCGGCGACAAATGTATTGGTGCCACCGACCACCAACACCGCGGCGGCAAACGAATTGTTGACACCCGTCGCCAACATCGTGGCGCCGGAGCTTAATGCAGCGGCAGGTACCGTGCAACGAAGCAGTCCCTCTGAGACCTGCACGCCGACCTATGTCGGCAGTCCTTCTACAGCAGCCGAGCTCGACGCCGTCAAGGTAACTAAGCGACGGTGGCTCAACTTACACTTTCCGCATTGTGTAACCAATACACTTGCATAACATCCGGCCTACACCTGTTTTTCGTAGGCCGCGGGCGCCGACGTTCCTTGCACTCTCCTACATTATATCGACGGCGTGTTGAAGGATGTTGCCACAGGTAGTACCATGCAACAGGGAAACAGGATGTTCCAGGGCAGGCCAATGCCATCCAACATGTTAAGGGTCCAAGTGGCTTGGACACTGCGGGGCTATGACCATGTGATGCCTCCCTTTTAGCCCGAGGGAGATGAAGATGAAGAGCCGAAAGCCCTCAGATAGTGCTTTGGCCACATAATGCTATGGCCAGAGAGTCAGATTCGTCTGGGGGCAGGGAGCACCGCCCCACAGATAACACCGCCGGTCGTGCCGGGGCCAAGCCATGTGGTTGCTGATCCTGATCCTGATATGCAGATGGCATAGGATCCAAACGATGATGATGATGAAGTCGACGTTGATGCCTACATCGATACTGCCTACTGTGATGGCTTAAATGACCTTGAAGAAGGTCCCTCGGACAAACGACAAACTATCACCAAACATTTGTTATTCCATTCTCAGGAGATGCCTCCAGATGCTGCCTGGACGGAGCCTCCAAGAGGAAAGCCTGAAAACTTTATCCCCCCCCCAAGACACTCCTCAAGGTGGTCAAGAAGCAGAATGCAATTCCCCTGAAGAAGGAAAGGAAAAGGATAAATAAGAAGGAAACTAGGAGCCAGCCGCCGCCGGTTATGAAACCGATCTGAGCTCAGGACGGGCCACCAAGACACAAGGGTCTTAATCACATCGTGCATACTATGGGTGCGCCGATGCTGAATGAGCGAATGCTCAAGGCTTGCAGTGCGGATATGTGGAGTCTACATGACTTTGTTCTATACCTAGAACAACACCAACTTGATGAAAATGATTCACCGTACCCGCTTTACATGGCCAAGGTGCCAAAGGGCAAGGCAAGGGCTTCGTCAAGGCTGCCCCTGCCGATATTATGCTGCTTTGGTTTGCCAACATCTTCGACATATTTCACATGTATCGGCTATACCAAACCCTCGTCCACCTATTTTCCCTAAGTATCCAGATGCAGATCATTAGAGACAAGACCCCGGGCATCGCGGTAGTGGACCCCTACTACAAGCGTGAAAGCTAGTTGGCTAAATTGGTGGGCCGGAATGCCGCGTCTAACTATCTCAGCGGCGTCATGACGTCAAACATTGGGAAGGACTTGCTCCTGGCCTACTTTCCCGAGTAAGTGATTGGCTCACCGCCTTCTTTCTTAGATTTCCATCTCGGTCTTTGCCAACATTTTGTTTGAATTGTTTTGCGCAGAGACAAATACTACACGCTCATCCACATCTCCCCGATGTATATGCGTTCCCTGTTTTTGGACTCCGGCAGTGCAATAAACAAGAACTACACGCATGTCAAGATAGTTTTGGATGACGCTCTTACCAAGTACGTCCATCAGGGAGGCTCATTCAAGAGTAAACGGCCGACCAAGCATGGCATGTACACCTTCCTCCATACTACATTGTTCCCCTGCATCAAGGAGCCCGAGGGAAGTCACAAGGAGGCCTATTACGCCTTATATCATATGCTGGCGTTGGTACGGGACAAGAAAAACTTGACGCTGCCACAGTCACTCCAACCCTGGGCCCAAAATTTGGCGATGATCGATGATGAAAATCTAAGAGGATAGTTCTATCGCATCCAGGAGCAGTTTGTGACAATCATCTTTCAAGATGTCATCTGAAAAGGGGGGATGTTCTACACTGCCGAGCTGAAGCCGTCAAATGATGAAGTAGATAAGAGGCCGCTTCTGCAGGGCAATGATAGGGCATTCTTGCTGGCAGGAGGCGGCTTCCGCTTTGTTCCTGATATTGGCAAGCCAAAATGTTAATTCACTAGCTAGAGTGATGAACTATCTATCGATGATCTTGTGATGTAAACTTGTAATAATAAGTACACTTTGTTCCTAACTTACTTAGCATGGTAAGTTTCGTAGACAATCGGTGAACTTAGTTTGCATCGATGATCGTTTCATGTGATGAACTTAGTCGTGGTGTAAACTTAATAAGTACATCCTAGTTAATTATGTCATTTCATTACTATTGCATACATGTGATGAACTCTTGTTTTCTGTTCTCTAACCTTATTTGTCTTGAAAAGGTAGGGATGCCGTCCGTGGTGTACAGGGGTAGGGTTCCTGGAGTTTACGTCCACTGGGAAGATTGCTTGAAGCAAGTCAACATGTTCAAGGGCAACAGCTACAAAGGGTACAAGACGATGGTGGATGCAGAAGCTAGGTAGAGGAACCACCTGCGAGAGGAGAGGAGGACGACCTTCTTTGGCGTCACCACCACCGTCTTGCTCACCGTGGTGATTGCGGTCGTAGTGTACTTCATCGTACCGTAGGTGACTATCTTATTCATGTAATATGGGATGGTGAATTTGCATACTTGATTGGTGCCGGTGACTTAGAGACATTCATGTAATATGTGACCGCTTCATTTCAGAAACAATGAGATTCATATTCCATATCTATTTTATACTATTTATATTGCATTTTCCTGTACACTTCTTGTGTTTTTGTATTCGTGCATTTTTCTGTATAAAAACTGTAATCTAGCAGTATAAATGGCTGTATTTTTCAAAATTTGAAAAAAACGGCGCATGGGCAACACGGTGCGCTACAGGTAACTTCTATACCCGTAGCGCATGGTCAAGATGGTGCGCTACGAGCAATGTACATATCCGTAGCGCACGAAGCAGTGCGCTACGGGTATGTATGTTGCCCGCAGCGCATGCCCTATTACCTGTAGCATACACCTGCATGCGCTACGGGTATGTATGTTACCCGTAGCGCACATGCACATGCGCTACGGGTAATGTATTACCAGTGGCGTGATAGCCGCAGCACGGGGACATGCGCTACGGGTAACAAATACTGGTGCGTTGCGGGTAGCTGTTTTTCTAGTAGTGCTTGCCTCAACACAGGGTTCAAGACAAGTTCCTGGACTTGAAACTTGGATTCAAAATTAAAATGGATTTTTAAATCCAACATTTGGATCTGCCAAGATCCTTTTCTTACTTTGTGTGCAGGTTTAGAATTAGAACAAGATAAGAAGATGAAGATTAGGTTCTTTTTAGGTTTTCTTTTATTTTCTTTTTATTTAGTTTGTAATAGGGTTTTAATCAAGATGTAATATTATCCTTTATTGATTGTACCAAATATTGTAACAATATAATTGATATATGAATTAAAGTTCTATTTCTTGTTATTACTATCTTGTGGTATTTTATTTTTATTATTATGTGAATTATTATTTATTCCATTTACTTTTTGAAATATGAACTCAAGTTTGAATAAGTCAAATGTAGCGTCCTACTTTTTGAAAAAGGCAGAACTTCTGTGTTAAGTGCTATTCCCTGGATGACTGATAGCACCACAGTCTCAAACCTTAAAAATTCACAGCGGAAAATAAAGTGGCAATGAGCCTCCATCTTCATCACGTGCCACAGGCAGACATGTTAGAATGTAGACTCGAGATCCTACCAATCGCTCCTCATTAGTATAACCTGCACATTTGAATATGCATCCCCATAAAGGGGTCAGTGAAATGACGTACTAGCAAATGACACATATTTGGTTGCTGTTGTGAAAAGACTATACTACATGATATTTGGCTAGTGTAGTTTTGGGCTAATTTGCATAAAGCCAATTTTATCCTATATTTTCCATATCAAAATATTTTTAATCATTTAAAGACTTTAAAAAGTTCAAGATAATCCCCAGGTGAAAACCACCACATACTTGCAAGGTATGTAGTTCTGGGTAGTTACTCAACAAAACTAGGATAACCCTTAGGTGAAAACTACCACACTCCTGGGTTGATAGCCAGGTGTGCAGCCCTGAGTAGCCCCTGTCCAGAGATTGTTTCTAACCAAATTTTAATCATTCATAAATGATGATGAGATTCTTACGTACATCCTTGTCTAGAGACTCAAATTATCCATAACCGGGGACGCGGCTAAGATCTTAGTTTTTAACTCTGTAGAGGTTGTGCACTTTCACCTTAAGACTCATCCTACCCAGAGAGAAGAATGAGACAAGACATTTCAGAACGAGATATCAACCATACCAGCAAGACCCGTTCCCACCCATAATTCTGCTACCAGCCGATGTCTGGCAAACAAGTTGAACCCTCATAGCTTACTCAATCAAGACAGAGCCCATAATGTCATAAAGCTACACTGGAAGTACACTAAACACGGAAGACGTGGTAATATCTTTATTCCTGGGTGGCCATCCACAAATGCACCCCCAGGTGAAAACCACCACATACTTGCAAGGTATGTAGCTCTAGGTAGCCACTCAACTCCACCCCCAGCAACCATTCCACCTAGGTGATTCATTGAGGTTGTAGTTTTTAATTATCCAAAACAACTCTTTAACCAAAATTGAAACAAAGCATTGGCATCATTTTCCAAAGTAATGTTAACCATCCTAGCAAGTGCGGTTTAAAGGATGGCTACACACTATTAGGATCTAAGCATTTCATAAACCTCTTTTAAAGCTTCCTATCATGCATACTACTAGAAAATACTAATACATATAGTAAAAGTAGTTAGAAGAATGTGTGTCACTTGCCTTTTTGGAGTTTATGCTCTTTCACTTCTCCTAACCAAACACGTTGCTCTCCGTACCAAGCTATAATATAGAAAATAACACAACATAAACACACCATTCCAATAGCAACAAAATCAAGCAAGACAAACAATATTGGAAAGGTTGGTTCTTCATTTTAGATATCTTATGGCTCCATGGAAATGAAAGATGTGGCAAGAGGCTTGTGGCTTGCAAGGTATGGCTTTGAGAGTTTGGATGGCAAGGTCAATTGATTAGAGAGGAATGGACTATCCAAGATATGATTGGAGAATCTTTATGCTTTACAAAAGCACGAATAGAATTTGGAATGGCTTATGTGAGTTGAATCACATAAGTGTCAAATAGTGCAACAACAATCTAAACTATTAAATTCGAGTTGGTGATGGTGAAGCCACTTTTGATTAAATCATTTGACTTTCCAAAATACCCCTAAGAAAAAACTACTTACATTAGTATAAAACTTAGAGAGATCATGACTCTTAAACATCAGTAAATTAGATGCTATTTTTCCTCTCTCTCGCAACATGATTTCAGTCAATTAAGAGGTAGGTGTTTGCATGCTAATTTTTTGGGAGAGAAATTGGTGAGGAGGAGACCGATCGGGTTTCGATCTCTGGGCGTATCTTTTTTGGGAGGAGAAATTAGTGAGGAGGAGACTGACCGACATAGAGGGAGAAATTAGTGACCCTATTTAAAGCAAATCGTGCCTAATGAATCAAATGAATATGATTTTACTACTACTTCAATATATAAAAAGGGAAGGTTCGGAAAAAATCACCGTGCAAACCACATTAATGGGATTTTCTGCACAATTATTGGGCTAATTACACGAGAAATTGAATAGGCACAATTAGTTATCCTCCTTTCCGCTTGATTTCGTTCCGTGATTTCCTGCTATCGCCTCTGATATTCTCATCAATCCCTCTCGTTCCCATCTCACCTTGAGCGCATCTCGCTCAATAGTATGGGCGACGCCGTCCATATTCTCGCACCAAGCTCTCCCCCAGCACCACGCCAGTGCCGACACCTCCCAGTCGTCATGCCCTAAATGTCTAGCTTCAACGATGGTCAGCCGTAAATTACGTGGATGTGCTCCATGGACAGTTGTACGACGTGGAGCAGCGCCATGGGCAGGACCGCAGGAGTTCATCGCTGTGGCACGGGAGCTCGTCTTGTTCCACTTTCCTCCTCACCGGAGCTCTACAGGGAAACCCCGGGCGTGAGGAGGCAACAATTGAGAGTGGTGTGCGAGCTCCTACCCATCGCAAACCCCTTCTCGGCTATGTGATCGACCACTGGTCTGTGTAGAGATTCGTGAAGACGTGGCGCTAATTATGGATAGAGTTTGCAGGCGTGGAGTGCGAGCATAAAGGCATGACTCCAGCAGCGGCGATCGCGGCTGCGCCTACGAACTATGGATCGAGCGGCAATGCCGGTCATGGTCGCGTTCATTGAGGCTTGGACTCGCTGAACGCAGCCAGCCAATTCCATTACGTGTCAGGCTCTCGACGCTGGTTTAATTTGATCGCGGTCGAGTGATTCTCAGACTCGCAAAAATACCCAGGGCAGCATATCGGCGGTGGTTATGGACACAGGCATGTCAGTGTTGCTGGGCACAGACACGGGTGTGGTGGGCTCGCCAGGATTAGCCGGCTCACCAGACGAGGGCATGGCCATGGCGTCAGTCAAGGGCATGGTGCAAACTGCAAAAACAACCACGGCGACGGTGGACAAAATGACGGTGCACTGTTGGAGATGACCAAGGTAGTAAGTGCTTGAACGCACTACTTTATGTCATGTAAATGATACTACTGCTCAACTATTTTACTACAAAATCTTAGAGTAAATTTGGAATTAGAGTAATTTTTTGATTTTGATTGATACACTACTCAGTTGTTATAGTATAGTAATTTTTGAAATTTATGTTAGGAGGGGAACATTCTGTTAAGTTTCTTCTATTAGGGCATTGTTTACTTGTTAGAGTAGGAGTATATTATTTTCAAAATATATTTTATGAAGGGAACATGCTAAAATTATGGTTTTTCTGTTAGGATATTTTGATATGTTAGAGTTACTTTCAGAATTTTTTTCTTTAAGTACATGCAAAAATTGTATTAAGTCTTTTAGAGAAATTTTGCACGCCATGCGTGTCTAATTTTTTTCACACATGTAGGTGTTATTTTTGGAAGGATGGTCAATAGCAGGAGGGCCTATTCAGATGAAGAAAACAATTATGTGTGTGTCGCTTCTTTGCAGAACTTTAGAGGATATTTTGAACAATGGTGTTACTTTGGCAGTTGCTAACAAGTTAAGCGTACCTTAGCGGGTTGTGTAAAGGATTGGGCAAATGATGAACTTTATGGTGGATTCTAGGAGTTGTAAGGAGGAAACAGAAGAATGTTATGACTAAAGAATAGATTCCAATGCCGAAGCCATCAAAGAAGTACCGCAACACGGTTTTTAACCCAGAGACACGCATCTATCCTCAAACACACTGATCCGACACTTAAAAACCGCCAGCGGTAATTGCCACAAGAATAGCTTAGAATTTCTGCATGTTCCTCCTCACTCTTCCACAACGCCAGATTCTTATCTTGGTTTTCTTTTCATCGCACAAGATATATGTCAGCATACTTGTAACATCCCAAGTTTTTATCAAATTTTTGGATAAAAAAATTGTTTTATTTGTATTGTGTGAAAAATCATAGGGATTTAAAACTTTTTGATGTTTAACTAAATGCCTTTCCCTGAAGTATTTCTTAAACTTCCAAATCAAACTATTTTACCACCAAGGTTTCCAATTTATAAAATAATTTCTTATAAGTATTTCTCAATTAAAATGTTAGTTAGAAAAACTATTTCAACCTTATATTAGTCCTTGAAGAACTCTTTGAGAAAATATAATTTTAAATTACTATTTTTGCATTTAAACAAACCTATGCAAGCTTTATTAGCAAAAGATTATATCTTCAAAAGGTTTTATACAGTTTACCTAACCAGGAATGTGTTTTAAAATAAAATTCAAATATTATGTTTTATAGAGTTTGTTCTCTAAAGTTTTAAAGGATTGTTTCTAAATCCTATTCCTATTTTGTGAATACACAAACAAAGCCCTATTGGCCAAACATACCAAATATTGTTGAAAATTAATTTTTATCATCAAAACTTGTTTCTTGCTGTGTCATATTGCTGTGTTGAATTTTACAAAATTTTAGAAATTTGTTTGAATGCATTTGGAGCTCAAATGATAGAGTTATGAAACAAATCATAAAACAGAAAATTAGAAAAGAATCAGAATAAAAAAAAGTAACTGCCCGACTGGGCCCGTCCGGGGCCTAGAGCCGCCCAATAGACCAGCCCAGCTAGCCCCGCAGCACCACCTCCCTCCTACCCCCAGACATGCGGGACCCACTGGTCAGATCCTCCTTCAACCCCGGAATCGTTACTGGCCGAGATCCCGCGCCCACGATCTCCCCTCTCCCCACTCCTCCAGAGGCTAAAACGCCCCCACTGACGTCCCTCTCCCTCCCCTGTATCTCCTCCTCATTTCCCCTCACCGAAATCACGAAACCCCACCACCAGGTTGCAGCAATTCCTCATCGGAGCGAGCAGAAACCGCCGCCGTCTTCGCATCTGTGTCGATGAACCAGAGAGCAAGCATCGCCATTTCTTTGAATTTCCTTCTCCCCTATTTCGTGTGCTTCTCCTAATCCTGCCCCTATCCGTTTTTGTGCAGCATTTCGACGGCATCACCGAGTTCCAAGCCGCCGGCGCCAGGAACTCTTCCGTCCACCAGTCACCATCGCAAGAGACGACGCCCGGACTCGTCGACCAAGCACGTGGCATCGCCGACTCCTTCCGCATCTCATCAACCACCTCTACATCCCCGGAAACTGCCTGAGCACCACCGACACCCACTCCAGTGCCGAGACCTCGCCGGCGATTCATCCAAAACCTAGCGCCGGTGAGCTTCTCTTCTCCTTTTCTCTGGCCGTTAGATCCTGATCGTACGACTGAGATCAGACCCCTTAACCAAATCGGTATTAGCCTCTAACCTTGCACCATGTGTAGCCCAGTCAACATCCCCGTCAAACCCTCGTCAAATCCCCAATTTAAATTTGAATTCAAATTGCTGTTTCTGCTGAAACTTGTAAAATCATTATAAAATAATCCACTGGTCCAAAATTTTCAAATTTGATACCCCTGGAATCCTTGCAATGTGTAGAACCCAATAATGCAGTAATATATTAGTGGTACTGTACAAAGTTTTGAAATGGAAATTAAATGGCAAAAATGACCTATAAAGACCATTTAATTCATAACTTTTGTTCTGTAGGTCCAATTGCTACAAATTTGTAGTCTATGGATTCCCCAGAACATGTAGAACACTCTGGAACCAAAAAAATTCAAACTTGAAACGTGCACACACTTGCTACCTTCAAATTTAACCAAATCACTATTTTGATCATCATTTGAATTCTATAAATGATTTTGGAGTGAAACCACTTGCAGTAGCTTTGTGTTACTGTCCTTTATCCAGTAGCATCACTATCCAAAATATTTGAATCACCTTGCAAATATTCAAATTCAATTATGAGAATTTGGGTATTTTCATTATAGAATTAATTCTATAATTCATTTCAATATGATTCCTTCTACAAAAGTGAATCTTATGATCATACCCATCCACCAGATCCATTTAGACACAACACTTTGATCCAACATCATTCCTACATCAAACTTAATGGTCTAGTACACCATATTCAAATTACACTTGTGTTATTTGAGTAAATGGTAATAAGTCTCAACTAGGTTTACTTTGCCACTTGTGTAGATACATTCTACCCCATATCACACATTATCTTAAATCCTTCAAATCCATCATCATCTTTGAAGCTTAACCAAAAATAGTTTGAATTCTTCAAACATGAATTTAAACATCTACATGACCAAATCTTGGGGATCAAACCCTATTTCAGGTTAATCCCTACTAGCAAGAAAATCTTGAGACCATGCACACACCATTAATAACAATATCATCAATACCAATCCAATCTCATACTCACTCAATCTTATTAATTTATATTGAACCACTCAATTTACAAATGAGTTAATTGAGTAATTCAATATATCACCAATACCTACCCAAGCCTATGTGTAACTATACTATTATGAGTTAGTGTTGCCACACTCTATTCAGTAGTGTTTTGTTACACTATTCTATGCTTATGTGAATTTATTCACATGAGTCATCTTTAAACCCTAACCATGCTTATAGAAAGCATAAGATTTTTTTTATCATTACATTGTAATCTTGGAGGATCATTCATTTCCAATCATTAGACCTTGCCACCCAAACTCTCAATCCATATCTTGTAAGCCAAGGTTCAAGCCATATCTCTCTCATCATAGAAATCATAAGAAATTTAAAAAGTTGAACCAACCCATTTCAATTGTTTGCATTGCTTGATCTTGTTTGTCTTGGAACAGTGTGTTTATGTTGTGTTACTCCTATTGCTATAGATTGAAAGGAGAGAACGTGTCTTGTTGAAAGAAGAGAAAGAGTTTAAGCTTCAAAAGCCAAGTGACACACATGTTCCCCTACCCATTTTACTATATGCATTAGTGTTTTATAAGTAGTATGCATGATAGGTTGGTTTCTCAAAGTGAAGTTTTGCAATGCTAGATCCTAGTAGTGTATAGCCACCCCTGAACCAACTCCTGGTAGGTTGTGACAATATTGAAAATGATGGCAATGCTTATTTCATGGATTGATGATTAGTTTGAAATTTAAACTTCAACCTAATGAAACACCTGGGTGGAAATGGCATTGCTTGGTTTATGTTGAGTGGCTACTTGGGGCCACATGCCTGGTGGATTTAACCAGAGTATGTGGTATTTACCTGATGGTTAGTACACTTGTGGGATGCCACCCAGGAACAAAGAGACTACCATGTCTTCCATGCTTAGTGAGCTTGCAGTGCAGCCTTATGATAATATGGGCTCTGTCTTGATTGAGTATGTTGTGAGGGTTCATCCATGGGTACTGACAGAGGGTTGTATTTTGGGCACGGTCAGATCCGGATGGTTGAATGCTCCTTCTGAAAGGTCTTGTCTCATTCTTCTCTCTGGGTAGAATGGGTCTTAAGGTGAAAGTGCACAACCCCTGCAGGGTGTCAAACTAATCGATTAGCCGTGTCCCCGGTGATGTCTACGCACTTCTATTCTTGTAGACACTTGTTGGGCCTCCAAGTGCAGAGGTTTGTAGAACAGCAGCAAGTTTCCCTTAAGTGGATCACCCAAGGTTTATCAAACTCAGGGAGGAAGAGGTCAAAGCTATCCCTCTCAAGCAACCCTGCAATTACGATACAGAAAGTCTCTTGTGTCCCCAACACACCCAATACACTTGTCAGATGTATAGGTGCACTAGTTCGGCGAAGAGATAGTGAAATACAAGCGGTATGGATGATTATAAGTAGCAAATGTGACTTGAAGTAAATATCGCTGCGAGCAAACATGTAACAAAACAGCAAGTAAACGGTGTGCAAAGCTTGGAAACAAGGCCTAGGGATCATACTTTCACTAGTGGACACACTCCCAACAATATAACATGATTGAACAAATAAACAACTTCTCTCCACTATGGTACTCTGAATTACTCTCCTATTGAATAACACTAATCATTGTGTAGTGGCTACAGAAGCACCCCTTAAAGTTCATCAAGTACTTGACAAACACCACTCATAGAGATATCCAAATCAAAGCACAATTCAAGATAGAAATCATTGCAACTTAGACCAAGTACTAACACGGTGCACACACTGCCAACATTACACCATGAAAGGAGGAATAGATCACTCAATACTATCATAGTAATAATTACTCTCATAATCCACAAGAGATCATGATCATAGCCTAAACAAAGTACCACCACGATGCACGCACTGTCACCGTTACACCATGGCAGGAGGAATAGATTACTTTAATAACATCACTAGAGTACACTATAATAATTAAGCATAGGAGTAGCATAATATCTGAATAATAACATCTACTTGTTCAACATGATACAAAGCTCACGATCACATAAAGATCACATCATGGGAGAGAGAGGTGAACCACATAGCTACCGGTAGAGCCCTCAGCCCCGGGGATGAACTACTCCCTCCTCATCATAGGAGACAGCAAGGTTGATGGAGATGGCGGTGAGGTCAATGGAGACGGTGGAGACGGCGATGGAGACCGATGGAGATGGCTCCGGGGGCACTTCCTCGTCCCGGCAGGGTGCTGGAACAGAGACTTCTGTCCCCCGAATTTCGTCGGTGGCGGCGGCGGAACTGCGGAACTCTTTTTGGAAATTTGCCGACTCTTTTAGGGTTTTCCGTCCCGAGGCTTTATATAGGCGAAGGGGCGATGTCAGAGGGGGAGCCAGGTGCCCTCACATGGGGCTCGCGTGGCCAGGGACCTGGCCGCGCCACCCCTGTGTGTGGGGCCCTGGTGGCCCCACTCCTTCTCTCCTTTGGATCTCTGGAAGCTTCCGGGTAAAATAAGACTTCAGGAACTTGTTTCGTCCAATTCCGAGAATATTTCCTGTGTATCACTTCTGAAACACAAAAACAGCAGAAAACAGGGAACTGGCACTGTGGCATCTTGTCAATAGGTTAGTTCCGGAAATCGCATAAAAACGCCACGAAGTGTAACGAAACACAAGGCAAATGGTGTAAAAACAAGCATGGAGCATCAAAAATTATAGATACGTTGGAGACGTATCAGCATCCCCAAGCTTAACTCCTGCTCGTCCTCGAGTAGGTAAGTGATAACAAAAGAAATAATTTTTGAGGTGACATGCACCTACACAATCTTGATCATATATGTAAGCATTGTGAGCTGGGATCATAAGAACTTAAAACATGGGCATGAAAGATATAATCTTGATAATAGAAACTTAGCAACCATGTTATAACATGAAATAGAACACAAACAAAAGATCATGAAAATGAAACAATGAAAGTCAAATGTGTGTTCAAATCATAAGGAAAAACATACAAATGGTTTTCAGCTTGTCCTTCAAAGAGAGCAAAACATAAATGCATAGGACACCTTCAAGTTTAAGAGGGCGACTAGATACAAATAATTTGAGAACAAGTGATACCATGATCATGAATCAATCAATGAAAACTTTGGGACAATGCACATTATACTCAGAATGACAACTATGCTCTCTTAATGGTGCATAAAGGTAGAAGGTGGTGACTCAACATAAAAGTAAAAGAAAGGCCCTTCGCAGAGGGAAGCAGTGATTAAACATGTGCTAGAGCTTTTCATTTGTAAAACAGAGAGATAAAAATTGGTTTTTAGAGGTGGTTGTCTTTGTCAACGACTGGCAATGGGGTTCTTACTATCTTCCATACAAAAATGAAGCAAGTTTTTGAGAGAGAGATTGGCACTTTTGTGCTCTTTTATAAAGCTTGGCACTCCTCCCCACCTTTTTTTCCTTTCACAAACCATGGCTAACCGATTCCATCGGGTGCCCACCAACATTCACATTCCATGGAGGAGTGCCCTTTTTTTTCTTTTCTTTTTTCTCTTTTTTTTGTTTTTGGAATAAGCAATATGGAAGATAGCAAATCCGACCACTACGTCCCCATGAGCTGAAAACAGTGTCACAAAACGAGAAGTGTTTTGAAGGTTTTTGAAAGGTAGCACATGAAAATTTACTTGGAATGGCTTACAAATACCATGCATAGGAATTTATAGTGGACACAATGGAAAACTTAGTTTTTAGGAGTTGGATGCACGAGTAGAGCTCATACTCAGTACAAAATGAGGGCTAGCAAAAGACTGGGAGCGACCAACTAAGAGAGCAATAACGGCCATAATCATGCATAGCGACAAAGCAACATTAAAAGAAGCATAAGATGGCATCAAAAGTCAAAAACTAAATAATCATAGAGGCTATTGGCGACTTTGTAAGAGTCTAACATGTGTGAGCATGCGCCAAGTCAACCCAAATAAAGCATCAAGGAGAAAACCAAAATAATGCTTCCAAACGATAAAAACAATGCATGATTTTTCAAAGGCTCATTAAGTAATCTCAGTTATTTGAGACAAGTCATGCTACAGCAAAACCACTAAGCATACTATCAAAAAGACATCAAGCATGACATGCAAAAGCCTAGGCCGCAGTCTACACAAGCTCCTTTTTGTACCACTATTTTGCATAAAGCTTTCTCTCTTTTCCAACACCATTAAAACCTTTTTGAGGAAACTCTTTTGAGGAAAACCAACATGGTCCAGAGGAAAAAATACACCTTGATAAATAAATATAAAAAGATCTGAATGCAAATCAAGGCGAAAACGAAAACCAAAAGCAGTAGCAAAAAAAAAAGAACACTCATTGAAACGATAAGAGTGAAAAACAGAGTGTTCTTGGCAAATGAAAAACGGAGTTCATCTCCCTCCAAAAGAAACACGATGTGATCTAACCATTTATTACAGCAAACAAACAAACTAAACCAACTAAGAAAACTAAAACAACTGACGCTCCAAGAAAAACACATAGTGCATGAAGCAATAAAAATATAGTGTCTTGAAAGGTGACCTGATTTTTGCCGATGAAGAAGGGGTGCCTCGGGGGCATCCCCAAGCTTTGACGCTTGTACTTCTTGGATATTTCTTGGGGTGATGCATGGGCATCCCCAAGCTTGAGCTTTTGTCCATTCTTCAACTCATCTTATCATTCTCCAATCCCTACACTTGAAAACTTCCTTCATACAAAACTAAACACAATTCTATTAGCAACATTAGTGTAGGCATAACATATAATCAACCTCTTTTTGCTTCAGGTTTCAACCTAAAACCACCACATATAAAGCATATACTAATGTAGCAACTTCCCCAAAAAGTTCCATGATCAAAAGAACTCAAAAGAAAGCGATAAAGTGGCAAACACAAATATTGGCAGAAATCTGTCAAAACTGAACAGCTGACAAAGGTCGAATTTTTGAGGGATTTTCTGTTGCTCAAATCAAAAAGTGTTCAACTAACAAAAGTTTGGATATAACCTGGGGCATATGCACAAGAAATCGCAGGTCCAAAAGATATACAGAGAATTTATACGAATGTTTACGGTGCAGCACCGAAAACAGTTTCAGGATAGCAACATCCCCAAATCTTTACCTCACTCAAATTAGAGGCTTCTCTTGGCACGAAAACGAAATAAAAAGGATAAGGAGTGGTTATTACAGTAGTAATAACTTCCAAGACTCAATTAAAAGAAAAAGTACTAAAAATAAACAATGGGTTATCTCCCAAGAGTGCTTTTCTTTAACGCCTTTGAGCTAGGCGCAGTAATTTGCAAAGATGCTCATGTGGGCGCCATATAAGAGCTTGAGGCAAATGCGCCATATAGGAACTTAAAGCAATAGAGAGCATCAAAAAGCAAGTATGGAACACATTTAAATCTAAACCACTTCCTATGAAAAATAGTCTTGTAAAGAGACAAGTCATAAAAGCGCAAAGCAAAAAGCATAGGAAGGCAAAACAAGTACAACTTCAAGAATTGCAACATAAAGAGGGGAAACTCAATATTGTTGAGATCCATCAAACCATGTTTCCCTCTCTCATAGTAACTTTCAGTAGCATCATGAATAGAACTAACAATATAACTATCACATAAAGCATCCCTATCATGAGCCACATGCATAAAAGAATTAATACTCACCACAGGAACAATAGTAGTAGGAGCAGATTCAGCAGAATAATTATTCTCGTCACCATAATCATCATAAATAGGAGGCATATTGTAATCATAACTAATTTTATCCTCAATAGTAGGTGAACTGAAAATATTATACTCATCATCATAGCCATCATAAACTAGAGGTTTAGTATCATCATGACAAGGGTATAGTTAATAGAGCCCGTTAGTTGAGTACCCCTAAGGCCCGATAAGCTAGGCCCAATTGTAATGATAGTCGAATATGAGTTATTACCGTATGTCGATATTTGTAATCTGTATCGAACCCTACCCGATCCTCTAGACCTGGCCACCTATATATAGGGGCCAGGAGGGGACGGTGGAGGGCAGATTGAAAGCAAGCCAAGTGGAACACCCAAGTTTACTTTCGATATACACATATTTCGACTAACTTTACCTTCGAGTTCATCCGACGCCCTATCTCCCCGATCCTAAGTCCTTCATCTAGGACATTTGTCGAGTTAACCCTCGTCAATTGGCGCCGACCGTGGGGACTTTGGGCGTTGGAGTCATGAATTCGACGGCTTTTTCGCTTTTAGCCAACAGCAGTCAAGAAATCGACGGAAGTCAAGAGGTGGAGCTAACCATCGGAAGTTTGAGCATCCTGATCGGGCCGTCGGGTTCGTCCCGCCTTTCGGATCCGACGAAACAAGATCCATCGGCAAACGAGCCTGAAACAACAACAATAATGGAATATTCCGACGGCTCATCCAGCGAGGTAAACTCGCCGGTCAGCTCAGAAGAAGTGCAAAAAAGGGAAATTTCAGAAGACAACAAAGAAAAGGGCAACCTCAGTACAGAAATCCAACTCGACGATCTCGCGATCTGCCTCGACAATATCTCAGACAAGTCAACAGATACATGGAAGACAGGGTTAGAGCTTTCTGAAGACAGCGACTCGATCTTTTCAAGCTTTAATAGCAACATCGGCAAGCAGTGCCAGGTACTCGCCATTGTGGGCGACAACTCAGAAGAATTCGATGAGAATAACAACCCAGTGATAAACCCAGCAAATATCGACAGAGGAGCAAATCACCTAGCAGAAGGACAAATAGTGGAATCCCTCACAGCCAAGGAGAAAATTCGACTATCAGTCGACGAGTGGAAAATAATAAGAGAAGCCGTAGAACACGGCACACCAATACCATCCAGCTCCAGTAAAGACATGCTTTTTGGGTATCATTACGCCCTCAGGCAGCAAGCAAAGCAATTAGCAAAGGAAAAGGTAGAGATACAAAGAAGAAAAGATTCAGCAATTGCAGCCAGCGAAGCTGCTCGTAGAGCACGAAGCGACGCATCATACAGCAACGCGAGGAAAAATCGTCGACATGGCTCAAGGTATGACAACCTCGAGTACTCCAACAGGCAAAGTATTTCCAAAAACCTCGACTCGTCCTTCCTATCGGTCGACGAGCAGGGAAACATCCTACCAAAAACTCCTGAAGCAGCACTAGTGGCAGCACAAGCATATCTACTTACAACTCGACCAAGTCCAGGAGATCCTAGAGAACATATGCATAGAGCAACACTAAACGGACTCAATATGGTGGGCCACAAGCTATCAGCAAAAGGAGAAGAAGCGCATCACCACAAGGAAGCGCACAAAGCAAGATCACCTCGCCGTCACAATAGTCCTCGGCATAGAAGCAGCAAACGCCGATCTCGATCACCATCACCAAAACAGCATGGTGGAACTCGAAGATCGCGATCCCCAAATGACAGGCGCGACTATGAGGACGACGAAAAGGAGATGGGGGCATCGTACTTTACCCGTAGGGTTCGCACCACTCTAGTTCCTAAGGGATTCAAGCTACCTCATGACCAGCAAAAGTACGACGGATCACAGGAACCACAATCATGGCTCGCAGATTACTTACAAGCAGTTCAAATACTAGGAGGAACCAAAGAGACAGCAATGCAAAGTTTGCAGTTACACCTCACCGGCGCAGCAAGGTCATGGTTGAGCAAACTAGAGAAAGAATCCATTGGAAGCTGGGAAGACCTCACAAAGCAATTTACAAGCAACTTCAGGTCGACGTACAAACGGCCAGCATCAATAGAAGAAGTCAAAGCATGCGTACAGCAACGCGATGAAACACTATGGGCATACATCCAAAGATGGAGCCTCATCAAGAATTCAGCAGTCGAAGTTTCAGACGAAAGAGCAATAGATGCGTTCATCATTGGATTAAGGCGAAGAGACCTAGTCGAAGAGATGGGTAGAATCAAGCCAAAAACAGTGTCAGATCTCATGGACACAGCAAACAGATTTGCAGATGGAGAAGATGCGTGCAACAACAAACGGACACGATCTCCAGAGGACGACAGAAGAAACAGATACGGAAGTCAAAGGAGACGATCCCGAAACTTCGACATCTACGGCTCTCATAACCAAGTCGCCGCAGGATATAAAGACAACAGTTATCAGGGAAACGACCGCAGAAGCTCGGGATATCGCAGCTACGGAAGAGAGGAGTATAAGAAGTTTCCACCAAGAGAATCTAGAGAGTACAACCCATCACCAGAGGATATGCTCAACGGGCCTTGTCATATACACTCAGCGTTCGTCGACGGGAAGCGAGTGTCAAGGCACGCGATGAAAGACTGCACAACATTCTTAAAGCTACAAGAAGCAGCAATAAACAAACAAACCGAGGCAAGGCGACAAGGATTCGAAGGTAGTAACAATCCCGCGACAAACCAGCAAGGAAACAACGGAGCTCCTCAAGGACAAGACCAGCAAAACAAGGGACACGACGACGACGACGAAGGGTATGTCCCATCAAAAGGACACATTACAACAATGATACAACCTGTGCCCAAGTCGAACAAAGAAGAAAAGAGTATAACTCGACAAGTCAATCTAGCAGTCATGTCGCCTCCAGCTACAACAGAATATCTGCATTGGTCAGAACAACCAATCAAGTTCAGCAGAGAGGACCACCCCATAACAGTACCTCGGCCAGGAAACGTGCCTCTGGTACTCAAAGCTGAAATCGGCGCGTATGATGTCGACAGAATATTCATGGACGCAGGAAGTGGAATTAACCTGATATACGCGAAAACACTCAGGGCAATGCACATATCATCGGAATTCCTAAAACCAACAGATTGCTCCTTCCATGGAATCGTACCAGGAAGTGCTAATTACCCGTTGGGTCGAATAGCACTCAATGTTTGCTTCGGCAACCGACAAAACTACAGAAGGGAAAAACTAGACTTCGAAGTCATGGACTGGCCATCGCAATATCACGCGATCCTCGGACGACCCGCGTTTTCGCGATTCATGGCAGTGCCTCACTACACATATTTGGTACTTAAAATGCCAGGACCAAAAGGAATAATCACAGTGAAAGGAAGCTTCGAAGTTTCAGATCTCTGCGACAGGGAATTCCACAAGATGGCGCAAAATTTTGGCGTAATAGCCAACCATGCAGAAAAGGCAAAGAGCGCGACTACAGAAGGCGTCAAGCTACTCGAAGGATGCACCGCGGAGCCCGAAACGAAGAAGCCACGAACAGGAACATCAGGAGAAGACACAGGCGCAGAAGAAAAAGGGAAAGCTACGGCGACATAAGCATCATAAAGACAATAGAGTAGAACAATAAAGGCCGTAAAAGCCACGAGTTATTCCAGGGGCAATGCCCTCTAGATCCAGAACACGGGTCACAGGCCGGATCTCTTGGGTCACCCCATGTATCTTACATTAAAAGTATAAATAAAGACAAAGCGTTCCTCATATTCGAGTTTATGAGTCTTTCAAAGAGAAGATGCGGCAAACGCACCATACAAATATGCCTTGAGAATAAATTTCAGACATATAGTCGCGAAATAAATAATCTCTCGCGTTCCACACATACTTTACAACATCGGGTTGTCAGAATCATCTACGCCTAAAGGGTCTAAATAATGATACTCGCGGAAAAACGCAGCATCCGCCTCTAGAAGCCTAGCTACAAGTCTTCGAGCAGGTTGAAGCGTGTTCTCCATATGAACCCGAAGGCTAGCTCCACCTGGAGCTAAACTTAAGGACATCGTGCTATAATTCAATCTGGGGTGCCACTTGCGTATCCACCCGAGAGCAAAATTGGCACCAGCCACCAAGTTTAGTTATATTAACCTATGAATACGATGGCTGGATCGGAAAGTATCAAGAAGAAGTGGGAAAGTTGCAGGCAAAGGATTACGGGGAAGCATGATGGAGTGCATAGTTGTAAGAGCTCGCCGGCAACCATCAACTGACTCACCAATGTGTTGGGCACGATCTTGAAGCAATACAATGGCGTTACGGCGTCGAGGATCAGACCACAGAGTCTCATAGCCAGTCGACATCTTCTCCAAAGCAGCATTTCGCTCAGCAACTCGACGTTCTTCAGCAGCAAAATCCAAGCAAGTACCTACAATGACAAATATATCACAAAAGAAGTGCACAAACAGCCAAAAGAAGAAGTCGAAAGAAAACTCACATCGCAACAGCTCGCAAGCAGACTCGACAATTCCAAGAATGAAAGATTCACACTCTTCATTATGAACAACCTTCGCCGTCAAGCTGGAGACCTTTTCTTCAAGTGAAGAGATTTTCTTCATATAGCCACTGGCCTGGCTAGCCTTTTTAATAGCCATCTGTGCTTGGCGTTTAGCCAAGGATAGGCGAGTCTCAAGGTCGGAAATCCTGGAAGAGTATCCTTCGCAGTGACTACATCGACTAGGAGTCGACGAAATCTGAGGATTGAATCCGCGAACAGAGGAAGGAGCAGGAGCATGAGAAGAAGGATCACTGTCACGCATCGACTACAGAAAGAAAGAAAGGAGAAACAATTAAAGAAAGATAGCATAATACTCCATACAAAGAAGATATATTTACATAAGACCACAACCCTATGACTAAGATTCTCGGGTTGCACTTAATTGGAGTCTTTACATTCAAAAGGAGAAAACTAAATACTACAAAGAAGCTGAATCTACGCCACCTCAGCATTGTGCTCCGTGGAAGAAGGGGGCGCGGCCAGTTCCTCGCTAGAAGTCGATGGTGGCACTGGAGCCTTCGGCGCTGGAGATGGTGCAGCAGGCACAGCAGAGGCTGCCGAAGGAGAAATTGTGTTCAGCAATGCAGGCGCCAACTTCTTCGCCTTCTCCAAAAACACCTTCATCTCGTCGCGGGTATGGCCATGGGGGGAGTTAACTTTCCCCCAATCAAAGTCTGTGCCATGCGCAAGAGAAAGGGCAATGGCACCTTCGGCGCTGCGCTTAATGGACAGCCCCTTCAGATGGAGAGTGGGGTCTTCATCGCTATCAAAAGTCTGGGCGAGTTCAGTCAAGTTTCCCTTCGGGATTGCCATCTTTTTCTTCGGCCATAACCCGGCAAATAGCCGTGACAGAACGTGGCCAACCAACTCAAAAGTTTCCTGGATAGATATCCAGTTTTCTTCGAGTAGGTTAACCGCATCCATAAAAGGATCATCGTCCGTTTGCAGGGACGATGGAGATACCCCGGTGAATTCTAAAGCAATAGAAAAGAAAGGAAGAGGCAAGTGTCAACAAATACACCAGTGCAACAGGGGACGAAAACAGACGACAAGTCGAAGAACCCACTTTCGGCAGCAGTAGACATGGTGTGAAGACGCTCCGCCACGGCTTGCTCTCGTTGAGCATGCTCTTTGTTGGCATCTGCTAACGCCCTCTCAGCTTTCTTCGCCTTGGCAAGCGCAGATTTCTGCGACTTCTCAGCAATTGCCTTAGCAGCGGTCGCAGCATCATAAGCTTTTTGCGAAGCTTTGAGCTCCGCTTCCAGCGACGCAATGCGAGCATTAGCTGTCGCCAAAGCAGCTGCAAAAGCAGACGAAAGGAAGTCAGATAAACAGCAAGAGACGAAGCGCAGAAGAAAAGTAATGATTGAATATCAAAATTGTACCTTCAGAAGATTTTGCAACCTTTAGGTACCCCGCACACTCCGTGCCCAGGGCGACAAATCTCTTCACCAAAGCCTGATAAAAGAAGAGTGTAAGAGTAGAAGTGCATGAAAAGAAAGAAGGGAAAAAAGAATCGCTCACATCATCAGAAGAAACTGTAGAAACATGGGCCTCCAGAGAAACCTCGGCTTCTTTGGTCTTCTTCGCGCGTTTGAGGTTTCGGGCTTGAGTTTGAGAAACCTTCTTTACAGAGGCCCTGGTAGTCCTCGGAGCAACATATGGTTCGACAGGCTCATCAATCGCCACAGGAGAAGGTGGTGGAACAGCCGTCGCAAATGTTGGTGGTTCTTCATCATCACTGCATGAAAAGTATAAGTTATAAGCAAGAGGCAAGAACAAAGCAATTGAAAAGTTCGACTACAACGCTTACGATGCAAGCATGTCAAAGTACTCCATATCTTCTGCAAGAGCGGGGGTTTTTTCAGCCGCTGCAGAACTCGATGAAGCAATTTCGTCGACACGTTTCCGTTTTTTGTCGACACCAACATCTTCAGTAAGAGCAGGAGGAAGAGATGTCGACGAGCTAGTCTCATCTTCTGATTCTTCGACATTATCTCCGTCCTGACTTTCGTCAGCCTCGGGGGCTTCAGATGCAGGAGATGCTAGATCAGCAGGAAGGGGCCCTTCCTCTGGAAGAGGGGGACGAGAAACAATGTATTGGTGACCCTGCATATTAATAAATCAGCAGAGTGCAGAGGCAAAGAGTAATGCAAGTCGAAGTTAAGAGAAATTTGACAAAAAGTGGATGCAGCGATATATACCTCAGGAATAGGGTGCACGGAGTCGAAGAAATCTGCCTTCAAGTCAGCAACTGAGTGCTCTTTGGTGAGCTTGGTGAGATTCCTGACTCGCTTGTTGACATCTTCTTTCGACATCAGATCTTCAGATATGCGAGTAGGGTCTTCTAAGCCAGAATAAGTCCAAAGCTTGGTGAGGCGGTGCTGTAGGGGTTGAACTCGACATTGTATGAAAAACGCCATGAGTTGGACACCCGACAAAGCACCTCCTAGGCCTGTTTTCAGAGTTTGAATGCGGGATAGAAGAGGAAGAATTTGTGCAACTTCCGCATCTGAGGGAAGTGAGTCCCATGACTTCAATTTCTTCACCTCTTGAGAAGCGTCAAAGGGAGGAAGGCCGAACTCATCTTCGGGAGAGGATTTGCGGTCCTTGATATAGAACCACTTTGTCCTCCACCCTTGGACAGATGCGGCCATAGAAAATTCAAGATATTGCGCCTCAGGGCGCACAGAAACAACGGCTCCGCCCAGTTCGGGTTTCCTTGCCAGAGAAACATTGGGACGGAGTCGAAAGATCGATCTCCAGAGAGCGAAGTGGGGCTCAATGCCCAAAAATGACTCGCAGAGAGTCACGAAACAAGCAATATGGAGAAGGGAATTTGGTGTGAGCTGATGGAGCTGAACACCATAGACAAATAGCAGCCCACGAAGAAACTTGTGGGCAGGAAGTGACAGACCGCGGAAGAGGAGAGCAAGGAACATTACCCGGTAACCGCTCGGGGGCTTCGGGATCCGTTCGGTGCTGGGAAACTTGATGGAATCTTCGGCAGCAATGAGGCCGTCCGTCGTGGCTTTCTCCCCCTCCTTCTTGGTGATGGTGGAGCGGACCCAGTTGGTAGCAGAAGACTTGGCCATAGCGCTCCTGGTGGCCAGACGCTTCACGCGCATACAGCACAAAAGTGCGCTCGGGGGCTCCGCAAGAGAGGAAGAGGCAGAGGAGATCAGCAATGGAGGCGGCGGAGGTAAAGAGCTGGTGAACAGTACGATTCCCCATTATGCCAGTTATATATCTTCTGGGAGAAGGATCGTGGGCTGGGTCGTGGCGCAAAGATCGGAAACGTTAGCCCACCAACGGTCAAAAATCGTGCAGCCCACTAAACGGTCAAAAAATCGGGAAAATTACAGTGCTACCCATAAAACGGTTCGCATTGATGAAGAGCTACGTCTTTATTGACGTCATCAAATATATATATAAAGGTAAAAGGATGGCGCCGACGAATGCTGAAATTTGTAGAAGGGATCAGATATGAAGGATTTTTTGGTTACAAGCCTTGGGGGCTGTTAATTGCATAAATATCAAGTGGAACTCTTCATTGAAGTAGTGGACCTGAACTAGAAGACAAGATGTTTTTGAAAGTATCTCGAGTTGAAGAACTTTGCAGGTGCGGTGTTTCGAGTTGAAGTGTGACGAGCTATATTATTTCTTGAGCCTATACTCGACAAAATCTTTTTTTGACTATAGCCTCGGGGGCTACTCCCATCGGGAGCGCTGAGCGCGCACCCGACGATATTCATTGGCAAAGCATTGAAGATTGGAGAAGTGTTACTCCCATCGGGAGCGAGTTTTATGGTTGTAGAAACCCGAATATTTTCAGTCAAACTTTGACTGCGACATAAGATTCTCGAGTTGCGTTATCGCAACAAAACTCGAATGCCGTGACTTGTCGCGAAGGTAAGACCCCGGGATCCGTCCTGTGTGGCCTGGTATACGCACATGGATGCGCTCTGCTGGTATGTATCCGTGTCTACGACGCGAAGAAAATCCTGGTGGACGCACTGGGTACCCCGAGAACCACTGGGACTCATTTTTTGTAAGTCCTAAATGAGGCAAAAAAGTGAGTTTGACCGGTATCCCGAATTCAAGTCCAAGGGGATTGAATTTGAAGTAGGTGACAAGTATCTGTTCCGGCAGTTAACTGACCTATTGATCCGTCAGAGTTGTCAGGCTTGTTCATCGAGACCCCTTGCGAGCAAATTATCATCAATATAAGTCGAAAGACCAAGTCGAAGATTTGAAGACAAAGTTGAAGAATTGATCAAGTCGAAGATTTGAAGATTAGAGATTCAACCCGAATCTGCAATTCTGGTAGAATCTCAGGGGCTACTGACAAGGGTATAGTTAATAGAGCCCGTTAGTTGAGTACCCCTAAGGCCCGATAAGCTAGGCCCAATTGTAATGATAGTCGAATACGAGTTATTACCGTATGTCGATATTTGTAATCTGTATCGAACCCTACCCGATCCTCTAGACCTGGCCACCTATATATAGGGGCCAGGAGGGGACGGTGGAGGGCAGATTGAAAGCAAGCCAAGTGGAACACCCAAGTTTACTTTCGATATACACATATTTCGACTAACTTTACCTTCGAGTTCATCCGACGCCCTATCTCCCCGATCCTAAGTCCTTCATCTAGGACATTTGTCGAGTTAACCCTCGTCACATCACAAGCTAAAGAACAGCTATTTCGCAAAGCATATTCTTCAAACATATCATCATAAGAAGGAACATCACATATGGGAGATAAAATATCATCAGAGCAAATTTTCTCCACTAAAGCTGGGGATCTAAAAATATCATGCTTAACAAAACCAGCTTCCCCAAGCTTAGACTTTTCTATAGCATTAGCAATAACGGTGTTCAAAGCATTCATACTAACAACACTATTAGCATGCAAATTAAGCTCCAAAGGTTTTTCTATTTTCTCTTCAAACACTTCATATCTAAACTCAAGAAAAAGACTAGAGAACTCTTTATTTTCCATTAAGCCTAACTAGTGAAAATAAAAACAAGAAACAAAAAGATGTAATTGCAGAATCTAAAGGAAATAACTTCGAGCACTCACACGGGAGGATGCGAGTACCTTTTACCTTACCTCCCCGGCAACGGCGCTAGAAAAGAGCTTGATGTCTACGCACTTCTATTCTTGTAGACACTTGTTGGGCCTCCAAGTGCAGAGGTTTGTAGAACAGCAGCAAGTTTCCCTTAAGTGGATCACCCAAGGTTTATCGAACTCAGGGAGGAAGAGGTCAAAGCTATCCCTCTCAAGCAACCCTGCAATTACGATACAGAAAGTCTCTTGTGTCCCCAACACACCCAATACACTTGTCAGATGTATAGGTGCACTAGTTCGGCGAAGAGATAGTGAAATACAAGCGGTATGGATGATTATAAGTAGCAAATGTGACTTGAAGTAAATATCGCTGCGAGCAAACATGTAACAAAACAGCAAGTAAACGGTGTGCAAAGCTTGGAAACAAGGCCTAGGGATCATACTTTCACTAGTGGACACACTCCCAACAATATAACATGATTGAACAAATAAACAACTTCTCTCCACTATGGTACTCTGAATTACTCTCCTATTGAATAACACTAATCATTGTGTAGTGGCTACAGAAGCACCCCTTAAAGTTCATCAAGTACTTGACAAACACCACTCATAGAGATATCCAAATCAAAGCACAATTCAAGATAGAAATCATTGCAACTTAGACCAAGTACTAACACGGTGCACACACTATCAACATTACACCATTAAAGGAGGAATAGATCACTCAATACTATCATAGTAATAATTACTCTCATAATCCACAAGAGATCACGATCATAGCCTAAACCAAGTACCACCACGATGCACGCACTATCACCGTTACACCATGGCAGGAGGAATAGATTACTTTAATAACATCACTAGAGTACACTATAATAATTAAGCATAGGAGTAGCATAATATCTGAATAATAACATCTACTTGTTCAACATGATACAAAGCTCACGATCACATAAAGATCACATCATGGGAGAGAGAGGTGAACCACATAGCTACCGGTACAGCCCTCAGCCCCGGGGATGAACTACTCCCTCCTCATCATAGGAGACAGCAAGGTTGATGGAGATGGCGGTGAGGTCGATGGAGACGATGGAGACGGCGATGGAGACCGATGGAGATGGCTCCGGGGGCACTTCCCCGTCCCGGCAGGGTGCCGGAACAGAGACTTCTGTCCCCCGAATTTCGTCGGTGGCGGCGGCGGAACTGCGGAACTCTTTCTGGAAATTTGCTGACTCTTTTAGGGTTTTCCGTCCCGAGGCTTTATATAGGCGAAGGGGCGATGTCAGAGGGGGATCCAGGCGCCCTCACACGGGGCTCGCGCGGCCAGGGGCCTGGCCGCGCCACCCCTGTGTGGGGCCCTAGTGGCCCCACTCCTTCTCTCCTTCGGATCTCTGGAAGCTTCCGGGTAAAATAAGACTTCAGGAACTTGTTTCGTCCAATTCCGAGAATATTTCCTGTGTATCACTTCTGAAACACAAAAACAGCAGAAAACAGGGAACTGGCACTGTGGCATCTTGTCAATAGGTTAGTTCCGGAAATCGCATAAAAACGCCACGAAGTGTAACGAAACACAAGGCAAATGGTGTAAAAACAAGCATGGAGCATCAAAAATTGTAGATACGTTGGAGACGTATCACCCGGTTATGGACAACTTGAGTTCCTAGACATGGATGTTCGAAAGAGTCTCATCACCATTTCAGAATGAATAAAATTTGTTTAGAAACAATCTCAGGACCATGTGGTGGATTTAACCTCATGGGGTCATCTTGGTGGATTTAACCAGGTGACTTTGGTGCTCATGGTGGATTTAACCATGTGCCCTTTACAATCAACCATGTGGTGGATTTAACCTCATGGGGTCATCTTGGTGGATTTAACCAGGTGACTTTGGTGCCATGGTGGATTTAACCATGTACCCCTTCAAAGTCTTTCAAAGAATAAAAGTTTGTTTTGAAAAATGATAGGATAAACTTGCTTTATGCAATTCAACCAGAAGCTCAACCAGCCAAATATCATGTAGATAGCTATTTCACAACAGCCACCAAATAAGTGTCATTTGCTAGTACATCATTGTACTAACCCCCATTTATGGGGCTGCATATTCAAAGGTGCAGGTTCTTCTGATGAGGAGTAAGTTGATAGGATCTCGAGTCTACATACCAACATGACTGCCTGTGGCGCATGGTGAAGATGGAGGCTCACTGCTACCTTAGTTTCCGCTGTGTTTGTGATATATTGAACTCTATCATTTGAGCAAGTCCATGTGACTAAGCTAGTTTGTAAGTTTAAAGACTTGTGTATCTGGATCTGCATTGTAATCTTTGATACTATGCAATTAAATACTATATTTTGTTCTGTGGTGCTATCAGTGATCCAGGGAATAGCACTTAACATAGGTGTTCCACCTTAATCCAAAGGTGGGGCATTACAAAATGGTATCAGAGCATAGTGTTGCCTGTAGGATCGAGACCCTAGGTTTGGAATTAGAAACAGGAAGACCCTAAAAAAATATCTATCTCATCTTGTTTTTGTTTAAATTAAAAAAATTGCATTTTGAACTTCTGGTATTCTCTCCTACTTCCTCTTCAAATGTTTCCTTTTGCTATAGATAACCCTAACCTGAAATTATCAACAAAGGATAGAAGATCACAATGTGCCAGAAGTGGGAGACTGATACCCCATATATTTTCCTTGACTCAACATGAAGAACTATATTGAAGGCCAAATGAAGAACTTGGAGAAAGACTCAAATGCAGCTTGCACAACTCTAGAAGATGAATCAAGGAAGTAGAGAAGAAACTTGAAGTACACAAGCAAGTAATAGACAAGACCACCAATAATTATAATTTATAGAACCAACTATATCATGATAATTTAATGATCATACCAAATTGGGGTATGACCATACTAGATTATCAGTGTTGACCTAGTTTGCTTGATGTGATGAATGGTTGTTAGATGTTGTTTGTAAGATGAATTCTCTTGATCCACTGTGTTTTGGGTAGGAATCTTCTTTAGATCCCTTCTATCTATTCTCATCTATGCTAAGACCTAAACCTGCCCTAAACCTCAAACAGATGCATACTCAACTCCAAGGCAATCACAACAACCCTCAGTTGGAGATAGCAATGCAACAGTTGGTTGAAGCTCACACAGGAATGATGCGGGTGTTGACTCAGAATGTGGATAATCCCGATAGCAAAGAATTACCTCCAGGAGTACATCAAGTACTGGATGATCATTCGTGAATAGTACAAATGATGTCCCAGATTGTGGCTAGTACCAATAATAGCCTACCACAAAATGATCATGGTGGAAAGACAAAAAAAGGTGATGTTGAGATGACACTGCAAGCCTGTAAGAGATGTGGAGTAATAGGACACACGTCTAAGGACTGTCATGAACAGTGTCCTTACTGTGATACGAGTCACCCAATTCGAGAATGTCCCATGAGCCAAGTTACTTGTTTCCTATGTAAAGGAATCAATCATGTCCCTGCTGAATGTAAGTTTTATTCCATGGTACAACGAATGAATCAACAAGCCAAGGATGGAATGAGCTAACTGCTAGGAAAGACCCCTGAAGATGGAAGACCAAAGATGAAGGTGGAAAATAAAATCATGGGAACAACACACAACCTTACCACCAAGTGTTGCTTTGCATATGAAGAAGGACATTTATCTAGAGATTGCTTGAAGAAAAGAAAAAGGTGTCCCACCACGGTAGTGGAATGTGAAGAAAATGAAGTAAGAGATCTTCTAGCCTTAGAGATACCCAAAAAGAAGAAGATGATAAAGGAGAAAGACAATAGCAAAATGTTATGCTGGAATTGCAGGGAGCTTGGACATTATGCGAAAGAATGTCCAGAACCAAACATGCAAAGGGGAACTGATCTGGTCACTTATCAGAAATGCAACCAAAAGGGACACTATGCAAGGAGATGCGAAGAGAAAAGTACTTCAAGACTTCAGAAGATGGGATAATTGAAGAGGTAGTCACTACCAGGAGAAGACACAACAAGGTGTAGCCAACTTGGAAGAATTTGTAGGCAACTATTACCTTGTAATAAATATTGTAAGGACTTGTAAGAGCTAAGGACAACCTTGTTGAATGGATTTTATTTTTCCAATGGAAGGGCAAGCTGAAGAATTTGTAACTCAAGAGTTAACGCCATACGATAGAGTTTACGCAAGCCCCTAGCTAAGGAACGATAGATTTGTTTTCTAAAAGTCAAAAACTGGGTTTTGGAACATTGGTTCTACCTCCAAGAAAATATTGTCAAAGCTAGTGAGGTTGACGAAGAGTTAGAGTACGAGGTTTAACAAGCCATGTATGAAGTAATGATTTGGGTGCAGGATGGATTGATCACCATTCCTACTACTCTTATTATTTTCTCTCATAATGTTGGCTTTGTGAACGTAGAGAGACATACCCACAAGTGAGACAACGTTGTTAAACCTTAACCATAGGAGGATAAGATGTTACACCCCTTATAGTGAGCCAGTGTGGCCAAAACGTACGATTTCGGTGAGTATGAATCACAAGCTTACCGTTGAAGAAGACATGTGATGGAAGGAGCCTTACCAACCTGGAGAACCCCATTTGACCCCCAAAAGTGCTCATCAAGGAAACAACCATAAGATGAAGGACCTTCAAGAATGTCAGTAAAGAGGATGAAGTGAAGACAGTAGTTCACCTTAACATGGTCCACTGATTGACCCAAAGAGTGACCCTTCAGTGTCCAAAGTAGTTCAACAAACTACCTTGTGGGTTAAGAGCTCCACAATGGAGCAAAGTGATACTCAAGCCTCTTGAGAAATATTGGAAACCCGAGCTTGCGAATAGACACCCACCTATTGGAAATGAAGACAGAAGCTTACTATGGAATCAAAAGATGACCCAGTGCCAGGTCAGACTAAGGATGTCCTGTCAGAGCCCAAAGACCTAGATTGCCAACAAAAGTTTCTTTTAAGGCTGGTAGCCACCTAAGTACCCCAAACCCTTCTACCCTTCTAGCCTCTTCAAATCTCGGGGACGAGATTTCTTTTAAGGGTGGTAGTCTGTAACATCCCAAGTTTTTATCAAATTTTTGGATTAAAAAAATTGTTTTATTTTGTATTGTGTGAAAAATCATAGGGATTTAAAACTTTTTGATGTTTAACTAAATGCCTTTCCCTGAAGTATTTCTTAAACTTCCAAATCAAACTATTTTACCACCAAGGTTTCCAATTTATAAAATAATTTCTTATAAGTATTTCCCAATTAAAATGTTAGTTAGAAAAACTATTTCAACCTTATATTAGTCCTTGAAGAACTCTTTGAGAAAATATAATTTCAAATTACTATTTTTGCATTTAAAAAAACCTATGCAAGCTTTATTAGCAAAAGATTATATCTTCAAAAGGTTTTATAAAGTTTACCTAACCAGGAATGTGTTTTAAAATAAAATTCAAATATTATGTTTTATAGAGTTTGTTCTCTGAAGTTTTAAAGGATTGTTTCTAAATCCTATTCCTATTTTGTGAATACCCAAACAAAGCCCTGTTGGCCAAACATACCAAATATTGTTGAAAATTAATTTTTATCATCAAAACTTGTTTCTTGCTATGTCATATTGCTGTGTTGAATTTTACAAAATTTTAGAAATTTGTTTGAATGCATTTGGAGCTCAAATGATAGAGTTATGAAACAAATCATAAAACAGAAAATTAGAAAAGAATCAGAATAAAAAAAGAAACTGCCCGACTGGGCTAGTCCGGGGCCAGAGCGGCCCAACAGACCAGCCCAGCTAGCCCCGTAGCTCCACCTCCCTCCTACCCCCTGACATGCAGGACCCACTGGTCAGATCCTCCTTCAACCCCGGAGCCGTTACTGGCCGAGATCCCGCGCCCACGATCTCCCCTCTCCCCACTCCTCCAGAGGCTAAAATGGCCCCCACTGACGTCCCTCTCCCTCCCCTGTATCTCCTCCTCATTTTCCCTCACCGAAATCACGAAACCCCGCTGCCAGGTTGCAGCAATTCCTCGTCGGAGCCAGCAGAAACCGCCGCCGTCTTCGTGTCTGTGTCGATGAACCAGAGAGCAAGCGTCGCCATTTCTTTGAATTTCCTTCTCCCCTATTTCATGTGCTTCTCCTAATCCTGCCCCTATCCGTTTTCGTGCAGCATTTCGATGGCATCACAGAGTTCCAAGCCGCCGGCTCCCAGAACTCTTCCGTCCACCAGTCACCATCGCAGGAGACGACGCCCGGACCCGTCGACCAAGCACGTGGCATCACCGACTCCTTCCGCATCTCGTCAACCACCTCTACTTCCCTAGAAACTGCCTGAGCACCACCGACACCCACTCCAGTGCCAAGACCTCGCTGGCGATTCATCCAAAACCTAGCGCCGGTGAGCTTCTCTTCTCCTCCTTTTCTCTGGCCGTCAGATCCTGATCGTACGACTAAGATCAGACCCCTTAACCAAATCGGTATTAGCCTCTAACCTTGCGCCATGTGTAGCCCAGTCAACTTCCCCGTCAAACCCTCGTCAAATCCCTGATTTAAATTTGAATTCAAATTGCTATTTCTGCTGAAACTTGTAAAATCATTAGAAAACTAGCTGGGTGGCCCGCGCAAATTGCGCGGCTAGCAATGAAATTATTTGAATCTTCATGTATAATTATACAGGTTCTTGTTGATACCATTTGGTAACATTTTAAGAGAGATATAAGTGAAAATAAATCAAGTCAATTTACGATACTCGATATATAGAGCTTCTGTACTGCTCTCTTTTCTTTGTGGGTAATAATACTTTTGCACCAATTTGATTCTTGTAAGTTCCACTACGCATAAGAGGAGTCAAGACATTCAACTCATATTCTTTGACCAAACTTCAGCAATCAATTGGCTCTCCGCTATGGAATATTTTTTACATCCTTAGAAACATTACCAAATATCTGTTATGTACCAGCTATAGTTCAATAGTGACATCTACTACTGATTAGGCTCCTTCTTGACCAAACATGTGAAAAAAAAACTCTACTGAATCGTCTAATTGAATTATGATGGCAAGGACATAACCAAGATATATATATTAGTGTGACTTTCATACATAGGGTTTGCATACATGGGGTAAAGTAGAGTATGGCTGAGTATTTAATGTGTGTTTATTTTTAGGTTTTGTGTGTTTCCCCCAAACTCCTCTTGCAATATATTTTACATTTTCTTGTTCACCAAGTTTATTTGCGCACATCTTAATGTAAGTGTCGTTTTGGGTCTATGCCGCATTTTTCCTATCATTTTATAATTATGCTCTGCCATACTAAACTGATCATAATATTAGCCTATATTTTCCCTCTTATTCCATCTCACTTACTTGGACATCAAAAATGTGGAAGTGTCCAATTTTTTTTCTGGATTTACGAAACTCGTTAGCACCTATTTGAGTTAGACTTATGCTTGTAAATTTATGTCCCTGAATGTCAAAACAGAATGATATTTTTATATACTTGATAAAATATTGTACAAACTCATATGAAACACATTTTTTTGTAAGATCAGCATTATAGACTGCTATTTATTGTAAAATAGTGCACTTCTCGATCCTGCTTAGGTTACTATGAAATGTCTCAGATTTACCCCTGCATGTAATCATTTTCGTTGTTTATGGGAGAGCTCACTACGATTAAGCCTGTAAAATATATTTAGCTAATGATCTACGGGATGCTGATTGAGAGCAAGCAAAAGAAAAAATGCAAGAAGTAATGCCACCTAACATCTGCCCAAATGATTTCTATTTTCATGTATTCCACATACTATTATCTAAAAGAATCTGAAACCTGCAAAAATGAAGAAGAGATCAATACTACTAACAAATAATGTAATGATTTACGTGAACTGAGACAGTACACTGTACATGGCAAGAAGAGTGCAAGCAAGGGATTTTTTTGTGCAACATAAAATAAAAGATTATTAAAAAGTTAATGGCATAATGAGTCGAGTGATCTGAATATAAAATAAATTGTAATGTACACTAAGAACCATGCAAACCACAGTTAATATTGATGTTTTACCTTCTATGTTCTGACACAATTTCTGCCGTGCTTCAAGCCCAACTCACCAGGCCACCATGACTCCTATGAGAAATACATCGGATAGAAACTCAATATTCAAGAAAATGGTTTTCTTTATTTCTCTTATTGTGATTTCCATCTGGACCTTTCATTCATAGATAGGATAACCATCCTTTCATCATGCATGCACACATGTACAACGGAGTGCCTGCAGCCCATTAAGGTATTCTTGTTGTGTTTAACCGTCATGTATGTACCCAGTAAACTGTATGTACCTCTATGTAAACACTGTAGTGGAAATACAATTACTTGTTCTGCTCATTGCTTGTTCTTCGGTTCTCAACTTGATCTTTCCCATTGCTTCCGCACCATTCATTTATGACATCTGAGTTCCAACCCCTTCGTTGACGGCCATGCCGCATCTGCTCCTATCATCGCGACCTCTCTGCTCCATCTCAACATCCCAACTCGGTAACCACCTGGTCCAGCTTCTTCTTCGTCCAATGGAACCGTGGACGCTCATCTTCGTCTTGACAATTCCAAGTGAATCCAGATCGAAGCCTGTGTCGTCTCTCGTCCTCTGGCCATGCGACGTTCGGCGTCTAGACGGCCATCCGCACCATCTTTCCTCTCGATCCATCCAAAACCAAAACGTCCATAGAATCCAGGAATTTCACGGCCTGTTCCAGGGCAACATGACTGGCTGCCAGGCCTACTGCAACCTTTTCAAGATCCTCGCCGGCACGCTATGATGTGTTGAATCATGCATTATAAGTAAAACAGCTTTTCGCCTTCGTTCAGTCCTTTGGACGTAGTGGGATCGTAATTGGTAATGGATGTGTTGCTGTGATTTGTTGAATTCATTGAGATCCGATCATCATCTCTTCTTGAGTCAGCCAACCGCTAGGCATCCGAGCGCTGCGCCGCTGCAGGACTTTTTGAATCGGCCAACCGCCGGCGGACATCGGGATACGGGCATGACGGAATCGTGGTGGGTGTGTTCTTGCGGATGACTTTACCGTGCCACTGAGCCATCTTTCGTTGGAGTATCACACGGGCGCCGACGCGTGTGCTGGTTGCGTCGTTCTTTGGATCCACCAGTCGGGGATAGCGGATGTCTATACAGATGTTTTTCGATCGACTGGAAATTAAGAGCAACGCACCACATTTCATGCCAAATAGGAACATGCAGCGTATAACACGCTATCTCTTCCCACGTGAGATTTTGGACGTCGTATGCAAAGTAGTCATGCCAAATACGAATAGGCAGCGTATAGCGCACTATCTCTTCCCACGAGATTCTCATTGATTCATCTTGATCGTTGATGTGTTGCAAAGCTAAACTTTTAAATCCTAGCCATTGGTTGTTAGTTGTTTTAATAATATAATAGATAATCCACTGGTCCAAAATTTTCAAATTTGATATCCCTGGAATCCTTGCAATGTGTAGAACCCAATAATGCAGTAATATCTTAGTGGTACTGTACAAAGTTTTGAAATGGAAATTAAATGGCAAAAATAACCTATAAACACCATTTAATTCATAACTTTTGTTCTGTAGGTCCAATTGCTACAAATTTATAGTCTATGGATTCCCCAGAACATGTAGAACACTCTGGAACCAAAAAAATCAAACTTGAAACGTGCACACACTTGCTACCTTCAAATTTAACCAAATCACTATTTTGATCATCATTTGAATTCTAAAAATGATTTTGGAGTGAAACCACTTGCAGTAGCTTTGTGTTACTATCCTCTATCCAGTAGCATCACTGTCCAAAATATTTGAATCACCTTGCAAATATTCAAATTCAATTATGAGAATTTGAGTATTTTCATTATAGAATTAATTCTATAATTCATTTCAATATGATTCCTTCTACAAAAGTGAATCTTATGATCATACCCATCCACCAGATCCATTTAGACACAACACTTTGATCCAACATCATTCCTACATCAAACTTAATGGTCTAGTACACCATATTCAAATTACACTTGTGTTATTTGAGTAAATGGTAATAAGTCTCAACTAGGTTTCCTTTGCCACTTGTGTAGATACATTCTACCCCATATCACACATTATCTTAAATCCTTCAAATCCATCATCATCTTTGAAGCTTAACCAAAAATAGTTTGAATTATTCAAAGAAGAATTTAAACATCTACATGACCAAATCTTGGGGATCAAACCCTATTTCAAGTTAATCCCTACTACCAAGAAAATCTTGAGACCATGCACACACCATTAATCTCAATATCATCAATACCAATCCAATCTCATACTCACTCAATCTTATTAATTTATATTGAACCACTCAATTTACAAATGAGTTAACTGAGTAATTCAATGTATCACCAATACCTATCCAAGCCTATGTGTAACTATACTATTATGAGTAAGTGTTGCCACACTCTATTCAGTAGTGTTTTGTTGCACTATTCTATGCTTATGTGAATTTATTCACATGAGTCATCTTTAAACCCTAACCATGCTTATAGAAAGCATAAGATTTTTTTTATCATTACATTGTAATCTTGGAGGATCATTCCTTTCCAATCATTAGACCTTGCCACCCAAACTCTCAATCCATATCTTGTAAGACAAGTTTCAAGCCATATCTCTCTCATCATAGAAATCATAAGAAATTTAAAAAGTTGAACCAACCCATTTCAATTGTTTGCATTGCTTGATCTTGTTTGTCTTGGAACAGTGTGTTTATGTTGTGTTACTCCTATTGCTATAGATTGAAAGGAGAGAACGTGTATTGTTGAGAGAAGAGAAAGAGTTTAAGCTTCAAAAGGAAAGTGACACACATGTTCCCCTAACCATTTTACTATATGCATTAGTGTTTTATAAGTAGTATGCATGATAGGTTGGTTTCTCAAAGTGAAGTTTTGCAATGTTAGATCCTAGTAGTGTATAGCCACCCCTGAACCAACTCCTGGTAGGTTGTGACAATATTGAAAATGATGCCAATGCTTATTTCATGGATTGATGATTAGTTTGAAATTTAAACTTCAACCCAATGAAACACCTGGGTGGAAATGGCATTGCTTGGTTTATGTTGAGTGGCTACTTGGGGCCACATGCCTGGTGGATTTAACTAGAGTATGTGGTATTTACCTGAGGGTTAGTACACTTGTGGGATGCCACCCAGGAACAAAGAGACTACCATGTCTTCCATGCTTAGTGAGCTTCCAGTGCAGCCTTATGACAATATGGGCTCTGTCTTGATTGAGTATGTTGTGAGGGTTCATCCATGGGTACTGACAGAGGGTGGTATTTTGGGCACGGTCAGATCCGGATGGTTGAATGCTCCTTCTGAAAGGTCTTGTCTCATTCTTCTCTCTGGGTAGAATGGGTCTTAAGGTGAAAGTGCACAACCCCTGCAGGGTGTCAAACTAATCGATTAGCCGTGTCCCCGGTTATGGACAACTTGAGTTCCTAGACATGGATGTTCGGAAGAGTCTCATCACCATTTCAGAATGAATAAAATTTGTTTAGATACAATCTCAGGACCATGTGGTGGATTTAACCTCATGGGGTCATCTTGGTGGATTTAACCAGGTGACTTTGGTGCTCATGGTGGATTTAACCATGTGTCCCTTTCCTTTAAACCATGTGGTGGATTTAACCTCATGGGGTCATCTTGGTGGATTTAACTAGGTGACTTTGGTGCTTATGGTGGATTTAACCATGTGCCCTTTACAATCAACCATGTGGTGGATTTAACCTCATGGGGTCATCTTGGTGGATTTAACCAGGTGACTTTGGTGCCATGGTGGATTTAACCATGTACCCCTTCAAAGTCTTTCAAAGAATAAAAGTTTGTTTTGAAAAATGATAGGATAAACTTGCTTTATGCAATTCAGCCAGCAGCTCAACCAGCCAAATATCATGTAGATAGCTATTTCACAACAGCCACCAAATAAGTCTCATTTGCCAGTACATCATTATACTGACCCCCATTTATGGGGCTGCATATTCAAATGTGCAGGTTCTTCTGATGAGGAGTAAGTTGATAGGATCTCGAGTCTACATACCAACATGACTGCTTGTGGCGCATGGTGAAGATGGAGGCTCTCTGCTACCTTAGTTTCCACTATGTTTGTGATGTATTGAACTCTGTCATTTGAGCTAGTCCATGTGACTAAGCTAGTTTGTAAGTTTAAAGACTTATGTATCTAGATCTACATTGTAATCTTTGATACTATGCAATGAAATACTATATGTTGTTTTGTGGTGCTATCAGTGCTCTAGGGAATAGCACTTAACACGGGTGTTCCACCTTATTCCCAAGGTGGGGCATTACAATACTGCAAGTTGCTTCTCTCAGGTTTGCTTTGAACTTGACGGTTGCAACAACAAATCATGGGGGAGCGAGGCTGAGAGAAATTACAATAACGAATCGTGGATAAGCAAGGTGCAGAGGGAAATCGCTAGCAGGGTTGGAGCACAATGAAACAATGAGGACCTACTGGATCTAGGTTGCAGGGCGGCATGGATGACGAGGGTCGAAAAAACAAGGAGAGAGTGTTTTTAGTGATGGAGTGTTGAATGAAAACCGCATGTACTCATATTTATCACACTTTTCGAGAATATTGTTGATCATATTTTTTGTTCTTCTGTGGCAACGCACGGGTATTTAGCAAGTACTATTGAATAAGTGTGACATACTGTCACATCCCAAAATTTTGGAATGTGAAAATAAACAAAATAGGAACCATGTATGTTTGAATTGATTGAAATTTCATAGGGAATTAAAACTTTTTGATTTATTTAAAAGCTTTATTAGGAAAACTATTTCAAACTTTCTACTCCCTCTGACCTATAATACTCTTCGCTAATATAGATGTATTTAGACACATATTAGTGATAGATACATCCGTATTAGCGAAGATTAATATGGTTCGGAGGGAGTATTATTCCTTGAAGGACTATTTTGAGAAAATAGAATCTCAAAATATTAATTTGCATTTACCCAAAACTTATGCAAACTCTTTTGCAAAGGAAAAATACTTACAAAAGGATTTATACCAAATAAAGTTTGCACTTCCAAAAGTATGTTTAAAATAAAGTTCAAATATTATTATTAGAGTTTATTATCTGATTTTAAAGCCCTAATTTTATTTGACCTTATGCAAATAAAGCCCTTTAAACCAAGTTATAAAGTTTTTCTTAAATATCTTACTTTGTTCTGAAAACTTGTTTTCTTACTGTTCTAGATTGTTGTGTTGAATTCTAGGAAATTTTACAAATTGGTTTGAATCAATTTGGACCAAATTTGAAAAGGATATGAAAGAAATAAGAAAGCAGAAAAAGAAAAGGAAGAAAAGAAGAAGAAAAACATGAAAAAGGCCCGGGGGAAACCATCTGGCCCAGCTCCAAATCAGGCCCATGGCCCAGGAAGCCAATCCCAAAATGGTACCCAGCTTCCTCTCTCTCCCCCCGCTGATAGACCGGGCCCACCGGTCAGGTCGTCTCCCTCCTCCAGCGAAATCCCCGCGGTGACCGAGTCCGAGCGCAATCTCCTCCCCTCTTGAATTCCTCTTTATTCCCTGCCCATTTCGTCTCCGCGCCACGCCAACTTAAACCCCTCCCCCTTATCTCCAGTTCCCCTCTTGTTCCCGAGCCAATTGCGCCGCCAGGCCGCCGATTTTGCTCGCCAGAGTTTGCCACTGCCACCGTCATCTCCGCCCGATTCCGGCCATAACAGAGGGTAACGCCGCTAGTTTCTGGTACCCTTCTCCTAATATGGATCATGCACACTGTAACACCCCAGCATTTAGGACTAAACAAAGGGTATAACTAGGACCTCTGTGCATTCATGCATCTAAAATCTGAGTAAATTTTTCGCAAATTCTAAAAACTGGAGAGAGCAAAGCTTCTATCTAATCACCTTTAGAGTTAGATGTTATTAGAGTGTTAAGGGCATTGCTATGATCTCTTGATGATATTGTTAAGTGAGTTTTGAATTTAAAATGATTGTTGAATTATCTCAAATTTGAATATTTAATAATTAATAAAGAAATAATTCAATTATGCATTAATTGAATAATAGAAATGGAAATATAATAAAAAAAATAGAAATATTACTTTATTGATATTATACATCAATACAATGTCTTTACATATTTATTAAATAAAAAGAAGATTACATCATAGATAAACAAAAGAAACCTAAAACTAAACTATATCTAATAGTCTTCATGAAATCTATCTTCTAGATTTCCATAAGCTGTAACCTGCAAAATAAAGTAAACATGAAACAAGAAAAGAAAATGGGTTAGGATTAGTACTCTCAGACATTGGCAATTATATTGCCATTTGCATCATTGAGTTTATGGCCAAGTGTAGTATCTGTTCTTAAAAGCCACTGGGGTACAAGTCAAATGAGCACATAGCAGTTTCACAACACGGCCAGGGAATGGATCAGACCAAGCTGGGTGTGTAGGCAGGCACACAGCTCACAAGGAGCTTAGTCACTGAAGGAGAAGTTGGAGCTGGCAGCACCACAGCTGCTAGCAAAGCAAGCAGCCGACCTGATGAATATCACCAGGGAAGCAGCTCACATTCGACACAACAAAGAACACCACAGTTCTCTCACAGCAACCACAACACATCAGAAAACAACCAGCAAACACTATGGAGTCCATCTGAAGCTCAAGAGCAAGTCCAGGAGGAGAAGGACAAGCCAGGAGCTGAACCAGGAGGAGAAGGACAAGCCAGGAGCTGAACCAGGAAGAGAAGGACTAGCCAGGAGTTGAACCAGGAGGAGTAGGCCAGCTCGAAGCAGTCATCATCATAAGCAAGCAACAGTAACTGAGAACAACATCATCACTGCACAACTCCAGGCTACAGGTAGGAACCTTGCACATCACTGCTAGTGCATGATTCCAGCATGTGTTGTCATAGGATAAGCCCTCAGATTGGCAAAGAAGTGCCTTGCCAAGCTCATCCTAGGGAATCATGAATAAAAGCCAAGTAAAACTCACATCAAAGTATCAGCCTTAGTTTACACTTCACTGGCATAGTTTTAGAGATTTACAGATCACTGAGAGCTTGTGCTGGGCACATGTCTTATTGGACATGCTCCTCAAACACACAAAGCATGCTAGCATCATCAAATAAGCAATCAGTGGGCACACAAGCAAGCTAGGCACCTCACTGATATCACTAGCCTCAGACTAGCATCATAGGCTTAACTTAAAGGGGCAAGTTTCACCATAAATGGATCACAGGAGTAGTTGCTGGGCACAAGATCAGAAGATCTTGCACCTCAACACAACTAGCCTGATAATGGACAGTTAGGTCAATAAACAGCAGCAGAATCATTTTCCTAGTCTTGTATACCTAGGAATCATATTTTTGCTCAAAGTAATTTCATAGAAGCTTGCAACACTGCAAGGCATTCTACCACTTAGATATCATGGACACACAGGTAACTGAAGCTAGCACAGCAACATATTCACCACCTGATCAAGCACAGAAACTAACTGAACTTGAGAAATTCAGCTATACACACCTATAACTTCGACAACATGGCATCATAGGATTTAGAGCTTATCAAAGCAAGTTACAGATGTTAACTGAACTTTGCAATAGTGCAAGATTCAGTATAACATCTTTGTCAGAGAAATTCACTGACAGAGATAGAAGCACAGTAGAAACATCACTAATCAAGCATGACACCACTAACTGAATCAAGCCAAATCACAAGCTTGCATCAAGTAGCAGCATCACAGAGTGGGATCTATGAGCTTGGCTCACTGATCTTGACCAGTATGGTCCGAGACCATGGCCAGTAAGAGAAGCAGAAGGTAGGGAGGAGAAGGAGAAGCTCACCAGACGCCCAGGTGCATACCTGGCCAGCATGGCAGGGCAGTGCCCGCATGGCCGACCAGGCGCGGCCGAGGGAAGTCTTCACCGCGGAACCACCGGGAGCACCGCACTCGGCGCTTCCACTGGCGTGCACACACACTGATATCTCCTCGAAGAAGCACAGCAGGCGTCAGAGAGAAGTCGGCGAGGTATCGAGCTCGGTGGCGATAGAGATGCAAAATCCCGAGTGGGATCCTGCCACGGATCTCCTCGGAGAGGAGGCGGCCGACGGAACGATTTGTTGGAGATTGAAGAGGACGCAGAGGAGAGTATTTTGCCCTAGGTGGCGGTGGCGGAGCTCGCCGGAGTCGGCCGGAATCGCCAGGCGACGGCGAGGCGATTAGGGTTCTGCCAAAGAGGAGCTCGGGAGAGAATGAGAGAGGGCAGCGTGGGCTGGGTCGGTTTGATCGACCCAGATTCGGGCCTTGTTGGGCAAGTAGAATAGGTGGGCTAGCTTGGCTTTTGGGCCAAGTCCAGGTCCTTAATTTTTTTTCTTTTTCTTTTTCTAATTTTTATTCAAAAGAATTTGTAAATTCTACTTTCTTTACAATTTCAAATCCAAATAAAAATCATATTTGATTAAATTAAACTTCAGGAAATAATTCCTTCTTTTAAAATGAAATGTATATTTGATTGATAAAATAAACTTTTATTTCAAATCAAATAAATTCAAAAAGAATTATTCCTTAATTCTTAATTTCCAAATTATTTAATTTCTAATTAATAAAATAAAGATTAAGTCATCTCTTTATTAAATCAATTCCTTTTCTTTTCAAATAACTCCAATAAATGTCTTATATATTCAAATTGCTTTCAAATCCTAAATGGTTGTTTGAATTACCTTATCTAGGGTAAAACACACCAACTTTACTAAGTGTTGTATCAAAACACTTTAATAATACAAAGTCTTGGGTAAAACACACAAATAAGTAAACAAAGACAATGAATCATCATGCATTGCATATCATTGCACATAGCATTCATTTGCTTCTTCAAACATTGTCCTTACCGGACAATGATGGTATTTTGTAGAACCAGGAGATCAGGAGCATCGCCAAGTATCCGACTCCATTACCTTTCAGTCACAAGGCAAGTTTATCTTGCTCATATCTCTTGATTGCACTGGTTTTGAAACTTCTTGCAAAGTGTTGACTTCAAACTCTAACATTTCAAAAGGATGGAAATCTATTTTCATAAGTAATATGACTAGTGGTTATCGACCAGTGGTGATAACCCAGGAAGGCTGGCAGGTGGAACCACGGTAAGATTGTGGAGGTGGAGGTTCCACTTGCACGGGAAAGTAAACCTAGGATTAACTACCAATGCCACAGTTATTCTAGCGCCGTAAAAACCGTGTCGTCCAAGAGACTTGGAATGGGACGGGAAAGTCAGCTGTATCTTCTCTCATTCGCATGTCAACGGGCAGCCAGTTGCCGGTCGCAGTAGATCTTGCGGGACTACTTGCATATGGGTGGGACACCTCAGTTCTCACGGCACTGGTGTCTATGATGGTCCGCAAGGGACACCTAGGTACTTCATCGTTGGGGGTGAATATTAGGGGCACAACCTGCTTGCATGAATTGGGTGGGCATGCGTTGTGCGGAGAAGGCAGTGATTGGCTTGGATCAATGACTGGGCCCCACACCATGGAAGTGTGGACGGGAATGTACACCCGGTTGTGCAGCAAGGCTTTGATCTCTTTTGGAAGGACACACCTCTGCAGAGTGTAAAAGGATGTGACATGTTACCCCTTGTTCCGGGAAGGAGCTGCGAACGCCGCAGGAAAGGAGCTCTCAAGGCACTACTACCTGTGTTGGCTGATGGGCATAGTTTTCTAAAGTAAAAGCAATATTTCAAGAAATATTGATAAAACCTTGCATAGGCCTACGACTCTTTTGGGTCTATGGCTGTATTTAGTGCATATCACACAACTTCTTTCTAAAGAGGCTTGCTGGGTAACGCTCGTTACTCACCCCAATCTCTAAAACCCTTGCTAGACTGTGAAGAGCTTGACAAAGCCACTCTGAACGCAATCGAAGGCCAGCAGGACATCTTCTACGAGGAGCCAGATCTCTCTCGCGGCGTCGAAGGCGTGGATTACTTCATTCGCTACGGAGCATCCTCTGGCGAGGAGTCAGAGTGAAGGAATACTAACTATTAGGGTAGTACTGGAGCCGAGGAACCGAGCAACTGTAGAATATGAATAAGTTGTTGAGTTCTTCTCATGTTTAATTATTTGAAGCTTTTCAGTTGCTGTAAACACTAAGCACTTGAGGTGTTCTCTTTATCGGGAGCATTTCGTTATCATCACGCTTTGGTCTGTAATAAAATGTGGATCAGTTTGTATTTGGGCCCGCAATGTTTCTGTTGTACCATTCTTAGGGATGTAATATTTGTGGAGGCTTGTTCCGCAAGTGTTATATCAACGACTTGCATACTACAACATGCAGTGGTATGCTAGGTCACCGCAGCTGGTATCAGAGCAATTACTTTGACCGTAGGTTGGAAACCTAGTAAAGGGATAGAACCTGTAGGAGTCTTGTAGCAACGGTAAAGAGTTCTCTAAATCTATGATGGTTATTCACTTGGGAATAACTTAGTCATATTTTTAGTGTTACAATTATTTATTATGATGCATCATACTAATTCTGTACCTTATTCTTGTAACAGCTATTATGGCATCGAGAATTCCAGCACGTACTGTTTGGTCACAGAAGAAGACTCTGGAAGACTATGAGGGAACCTTGACTGAGCAGTTAGGGTCATTACTATGGGCTTTTGGACTCAACACCGACATCCCTGTTAAGACTTTTACTTACAAGGATGATGGGACTGTGGTTAAGTACCGTGTCATGATCATGCTACCAGATGGATTAGCACCTAGTACAGTTCAGCCTTCCGGAGAGGGAAGAGGTGAGACTGCAGCTTATCATGAGGCAGTAGTGAGAGCTATTGCGACTATCAGGGAGTACAGAGTGGTGGAGTTAGCAGGTACCACTTTTACCGCTATTCCACATGACTCACTGATGGATGAGCCGGGAATGGATCACGATGTTCTGGTGAAGAAGAAGCCGAAGTTAGCAGCCAGACTTCTTGATAGGTATAGGAAGATGGTAGGTTCACTGTATAACACTCACCAGGTCATTGTGGAGGACAAGGCGGAGATGCTTGATGACCTCACAGACACTACTAGGAGGCAGGAGCGAGCACAGTTGACTAGGCAGGAGTCGGAGGGATCTCATTTCTCACCAGTTGTGAGAAAGCACAGTTACCCGACACAGCCTAGACCTTCCAGGTATTCACTCACTCCTGAACCTATACATTACCCCATTATCACTTCTAGTATGGAGGCGCAGCAGGGTCTCAAGGGGGTCTCGGAGTCCAAGCTTCCTATTGAGAACTCTGATGGGTGGAGGTTCGACTGGCTGGGAGACGGCCAGCAGTATACCAGCTCGTATGGAGGGACAGCTCACGCAGCAGGAGGTGGCGGTGCCGTAGTCACTCCTGTTGTATCCGTTGAGGAGGAGGATCCGATGGAGGTTCAGTTTGAGAGTCAGGAGCCAGTTGAGACACCTATGGAGCAGGAAACACCGTTTGATCACACCTACTGCACGGAGAGTGTGTGTTATGGAGAGGCGGAGCCTTTTCCTACTATGACGGCTCACGAGACCAGGGTGTACTTTGAGAGCTACCTCGGACTAAATGGACTAGTGTTGAGTGATACCTCTACGATGGACACTTCTGACTCAGACTATGTTCCGGGTGGTAGGCCATTTGTTCCCGAGATAGTGCGCCGGACTACACGCCATCATGGGTGGACTCCGGGCATGTACTATGAGCCGTGAGACAGGACAGGATGTCAAGACCAAGACAGAAGCTTAGTTGTATCTGTGAATGCAGCCAGTGCTAGTAGTATGTTGTTGTAATAAGAGAGACGGTAGAACTATCCAGTCTCGATCGATGAGTGTACTCTACGTGTGAGAGTACGTGTTGTAATAATGACCTTGTATTGGTTTGTACGATATGTATAATATGTACCTTGTATTTGGTTTTCTTGCGATTTTCCATTTGGAGTTGGATTTCTGTTTTCCATTGTGTGACTAGTTCTGAGCATGAAGTGAAGCTCAGAAAGCATGGGCATGGTGTAATTATGAGATCTTCACTTTATGTTGCAGGACTAGAGGGGCTATGGATACGGGTTTAGCTGCCGATGCTGAGGAGCAACGCTTGGCACAAGAAGCTCAAACGAAGGCAATGAATGACCAGCAGGCAGAAATGGAGGCCAAAGCTAAGGCTGATCAAGAAAATCAATCTCATTTACCACCACCACCGTTCAGGCCTTTGGCGGAGCAAAGCTTCATGCAGTATATGCAGTTCATGCAAGAAACACAGAACAAATTTATGCAAGAGCTCATGGGGCATGTTGGAGTTGGAAGGGTTCCGGAAGTGAGAGGGGTAAGTCTTTCCGACTTCCTCAATGCAAAACCACTTCCTTTTGCTTCCGCGGTTGAACCAATGGATGCGGAAGATTGGCTTATGGATACAGAAAGAAAATTGAAAGATGTGGGAGCCAATGACGAGGAGAAGGTTCGTTATGCTGTACACCTTCTATCTGGACCAGCCGCAGCATGGTGGGACAACGAAGTGACGCTTCAACTTCCCGAGAAGGTATTCTCTTGGGAAGAGTTCAAAGAAAAATTCCGTACCTTTCATGTGCCATAAAGTGTGGTTGAGCTCAAAAGGAGGGAATTTGAAGACCTCACGCAGGGGAGTGCAACAATGATGTCATACATCAAGGAGTTCACTAGACTATCTCGTTACGCAAGTGACGAGGTGAGTACTGACAGCAAGAGGGTGAAAAGATTTCTCAGGGGATTGGATCCATACGCAGCGATGCAGATGAAGTTGACTAAGCCGCGTAACTTCCAAGAATTGATGGATACAACTATCACCTGGGAGAATGATTATAAGTTGGTTCAGATGAGCCGACTGAAGAGGGCCAAGACTGAGGCCAAGAGGGTGTAACCAACCCGAAGTACTCCAAACCTGAGTTTCAAACCCAGGGTTAGAATAGGAGGAGCTCCACCCAATCGTAAGGTATTCACACCAAAAGAACAGATCATCTGTCACAAATGTGGACTTCCAGGTCATATGAAGAGTGATTGCAGAAAGCCAAGTATTATCTGTTATGCTTGCGGGAAGGAAGGACATATCCGTCCAGATTGTCCAAATAAACCAGCTGGTGGATGGCCGGATAACCGTGGAGGCAAGACAGGAGGAGGTGGCCGACCTGCATCTGGAGGTGGCAGTAGCAGCAAGAATGGGAACGGAAAAAGAGGCCGGAATTTTGGGAGGTTGAATTGCACATCTCTGGAGGAAGCTAACAATTCGGAAACGGCGGTCATAGGTATGCTCAGCATCCTTACTCATCCCGGCAAAGTTCTTTTTGATACCGGTGCCACTACATCATTCATTTCCAAAGATTTTGTCGAAAAATATGGGTTAAGGTGTCAGGCGATAGCTCATCCTATGACTGTTGTGACGGCCGGGGGTAAACTTTTAGTATCCCAATTTAAACCAGACCAGGTCATTACGATCTGTGACTGTCCTTACTTTGCCGATCTCTATGTTCTTCCACTTAAAAGAATTGAAGTTGTTCTGGGTATGGATTGGATGTCCGATCACAGAGCACATATTGATTGCGAAGAGAAGACTGTGTCAATCCGGAAGCCTGGAGGTGGAAGGATTACTTATCAAGCAGATAAGCATACCCATGTGGAGATTGGGATCCAACTCAATTCACTAAAAGAGGCTAAGTTAGAAGATATTCCAGTGGTTAATGAGTTCATGGATGTATTTCCCCAAGAATTGCCGGGAATGCCACCGGATCGGGAGATAGAATTCACCATTGATCTCAAACCTGGCACAGCACCAATTTCACAAGCACCCTATAAAATGGGTCCTAAAGAGTTGAAAGAGCTGAAAGAGCAACTAGATGAGTTGGAAAGTAAGGGATTCATCCAAGAAAGTATATCACCTTGGGGTTTGCCAGTCATATTTGTTGATAAAAGAGATGGAGGCAGAAGAATGTGTGGGGATTTCAGGAATCTGAACAATGTCACCATCAAGAACAAGTATCATTTGCCAAGAATTCAAGATCTGTTTGATCAAGTTCATGGAGCTGGGGTTTTCTAAAAAATTGATCTGAGATCTGGTTATCATCAAATCAAGATCAAGCCTGAAGATGTACCAAAGACTGCATTTGTCTCAAGGTATGGCCATCATGGATATTTAGTTGTTCCTTTTGGACTGACCAATGCTCCAGCAATTTTCATGAATTTGATGAACAAGATTTTCATGCCATACTTGGACAAGTTTGTGATAGTGTTTATCGATGACATTCTGATTTACTCCAAGAATAAAGAGGATCATGCTAAACATCTCAGATTGGCATTGCAAGTGTTAAGGGAACATCAGCTGTATGCTAAATTCAGCAAGTGTGAATTTTGGTTGGATCAAGTAGAATTCCTTGGTCATGTCATTAGCAAGGAAGGGATTGCCGTGAATCCAAGCAAAGTTCAGTCAGTTTTGGATTGGCAAGCACCAACCAATGTGAAGGAGATTAGAGGTTTTCTAGGAATGGCCGGATACTATCGGAGATTCATTGAAGGATTCTCAAAGATAGCTGGGCCGATGACAAAATTGTTAAGGAAAAACACTCCATTTGAGTGGTCTGAGAAATGTGAAGAGAGTTTTCAAGAGCTGAAAAAGAAACTCACAACAGCACCTATATTAGCAGTACCAGAAACTAGAAAGGATTACACAGTTTACTGTGATGCATCCAAGAATGGATTGGGCTGTGTTTTGATGCAAGACCGTAAGGTAATTGCTTATGGTTCAAGGCAACTCAAGCCACATGAAGTCAATTACCCAACACATGACCTAGAATTGGCAGCAGTTGTATTTGCTCTCAAGCAATGGAGGCAATTTCTTTATGGAGCCAAATGTGAGCTTTACACCGATCACAAGAGCCTTAAATACTTCTTTACTCAGAAGGAGTTGAACATGAGGCAGAAAAGATGGCTAGAGCTGATCAAGGATTATGATCTTACTATTAATTATACTCCTGGAAAGGCTAATGTGGTAGCCGATGCATTAAGCCGGAAGAGCACTGTAACACATCAAATGGATAGAGAACTTCCGGAGGATTTGCTTAAGGACCTGGAAAGACTGGAAATACAATGTCTGGAGGTCCAATCTTTGGGGAGTATTCACACTATGAGAGTGATGGAGGAAAGACAAAGTGATTTGAAATACACTATAATCAACAGACAAGATGAAGATCCTTTCATCGTTGAAGAAATCTGCAGGATTGAAGAGGGTAGACCATCTGAATTCCGCTTGGGTGATTTTGATTCACTCTGGTTTCAACATAGAATCTGCGTGCCAGATATACCAGAAATCAAAGGACTGATTCTCAAGGAGGCTCATGAGACACCATATTCAATACATCCGGGAGGTACGAAGATGTATATGGATCTCAAGGAGTTGTTCTGGTGGAATAACATGAAGTAGGACATAGCCAAGTATGTAGCAGAATGTCACACCTGTCAAAGAGTTAAGGCAGAGCACCAAAGTCCATCGGGGTTACTTCAACCTTTGGACATTCCGGAGTGGAAATGGGAGGAAATCGGGATGGATTTTATTACCGGTTTACCTTTAACTAAGAGGCACAAGGATATGATCTGGGTGATAGTTGATCGACTCACCAAAAGTGCACACTTCTTGCCTATGAACCAAAAGGATAGTGCAGAAAAGCTAGTAGAGATCTATGTAAAAGAGATTGTCAGCAAGCATGGAGTACCCAAGAAGATCGTCTCTGATAGAGGGTCTATTTTTACATCCACATTCTGGAGAGATCTTCATACAGCACTGGGATCACAGTTAGACTTTAGCACTGCTTACCATCCTCAAACTGGAGGGCAAACCGAAAGAACAAATCAAATCTTGGAGGATATGCTACGGGCATGTGCTCTAGATTTTGGAGGTTCGTGGGATGAGCACTTACCGTTAGCAGAGTTTTCTTACAACAACAGCTATCAAAGCAGTTTGAAAGCAGCACCATTTGAAGTACTATACGGACGTAAGTGTAGATCTCCAATATGTTGGTTTGAGCCTAGAAGCAACCGTGAATTTGAAACTGATTTCATCCAAGAGAAGCAAGGCATCATCGATACTATTCGAGATCGTTTAAAGATAGCTCAGAGTAGACAAAAGAGTTATGCAGATCAAAAGAGGCGGACATGGGAACCCAAAGTTGGAGATTTGGTCTATTTGAAGGTTAGTCCTATGAAAGGAATCAAGAGGTTTGGTATTAAGGGGAAGTTAAGCCCAAGATATATTGGACCATTCAAGATTCTCAGTCAAAACCGAAGTGTTGCTTTTGAATTAGAGCTTCCAGAAAAATTGAAGCAAGTTCACAATGTTTTTCATGTTTCTCAACTTCGGAAATGTCTGAAAGCACCCGAAGACTCTATTACACATGATGATCTAGACCTTCAAGCAGACTTGACTTATGAGGAGAAGCCAATAAAGATCTTAGAGGAGAACTGGAAAAGGCTTCGGAACCGTGCCATTAAGTTCTGCAAAGTGCAATGGAAACATCACTCTGAACGGGAAGCTACTTGGGAGAAAGAGGAGGATTTGAGACAAGCTTATCCAGAACTCTTCAGGTACACAAAGTTTTAACTTCGGGACGAAGTTCTGATAAGGGGGGAAGACTGTAACACCCCAGCATTTAGGACTAAACGAAGGGTAGAACTAGGACCTCTGTGCATTCATGCATCTAAAATCTGAGTAAATTTTTCGCAAATTCCAAAAACTGGAGAGAGCAAAGCTTCTATCTAATCACCTTTAGAGTTAGAGGTTATTAGAGTGTTAAGGGCATTGCTATGATCTCTTGATGATATTGTTAAGTGAGTTTTGAATTTAAAATGATTGTTGAATTATCTCAAATTTGAATATTTAATAATTAATAAAGAAATAATTCAATTATGCATTAATTGAATAATAGAAATGGAAATATAATATAAAACAAATAGAAATATTACTTTATTGATATTATACATCAATACAATGTCTTTACATATTTATTAAATAAAAAGAAGATTACATCATAGATAAACAAAAGAAACCTAAAACTAAACTATATCTAATAGTCTTCATGAAATCTATCTTCTAGATTTCCATAAGCTGTAACCTGCAAAATAAAGTAAACATGAAACAAGAAAAGAAAATGGGTTAGGATTAGTACTCTCAGACATTGGCAATTATATTGCCATTTGCATCATTGAGTTTATGGCCAAGTGTAGTATCTGTTCTTAAAAGACACTGGGGTACAAGTCAAATGAGCACATAGCAGTTTCACAACACGGCCAGGGAATGGATCAGACCAAGCTGGGTGTGTAGGCAGGCACACAGCTCACAAGGAGCTTAGTCACTAAAGGAGAAGCTGGAGCTGGCAGCACCACAGCTGCTAGCAAAGCAAGCAGCCGACCTGATGAATATCACTAGGGAAGCAGCTCACATTCGACACAACAAAGAACACCACAGTTCTCTCACAGCAACCACAACACATCAGAAAACAACCAGCAAACACTATGGAGTCCATCTGAAGCTCAAGAGCAAGTCCAGGAGGAGAAGGACAAGCCAGGAGCTGAACCAGGAGGAGAAGGACAAGCCAGGAGCTGAACCAGGAGGAGAAGGACTAGCTAGGAGTTGAACCAGGAGGAGTAGGCCAGCTCAAAGCAGTCATCATCATAAGCAAGCAACAGTAACTGAGAACAACATCATCACTGCACAACTCCAGGCTACAGGTAGGAACCTTGCACATCACTGCTAGTGCATGATTCCAGCATGTGTTGTCATAGGATAAGCCCTCAGATTGGCAAAGAAGTGCCTTGCCAAGCTCATCCTAGGGAATCATGAATAAAAGCCAAGTAAAACTCACATCAAAGTATCAGCCTTAGTTTACACTTCACTGGCATAGTTTTAGAGATTTACAGATCACTGAGAGCTTGTGGTGGGCACATGTCTTATTGGACATGCTCCTCAAACACACAAAGCATGCTAGCATCATCAAATAAGCAATCAGTGGGCACACAAGCAAGCTAGGCACCTCACTGATATCACTAGCCTCAGACCAGCATCATAGGCTTAACTTAAAGGGGCAAGTTTCACCATAAATGGATCACAGGAGTAGTTGCTGGGCACAAGATCAGAAGATCTTGCACCTCAACACAACTAGCCTGATAATGGACAGCTAGGTCAATAAACAGCAGCAGAATCATTTTCCTAGTCTTGTATACCTAGGAATCATATTTTTGCTCAAAGTAATTTCATAGAAGCTTGCAACACTGCAAGGCATTCTACCACTTAGATATCATGGACACACAGGTAACTGAAGCTAGCACAGCAACATATTCACCACCTAATCAAGCACAGAAACTAACTGAACTTGAGAAATTCAGCTATACACACCTATAACTTCGACAGCATGGCATCATAGGATTTAGAGCTTATCAAAGCAAGTTACAGATGTTAACTGAACATTGCAATAGTGCAAGATTCAGTATAACATCTTTATCAAAGAAATTCACTGACAGAGATAGAAGCACAGTAGAAACATCACTAATCAAGCATGACACCACTAACTGAATCAAGCCAAATCACAAGCTTGCATCAAGCAGCAGCATCACAGAGTGGGATCTGTGAGCTTGGCTCACTGATCTTGACCAGTATGGTCAGAGACCATGGCCAGTAAGAGAAGCAGAAGGTGGGGAGGAGAAGGAGAAGCTCACCAGACGCCCAGGTGCATACCTGGCCGGCATGGCGAGGTAGTGCCCGCGCGGCCGACCAGGCGTGGCCGAGGGAAGTCTTCATCGCGGCACCACCGAGAGCACCGCACTCAGCGCTTCCACCGGCGTGCACACACACTGAGATCTCCTCGAAGAAGCACAGCAGGCGTCAGAGAGAAGCCGGCGAGGTATCGAGCTCGGTGGCGACAGAGATGCAAAATCCCGAGTGGGATCCTACCACGGATCTCCTCGGATAGGAGGCGGCCGACGGAACGATTTGGTGGAGATTGAAGGGGACGCAGAGGAGAGTATTTTTCCCTAGGTGGCGGTGGCAGAGCTCGCCGGAGTTGGCCGGAATCGCCAGGCGATGGCGGGGCGATTAGGGTTCCGCCAGAGAGGAGCTCGGGAGAGAGAGAGGGAGAGAATGAGAGAGGGCAGCGTGGGCTGGGTCGGTTTGACTGACCCAGACCCGGGTCTTGTTGGGCCAGTAGAATAGGTGGGCTGGCTTGGCTTTTGGGCCAAGACCAGGTCCTTAATTTTTGTTTCTTTTTCTTTTTCTACTTTTTATTCAAAAGAATTTGTAAATTCTACTTTCTTTACAATTTCAAATCCAAATAAAAATCATATTTGATTAAAATAAACTTTAGGAAATAATTCCTTCTTTTAAAATGAAATGTATATTTGATTAATAAAATAAACTTTTATTTCAAATCAAATAAATTCAAAAAGAATTATTCCTTAATTCTTAATTTCCAAATTATTTAATTTCTAATTAATAAAATAAAGATTAAGTCATCTCTTTATTAAATCAATTCCTTTTCTTTTCAAATAACTCCAATAAATGTCTTATATATTCAAATTGCTTTCAAATCCTAAATGGTTGTTTGAATTACCTTATCTAAGGTTAAACACACCAACTTTACTAAGTGTTGTATCAAAACACTTTAATAATACAAAGTCTTGGGTAAAACACACAAATAAGTAAACAAAGACAATGAATCATCATGCATTGCATATCATTGCACATAGCATCCATTTGCTTGTTCAAACATTGTCCTTACCGGACAATGATGGTGAGATCAGGAGCATCGCCAAGTATCCGACTCCATTACCTTTCAGTCACAAGGCAAGTTTATCTTGCTCATATCTCTTGATTGCACTGGTTTTGAAACTTCTTGCAAAGTGTTGACTTCAAACTCTAACATTTCAAAAGGATGGAAAATCTATTTTCATAAGTAATATGACTAGTGGTTATCGACCAATGGTGATAACCCAGGAAGGCTGGCACGTGGAACCACGGCAAGATTGTGGAGGTGGAGGTTCCACTTGCATGGGAAAGTAAACCTAGGATTAACTACCAATGCCACAGTTATTCTAGCGCCGTAAAAACCGTGTCGTCCAAGAGACTTGGAATGGGACGGGAAAGTCAACTGTATCTTCTCTCGTTCACATGTCAACGGGCAGCCAGTTGCCGGTCGCAGTAGATCTTGTGGGACTACTTGCATATGGGTGGGACACCACAGTTCTCATGGCACTGGTGTCTATGATGGTCCGCAAGGGACGCCTAGGTACTTCATCGTTGGGGGTGAATATTAGGGGCACAACCTGCTTGCGTGAATTGGGTGGGCATACGTTGTGCGGAGAAGGCAGTGATTGGCTTGGATCAATGACTGGGCCCCACACCATGGAAGTGTGGACGGGAATGTACGCCCGGTTGTGCAGCAAGGCTTTGATCTCTTTTGGAAGGACACACCTCTGCAGAGTGTAAAAGGATGTGACATGTTACCCCTTATTCCGGGAAGGAGCTGCGAACGCCGCAGGAAAGGTGCTCTCAAGGCACTACTACCTGTGTTGGCTGATGGGCATAGTTTTCTAAAGTAAAAGCAATCTTTCAAGAAATATTGATAAAACCTTGCATAGGCCTACGACTCTTTTGATTATATGGCTGTAGTTAGTGCATATCACACAACTTCTTTCTAAAGAGGCTTGCTGGGTAACGCTCGTTACTCACCCCAATCTCTTAAACCCTTGCTAGACTGTGAAGAGCTTGACGAAGCCACTCTGAACGCAATCGAAGGCCAGCAGGACATCTTCTACGAGGAGCCAGATCTCTCTCGCGGCGTCGAAGGCGTGGATTACTTCATTCGCTACGGAGCATCCTCCGGCGAGGAGTCAGAGTGAAGGAATACTAACTATTAGGGTATTACTGGAGCCGAGGAACCGAGCAACTATAGAATATGAATAAGTTGTTGAGTTCTTCTCGTGTTTAATTATTTGAAGCTTTTCAGTTGCTGTAAACACTAAGCACTTGAGGTGTTCTCTTTATCGGGAGCATTTCGTTATCATCATGCTTTGGTCTGTAATAAAATGTGGATCAGTTTGTATTTGGGCCCGCAATGTTTCTGTTGTACCATTCTGAGGGATGTAATATTTGTGGAGGCTTGTTCCGCAAGTGTTATATCAACGACTTGCATACTACAACATGCAGTGGTATGCTGGGTCACCGCACGCACCTCCTTGACCCCTCTATTGATCCTATTCTGCAGCAATTCGTCAACAGAGATCCCGCCCGAAGCTCGCCGTCTCCCAAAGCGCTCTGTCCGCTCGCAGCCACCGGAGGGGACCGCCCTGGGATTCGAAGATCAAGCTCGCGGCCTCGTCGTGCCGTGCCGTGCATCATCCATACCTCCGTTGCCTCCGGGGACTCCCAGAACACCGACGACCTCCACCCCCGAGCCGCTCGCCGCCGACGTCCACCGGAACCCTACCCCCACTGTGAGCCTCTCCCTCCTTCTATTTCCAGCCGTCAGATCTCATTCAGATGGGCAAGATTAGATCACTAATGTGAAGGGGTACGGGTAGATCTAGGCCATCCAGATCTCATAAAATCCTACGGCTCACATCCCTGATCCACCCGGAGGGGTACCGGCCAATCAGAACAGGCCACGTGTCGACCCCTAGTCAGACTGGCGTGGATATGCCCTTTGGGTACCCACGGATTAGTATACCGGGTCCGGCCCATTATGGAGGTGGACTGGAACAAGGACTCAAAGATTGACTTGGAGACAAAGAAGGAAGGTTCCAATACGTATTTGACTAGGACACTTGTAAACTCTTGCCCGGTTGCATATATAAAGCCAGGCAGGGGCGCCCCTAGAGGCAGAACTCAAGATATCTCATAGCATACAAGATAGATTAGACCTAGATTAGATACAACTCCGCCTATGGCGGCACCATGTAAACACCATTGTGATCATATACTAGATTGCTAGCAGGATGTAGAGATCCCCCACCGCGGGGACGTGAAACTGGGTACATCGTGTACTAATCTCGATCCCGGAATCTCTAGTTGTTGCTTTTCCCCCGATCCAAAATCCTTCATCTAGGACATTTATCGAGTTAACCCTCGTCAATTGGCGCCGACCGTGAGGATCAAGGCGACTGGATTTTGTCATCCGGGCGGGATCCTTCAATCTTCAATTTTGGCTGATCATCTTCAGCTACCATGAGTTCATCACGGCAAGATCGGAAGACTTCCAGCAAGCGAATTTTTTTGACGTAATCTAGTCGAAGACATCGGCACATAGTTCTCTACAATACAGAAAAGGTCTAGTACAAGTTTCATCATGTCAGAAGAAGCAAGCTCGTCGCCGGTCAAAATCACGTGAAGTGACGTTCAGATGCTTCACATCATGTACCATGAAGTGCTATCCAGCAATCAGGAAGAAAAAACAACTACAGAGCCAACAAATCGAAATCCCTCCCTGGCAATCGACCACGCGAGAAATCACTTTTTGTCTGGCGCGGAGCGCTCGCGCCCGTGGCGCGTGGCAATTCCCTTTCCGAGCTTACCAAAAACAGAAACCGGTCACTTTCCGTTTCGGGCTCCCCCTCGCCTCCAATTCCCTTTTTTAAATTATTTTGAATTCGCTTCGTCCCCGTCGTCTTCTCTATCCTTCTGCTCTGTTTCCTTGCCTCGCCTCTGTTCACCTTCTGTAAATCCCCGGCCGTAGCGCTCGCATCTGAACTCCGGCAGGTTTTAGCTTGTTTCTTGTGTAGATCTACAGCATTCTGATTCGAAGGATCCAACGTTGGCCGTGTTCCCTTTAACTTTCTCCATTCCATTTGCCGGCGGCATCTGGTTCAGTCGGTGCTTCTGGCGTGTGGTGGTGCTGGACGAATTGGGTGGGGTTTTTCTCCTGCCGGACTGAATCGAGGAAGGGGAAGGTAAAATCCCTCCCTATTCATCTTATCTTATTGCGTTCTTCCTCTTTTTCTCTGTTCCTTTTGATTGAAATCGCCGTTGTTCTGCTTCTGCAGATCTGTTTTGGTGGCGAGAGCGTTAAGGAGGTGTGATTCCGGTGAGCTATCTGTTTTTCCACGATCTATTTTTAACTCATAGATGATTCCCTTTGGCTGTCATCTAATTTTGCTGTTCTAGGGTTTTTTACTAGTTGGGGAGGGTGCGATTTTGTTTACTGTTTCCTAGATCATCCCCGAAGCATGATTTCTTAAATTAGTTTCAGTTCCTTTTTTAAGGGATATTTTTGAGTCCTGTTAAATGACTATAGTGGTGGTTATCTGACTAGTGTGTTTGCTGATTGTATATTTTATTTAGATGGCTGGGAAGAAAAAGCTTGTTGGTGGTCTACGTGCGACGCGCGGTATGCCAAATGCTACAGAGTGTTTCCGAAACAGGGATTCCCCTCAACCTGTAGTCAAGCTTTATGAACACCTGACTGCTGGACAGAAGGATGCTATTGGTTCGATGGAGTTGGGTTCAATGTTGAACATTAAGTGCCATTTGTTGCACAATCCATTAATCAACTGGATTGCTGGGATGTATGACAAGCATACTCGGGAGTTTGTCATTCATGGACGAGGCAGAATTCCGCTCACCCCTGAATCATTTTATCGCACACTTGGTCCGCGAGGACAGTTGATTGTGCCGTACTGTAATGATCCTGATATCGAGGCTCATCTTGGTCCTCTGCTCTTCCCTGGGCAATCAAGTACTCCTAAAACAAGTTTGGTGGGCACAATATTGGAGAAGATGACTGAAGATGGTGTAGAGTTCAAGCAAATTTATCTCATGCATTTGGTCTCTACATTGCTGAACCCTAATACATGCAATAAAGTCAGCAACAGGTGCTATCCACTTCTGGTATGTGTATGTCTTTTTTGCTGGATGGTATATCACGTTTTCATTTGTACTGAATCATAATTTAAGTAGTTACCAATATTAACTTGTTATGTTTACCAAGGGTCTTTCAATTATTTTTTACTTACCAATAGTATTCTTCTAATTTATGAAGTATTGTACTACGTAGTCATCAATATATGGAAATGCTATGTGTTACCAAGCTCCTGACAACCTGGTTACCTACGCATAGAAGTTGTGTTTAGGAAGCGTTTTGTTTTTTCAGTCCCGAATGTGTAGATGTTATTTTTAACCAAAGTACTTGTTAGTCATCACTAGTTTTGTTCCTGTATGTTTTTGTTACCCCAAAATATCTCTATCCTATAATTTTTTGTGAGCTCATCTCTCTGTTTTTTTAATGTTATTGCTTGTTTGTATGCAGGATATGATATCTGATGTGCCAAATATGAATTTGTGTAAGTTTGTATGTGATATGCTCCATGAGGAATTGGCATCTGGCAAGCCTTCAGGGGGATGTTTGTTTCATGTGCAGCTTCTGTATGTTGACTCATTGGACATAACTCAGCTTAATATTCAACTTTCTGAGGGACCATTTGTTGTTAATAGATGGTCCAAGGCTGACATCGATGCTGTGCTTGATGCTGATATGAAGATAGATGGATCAGGTTTTGGCAATTTGGAGGCAAGTTATTGTTTACTTTTTTATTCGTTTCTGATGTGTTCGCCATTATAGTGACATTTTCATAACAGCATCAATCCTGTTTTTTTTAAATTTTGTATTCATGTATTTGTCTAAACTATCTCTTATTTGTTTCTGTTTTATGTTTGCTTGAAATATTTTTATCAGTTGAAGGCACATCTTGCTATGAATAATGATTTATTTGGAGGACCTGGTGGTTATGACAGATGGTTCAACACAAGCTGCCATCCTGAATGTCTGAGCTCTGTACGTTTTATTTCTATCTTATAGCTCTAGTACTATATTGCTTCTTTTTATATTATATATATGTTATTGTCTTTATTTATAATGGCTTGTTAACTTATTCTTTGTTTTTGTTCCGTTGTTTTGTTATCTGACCTTTTTATCTTGTATTTTTTGTAGCGCAAAGCAAAGGTTGGCAGATTAATGGGTGATTTTGCATCAGGAATTACTAGTCTAATGTGTAAACTCATACAAGGATGGACAGAGCCTGATGACATTGATGATACTGAGATGGAATAGGCTTTTTCATAATGTTGCAAGTGTTTCAGGCATTGAGCTGCCCAAGGATGCTGACACAGTAAAGAGCAGTCACTTGTCTGTGCCGGTAAAGCAACGTCCAAGTAATTTGTGCAAAAAAGATTGTTCTGTGAAGAAGACAGCGGCTGATGATGATAATAATGAGAAACATTGTGGTCCAAGCATGCGTGGAATTGTATCCCCGTCTCCACCACTTGTTTCTTTATCGCCACCTGTTGGAAGTATCAAATCTGTTGGTGACAAGGGTATAGCTAATAGAGCCCGTTAGTTGAGTACCCCTGAGGCCCGTTAAGCTAGGCCCAATTGTAATGATAGTCGAGATACGAGTCCTTACCGTATGTCGATATTGTAATCTGTATCGGACCCTACCCGATCCTTGAGACCTGGCCACCTATATATAGGGGCCAGGAGGGGACGGTGTAGGCCAGATTGAAAGCAAGCCAGGTTCAACACCCAAGTTTACTTTCGATATATACTTATTTCGACTAACCTTACCTTCGAGTTCATCCGACGCCCTATCTCCCCGATCCTAAGTCCTTCATCTAGGACATTTGTCGAGTTAAGCCTCGTCAATTGGCGCCGACCGTGGGGACCCTGGGCATTGGAATCATGAATTCGACAGCTTTTTCGCTTTTAGCCAACAGTAGTGCAGAAGTCGACGAAAATCAAGAGATGGAGTTGACAATTGGAAGTTTAAGCATCTTCATCGGGCCATCGGGTTCATCTCGCCTTTCAGATCCGATGAAACAAGATCCGTCGGCAAGTGAGCCTAAAACAATAGCAATGATGGAATACTCTGAAGGCTCTTCCAGCGAGGTAAACTCGCCGGTCAGCTCAGGAGAAGTGCAAAAAGGAAAAATCGCAGAAGACGACGAAGCAATGGAAAATTTCGACGTAGGGGTCCAACTCGATGATCTCATGATCTGCCTCGACAATATCTCAGATAAGTCAATAGATACATGGAAGACAGGGTTAGAGCTTTCTGAAGATGGTGACTCGATCTTCTCAAGCTTTAATAGTAACATCGGCAAACAATGCCAGGTGCTCGCCATTGTAGGAGACAATTCAGAAGAATTCGACGAAAACAATAATCCAGTGCTAAACCCAGCAAATATCGACAGAGGAGCAAATCATCTAGCAGAAGGGCAAACAGCAGAATCCCTCATAGCCAGGGAAAAAATTCGACTATCAATCGACGAATGGAGAATAATAAGAGAAGCCGTAGAACACGGCACGCCAATACCATCAAATTCCAGCAAGGACATGCTTTTGGGGTATCATTATGCCCTAAGGCAGCAGGCAAAACAACTAGCAAAGGAAAAAATAGAGATACAACAAAGAAAAGAATTAGCAATTGCAGCTAGCAACGCTACCCGCAGAGCACGAAGCGATGCATCACACACTAACGCAAGGAGAAATCGTCGACATGGTTCAAGGTACGAAAACCTCGAGTACTCAGAAAGGCAAAGCATCTCCAAAAACCTCGACTCGTCCTTCCTATCGGTCGACGAGCAGGGGAACATCATACCAAAAACCCCTGAAGCAGCACTAGTGGCAGCACAAGCATATCTGCTTACAACTCGACCAAGTCCAGGGGATCCTAGGGAACATATGCACAGAGCAGCATTGAACGGACTAAACATGGTGGGCCACAAGCTATCAGCAAAGGGAGAGGAAGCATATCACCACAAGGAAGCACACAAGCCAAGGTCACCTCACCGTCATAATAGTCCTCGGCACAAAAATAGTAATCAACGATCTCGATCGCCATCACCAAGACAACATGGAGGAACCCGAAGATCTCGATCTCCAAACGGAAAGCGTGACTATGAAGACAACGAAAAGGAGATGAGAGCATCGTGCTTTACCCGCAGGGTGCGCACTACACCAGTACCCAAGGGGTTCAAATTACCTCATGATCAACAAAAGTACGACGGATCACAAGAACCACAATCATGGCTCTCAGACTACCTGCAAGCAGTACAAATATTGGGAGGAACCAAAGAAACAGCAATGCAAAGTTTGCAACTACACCTCACCGGTGCAGCAAGGTCATGGTTGAGCAAACTAGAGAAAGATACTATTGGAAGCTGGGAAGACCTCACGAAGCAATTCACAAGCAACTTCAGGTCGACATACAAGCGGCCGGCATCAATAGAAGAAGTCAAAGCGTGTGTGCAACAACGCGACGAAACATTACGGGCATACATCCAAAGATGGAGTCTTATCAAAAACTCAGCAGTTGAAGTTTCAGACGAAAGAGCAATAGACGCGTTCATAATTGGATTAAGGCGAAGAGACCTAGTCGAAGAGATGGGCAGAATTAAGCCAAAAACAGTGTCAGACCTCATGGATGTAGCAAATAGATTTGCAGATGGAGAAGATGCATGCAACAACAAGCGGACGCGATCCCCAGAGGACGATAGAAGAAACAGATATGGAAGTCAAAGAAGACGGTCTCGCAATTACGACAACTACGGCTCCCATAGCCAAGTAGCCGTGGGGTATAAGGACAACATATATCAAGGAAGTGATCGCAGAAGCTCGGGATATCGAAGCTATGGAAACGAGGACTATAAAAAGTTTCCCACAAGAGAATCCAGAGAGTATAACCCGTCGCCAGAAGACATGCTAAATGGACCTTGTCATATACACTCAGCGTTCGTCGATGGAAAACGAGTATCCAGGCATGCAATGAAAGATTGCACAACATTCTTGAAGCTACAAGAGGCAGCATTAAACAACCAAACTGAAGCAAGGCGACAAGGATACGAAGGAAGCAACAAACCTCCCACAAATCAGCAAGGGAACAATGGAGCCCCTCAAGGACAAGACCAGCCAAACCAGGGATACGATGACGACGAAGGGTACGTTCCATCTAAGGGACACATCACAGCAATGATACAACCTGTGCCCAAGTCGAACAAAGAGGAAAAGAGTATTACTCGACAAGTCAATCTAGCAGTCACTTCACCTCCAGCTACAACAGAATACCTACACTGGTCAGAACAACCAATCGAGTTCAACAGGGAAGATCACCCTATAACAGTACCTCGGCCGGGAAACGCGCCCTTGGTACTCAAAGCTCAAATCAGCGCATACGATGTCGACAGAATATTCATGGATGCAGGAAGCGGAATTAATTTGATATACGCGAAAACACTCAGAGCAATGCATATATCACTAGAGTTCTTGAAGCCAACAGACTGTTCCTTCCATGGAATCGTACCAGGAAGTGCCAATTATCCACTAGGGCGGATAGCACTCAACGTTTGCTTCGGCAACAGACAAAACTATAGAAGAGAAAAGCTAGACTTTGAGGTCATGGACTGGCCATCTCAGTATCATGCGATCCTCGGGCGACCCGCGTTTTTGCGATTCATGGCAGTACCTCACTATACGTATCTAGTACTCAAAATGCCAGGACCAAAGGGAATAATCACAGTCAAGGGAAGCTTCGAAGTCTCAGATCTCTGCGACAAGGAGTTCCACAAGATGGCGCAAAACTTTGGCATGATAGCCAACTATGCAGAGAAGGTGAAAAGCATGACTATGGAAGGTGTCAAGCTACTCGAAGGACGCGTCGCGGAGCCAGAGATGAAGAAACCACGAGTGAAAGCATCAGGAGAAGACAAAGTTACAGAAGAACAAGAGAAAGCCACGATGGCATAAGCATCAAGAACAGCAAAGTAGAGTAGAAGAATAAGGCTGTAAAAGCCACGAGTTATTCCAGGGGCAATGCCCTCTAGATCCAGAACACAGGTCATAGGCCGGATCTCTTGGGTCACCCCATGTATCTTACATTGCAAGTATAACAAAGACAAAACGTTCCTCATATTCGAGTTTATGAGTCTTTCAAAGGGGAAAATGCGGCAAACGCACGAATCATACAAAAAATGCTCTGAGAACAAATTTCAGACATACAGTCACGAAATAAGAAACTCTCGCGTTCCACATATACACAAGTATTACAATAGTGGGTTGTCAGAATCATCTACACCTAAAGGATCTAAATAGTGATACTCACGAAAAAAGCGGCATCCGCTTGCAGCAGCCTAGCTATAAGTCTTCGAGCAGGCTGCAGGGTATTCTCCATGTGCACTCGCAGACTAGCTCCACCTGGAGCCAAACTCAGAGACATAGAGCTATAATTAAGTATTGGGTGCCACTTACGTATCCACCCAAGAGCAAAATTGGCACCTGCCACTAAGTTCAGTTCGATCAATCGATGAATGCGCTGACTGGATCTAAAAGTATCGAGAAGAAGTGGAAAAGTTGCAGGCAAAGGATTGCGAGGAAGCATAACAGAATGCATATTTGTGAGAGCCCTTCGGCAACCATCAACTGACTCGCCAATATGCTGGGCGCGGTCCTGAAGCAGTACAATAGCACTCCGGCATCGAGGATCAGACCACAAAGTCTCAATACCTGTTAACATTTTTTCTAGAAGCCGCATTTCGCTCGATAACCCGACGATCTTCAGTAGCGAAATCCAAATAAGTACCTATGATGGCAAAAGATATCACAAAAATAGCAGTGGAGCAAAAAGGAAAAAGATAAGTTGAAAGGAAACTTACATCGCAACATCTCCGCAGGCATACTCGATAATGCCAAGGATAAAAGAGTTGCATTCCTCATGATGCAAAATCTTCGCCATCAAGCTAGACACCTTATCATCAAGAATGGATATCTGCTTTGTCAAACCACAAGCTTTGCTAGCTTTGCCCACAGCCATCTGTGCTTGGCGTTTGGCCAAAGTCAAGCGAGCCTCAAGATCAGAAATCCTTGAAGAATATTCTGCACATTGACAGCAGCGGCGAGGAGGCGACGAAACACTAGAGCCAAACTTGCGAGCAGAAGAAGGAGCATGATCACGATTCGAAGGATCATTGATGTGCATAGACTGGAAGTCAAAGAAAGGGGAAACATTTCAGAAGCCAGCACAACATATTATAGAAAAGAAGCATATATTTACATAGATGCAAACCCTTTGACTAAGGTTCTCAAGTTGCATGCGACTACAGGTTTTTACATCAAAAGCAGCAATTGAAAACTACAGAAAAGCCGAGTCTATGCCACCTCAGCATTTTGCTCCGTGGCAGAAGAGGGCATCACAAATTCATCGCCAGCAGTCGAAGGAGGCGCGGGTTCTTCCGTCGCTGGAGTCGGCGCGGCAGATGTCGCGGAGGCCACCGAAGGAGAAATAATGGACACCAGGGCGGGCGCTAACTTCTTCGCCTTCTCGAAGAAAGCTTTTAGCTCCGAGCGGGTGCGGCCATGAGGAGAGCTAACCTTCTCCCAGTCGAAGTCTCCGCCATGGGCATATGAAAGTGCGATAGCACCCTCAGCACCTCGCTTCAGAGAAAGCCCCTTCAGCTGGAGGATGGGGTCTTCGGTAGTGTCGAAGGCCTGTGCAAGCTTCTTCACATCATCTTTTGGGACATTCGTCTTCTGCTTCGGCCACAACCCGACGAACATCCGCGTCAGCACGCGGCTCACCAACTCGAAGATTTCCTGGATAGATATCCAGTTTGCTTCGAGCAAGTTCACCGCGGTCATCAGAGGATCATCGCCGGGCTGCAGAGTCGACAACGATACCCCAGTGAATCCTGTATAACAAAAGAGACAGGAAAAGCAGGAAAGGAAAGTTTTAGCAAAGTACAAGAAAACAAACAGCAGTCGAAGAAGGGGAAAGGAAAAATGTGTACCCTCAGCAGCAGTAGACATCGTCTGAAGTCGCTCAACGATGGCTTGCTCTCACAGACGATGTTCTTTCTCAGCATCGGCCAAGGCCTTCTCCGCTTTCTTTGCCTTAGCCAGTGCCAATTTTTGCAACTTATCAGCAACTGCTTTGGCAGCAGTCGCAGCGTCATAGGCTTTTCGCGAAGCGCTAAGTTCGGCTTCCAGCAATGCAATGCGGGCATTGGCCGCTGCTAGAGCACCTACATTCCAGCAGAGAAAGGAAAGAAGTCAAACAAAACAGCAAAAAGGAATCAGAGAAGACAAACAAACACAACACAATAGAATTTACCTTCGGAAGCTTTTGCTACCTTTAGGTACTCAGCACATTCTGTGCCCAAGGCGATGAATTTCTTCATCAAAGCCTAGAAAAAGAGGCACGAGTAAGCATATAGACTATACAAAGAAAGTAAGTCAAGGGTATCTACTAACATCATCAGAAGAGGCAGCGGATCCATGAGCTTCAAGAGCAACATCCGTTTCCTAGGATTTTTTCGACCGCTTGGTGCTTCGGGTCACATGAATCTTCTTGATAGAAGACCTGGTGGTCCTCGGCGCCTGCACAGCCGGCTCAACTTCTTGCGCAGAAGGTTCCTCAGGAGTAGCAGCTCGAGTCGACAGAGCATCCGCGGCATCCTTCTTCGGCTCTTCGTTGTCGCTGCAAAAGGAAACAGGTTGTATACAACCCGACAAAAAGAAAGAAAGAACAGCGAAATCACGGAACTTGCAGAAATACTTACGACGCCATGAGGTCAAAGAACTCGATATCCTCTTCGAGAATAGGGGCTTCGTCAGCCGCAGTTCTCTATGCAGAGGTACTCGAAGAAGCAAGCTCATCAACGCACTTCCTCTTGTTGTCTATACCAGTGTCTTCGGAAAGCGCAGGAGGAGGCGATGTCATTGAGCTGGTATCTTCCTCTGATTCTTCGGCTTCATCTCCATCCAGATTCTCTTCAGCCTCGGGGGCTTCAGATACAGTGGAGGCCAGATCAGCCGCAAGAGGCCCTTCTTCGGGAAGAGGAGGAAGTGAAATGAGGAATTGGTGGTCCTGCACACGAACAAGTTAGCAAAGTAACAGACGCAAAAAGAAACACAGCTCGAAACTAATGAATTCAACAACAGGTGTACAAAAGCAAACAAACATATACCTCGGGTAGGGGGTGCACGGAGTCGAAGTAACCAGCGGCTAATTCAGCAACCGCATGGTCCTTGGTGAGCTTGGTGAGGCTCCTGACTCGCTTGTCGACATCCTGCTTCTGTATTAGATCTTCAGAGATGCGAGAAGGATCCTCCAAGCCAGAGTAGTTCCAAAGTTTGGTAAGGCGATGCTGCAGGGGTTGAACTCGACGTTGCACAAAGAACGCCATGAGCTGAATACCCGACAATGCGCTTCATTTACCTCCTTTTAGAGCTTGAATGCGAGTCAGCAGGGGAGCAATCTGTTCCATTTGAGGGAGGCGAATCCCACGATGCCAATTTCTTTAGCTCCTTGGAGGCATCGAAGGGGGCTAGACCATATTCATTTTCAGGGAAGGCCTTGCGGTCTTTGATGTAGAACCATTTTGTCCTCCACCCTTGGACAGATGCAACAATGGAAAATTCAAGATACTGCGCCTCAGGGCGCACAGAGACGACAGCCCCGCCTAGTTCGGGTTTGTTGGATAGAGAAACGCTGGGACGGAGTTGGAAGATAGATCTCCAGAGAAGAAAGTGGGGCTCAATCCCCAAGAATGACTCGCAAAGAGTCACGAAGCAAGCAATGTGGAGAATGGAGTTCGGTGTGAGCTGGTGAAGCTGCACACCGTAAACAAAGAGAAGCCCACGAAGAAACTCGTGGGCAGGAAGAGAAAGGCCGCGGAGGAGGAAGGCAAGGAACATTACCCGATAACCGCTCGGGGGTTGCGGGATCCGCTCGGTGCTGGGGAACTTTACGGAGTCGTTGCTAGAGATGAGGCCGTCCGTCCTGGCCTTCTCCACCTCCTTCTTCGCAATGGCGGAGGACACCCAGCTAGTCGCAGAGGTCGTTTTTCCCTTGGCCATGGTGTTCTTGGTAGAAAGGTGCTTCATGCGCATCTACTAATCCGCGCCTGGGGGCTATGCACGAGAGGAGAAGGAAGCAGAGATCGACAATGGCGGCGGCGGCGGAGAAAAAGAGCTTGTAAACAGTAAAAATCCCCACGATCCCTTTATATACCTTCTCGGTGAAAGAACGTGGGCTGCGACGTGGCGAAAGGAGCGGAAGCGGCAGCCCACTAACGGGCAGAGAAATATAAAAATTACCGCGCTACCCATGAAACGGTACGCGCTCAGTAAAGATGACGTATAGCTAAATTCGGCCACTAACGTCACGAAGAGGTTAGAGATCAATTCAACAGATGCATATAATTGGCGACTATCAAATATGAAGGACGACATCATAGAAGACACAAGGATGGCGCCGACAATGTAAAAATCAAATCGATGAGACTATACCCGAAGAACATTCAACTATAGCCTTGGGGGCTACTACCATCGGGAGCACTGAGCGTGCACCCGATAAAAGTTTTCACTACACTATTTCGGGTTGAAGTAGTATGATGGGCTACACTATACTTGAGCCTATACTCGAAAAAAGTTTTGTTCGACTATAGCCGCGGGGGCTACTCCCATCGGGAGCGCTGAGCGCGCACCGAACGATGTTTATTAACAAGCACTAGAGCATGGGAAGTGAAGGAGTATGCGGTGGAACATTGTTACTCCCATCGGGAGCGAGTTTTTATGGTTGTATAACCCGAATATTTTCAGTCAAAATTTGACTGCGACATGAGATTCTCGAGTTGCATTATCGCAACGAAACTCGAATGCCGTGATTTATCACGAAGGTAAGACCCCGGGATCCGTCCTGTGTGGCCTAGTATACGCACATGGATGTGCTCTGCTGGTATGTATCCGTGTCTACGACACGAAGAAAATCCTGGTGGACGCACTGGGTACCCTGAGAATCACTAGGATTCATTCTTTGTAAGTCCTAAATGCGGCAAAAGAGTGGGTTTGACCGGTATCCCGAATTCAAGTTCAAGGGGATTGAATTTGAAGTAGGTGAAAGTATCTGTTCCGGCAGTTAACTGACCTCTTGATCCGTCAGAGTTGTCAGGCTTGTTCATCAAAACCCCTTGAGAATATTATCATGAAAATAAGTCGAAAGACCAAGTCGAAGATTTGAAGATATGAAGAAGTCGAAGAGTTGATCAAGTTGAAGATTTAAAGATTAGAGATTCAACCTGAATCTGCAATTCTGGTAGAATCTCAGGGGCTACTGACAAGGGTATAGCTAATAGAGCCCGTTAGTTGAGTACCCCTGAGGCCCGTTAAGCTAGGCCCAATTATAATGATAGTCGAGATACGAGTCCTTACCGTATGTCGATATTGTAATCTGTATCAGACCCTACCCGATGCTTGAGACCTGGCCACGTATATATAGGGGCCAGGAGGGGACGGTGTAGGCCAGATTGAAAGCAAGCCAGGTTCAACACCCAAGTTTACTTTCGATATACACTTATTTCAACTAACCTTACCTTCGAGTTCATCCGACGCCCTATCTCCCCGATCCTAAGTCCTTCATCTAGGATATTTGTCGAGTTAACCCTCGTCAGCTGGTGATGCTACCAGCTCTCCTATTAAGTTGACTCGTGTTACCAGATCTACTTCAAAGGTATTGCAGTTTGGCGAGGGTTCAACGTTTGCACAGAGCCCGGCAGATGCATGTTTTTCTGATGGTGATACATATGGAGATGACGATGAAAGTGATTTTGATGACCCAGATGCCAGTGATAGGTATATTGTGATGAGTAGGGATCGCTTTGATCTTCATCGTGAAGAAACTGTTGTTATCGCTGCATCGGATTGTAACCATGTCCCCCCCGAAAATGTTCTAATCGATTCTGTAGCTCCTGATATCGGTTCTGAAGTTGCTTCGGATGATCCAGTGAGGCGCTCTGTGGAATTCAGTGATTTAGATTTAATAGCTTCAACAGCTGTGGGGGAGGTTGATAATATTGCTAGAAATTCAGGCCATGACAAGGAAAAGGTGGAGGATTGTGAAAAAAACGGAGAACATTCAGGGAATCTTAGACTTTGTAACGACCATCCTTTTACTAAAGGCAGAACTCCTGTGTATCTGTGCTATTCCATGGATCAGTAGATAGCACCACAGTACAAAATAAGTAATTATTGCAATAGCATCAATATTACAACGTAAATCTAGTTACATAGGTCTTCAACCTTACGAGTACACAGCATAAAGCATAGTTGCAGTGAGCCTCCATTCTTCATCACGTGCCACAGGCAGACATGTTGGAATGTAGTCTCGAGATCCTACTCCTGGTTCCTTACTCGAAATAAAACCTGCACGTTTGAATATGCAGCCCCAGAGGGGTCAGTACAATGATGTACTGGCAAATGACACATATTTGGTGGCATTTTATGGAAAGACTATACTACATGACATTTGGCTGGTGGATCTCATAGGCTGATTTGCATAAAGCCAATTTTATCCTAAAATTATTTTTAATATATATTTTTTTTAAACATTCAAGATTTTTAAAGGTCAAGATAACCCTCAGGCGAAGACAACCACACAAATCCTGGGTTGATAGCCAGGTGTGTAGCCCTGAGTAGTTACTCGATAAAACCAGGATAACCCTCAGGCGAAGACAACCACACAAATCCTGGGTTGATAGCCAGGTGTGTAGCCCTGAGTAGCTAGTCTTGGGATTGGTGAGGACCCTTAGGCGAAGACAACTACACAAGTCCTGAGTTGATAGTCAGGTGTGTAGCCCTAAGTAGTCACTATTCAAGTTTTAATCATTCTGAAATAGTGATGAGATTATTCTGTACATTCCATGTCTAGAGACTCAATTGTCCATAACCGAGGACACGGCTAATCGATTAGTTTTATACACCTTGCAAGGGTTGTGCACTTTCACCTTACGATTCATTTTATGCCCATACATAAAATGAAACGAGACCTTTTAGAAGGAGAGGACAACTAACTTGGCAAGCACTGTTCCCAACCTACAATTTAACTACCACCACTTCTTGCCGACAAGTTGTACTCCCACATTCCAATCAGTCAAGACAGAGCCCATAATGTCATAAGGCTGCACTAGAAGTACACTAAGCATGGAAGACATAGCCATCTCTTTGTTCCTGGGTGGCCAACCACAAGTGTACGCCCAGGCAGCAACTACACAAGGTGTAGCCCCAGGTCGCCACTCAACATCACCTCCATCATCAAACCAATCCACCCAGGTGTTTCATTTTAGTTGAAGTTCTTAGTTTTGTTCTTAAAACACTTTTCAAGTGATCTTAGCATGGCATCAATATTTTTCAAAGCATTTATCATCCTAACAGGTGGGGTTTGAGGGGTAGCTACACACTACTAGGATCTAAGCATTTGATAAAACGGTTGAGTAAAACACCTATCATGCATACTACAAGAGGTGAATATACTAATGCATAAATAAAATAGGTAAGGGATATGAGTGTCACTTGCCTTTTTTTTGAAGATCACGACGTTTCACTTCTCTTGACTAAGCACGTAGCTCTTCGCACGAACTATAGCACAAAAATGACATAACATAAACATACCATACCAACACAATCAAACAGATGAAAAGTATTTGTTTAACAATTTAGATTTATTGATATGTTATGATAGAAAGATATGGCAAAGGATTCATGATTTGTGAGATATGAATTTGAGAGCTTAGTTGGGGAAAGATCATTATGATTTGAGAGAGAATTGGACTAGGCAAAGTATAATTGATGAAGCTTTTATGCTTTATTAAAGCATAGGAGTTTTAGGAATAGCTCATGTGTAATAAATTACACAAGAGTCGATTTGTGCAACAACAACACTATTGAGTAAATGTGACAACAATTACTCTTAAATAGTATGCATAACACTTAGACATTGGGTAACGATTCATGAAGTATTGAGTTACTCAATCAACTCATTTGCAAATTGAATAGTTCAATACATGAGACAAGATTAAGTAGGCATTGGATTGAGATGGTCAAGTGATTGGAAAAAGATTGATATTGGAGGACATGGCTCAAATGGTTCATTGATCAACATGGTGTATAACACATACTATGGTATGGATTATAACAACTCCACATTAATAGAACCTAAGTTTGAGATGAATTCATATTCTACTCAAGTAGCACAATTGCAATTTCAATATATATGAATTAGACAAAATAAAATGAGTGAGATCTTATGCTTTATTAAAGCATATTGAATCTTGGAACATCTCATGTGGGTAAATCACATAAGAGACAAAATAGTGCAATAGCAATACTATTGAATAAGTGTGACAACAATTATTCTTAATTAGTATATATTACACTTAAGCTTAGGCTAGGATTCTTATAACATTGAAGTACTCAATTAACTCAAATGCAAATTGAATTGTTCAATGCAAGGCTAAGATTGAGTAGACATAAATAAATGGCTATAGGTAAAGGATATGGTTTAGGAATGACTTTTGTGAATAGATTCACAAAAGTATTGAATAATGCAACATAACACTGCTGAATAAAGTGTGATAACACTTACTCAAAATAGTACATGTTACACATAGGCTTGGGGTTGAATAAGATTGGATGTAATTTAGTATGATGGTTATGGATAGGTATGATCATGAGCTACGGTAGTAGAATTTAATCAACACCACAATAGCAAAATAGAATTCTATGATTGAGATGTATCACACTTTACTCAAACAACACAATTGAAATTTGAATATGCGTGAACTAGATATGATGTACCTAGATGGATATGACATTGGATCAAAGTGATCTCAAGATGATATTTGATAGCTAGGTATGATCATAGGGTTTTCTAAAGTAGAAGGAATCATTGATTGAAATAGAAATATCTATATAGGAATACTCAAATTCTCTTATTAGAATTTGAATAATTGTGACGCGGTTCAAGAAATTATGGGAGTGATGCTACTGGATAGCTTGCAGTAATACAAAGTCACTGCAAGTGGAATCACTCTAAAATAGGTTATAGAATTTGGATTATCACTAAAATGGTGATTTGGACAAATTTGAATGCACAAAGTGTGTGCACGTATCAAATTTGAATTTTCTTGATCCTATGATGTTCTACAAGTTGAGAGGATTCCAGAGACTACAAATTTGTAATTTTTGGATTAACAGAACAAAAGATATGGATTTAACTTGCTAACAGAAGGTTTGATTCCAATTTGAAAATAGTTTCAAATTGAACCCATAAAATATGAAGTTTTATTGTTCTACTGGATTGTAGATGTTCTAAGGATTCCAACGAGATATTATTTGCAATTTTTGGACCTAGGGATCAAAAGATATGATTTTCTGAAGATTGGGTTCAGATCTGGTTTGAATTTCTAATTCGAAATTGGTTTTAACAGAGGGCGGCCACGTGGTCTATTCTGATTGGCCCGTACCCCTTCGGGAGGATCAGGGATTTCGGCCATCGGATTAAAATAGGATGGACGCACCAGATCTGGGGGGTATCGTTTCAATAAGTGCTCTAATCCTACCCTTAGGATCCAGATCCGACGGTTACAGAAGAAGGAGGAGGGAGGTCTCACCCCGGCTAGGGTTCCGGCAAGAAATTGCCGGCGAGGGCGTGCAGAGGTTGACCTCCGGCAAGGTTCCGGTGGTTCCCTGGGACGGCGAAGATGCGGACGGGGTGGAGAAGATCTCGACGAGGTCGATTTCGTGATCTACGGGCTCGTGCACTTCCTGGAGCGGTGAGTGGTGGCGGCTGAAGATAGAGGGCGGCTCGGTGTTGCTTCTGGGCGTCGCAAACCTGCGGGACAGAGAGAACCGAGGGTGTCAGCCGACGCGCCAGGGTGAGGGGAGAAGATTGAGGCCGGTTAGGGGATGCGGGGTAGCCTGATCTCACCGGATTTCGGAGTTTTTGCCCGCAGCAATGGCGAACTCCGGCGAGGAATCTGGGCAGCCTGGCGGCGCTGTTGGCTCGGGAACAGGAGGGGAAATGGTGAGGGGGAGTAGGGCTTCTTATAGCCGCGGGGATGCGTCGATTATGGCAGGGAGTAAAAGGAATTGAAGGGGAGAGATTTTCGGGCTCGTCGGTTTCCAGTGAGGAGTAACCGTTGGAGAAGATGATACTGACGGGTGGGTCCCGGCCGTCAGCGTAAAAATAAAATAAAGAAAAGGTAAAGGAAAGGGAGGGGAGGTGAGGGCCGCGGGTGGGCTGGTTCGGTGGCTGCTGGGCTGGTCCGGTTCCCGGGTCGGCCCAGTGGCTGCCTTTCTCCTTTTTTGTTCTAATTCTTTTTCATTTTCTGTTTTTCTTATTTCTTTCATAACTTTTGCAATTTGGCTCCAAACTGATTCAAACAACTTTGTAAAATTTTCTAAAATTCACAGCAAGGTTTTAAACCAACACCAAACATGTTTTCAGAAATAAAATTAATTTCCCAATAAAACTCTATAATTCAGACAAAGGGTTTATTTGCATAAACCAAAGTAGAAATAGGATTTTAAAGTAATTCTTTTAAAATCAGAGAATAAACTCTATAAAAATAGTTTTTGAAATATATTTGTAAAACATTCCTTTGGCATAGAAAACTTTATAAACCATTTTGTAAATATCCCTTTGCAAGATAGCTTGCATAGGTTTGAATAATCACAAAGTAGTATTTTGAAACTTGATCTTTCTCAAAGAAGTTCTTCAAGAAATAAATAGAGGATTTTAAATAGTTTTCAAACAAAGCTTTCAAATAAACTCAAAAAGTTTTAAATCCCTGTGAATTTTCAATCAACACAAGCAAAATAAAAACGAAAATTTTCCCCCAAAATTTGATAAAATCTTGGGTCGTTACAGACTACCACCCTTAAAAGAAATCTCGTCCTCGAGATTGGAGAGGCTAGAAAGAAAGTAGGTATTAGGTTATCTGGGTTTAGGTATCTAGGTGGCTACCACCCTTAAAAGAAGGTTCTGCTTGGTGGTATCTTGATGTTTCCTTAGGCACTTGCATTTTGTTCCCAGCTTGTATTCACCGTTGTGTCATTTTTCCTGAATCGCTCTTCTCGGAAGTTTTGATGTCCACAACTATGTTCAAAAGTGGGCATACCAAGGGTTCCATCCAATTCTGGTGATAAGCAGATATCATCCATTGCGTTGTCTTCAACAAGGTAGTCCACATCTTCAGTTACGATAGGTGGGTGTCTATTCACAAATCTGGGCACCAACCTTCCTTATGGGGCTGCTTGAGGTAACCATACTTTATTGTAGAGTTTTTCTATCCAACGGGGTAGTTGTTGAACTACTTTGGACACTGAGGAGTTACTCTTTGGTTCAATCAGAGGACCAAGCTGAGTTGGTATCTTCTCATCATCTCAACTTCCTCATCATCATCCTTAGAGGTTCTTCATCTTATGGTTGCTTCCTTATACCATTCTGCTCTTCAATTTTTCCACGATACCATTCTGTCCTGGTAACCTTCCTGGTTGTTGTACATCTTCCAAGAATGTGTATCTAGCCTTTTCTTGGTCGGTCCTCACCAAGGCCAAGAAATCATATAGGTCATCACCATACTCCTTGTTGCCCTTTTAGCTGATTTTCATTGCAGAATCTCAAAAGATGACTCAGTGCCAAGTACTGCATGCTTGCCCCACGAACATGAGGAGACCACACATCCCAATGAATTAGGATGGCATCTCTCTGCAGGCTTCTCATGTATTTCATAGGGGTAAACAAGGTGGACTCTGTAAGAGGTACTTGCACCTTTAAGGGACGGAAAGTCGCCTTATAACCAGCATTGTTGAACCCATTCAAGTTACCGGAGCAAGTCGTGCTACTTGCCACAGGTACCAGATGGTCCTTAAGAATTCCTTTAGCAACCGTCTTCATAGTTGTTGAAGGCGCTGAACAACTTGATCATATCTCGAAGATGAACTCTTTCTCAGGGAATAGGGATCTAACGAAGCTCTCATGGGCAGGAAAATAGTTCCATGGATTCAGAGAGTTGCTTCATAACATCGCAGATCGGGATGGGGTAGACTTCGGTGGCGTAAAGCTTTGGAATCAGGAGGAAATCTCATGGGTAGTGGTGGCTGTCTCTGTTGTGACTCTCTGGGGAGGAGTGACTTCTCTTTTATAGGCTCAGGGAGGTAGCCGAAAAGACCACGTGGGGAGTCAAAACGAAGGGTCGGGGAGGTGAATTGAACAGGCAGTAGCCGAAACTGAACAGTCTTCGTATTGAAAGTCCACTGAGCAAAACGTTTTTGATTCGTGTAGTCGTTCAAAAGTCCAAGTTCTCACCGTATTCCTACGTTTTGGCCACACTGGCTCACTATAAGGGGTGTAATATATTATCCTTCTAAGGTTATGGTTTTAACATCGTCGTCTCTCATGTAGGTACGTCTCTCTAGATTCACCATTCCTCACACAAGAGCGAACAATATGAGTAGTCGTCATGGGCGCGAATCCATGTCGCACTCAATCATTACCTTGTATTTGGTTTGGTGCATCTCACATTCTAACTCTTGGTCAACCTCACTAGCTTTTAAACAAAAGTTTTGTTGAAAATGGAACCAAGTTCCCAAATTCTATTTGAATTTTTAAAACAAAATCTATCGTTCCTAGCTAGAGGTTTTCAACAAAGCTCGTGGCAATAATCTTTAAGTTGTAGATCCTTTGGTTTGCCATTCAAGAGGGAAATAAAATCCTTTCCATTGCTCTGTTTGCTCTTTCCACCTTTCTTGCCTGAGGTGGGTGAATAGTATTACTTCCACATTCGCTACACCTTGGGGTGTCTTCTTATTGTTTGTGTGGTATCTTTCAGCTATCCTAGCTTACTGGAGTCTTGGGGTATCATCCTTTGTGCAACCTCTTGCGTAATGTTCCAGTCTCTTGCACTTGAAACACTACCTCTTGATGTTGTACTCTGTATCCTTATCTCTAATTGAGGGTCCTTGTAGTTGTTCTGTCGTTGAGAATACTTTGGTTTGGGTTTTGGGACAAGTTTAGGTCTTAGCATAGATGAGAATTAGATAGAAGAGATCTAAAGAAGAAAAATTCTTACCCAAAATAATAGATCAAAACAATTCATCTTTCAAACAACATCTAACAAACATTCATCAAATCAAGCAAACTAGTTTTTCAAACAAACGGGAAGGTACGATCATCCACAAGTCGGTATGACCATAACGCTTATTACACGTCGTTGCTTATTAAAATTTCCTAAATGGAGGTCCAACTAAAACTTCTTGGTACTCTTCTAAGCAGATTCATTGTTCTGGTCCAACTGTTTAAGTAGATTGGCAATCTGCTCGTCCTTGATTTTGATGAGGTCTCCTTGAACACTAAGTTCAGATACCAAATTTTCCATGTCACCTTGAAGTTGGTTTATGGTTTCCTTCAATGTAGTAGTGTCTTCCTTTTCTTCCTTCAGGTCTTGCTGAGTATTATGAAGTCTCCACTTGAGTCTTTCTCCAAGCTCCTTTATAGCGGACCAAGTGTCGGGGGGATGACCCCCGGTAGGGTCAAGAGACTAGAAAGACACAAGGTCTATGATTGACTTTATGCCGGGTTATCAAGGAAGGGCCTGGCCGGAATATAAGAGCATCGGCCAGGCCGGCATATGTGTGTATCCCGGCTAATACTTGGATATGCCGGTATAGCCGGAATACTTATAAAAGTGTGCCGGCATATACTTAGATATGCCGGCCTAACCATTTGGTGTGTTGTGCAGGAGCAGGGGAGGCCGGATTACCCGACCCTCGTAGGTCGTTGGTCCGGCATATAAGTCCTGGGTAAGGCCAACGGTCATATCCGGGATACTTAAGTCAACCAAGGTGTCACATCCCTACAATCAAGGAAGAAAACATCCAAGCATGGTAGCAGAGTAAGATGGCAGGGTGCACCGTGGAGGTTACCTACCCTCACTGTGCACAAGTACGAGCTTACCCCACAGAGGTAAGGCAACAGTTCAAGAGGTACAAGGTACAGGGATATGGCGTCCCATCGAGAGCAATCAGGGGCGAAGTCAAGGGTCTCTGCCATCGCCACCAGCTCCTGTTTGGAGTGTAGCCCTTGTCTTGTGGTCTTGTATGACCGTTGTAACCCTGGCCACCACTATATAAGGTGGCATAGGGAGCCCTGGTAAAGGGTTGGTTGGTCACTCTGTGTTCCTACACTTAGCAGTTCATCTTCCTTCTCTAGCAGAGAGCTTGGAAGCACCATTGTTGTGTACTACATCGACCCAAATATACAATCAGTAGAGCAGGAGTAGGGGTGTTATCTCCTTACGAGAGTCCCGAACCTAGGTAGATCAGTGCCTCTTTCTGTCGTGCTCTTTAGCTCGTTCCCCTCTCCCGAATCCTCCAGCATCTAGTTCGGCCCCCATTTAAGCCATCCTATGGCATATGTTGTTTCACCACGACGACATTTGGCGCCCACCGTGGGGCAGATAGATATGCTGGGCGGAGTGTTCATTCGGACGGGGTCTGTGATAGCAGCTTCGGGAGTGCGCGTGGTCTCTGGCCTCGTCCAGAGGCTAGGCTCGCTCAGTTTCGTCAGTGACAACGCCGGTTGTCTCGGTGGCCGGCCGTTCCCCAGGGATGGCCGGATTATGTCTTTCGGTTCCCACGAGGTGTACGTGGGGACTGAGAGAATTTGCAGGAAGGAGGTGCTGGTGGCGTCGGATCCTCCGTCACATCGGCTGGCTCGCGCTGGGCGTAGCGCTCGCTCAGTAGAGCCGGCTGAGGTGATGATGGCCGGCACATCCGTGCCGCCGGCGGAAGGTGCCGGCAAAGCAGCAGCGGCCGGAGCTTCTCCTCCGGAGCCGCCGAAGGTCAAGCGGTCGGCGCGTCCTCCGTTGGAGCGTGCGGAGAACCTGGCCGGCACTTCCGGTGTGCCGGCTAGGGGCGAGGTTCTTCTTCCCATCATCGACCGGCTTCTCGAGCCGGTGCGATCTGGCGTTGATCCGGAGCAGACAAGGGAGGTCCTGGAGGGATCTCGTCAGGCCCTCGTCGACGAGGCCCTGGCCATGAACCAGGAGCGCGAACGGTTTAACCGGCAACTCCGTGAGTATGAGGCAGCCCATGGTTTTACTCCTGTAGTAATCCGGCCTAGCCGGATAGAAGAGGTTAGAACTAGAGGCAGAAATCTTAATGCTGAGATAGGAAAAGATGCTAGAGATAAGAGTCATACCGCAACTAGTACTGTGCCTAAGGTAGTCTATAGTTCGCCAGTAAAGAACCTTAGAGCGGCGGCCGAGGTAGCTAAGGATTTATCTTGTTTATCCGGCGAAGCACTGCGTGAGCATCAAGCCCGGCTTAACCAACTTTTGTCTGAAGCTACAAAGCAGCAGGAGGCCTTTAAGAAGGCAAACCCGGGTGCCGGGGCGTCTCAGTACATTGTGTCGGCGGGAGGTGCCGGCGCGAGGTCGAGGGGCCAAGCCTCGTCCCCGCATCCTAGCGCCCGGCGAGCCGGAAGTGTGACCTCTGGCCGCCGGGACAAGCGGATCCAGGTGTACAATCCGGCTGTCGCCGGAAAGCAGGCGATGGTGCAGAAGAATGTCGGCCAAGCTGACAAGTATGTCGGCAGCAAGAAGCCCGGCCAGAGTGTGCCGGCCGGGCATGAAGCAGGCGCGGCCGGTGGTGGCCGGAGTAACAGTGCAGCCCGGCGTCAGCAACAGGGCGCCGGAGGTGCAGGCCATCCGGGACATCGAGAGGATGACGGCAATTCCGCCCTTGCCAAGGCGGGATATCAGCAGCAGCACCAGCAAGGCCGGCATAGTGAGCAGCATCAGCCGGAGCAGCAGCAGCAGATGATCGCAAGCCCAATAGCATCCCGGCTTGGACCTCGGTCCTTGGAAGCCAATGATGCACGTTTCAAGCTGGACAAGATCCACCAATCAGAGTTGGTGGAGAGACAAGGAGCTCCGGGCCCTATGTGTTTCGGACCCCGGATTATGGGGGAGCCGGTACCTTACTTCTTCCAGCTCGCGCGTGGCGCGAGGACATATAATGGCAGTACGAAGCCGAAAGATTGGTTGGAGGATTACTCCACAGCGGTGAACATCGCCGGAGGAAACCTCAGATGGGCGGTACGATATGTACCGCAGATGTTGGAAGGTCCAGCCAGGATATGGCTGAATAATTTGCCGGCCGGGAGTATCAACGGCTGGATTGATTTCGAAGAGCAGTTTGTGTCGAACTTTACGAGTACATACAAGAGGCCCAACCGTCCGCAGCAGCTGGCTAACTGCCGGCAAGGAGTGAATGAGACTGACCGTGACTATCTGACCAGGTGGTGCACGTTGTGCAATTCCTGCGAAGGAATCAATGAGCAGCAGGCCATCATGTGGTTCGCTCATGGGTGCCGGCATGGCACCATGCTGTGGCAAAAGCTTCAGAGGCAAATGCCGGCCACGCTGGCCGAAACAATCAAGATCGCTGATAGTTATGCTCTGGGAGATCCCATGCAGCCCAGTCTCGATTCACAAGGACAGGGGCAAACCCAGGGGAACACCAGCAATGCCGGGAGATCAGGGCAATATTATCGCACTGATAACCGGAACAAGAGAAGAGATGAAAGGCCGGATCACCGGTATGGGGCAGCACAAGTTGCAGCTGTGGAGGAAGAGCAAGGGGGCGCCGGCAGTAGCCAGCGTCCGAGATATGAGGACTATCAGCAGCCTCAGCAGCAGCCGCAGCAGCAAGCACAGCCGTTCCAGAAGAAGAATGTCTGGACAAACAAGAATGCCGGCGGAGCCGCCGGCCAGAAGAAGCAGTTGCCGAAGTATACTGTGGGTCTTGCCATGGACAAGCCTTGTGTGTTCCACACATTCCAGCCGGGAAAGCCGGCAAACCATTTGACAAGGAACTGTTCGTGGCTGGACGACATATTAGCAGGTCGTGCAGGTCCCTGGGGACCGGCTAGACCCTCTGTCCCGGCAGCTCCATCGCCGTTGACAGGTGCCAATACGATTGCAGTCCCACCTAGGCCGGTTAATCCTGTGAATCAGAGCAACGCCGGAAATGCCGGCGTAAATCAAGTTGACCAGAGCTATAATCCGGAATATAACGCCGGAGGCCCAGGAGCGGGCCGGAATGAGTACAAGGAGTATGATCAGAGCTATATGGTCTTTGAGACCGAGAGAACGGACAAGCAGAGCTTGTACCGGCGGTGTCTGGAGGTGAATGCCGTTATGTCGGCTGTGCCAAAGCTGATGTACTGGTCTGACCAGGCTGTTGGTTGGGACAGGGCAGATCATCCCCGGATCATGCCAAATCCCGGCGGATATGCTCTGGTGATGGATCCGACATTCGTCGGGCCGGCTAATAACGTAAGATTCAGCAAGGTCCTCATTGATAATGGAAGCAGCATCAACATCATGTATCGGGATACGATGGAGAAGCTGGGAATCAAGGAAAATATGCTGGAACCGAGCAAGACCACGTTCCACGGCATTGTGCCGGGACTTTCGTGTGCGCCGATGGGCAAGATCCGGATGGATGTCATGTTTGGCAGCCGGGATAACTGCAGGGTGGAAAACCTCATGTTCGAGGTGGTTGATCTAGAGAGCCCCTACCATGCTTTGCTGGGTAGACCGGCACTGGCAAAATTCATGGCCTCTACGCATGTGGCGTATCTGAAGATGAAGATGCCGGGACCCAAAGGAGTGATCACCATCATTGGTTATTACAAGCGTTCGATGGCATGTGCCACCGCCGGATCCAATCTGGCCGAGACTCTGATCATTGCAGAGGAGAGGAAGAGGCTCAAGCGAGCAGTGGAGATTGCTGAGACGGTCGTGGCCGGCAAATCTATGCCGGGCATGACAAATCCCGGTGGCAGCATTTCTTTTCAAGTGAGTAAGGAAGTCAAAAAGGTGCCTCTGGATGAAGCTTTCCCGGAGCGCCATGCCCTGGTTGGGGCAAGTTTGGATCCCAAATAGGAAAGCGAGCTCATCAGCTTCCTCCGTGAGAATCGGGATATCTTTGCATGGTCTACTTCGGACCTGCAAGGTGTGCCGAGGGAGCTGGCTGAGCACGCATTGCACGTGAGACCCGATGCTAAGCCAGTGAAGCAGCCGCTCCGGCGGAATGCCGGCGATAGAAGGAAAGCCATATGGGAGGAAGTGGCCAGGCTCTTAGCCTCTGGCTTTATCAAGGAAGTACTTCATCCGGATTGGGTGTCTAATCCGGTTTTGGTGGAAAAGAAGAAAGACGAGCCCGCCATAGTGAAAGTATGGCGGATGTGTGTTGATTACACCAACTTGAATAAGGCATGTCCTAAAGATCCATTCCCGCTCCCTCGGATCGATCAAGTGATTGATTCCACAGCCGGATGTGAACTGTTATCATTTGTAGATGCCTATTCTGGTTTCCACCAGATCCCCTTATATGAGCCAGATCAAATAAAGACATCCTTTATTACCCCGTACGGGGCTTATTGCTATCTCACTATGCCGTTCGGTTTAAGAAATTCCGGCGCAACTTACCAAAGGTGTATGCAAAAGTGTTTGCACGATCAGATAGATAAAAATGTGCAGGTATATGTCGATGATATCGTCATAAAAACCAAGGAGAGCAAGACTCTCATAGATGATCTCCGGGAAACCTTTGGGAACCTGAGGAGATTCCGGATGAAGTTGAATCCGGCTAAGTGCACCTTTGGTGTGCCGGCGGGCAAGTTGCTCGGTTTCCTTGTTTCCAGCCGGGATATTGAGGTGAATCCCGGCAAGATTCGTGCCATAGAAAGGATGAAGCCGCCGACAGATTTGAGGGAAGTACAGAAGTTCGCTGGGTGCCTCGCATCCCTGAGCCGCTTCATAAGCCGGCTGGGAGAGAAAGCTCTGCCGTTATATCAGTTGATGAAAAAGTCCGACACATTTGTCTGGACAACGCAAGCAGATGCAGCTTTCAAAGAATTGAAACAGTTGTTGTCAACAGCGCCGGTATTAGCGTCTCCGATGCCCCGGGAGCCAATGTTGCTCTATATAGCGGCAACCAACCGAGTTGTCAGTGCTGTGGTGGTAGTAGAGCGAGAGGAAGGAGGCAAAACCGTGCAGCGGCCGGTATATTATCTGAGTGAAGTCCTCTCCACCTCAAAGCAAAATTACCCCCACTATCAGAAGATGACCTATGGTGTCTATATGGCGGCCAAGAAGCTTAAGCATTACTTCCAAGAGCATCCAATCCGGGTAGTGGCCGAGGCCCCTATCTCGGAAATTATAGGCAACAAAGATGCCAGCGGCCGGATAGCAAAGTGGGCAATAGAGCTTTCACCATATACACCGCAGTACGATAAGAGGGATACAATCAAGTCCCAGGTCTTGGCTGATTTCTTTATTGACTGGGCCGAGATACAGTATGAGCCACCATTGCCAGATGCCAATTATTGGAGGATGCATTTCGATGGGTCCAAGACAATCCATGGCTTGGGTGCCGGCATAGTTCTCAGTTCACCAAAGAATGACCAGCTGAGATACGTCCTGCAGATTCACTTTGCAGCATCAAATAATGTGGCGGAATATGAGGAACTTGTGCATGGCCTGAAGGTGTCTAAGGACATAGGAATTCACCGGATTATGTGCTTCGGTGATTCTGACTTAGTGATTCAGCAGTGTTCCGGCATATGGGACGCGCATGATGCTAACATGGCATCATACCGTTTCCTAGTGCAGCAGTTAAGTGGTTACTTTGAAGGTTGTGAGTTCCGGCACGTTCTCCGGGCTCAGAACGATGCAGCCGATGCATTATCCAAGCTGGGGTCTTCCCGAGATTCAATCCCGCCCGGCATTTCGCTGGAGCATCTGAGGAAGCCATCGATCAAACCCTCGCCGGAGTCATCCTCCATTTATGTCCCGCCAGGTCCAGACGAAGCAGTTCCAATGGAGATAGATGCCGGAGTCAGGACGGATAACCCGGGGACTGTTTCCTCAGTCCCGGGGACTGGGCCGGCATATGCTGTTAGTACAGTATTCCGGAGCAAAATTAAAGGCAAGGGTAAAATGTGCCAAGAGGTTGTGCCGGTATACCCGGGGACTGCTCCGGCATACCCGGGGACTGATTCTTTAGTCCCGGGGACTTCGCAGCCCATGGAGATCGATTATGTGTCGGTCGAAATGATGGAAATAGATCAGGCAGTGTTCACTGTCAGGGAAGTGCCCTCATGGGCACGTCCTATCATGAACTTCATGGTGGATGGTCAAGTGCCGGCGGATGAAACCGAGGCCCGCCGGGTTATAAGGAGATCCAAAGCGTATACCATCATCAACAAAGAAATATACAAGAGAAGTACCACCGGAGTATTGCAGAGATGTGTCGAATCTACGGAGGGTCTGGAGATGCTCCGGGAAATTCACCAGGGGGAGTGTGGTCACCATGCTTCGTCCAGGGCATTGGTGGCAAAGGTATTCCGGCATGGCTTCTATTGGCCAACGGCACTGCAAGAGGCAAAAAACTTGGTCTGGAAATGTAATGGGTGTCAAAGATATGCCCACCAGATTCACCAGCCGGCATCTGCCCTGAAAACTATCCCAATAACCTGGCCCTTTGCTGTTTGGGGCCTGGATATGGTCGGGGCTTTTAAGCCGGCCAGAGGGAAAATGACCCATATCCTGGTCATGGTGGACAAGTTCACCAAGTGGATTGAAGTGAAGCCCATAAGCAAGTGTGATGGTCACACAGCAGTGAAATTCTTAAAGGATATAATCTTGAGATATGGTGTTCCTCATAGCATCATCACTGACAATGGGTCAAACTTTGCCCAAGGGCCATTTGCCAGATTTTGTGAGGAAGTGGGAATCCGGCTGGACGTTGCGTCGGTTGCCCACCCTTGTGCCAATGGCCAAGTAGAGAGATCGAATGGGCTAGTATTATCCGGCATAAAACCCCGGCTGATAGAGCCCCTGGAGAAAACTCCGGGATGTTGGCTAGATGAGCTGCCAGCAGTGCTGTGGAGTTTAAGAACAACTCCGAATAGATCAACAGGCTACACACCATTTTTCCTGGTGTATGGAGCAGAAGCTGTGCTTCCAACAGATGTAATATATGATGCACCAAGAATAGTGCTATATACTGAGGAAGAGGCTAAAGAAGCCAGAGAAAATGATGTTGATCTGCTAGAGGAAGCAAGGGAAATAACTCTGTCAAGAACAGCAGTATATCAGCAGAACCTCAGACGCTATCATGCGCAGAAGGTAAATCCAAGGAGATTTCAAGAGGGAGATCTAGTACTCCGGCTAAAGCAAGGAACAGAAGGCCGGCATAAGTTAACTCCTCCATGGGAGGGGCCATTCATTGTGAGCAGAGCTCTGCACAATGATGCCTATTATCTTATAGATGCGCAGGACCCCAAGAAGAATAAGGCGGACAGGTCCGGAGAAGAAACCAAGAGGCCATGGAACATAGCTCTACTGCGCCCCTTTTACTCCTGAGCAACACAATGTATGTATTTCCATATTTTCCTTTGTATGCCGGCGTGTTGTGCCGGCACAAGACTAATGAATGAAATACCGGCATCCCGAAGAAGCTGGGTAACTAGCTCTGAGGTATATTTGTTGTTTATTTACAGTTTTTTGTTATATGCCGGCTGGCTTTATTTGAATGTTTCCTATGTCGGCCTAGTAATGTGTCGGCACCAAAAGCCACTCTTCGACTCAGCTGCTGTCCGAAACCCGGCTTCATGGCTAGCAAGAGTAGATGCCGGAGATTGTCTACACATGGAAAACGGCTAAGGAAATACAAAGCAAGCGAACCGACATTTTCGTTAAAGCTAAAGTTAAAATTTAAAGTGTCGGATGATTTGAAGTCTAAGTCTCAAAGTTAAAGTACTGTATGTTCGAGGAAGCAACCTTGAGACTCATACGTCGAAAGCCAATTGAGGTAGACAAGCAGCCAAGGTTGTGAAATTGAGGAAACAGGAAAACAACTCGGTGACTTAGCCAAAAGATGATCCGGCATTAGTAACAAGCAAACCAAGATAAAACTTGTTCCGGAAGCAAACCAAAGGAAATTAAACGTGTATATTACATCTGCACCCGGCATACCGGGGATCTGATAAAACTTAAAGTTTTTATGCTGCAAAGTCAAGGACCAGGGGCAGAAGCAGAGGCGCCGGCTGGTGGAGCAGTGGCGGTGGAGATGTCGGCTTCAGGAGTGCCGGACCCAGCAGATGGAATGGAGCCATCGCCTCCGCCCGGGGCAGATGCCTGTTCCGGGACATCAGTGTCGGCCTCTTCAGCTTCATCTTCATCCTGGCTGGAGTCGGAGCCCTCAGCAGCGGCGGATGTCCCGGCATCGTCCTTCTTCTCCGGCTCACGGATATCCCGAACGAAGGCGTCGGTGTCGGCATAGTCCACATAGCTGTGGGCCAACTCTCGCCGGCGCCGGATATGTTCCGGATCCGTGGTCCAGATGGATCCTTCGCGCACAGTGCGCAAAGTCTCCAAGTCAGCCTTTTCATACCAGGACAAGAAGTAGCTGAGAGCTTCGTCAGCTCCAACCCTCGCGCCGGAATCTCGCCACTCCCGGAGGCGAACCTTGGCCAGCTGCAGATCGTTGCCGAGGTCGACGGGATCAGTGGGAGTCCTTTGTCCCGGCCAGAGGGCAGAGAATGCCTCCTGGGCGCCATAGAAGAGTTCTTCAGTGTAGAGCGTCATGGCGTTCTTCCGGGACTGCAGAGCCAGCAGCTGCTCCGACATGTCCCAGTTGGGCGAGTCAACCGGAACACCCCGGTTTTCTCGATCCAACTGCAAAGCCCTCTCAACGTCTGCGACGGAAGCGGGAAACATGTCTGAGGAATAGAAACAATGTTAGCAAAAGGATAATATGTCGGCATAGATGCTATGCCGGAGAGAATTACACTATGTCGGGAAGGATAAAGGGAAAGGATTTGAAGCTTACTGGCAAGGTCGGCATTCAGCTGTGCAACTGTAACCTCCCATTTGGTGGCCTGCTCCTTCAGGCTATCCAGTTCAGCGTGGGCGTTGGAGGCATCAGTCTCGGAGATGACAAGCAGGGACTGGGTTTTCTTCAGTAGGCCCTCCCTCTGTTCCTTTTCGTCCAGAAGCTCGGTGATCCGGCCCTTCAGCTGCTCAACCTCGGCCTTGTGACCGGCATCCCGGTCGTCCAGTTGCTTGGCTACATCCACTGAGGACACACAGTCCTGGTGGCGTGCCTCCAGTGCAGCTTTCTCGTCTGAAAAGATTTGAAGTGAAAACAAGGATTTGAAGAAAGAAAACAGTGAAAAGATTAAAGGATTTGAAGTACAGAAGGATTAGTTCAAGGTTAAGAGGATCCGGCATACCAGTAAGCTCCTTCACTCTCTTGACAAGCTCGGTGACTTGTGCTTCGGCACCAGCTGCCAAATGTCAGACAAAGATTAGGTGTCGGCATATTAAGATGTGCCGGCCAGAGGACTATTGAAAAGGGCAAGGTATGTCGGCTGAAATTACCTTTCTGGGACAGTTCCAGCTGGAGCTTGCTGTGTGCGTCGGAAAGCTTCCGATGCTCGCACACCAAGTCATGGAACATGTCGGCACGGGCGTTATTCATGCGCTGCAAAAGTATTAGGATTTGAAGGGATATGAGATAACTAAAGCATGCTAGTACAGTTGAAGATTATACGAACTATTTATGCTATAGGAGATCCGGCACAGGTGCTGCGCACCTATCCCGGCTCTCGGTGACTAGGATTTGAAGCTCGAATTGAGCTTATATCTCGGTCAGTAGGATTTGAAAAATAATTGAGATGTGAAATTGTAGAGACCCGGCACAGGTGCTGCGCACCTATCCCGGCTCTCGGTGACTAGGATTTGAAGCTCGAATCGAGCTCATATGTCGGCAAGTTAATTGCAAAAGCAGCTAAGTGCAAAAGGTCTTGGAAAATCCCGGATGTCCGTATCCCGGACAGCCGACATTTTCGGGGACTGGGGATATCTATATGTAAAGGACTTACGTTGGTGGCATCGGCCAGGCGATGAAGTCGTTGCGGAAGACTGAGAAGTTCGCAGGCAATAGGAATGGGCTTAGCGGCCAGGATATCAGCTGGGTTGCCGGTGGCCGAAGCTTCGGCCTGTTTCTTCTTCTGGGAGTCAGCTGTGTCCAGGGAGCCGGCGTCATTCCATTTCTCGCAGTGCTCCTTGAGAGACCCGAGGCTTTGGTCACTCTTTGTCACCAGGGGGATGATGCCCTCAAGTTCTGGCGTGTCGAAGAAGTTGCGCCGGTAGCCAGGCCGGGCTGCTGCCCTGCCAAGATGCAGGGCCAGAGCAGAGCTGGTCCGAGGCGTTGCCTTAGGAGGAGCAGTGGCGGCGGATGGAGTGCCGGACTTGGTCGGCTGGATCTTCAATGTGCCGGACTTGGCCGGGGCAGAGGTCTTGGCCGGCGCCGTGGTCTTGGCCGGTGCAGGAGTCGTTTCAGCAGAAGGAGTTTTGGGCACGGGCTGTTCCGGTGCGGCCGGTGCATCTTGGCCAGCAGAGGCAGGATCCGGAATAGTCCGGACTTCCGGCACTAAAGGGCCTTTACCCTTGATGTCTGCTCCGGCGTCTTCAGTTGTGCCGGCGTCGCTGGTGGGCGCGCCGGAGTCTGGTGCTTCTTGGTGGGCTCCTGTGTCCATGTGGACATCAGGAGCCGGAGGTTCCTGTTGAGCCCCCGAGTCCATGTGGACGTCGGGGGCAGAGGTGTCTTGTTCCGGCGGAGGAACGTCCTTCGCCGGGGAGATGGTCTTGTCTGGCGCAGGCGAAGATGCCGGCGCCGGTGAGGTCGTATGACTGGCAGAGGGTATGTCAGAGGTCTCAGGGGCCGCTGGTTTGGTAACCTTCGGGTCGCCACTCGAGCCAGAAGCTTGTTCCGGCGCAAGAGGAGCTCTGAAAGAGAAAAAACGCCAAGTCAATAATGCAAGCAAGAGATATGTCGGAAATGAAACAAGCAGAAGGAACTTACCCCGCGGCGACAGGTCTCGGTTTCTTCGCTATGGGCACGCCGACCTTCTGCCTCTTCGACTTCTGAGGTGTGTCGGACTGGGGCTTCACCCCTCGCTTCCGGCCGGCACGTCCGCCGGTGGAAGGAGGTCCCTGGTTCAGAGGGGCGGCGTCGATAACCATATCGTCCGGGATAGCTGAGGACGGCATTGCAAACTCGTAAGCAATAGGCGTTTCTGGAAAGGCGTACGCAAGTGGCATCGGGTCATAGTACAGCAGGATCTCCTCGTCAGAATCAATCTCACTCCGGTCTTGAGTATAATGCCGGGATGAAGAGCCCTTACCCATGGCAGCTGCAGCACGGGTGCTCCTGGGAAGCTTATCCCAATGATCCGGATCTTCAACATCCGCAACAGTGCGGTCCGCCGCGATCTTGATCCGGGAGTTCTCCATGGTTTGGAAGCTGAATTTCTGTATAAACAGCAAAGTCAAGTATTCAGACAAGGAAATATGCCGGTGGAAGAGGTATGTCGGATCAATATGATATGTGTCGGCAAACAGGCATGTGTCGGCTTAAGTATCTATGTGCCGGACATGGACTTTATGTATCGGATAAGATGGTTTACCGTTGGGGCGGGCCTATCCCGGCTGTATGGTTCTAGCCCCCAGGCAAAAGTGGCCTGAGAGGACTTGCAAACATCCTTAATCCGGCGCAGAATGTCGGCCGGAGTCAGCTCGTGTGTGGAGTGCCGGTTGGGGTCCATTGGCCCGCTCATCTGGCAGATCTTGTGCGACCGGCGCTGCAGAGGGGAGACGCGCCGGCTTATATAGCAGGCCACCAGGTCTTGAGGAGTAAGACCGGCATCCAGGAGCTCGCCCTTAACCCGGTGAAGCGCATTCACCGGCATCACCGAGTTCTTCGGGTTGTAGGTCCAGTTCGTCATAGCCAAGGGTGGCTCGTCCACAAATGGCGGCAGGTTGAGCAGATCCTCGTCGGTGGTGTTCTTGACGTAGAAGAAGCTTTTCTGCCACTTCTTGCAAGATTCCAGGAGTTCCACCTTGGGGAAGTCCGAGCCCTTTCGGGACATGATGGTGGCCGCGCCGTAGAGGGTCATGGGGCGGTCCTTCTTTTCCTGGGCCGTCTCCGGCGGGTCGTCCTTGCTCCGGGGCGGCTCTTGGACGACTTGCTTCCGCAGTTGGAAGTACTTCGCCCAGCCTTGAGTAAGGGGCACTATGCCGGCATAGCCCTCGCAAAAAGCAGCGAAGGCGGAGAGGATCATCACGGCATTGGCCGGGATATGATGAGGTTGTAGGTCGTAGGTGTTGAGGAAGTCCCGGAAGAAGTCCGATGCCGGCAGGCCGAAGCCACGCTCGAAGTGGGCGATGAAGACGACGCGTTCGCCAGGTTCAGGTGCCGGCACAGTTTCTCCTGCTGGTAGCCGGCATGCTACACCCTCCGGGACTCTCCTGGTGGAGGTGACCCAGGATATCTCGGCCGGAGTAACCTCCGACCCCTCCCAGCCGGAGCGTCCTTGGGCTCGGGCCGAGGTATCTTCCTCAGAGGCCGAGGTGCCCGTCATGCTTGAAGATGCCATCTTAGTGGCCGGGACAAGGCGTGAGAGCCGGAGTCCCGTGATGATATTCCTATCAAGGCCGGAGAAAAGAGGGAGGTTAGTCTCTCCGGCATACCACTCTCCCCAAGGTTAGCAGAAATCAAAGATCTACCGAGCCAGTTAAAACAGGAAACAAATAAGGGTAAAAATTCTAAGGAAGAACACCTGTGAGCGCTGTTAGCAATACTAGTCGAATCCAGAGAGGAACTGCACTAGATCTATGCGGATATGGCTACCAATGAGAAGCTATGAAGAAGCGTGAAGGAGGAAGAACAGAGGGAGGTCTCACCGGAGCTTGGCCGGCGACGATGGAGCGGCAGCGAGCGTGCAGGAAGAGTTTCAATCTCCCTGCAATGTCGCGGAGGAACAGTGCGGCAGCGGCGGCGTCGTCGACGGAGATGCAGGGCGCCGTCGAGCGTCGGCGTCGGCGGGGAGCAGGACGGCTGCGGCGGAGATGCTGTTCTTCGGACCGGCGGTGGAGCGCAGGAGGCAAAGGAGCAGGCGAGGAAGACGATGGTGGGGGGTAAAAAGATAAGTTTACCCCCGCCGCCCTATTTATATGTCTGCCAGGTCAGGGTCGTGGGGATCGTGGGAGTGTTCCACTCCCCCGACCGTTCCTGCAGAGAGTCGCCACGTGGCGGCACGGAGTGGGGCGGCGGTTCCGGTAACCGTGCCATGACGCAATGATGGCGAGGAGTAACTGCACTGTGAACCGTCACATCGTGGGTGACCGTTCGAGGTGGCAGGGCAGTTACAAGTTTCGATGCAAAGCTGTCAGGCATGGCTTCTCGAGGAAGACTCGTCTATATGACGGATTAATTGCCCGATGTATATGTTCCGTCCGGAATACCCTCGGGACCGGCCGGAATAAGTTTTGGAACAGGAACAGAGGCCGGGATATAATCTGATCACCGGGACATAATGAAGAAAGGTATGTTGAACCTGTCGAGGCTCCACAGCTATGACTGGGGAACCTCGGCAGCTTCGGGGACTAGTGTCAGGGGGGATGACCCCCGGTAGGGTCAAGAGACTAGAAAGACACAAGGTCTATGATTGACTTTATGCCGGGTTATCAAGGAAGGGCCTGGCCGGAATATAAGAGCATCGGCCAGGCCGGCATATGTGTGTATCCCGGCTAATACTTGGATATGCCGGTATAGCCAGAATACTTATAAAAGTGTGCCGGCATATACTTAGATATGCCGGCCTAACCATTTGGTGTGTTGTGCAGGAGCAGGGGAGGCCGGATTACCCGACCCTCGTAGGTCGTTGGTCCGGCATATAAGTCCTGGGTAAGGCCAACGGTCATATCCGGGATACTTAAGTCAACCAAGGTGTCACATCCCTACAATCAAGGAAGAAAACATCCAAGCATGGTAGCAGAGTAAGATGGCAGGGTGCACCGTGGAGGTTACCTACCCTCACTGTGCACAAGTACGAGCTTACCCCACAGAGGTAAGGCAACAGTTCAAGAGGTACAAGGTACAGGGATATGGCGTCCCATCGAGAGCAATCAGGGGCGAAGTCAAGGGTCTCTGCCATCGCCACCAGCTCCTGTTTGGAGTGTAGCCCTTGTCTTGTGGTCTTGTATGACCGTTGTAACCCTGGCCACCACTATATAAGGTGGCATAGGGAGCCCTGGTAAAGGGTTGGTTGGTCACTCTGTGTTCCTACACTTAGCAGTTCATCTTCCTTCTCTAGCAGAGAGCTTGGAAGCACCATTGTTGTGTACTACATCGACCCAAATATACAATCAGTAGAGCAGGAGTAGGGGTGTTATCTCCTTACGAGAGCCCCGAACCTGGGTAGATCAGTGCCTCTTTCTGTCGTGCTCTTTAGCTCGTTCCCCTCTCCCGAATCCTCCAGCATCTAGTTCGGCCCCCATTTAAGCCATCCTATGGCATATGTTGTTTCACCACGATGACACCAAGCAGCACATCTTGCTGAGTCAAGGAATGATGGATACATCTCGGAGTTAGTGAACATCCAAGGTCCCATCTTCTTGTGGTCATCTTCCTTGTTCTTGTATAAATGAAGCTGCACCCACCAATATTCTTCACCTTCATCTATCACGGGAAATCCTTTGTAAACAGCTTCCCCTTGCATTCCCATGCTTAACATAAGGTTCTTCAAGGCTTTGGGAAACTCAGTCTCACACTTCAGGGTCATGATCATCACTGGGCTTTTAGTAGTTGACATCGAATCCATCAAGAAAGGACCAGTGGGGTTGGTCATCTAGATTAGAAAGAAGAGTAGCGTAAACAAATGAATGGGGTAAGTTCTTACAAGAAAATTTCAAGCTAAAGTATATAGATTGATCTCATTTAGAAAACTGAATTGATTTTTTTTTTTGGGAAGGTGAGAAAAGAATCCTAGGGCTTCCTAGTCTATTCCAAACCTAGGGTCTCGATCCTACAGGCAACACTATGCTCTGATACCATTTGTAACGACCCGCCTTTTACTAAAGGCAGAACTCCTGTGTATCTGTGCCATTCCCTGGATCAGTAGATAGCACCACAGTACAAAATAAGTAATCATTGCAATAGCATCAATATTACAACGTAAATCTAGTTACATAGGTCTTCAACCTTACGAGTACACAGCATAAAGCATAGTTGCAGTGAGCCTCCATTCTTCATCACGTGCCACAGGCAGACATGTTGGAATGTAGTCTCGAGATCCTACTCTTGGTTCCTTACTCGAAATAAAACCTGCACATTTGAATATGCAGCCCCAGAGGGGTCAGTACAATGATGTACTGGCAAATGACACATATTTGGTGGCATTTTATGGAAAGACTATACTACATGACATTTGGCTGGTGGATCTCATAGGCTGATTTGCATAAAGCCAATTTTATCCTAAAATTATTTTTAATATTTTTTTTTAAACATTCAAGATTTTTAAAGGTCAAGATAACCCTCAGGCGAAGACAACCACACAAATCCTGGGTTGATAGCCAGGTGTGTAGCCCTGAGTAGTTACTCGATAAAACCAGGATAACCCTCAGGCGAAGACAACCACACAAATCCTGGGTTGATAGCCAGGTGTGTAGCCCTGAGTAGCTACTCTTGGGATTGGTGAGGACCCTTAGGCGAAGACAACTACACAAGTCCTGAGTTGATAGTCAGGTGTGTAGCCCTAAGTAGTCACTATTCAAGTTTTAATCATTCTGAAATAGTGATGAGATTATTCCATACATTCCATGTCTAGAGACTCAATTGTCCATAACCGAGGACACGGCTAATCGATTAGTTTTATACACCTTGCAAGGGTTGTGCACTTTCACCTTACGATTCATTTTATGCCCATACATAAAATGAAACGAGACCTTTTAGAAGGAGAGGACAACTAACTTGGCAAGCACCGTTCCCAACCTACAATTTAACTACCACCACTTCTTGCCGACAAGTTGTACTCCCACATTCCAATCAGTCAAGACAGAGCCCATAATGTCATAAGGCTACACTGGAAGTACACTAAGCATGGAAGACATAGCCATCTCTTTGTTCCTGGGTGGCCAACCACAAGTGTACGCCCAGGCAGCAACTACACAAGGTGTAGCCCCAGGTCGCCACTCAACATCACCTCCATCATCAAACCAATCCACCCAGGTGTTTCATTTTAGTTGAAGTTCTTAGTTTTGTTCTTAAAACACTTTTCAAGTGATCTTAGCATGGCGTCAATATTTTTCAAAGCATTTATCATCCTAACAGGTGGGGTTTGAGGGGTAGCTACACACTACTAGGATCTAAGCATTTGATAAAACGGTTGAGTAAAACACCTATCATGCATACTACAAGAGGTGAATATACTAATGCATAAATAAAATAGGTAAGGGATATGAGTGTCACTTGCCTTTTTTTTAAGATCACGACGTTTCACTTCTCTCGACTAAGCACGTAGCTCTTCGCATGAACTATAGCACAAAAATGACATAACATAAACATACCATACCAACACAATCAAACAATCAAACAGATGAAAAGTATTTGTTTAACAATTTAGATTTATTGATATGTTATGATAGAAAGATATGGCAAAGGATTCATGATTTGTGAGATATGAATTTGAGAGCTTAGTTGGGGAAAGATCATTATGATTTGAGAGAGAATTGGACTAGGCAAAGTATAATTGATGAAGCTTTTATGCTTTATTAAAGCATAGGAGTTTTAGGAATAGCTCATGTGTAATAAATTACACAAGAGTCGATTTGTGCAACAACAGCACTATTGAGTAAATGTGACAACAATTACTCTTAAATAGTATGCATAACACTTAGACATTGGGTAACGATTCATGAAGTATTGAGTTACTCAATCAACTCATTTGCAAATTGAATAGTTCAATACATGAGACAAGATTAAGTAGGCATTGGATTGAGATGGTCAAGTGATTGGAAAAAGATTGATATTGGAGGACATGGCTCAAATGGTTCATTGATCAACATGGTGTATAACACATACTATGGTATGGATTATAACAACTCCACATTAATAGAACCTAAGTTTGAGATGAATTCATATTCTACTCAAGTAGCACAATTGCAATTTGAATATATATGAATTAGACAAAATAAAATGAGTGAGATCTTATGCTTTATTAAAGCATATTGAATCTTGGAACATCTCATGTGGGTAAATCACATAAGAGACAAAATAGTGCAATAGCAATACTATTGAATAAGTGTGACAACAATTATTCTTAATTAGTATATATTACACTTAAGCTTAGGCTAGGATTCTTATAACATTGAAGTACTCAATTAACTCAAATGCAAATTGAATTGTTCAATGCAAGGCTAAGATTGAGTAGACATAAATAAATGGCTATAGGTAAAGGATATGGTTTAGGAATGACTTTTGTGAATAGATTCACAAAAGTATTGAATAATGCAACATAACACTGCTGAATAAAGTGTGATAACACTTACTCAAAATAGTACATGTTACACATAGGCTTGGGGTTGAATAAGATTGGATGTAATTTAGTATGATGGTTATGGATAGGTATGATCATGAGCTACGGTAGTAGAATTTAATCAACACCACAATAGCAAAATAGAATTCTATGACTGAGATGTATCACACTTTACTCAAACAACACAATTGAAATTTGAATATGCGTGAACTAGATATGATGTACCTAGATGGATATGACATTGGATCAAAGTGATCTCAAGATGATATTTGATAGCTAGGTATGATCATAGGGTTTTCTAAAGTAGAAGGAATCATTGATTGAAATAGAAATATCTATATAGGAATACTCAAATTCTCTTATTAGAATTTGAATAATTGTGACGCGGTTCAAGAAATTATGGGAGTGATGCTACTGGATAGCTTGCAGTAATACAAAGTCACTGCAAGTGGAATCACTCTAAAATAGGTTATAGAATTTGGATTATCACTAAAATGGTGATTTGGACAAATTTGAATGCACAAAGTGTGTGCACGTATCAAATTTGAATTTTCTTGATCCTATGATGTTCTACAAGTTGAGAGGATTCCAGAGACTACAAATTTGTAATTTTTGGATTAACAGAACAAAAGATATGGATTTAACTTGCTAACAGAAGGTTTGATTCCAATTTGAAAATAGTTTCAAATTGAACCCATAAAATATGAAGTTTTATTGTTCTACTGGATTGTAGATGTTCTAAGGATTCCAACGAGATATTATTTGCAATTTTTGGACCTAGGGATCAAAAGATATGATTTTCTAAAGATTGGGTTCAGATCTGGTTTGAATTTCTAATTCGAAATTGGTTTTAACAGAGGGCGGCCACGTGGTCTATTCTGATTGGCCCGTACCCCTTCGGGAGGATCAGGTATTTCGGCCATCGGATTAAAATAGGATGGACGCACCAGATCTGGGGGGTATCGTTTCAATAAGTGCTCTAATCCTACCCTTAGGATCCAGATCCGACGGTTACAGAAGAAGGAGGAGGGAGGTCTCACCCCGGCTAGGGTTCCGGCGAGAAATTGCCGGCGAGGGCGTGCAGAGGTTGACCTCCGGCAAGGTTCCGGTGGTTCCCTGGGACGGCGAAGATGCGGACGGGGTGGAGAAGATCTCGACAAGGTCGATTTCGTGATCTACGGGCTCGTGCACTTCCTGGAGCGGCGAGTGGTGGCGGCTGAAGATAGAGGGCGGCTCGGTGTTGCTTCTGGGCGTCGCAAACCTGCGGGACAGAGAGAACTGAGGGTGTCAGCCGACGCGCCAGGGTGAGGGGAGAAGATTGAGGCCGGTTAGGGGATGCGGGGTAGCCTGATCTCACCGGATTTCGGAGTTTTTGCCCGCAGCAATGGCGAACTCCGGCGAGGAATCTGGGCAGCCTGGCGGCGCTGTTGGCTCGGGAACAGGAGGGGAAATGGTGAGGGGGAGTAGGGCTTCTTATAGCCGCGGGGATGCGTCGATTATGGCAGGGAGTAAAAGGAATTGAAGGGGAGAGATTTTCGGGCTCGTCGGTTTCCAGTGAGGAGTAACCGTTGGAGAAGATGATACTGACGGGTGGGTCCCGGCCGTCAGCGTAAAAATAAAATAAAGAAAAGGTAAAGGAAAGGGAGGGGAGGTGAGGGCCGCGGGTGGGCTGGTTCGGTGGCTGCTGGGCTGGTCCGGTTCCCGGGTCGGCCCAGTGGCTGCCTTTCTCCTTTTTTGTTCTAATTCTTTTTCATTTTCTGTTTTTCTTATTTCTTTCATAACTTTTGCAATTTGGCTCCAAACTGATTCAAACAACTTTGTAAAATTTTCTAAAATTCACAGCAAGGTTTTAAACCAACACCAAACATGTTTTCAGAAATAAAATTAATTTGCCAATAAAACTCTATAATTCAGACAAAGGGTTTATTTGCATAAACCAAAGTAGAAATAGGATTTTAAAGTAATTCTTTTAAAATCAGAGAATAAACTCTATAAAAATAGTTTTTGAAATATATTTGTAAAACATTCCTTTGGCATAGAAAACTTTATAAACCATTTTGTAAATATCCCTTTGCAAGATAGCTTGCATAGGTTTGAATAATCACAAAGTAGTATTTTGAAACTTGATCTTTCTCAAAGAAGTTCTTCAAGAAATAAATAGAGGATTTTAAATAGTTTTCAAACAAAGCTTTCAAATAAACTCAAAAAGTTTTAAATCCCTGTGAATTTTCAATCAACACAAGCAAAATAAAAACGAAAATTTTCCCCCAAAATTTGATAAAATCTTGGGTCGTTACAGACTTGTTGATGTTGCATTTCTGAAGGGGAAAATTGGTGAACCTGCTTTGAAAAATGATGACTATTATGCATCTCAGTCAGAAGCTGATAATATTATTCAAGGTGTTATTGGAGATGTCCAGCGTGTTTCGGAGGAAGATTTTATGCTGAATGATAATGCCCTGAGCTCAGATGGTTTGGTATCAAATGTTCCAGGTATGACAATCCAGCCGGCTAATGCGGCAAGCATGTTAATTGCGGCCGCAACTTGTACTGTTGCTAGCGATCATGTTTTAGAGCAGACAAGGAAGAGGAGACTACATATTGGTAGCAGTGAGGTGGAAGCGAATGTTTTGCAAGGTGTTGACAATCCTGTTAACCAGGAAAAATCTCTAGTTACTTCTCCTCCAAAGAAGCTGAACAAGGTCTACGTAAAAAAGTAAGAATACTCATTGTTACATATAGATATTATTTGTGTCTATATTTTTTACATTTTTTTTATTGTAACTTTTGTATGTCTTACTTTTTTCGTATGTTGATTTTTTAGGTTGAAGGCTGCTATCATCTCCTCGTCGGAGGACTAAAGATAGTGTTTATGCCGTTTCTAGTAATGCTGAAGTTAGTTCTCAGGTAAATAGAAACTAACTAAACAAACTCCTTCTTTTCATCGTAATTTGTCTTTTTGTTTGGTTTTTTACGTTTTTACTGTAGTCAGGGTAACTGACATCAATTTTTTGTTGTTTAGGCTATGAAGAGCACTCTGAATAATATTGGTTCTCTTACTGAAGAAGTACCAGTCTCTGATCATGTATCTCCAAATGAATACGTAGTCTAAGATCAAGATTCAATTTTTGATCAGAAGGACAATGCCAACATTCCATTGTCATCTTCTGCTGTTGAGTTTAATTCTGCTGGAATGGTTGCTGAAAAAGGTTAGCTATGTAGTCATTGTTTTTTCCCAGTTAATTAGGATATTAGATGATTTTGATACCATTGTGTTTTATTCTTGGTGTGACATGCATTCTCATTTTTTTATAAGATTAGGGGTGGGTGTTTTCTTTTTATTTTTATTTTTATCATTTACCAATATGTTATACGAGCTGTTACCAAATGCTTAGCTGACTAGTTACCAACCCTATTTACTTAGTTTTTTTTCCTTTTTTCACTTTTTATGCTTCTTTTTTTTACGCAGTGAATGATACTGGTAATGTAAAGCCTGTTGATCTTCAAGTCACATGTCTATCTGATACAGAAGGCACTAAATTTTAGAAAGGTTTGTTTTCAAATCTTTTTTTGTTTTGCTTTTTCAATAAGCGAGATGTCTTGAGTATCTGTTAGTTATGTTTACCTTACTATAGATTTTTGTTGTTGTTTGTCATCCAAATTTTTGGTATATTTTTCTTCCCCCTTTTTGCTTGAAGTTGTTTTTGTCTTTTTATATAAGTATATTCGACTTACTAATTGTTTCTTATTTTTTCTTTTTCATCCCTTTACTTCTTTTGGTCCCCTTCCTTCCATTTTCCTTCCTCTCTTTGTGTGTTCCTTGGTGGACATCGTTTGCAGATTCAGTTCAAAGTGTTAAAGTGGATGCGCCTATCATTGGTAAAACGGCAAGTAAGAAGCGTGGAAGAAAGAGCAAGAAACATTAAGGATTATCATTTTGGATTTTTTTATTTATTAGTAGGTGTACGACGATGCAGACCTGTTATTTCATTTCGAGATTTTCAAGGGAACGGAGTATTTACGTTGGGGGTATTATGTAATAGCAAACAATGTGTTGAATGTTGGACATCCACGTGAACTTTGTAGCTGTTACTTATATTTGTGGAACTCAGATAATTAATGTATGTTACTTGTTTGTGTAATATGTGGTATAGTTCTTTGGTGAATAGCCAGTCTGTATTGATGGCTCATATGTAATATGTATGTGATGTTTTTTGTTTACATTTTATGTATTTTTAGTTGTTGTATTTTTGTTTATGTCCTTTCTTTTTCACTTTTCTTTTTTTGATGATTCTTGGTAACAAAAGTTGAAGCTAGAAATAGATGTGAAGATGATGTGACTATTGTTATCAAAGATGATCTCCCTATCGTTGTGAAAACTTCAGATCAACTTGAAACAGGTATTTTTTTCTTCCGCTTATTTTTCTTTTTATGTTGTTTTCATCTGCTGTGTACTTTTATTGTCTTTTTGTTTACTTTTATTTTCTACAATCTGTTTGAAATTGCACTGTCTTTATTCTTTTTCATAATGTGCTAATTTAGCTTTGTTTGAACCATCTGTCATATTTTTTGTGCTAATGTAGCCTTTTTTAAATATGTGGCAGAGTATATTTATGCCACTCCTGCTATCGCTGCTCCACCTCCAGTACTTTCAATTGGCAGTAAGATGCCGCTGACCAAGCTCCGAATGGAAAGGCTTGTTATGCCTTCCAAGTATCTCCTTCCTCCTTACAGCCGGATTGTAAGCACGCAAGACTAGGATCTGCTCTATGAGCAAGTGATTAAACATCATATGAGCTCTAAGGAGTCTAAAATCAAAGAGTATGTTCAACTTCCTGCATCATTCAATCATGTTTTTTTAGTTTACCATGTTAATTTTTAAAAAAATTCTGATATGTGTTTTGTGTTTATCCTCTTGTCCTGCTTGTTTGCTTATTTATTTTTTCTTGGCATCTGTTTACTTGTAGTTCTTTTTTGCTAATTCATCTTTTCTATTGTGTCTTTTATGTAGTTCAAGGTTTTTGCACATTGAGCCAATGTGGGTACACATTGGTGATCTAGCCAGTAGTGTAATGCCAACTGGAGAGCTGTCTGGAACAGTTGCAGAAGTTGGCATCTCTGTTCTACAGCATGAATGCGGAAGTAGGAAGATCATTTTCTCGTGGATAGTTACTGTCTATCTCCTCGAGAGAAAGTTTGACTCAAATGTCCTTCGTAAACACTTCAGGAGGGACGATAAGTATAAGCTTAGTCCCCAAAACATGGTATTGCTTTTTTTTGTTAGTTTTACTGCATGGAAACTTTTCTTTTTCTGTTCATCGTAAATGTTCTGTATTTTTTACCAGATTTAATGTCTTTTTTCGTGAGTTAAGATGCTTTTTATTTTTGGTATGATTCATGATTTTTATATTTATTGATTTATTTTTCTGTTTGCAGTTGTCTTTTGCTGTATTACAGAATCTCGGGACACAAGATAAACCTGCTGGACATTGGTATGCATTGTTTCTGAATTTTGAGAAGAAAAGATTTGAAGTCATTGACTCTGCCCGTGATCATGACGATGAGACTTTGGTCTCACATGCCACATCTTTGGTTGATTCAATCAAGGATATGTATCGCATAAATTACTCACAGTCTTCCAAGCAAATACAAGATTATGAGTTGGTTTTCATTGAGGGTCTTAAACAAGATAACATGTAAGTTTCTGTTCACATAGCAATTTGGTTTGTATGATTCTGGATTGTTCATGCTAAAGTTTATACCATTTTTATATCCTCCCCTGCAGCTATGATTGTGGATACTTCATGCTGAAGTTTATAGAACTATGGAATGGTCGAGCAGTTCCGGCCATTACATGCGATCAGATACCTGCGTTGAGGAAGGTGCTAACATGGAAGTGGCTGTACCACCCATTAAACAAGTTACGTAACTGGAAATACTTGTTGGAGAGTAATCTTTTATAAGGTATTCTTACTAAATTCTTTATTTTTTGTGATAATATTTGCAGATTAGTCTATCCTTTTCAAAAAAAATACAAAATGTAATAGAAATATTTTTTATTTGTCTGTTTCCATTAAGTCATAAATATGAAATCAATAAGGTTTACATATACTGGCTCATCTCAACACTGCTTTTAGCATTTCATGTTCTCTGATATTTTTATTGTACTTTGTCCCTTCTTCATTTTTCTGATTGCTCCTCTGCATGCGCGTCCTCCATGTTTACGTATAGGTTCTCAGCTTTTTGTTTGTAGCCCGACCTGAGTGCAAAAATAGGTAGTTAATTTTAATGTAAACTTTTTCATTGTAGTATCTTTGTTTTGTCCTAATAAAATTTGTTTTTCCTACTAAGCAATATTCCATGTTTACCTTGTCTCTGTCTGGACAAAATGGTCTTGTATGCCCTGCCTTTCTGCACAATCCGCATAACCTTGTTGCTTTCTTTTTCTGCAGCTTTCTTGCACTCTTCTCGTACATACTTTTTGGCCTTTCTCCCAAGTTGAATCCCGGTTTTGTTGATATTGGGGGATCTTTGAAGCTTCCAGCTGCATCTTCAGTTCTGTCTATTGTTGGCTCGATGTTATCAGGCAGAGGTGGGTGATTCAGGTCAGCATCAAACTTGTTCGAGCCTTGGTCATCTTGTGTACTGTCAGCATATACCTGTACTGGGTCATCTACTTTTCTTATCTTCTGTGTTGCTTGCATTTTCTGTTGCATGCGGTCCATTGCATCTTTGATTACTACTTTTTTTAGTTCATCGATGCCCTTAGCAAACAAGTCGTATGACCTGTTATCTGTGCACACAGTTGACAAGATGTGTGATATCTTGCTCATCTCTATTGCATGTCTTACAGCTATGTGTGTCTTATCAGAATGTTGACCGGGGTTCTTTTTCTATTAGCCTTGCAACCTCTTCCCCAGCAGCTGTTGTCCACCTTGGGTTAATGAAACTGATTGGTAGTTTTGTTAGACCTAGATGTGTTGCCAACCTTAGGACATGGCAGCATTGGATACCATCGCGCTGCATCTTACAGCATGAGCACTTGTACACATCCCCTTGCGGTGTGATTGTTACATGGTATGTAGTTCTAGGAAATTCAGCATTGCGGTATGCTGCAATTCATATAAGCCGGTAAACTCTATTTTGTTCAATCACCTCAACATTATACGCTGTTGATTTGCGCATCTTTTCGGCAAATTTCCCGTAGATTGGGTCAGCGTATATCTTCATAGCTTTTCTTTCAATTGGGTTGTATCCCCAGTTCACAGATTATTTGAATTCAGTCTTCTCTCTCAAGCGATCCAAATCAGACTGCTTCTTCTCTTGTATGATTAGGTACTCCTTGAAAAATGTGCTGATAGAGTCTTTACACTTTACATAACTTTTGAACAGTGAGTTAGTGCTCTCACTTCTACCTGTAGATGATGAAAATGGGAAAAAGTTGTCCATGAAGTATGCGGGCACCCATTGTGCTCTTATATCAAACTAGCAAACTTGCCCGTGCGTTGCTACGGATGATCATACATCGGTTGAGTTGAGGTGAAATTTAAGACAGCTGCAATGCTTGACCAAACAATTTTACGCCGCGCTATCTTTCATAGATAGAGAAAAAGGGGCAATCTCCTACCGATGAAATTTGAAAATAGCAAACTGATCAATATTTTACATAATTACAAATCATCTATAGGTCCACTTTTTACAACAAACAAATCAATTGATACGATGGATGAAAGACATAATTTTTACGGGAATCCTCTCTAACGACTGAATTATGTATGCTACTTTGAATTGATTTGTCACGATGCAAGGCCCATCCACAAAGCACAATTAATCAAACAGTATTGTAAATACAATGTTCTCGCTTGATTTTGTCTGTATATTCCCGCGGCAAGTTTTTGGTTGCAAACACATTGCACAAAATCCATTGCGGCAATTATCATTTAGGCATAAATAGATGTTGACCTCTGAATACTCTGAAACTTTGCCCCAGTTACACTTTCTAGCTAGTTCCGATGATGGGCCAGAGTGATGTTGGAACCTGGGTGGTCGATCCAGGAGGAAAATAGCTGGATCAGTTCAGGGGCAACTCAGGGCTGGCGATGGACTCCACCACGAACGTCGCAAAGTACTATCTGTGCGCCACAACACTGCCCTGCGGCCACGAACAGATACTCTGTGGTGTCGTTTGTTGTCGGCAACAACAGCCCTGCCCATGGCTGAGGTGATAGCCTTGAAACATGCCATCTTCCCCATCCGGTGGAGCCTCACTGGAGCTGGACTCGCATGGCCAGATCTTGTGTGAGAGCAGCCAGCAAGGGAACACCGCGCCCGAACACATCCATCAGGGGAATCAGTCGATCCATCACCAACTATCAGATCTCGGCACACAAACCAGGCACCCAAAGCCGGAGAGCAGCGTGAGCACCTTGCCGGCTGCTCGATCCATTAGGCGAAGCACCCGATCCATCCTCCCTGATGCTTGGGGGGAGCTGCCTCATAGGATGCTAGATCGATCGCTTCGACGGGGCCACCACCAGCCATGTGGAATGCCGTCGGCCAATGGAGGAGGTGCCGCCGAGTGCACGGTGCAGGACTGCAGGTGATGCGATCTCCGCCGACCGCGCGCGTGATGCAGGGACGTTTTTTCCAAGCTTGATACAGGCGTGTTGCAAGCCCACTCGTACGGCCCAGCTGAGACGGATGTGCGGCAGACAACTTTCGGTTGGACTTTGAGGCGGATCAGAGAAGAGGCTAGCGGGACGTGCGATTTGTATCTGCGAGCCTATAACTTTAGTACCACATCGCTAACATGACAAGAGAGGAGGCTCGCGGGAGGTGCTGGATGTGTATATGAAAGCGTACTTTTGGTGAATTGAAAACGTACTTGCGAGCCACGGACCATACCTCTAGCAATATTATTAGTAGAGATATTCTTTCAAGGTGTGTTTCTCCCTCTGCATTGTGTTTTTGTAAAAGCGCGTGCCAGTCATTCTCAAACTCTTCTGGCGTAAAAGAGTTTCTGATAACTGCTCGCAGTTCATCTTTGAGAGTACCCCATATTGCCATGAATGGTGATAGCTTCTCATTTATATTCTTCCCAATGTGGAAGTTGCAGCAGCGGTGGATGGTGAACGGCAGCGCGTCACCTATAGCTTGGCTCATTGCAACGTCCTGGTCTGTAATGATTGTTTGCGGATGGTTGTTACCCATGGCAGTGGTAAATTCATCGAACAACCACCTGAATGTCTTTCTTGACTCATCCTCCAGCAAACCTGCACCAAATATTACTGTCTTCCCAAAGTTGTCAACTCCTATAATTGGTGCAAAAGGCATGCTGTATTGATTTGTTGAAAACGTAGTATCAAATGAAACGAATTGGCCAAACTTTGAGTAATTTGCCTTTCCTATTTGGTCTATCCAGAACACGCTTTGAACCGTGTTGTCGCTGTCAATATCAAACGAGTGCGTGAATCTAGGCATATTTTTTTTCCATCTTTGATCAGGATGAGCAGCTCTTCTATGTCCCGGTTCTTTATCTTTTTCTTCTCCTTTGCAAGTTCATTTTCTAGGTTTTTTGCATCGAATGGCATGCTGCGGAAGCTTCCTCTTGTTTTGCGGAAGATCTTCATTATATTCCTTGGTGGGACCCTGGTTTCCTGCAGTATCTGAATCAATGTTTTGTCTGAGGTAGACATTGATCTATGGCATTTCATGAATCGTACAATCCACTCTGATGGAGCTAGAGGGTGATTATGTTTGAGCCGTAGTACAGTTATGGTCCACTTGCCCCATTCCTCTTTCACATACATGCGTACTTTGCATTTTGTTTGCACGATTCTTGTTGTTCTTCTCTATCTCAGGGCACCTGTTACAAGAGAACGCATGTCTTGATATCTCATGTGTCTTCTTAGACTCATAGCTACTGTCCTTTTTATAGCAAATCCCAGTTTTCTTGCATAGACTGCGAAGAAGAAGAACGCCTCCTCTTTTGAATCGAATTCCATTCCAATTGCTGGTGTATCTGCTTCTGTAATCTCTTGCATAGTGGGGTAGTTTTCATTAGTAAACATCTTGTCCATTTTGATTTCTTCAGTAGTAGGCGGTTCTGGGTTTAGAATGCTGTTAAGGTTCTCCTCGTATTGGTCAGCTTCTGCTGTTTGAACTTCATCAGTAGGATTCTCTTCAGCCCCATGTCCTGTACTTAAATTTTCTTCAGCACTGCGCTCTGTACTTGCATTTTCTGCAGCATTCTGACCAGTGTTTGTGGGCTATGGAGCATGTGATGAACCTCCCTGGTTCAAATTTGGAATGTTACTGTCACCATACCCTTCTAGGTTATCTTGTTCAATATTGATGTCCTGCAAACATTGCAAATTTTTATTTACTGCAAACAAACAAATATATGTTTTCCTTTTTACTTTTTTTATTAGCTGGTGTTTTTCATATATATTTTACCTGATTTAGATCAATAGAGATGCCTGCACCTCGATTGTCATGTGTCATGTGTGACATATCATTTGAAGCTGTTGCTGAATTTCGATTAGATGCAGTCAAACTTGCTTCAAGTGCTGTTAGTTCTGCGAGGCTCTCTCTTTGTGCTATTTCCCTTTGCTTCTGGATGAATGCCTGCAAATATGTTTATATTATCAAAATTTTGGGTCAAAAAGTGCAATGTCTTCTTATTGTTATCATTCATAATGTGCCAACACTTCTTTATTTTCATACAGTCAAATAGCATGGAACTGAACTCTAATTGACTGTTAAATATGCATGCACAAAAGTATGTTTTGAAATGTCCAAATTCTTTTCTTCAATTACCTGGGTGAATCTATCGAGAAAACGTTTTGTGTCTGTTATCCCACTGGTTGCCATTGTATGTAGTATCCATCTGTCTTCTGTACATTCCATAATGCTTCTTGCATTACTTGAGACATTTCTTCCAGCCATCTCCATCTGAGAATAAATAAATCACTGTCAATTATGTCTTTATATCATAATATCCTTGGTCAATAAATAAGTTGTTCTTTTTCTATATTTTTTTTGCAGTTCACAAATCAAGGATGTTTTTCCTAGTTGCAATGCATCAATTGAAGTTCATAAACAGAATCAATTACAATGTCCTATCTTCAGCAATTTTTGTGATACAGTTAATGAGTCATATTCAAGATGCAATGATACTCACATCATTGGTCTTATGTAGTACTTAGACTACATTCAGTTTGTATCTTTTATTTTTATATATATACAGTAATCTGAAATCAGGTTTTGATTATGGGTTTATCTGATGATGGTATTTATGAACTATATTTAACAATGGTGAATATTTTTTACTATACCTCTTATCTCTGTACTGCAATGAGGAAATTCATTTTTGATGGTAATGTGTACTCACCTTGTTGATCTCTTCCCCTTTTTGTTTTGTCTCTTCGGTTGGCTGATTTCCTACAAGCAGTAACTCATGAATTTTCTCTGCTATGTCTACAATCTGCCTACCCTAAATCTCTCCTTTTACTATTACTGTCAAGGTCTCTCTCTATGTTGAGTTGGTTCTAGGGTATGGGGTGCAGCAATAGCTGTTGCAGGGGTGGGGGGGGATTTTGCGTGGGGGGAGAGGATAGTTGTTTTGATCAAGAAGTCTCCTCCTCACCTCGATAGATCTTTTCTTCCTCTTCTCTTTCACTTTTTGGTTGGCGGCTCCCGTCGTGTTCTTGCTTGGCGGCGGCGGATGAAAGGCGAGGAATTCCTTTCCTTCTCATAGGTGATCGATGAAGCTCCTTTTTTGCAATTTAATGTCTTTCTTACTTCTTTTTAAGTTTTTGAACCATTATGCGCACTAATCCCTGTCCTTTTTTACAAACAGAGAGTGGTCGGTCGCCAGTTTTATTCAAACTCAGGGTGTTTTTTGCAAAATTCTTTAATCTCACCTACCATGGGAACAGCTCGTACCAGTTTATGTTTTGTCGCCCTTCTTTCTTACATCTACGAGCGCCCCTCTCTTTCTGTGTGCTTTTTCCTCCCGTGTTCGTCAGTTGTAACCCTGAGGCGGCGGCTAATTCTCTCTCCGTAGCTGGTGGCTTCGTTGGATTCTTTTTGCCCTCTCTCTCTTTTTCTCTGGTTGCTGTTGTCTACGTGAGATTCTTCTTCTTTTATTACATTTCTAGGAAGAATTTTTTCCTTTCTTTTTTAGTTGAGTTGACCTCGTTTCTCTCTTCTTGTCTTCTGTTTTTTCTGCCTTGTCGTTGATATGCAGGCAGGGGTGGTATTTGCTCGATGGATAACCCATAGATGTCTCTCAAGGCCAGTGTACTTGTTGTCTTCTTTTTCTGGTAATCTTCTTTTGACTCTCTCGCAGTGTACTGTAATACTAATTATGTTAAGTTTTGTCTTCATTAATATTTCTTGCTATTATATATTATTTGCTAATACAACTAACCTTTTTGTTTGTTTGTTTAAATGTTTTTGTTTGTTCAGGTGACTGCAGCAAGAGATTTTATTTTTTGAGTTTTAACCAAATGGACAACTACAGTTTTCTAAAGGTACTGTCTACTTGTATAAGTATGCAACTTCAACAGCACTGTTTTGTTTTAGTTTTTTAATTTTCTCTCTGTGGTGTTTTTGTTTGTTCATTGTGACAGTCATTTTAGACAAAGTTTTCCCTGTCTAAATTCGTTTCACTGATCAACCGGATGACAGTTAAGCAAAGGAAACTTGTCTCTGACATTGGTTTTGAAAACCTGCTGTATATAACTTGTGATTACATTCCAAGAGGGATTATCAGTTTTCTTGTGTCAAACTTTGACTCCCAGTCTCGGTCTTTACACCTACCAAATGGAACCACTATTTGTATTGATGCAGTTTGCATCAATACAATACTGGGTACACCAATCGGTGGTAAGGTAATTGGTGAGATAGTAGACCAGGACCTCAGGCGCACAATTTCTAAGCTTACAAAGTGCAAAGGAAATTACCCTACTATCTCTGAACTGGATAGTCTAATAACACCTGAGTTGGACGGCGATGTATTCAAATGTTTCTTTACCTTGTTTGCCATGACTGGGTTTTTCTGCCCATCCAGCCATGACGCTGTATGTCCAGATTATCTTCACATTGTGAGAAATGTTGACGAAATCGATCAGTTTGATTTCTCCGCTGCGATTGCTGACAAGCTCGTTGTATCAATAGAGGCTTTCAACAGTGGAAATACTTATGTACTTGGCAGAAATCTGTTATCTCTGATGGTAATCATTAGTTCGTTTTGTAATTTAGTCTTTCTCCCATTTTTACGTCTTATAATCGTTCTATGTTGTCAAATTCTCGTTTCTTTTTCTTTATCATAATTGCTCACATCTTTTTTGTGACTTTTCTATTTTTTATATATAGGTTGCTTATTTCAAGACACTCAAGATTGATAATATACATCATGTTTCTGATTGGAATAATCCGCGGATATCTCTCTGGTCTTCTGGATTGGTTGGCGAAATTGAAATGCTGGATTGTGTTTGCAAAGAGAAGCTTATATATGGAAAACTTCCAGTAAGTACTTGTCATTATCCAATTACCCAGCTATGTATCAGCTTATCAACAAAATGAAGATTACATGGTTACCAACTAGCTCAGTTTTTTGTAAATGTGTATCTTTATTTGCTATTTTTTTAGTTATACTGATATCTATTCCAATGTATATAGTTAATATTAGTGCTTAAATTTTCTTATCTTTGGTATCAGTTTGTGTTTTTAGTTGGCCAGTGCTTGATTTTTGTGCTTTTTTAGTTAATATTTCTAAATATCATTATTTGTTGTGTAAGTAACTTTTTCATGCTTTTTGTAGGTTAAAGTTTTATCAAGTCCACCAGTGCAGAATGAAGACAATGTACAGGATAATTCGCATGATGAATTGATGGAGTTCCTCTTGTCAATTTCCTCAGAGGCCAATCACGAAATGGTGCGTGATTTTTAATATATTGTTATGGTCATCTTTTTCTCTTATTGTTTGAGTACTATTTTTAATTTTTCTGTTAATCTACTCACTTGATATCGATTATTTCTTTTAACTTTGTTATGTCAGATTAAGAATAAACTTCCATCAGTTATGTCAAACATGTACAAAGAAATTGTTCATAGTGTTCGTCCCATATTGAGCAAAGCTGTAAAGGATGTCGTGAATGTGTCAACACTCAAGTCCAACATGTTAGATGAGCAATCTGGAAGTTTGATATTCACTAGTCCAGGAAACATCAATATAAAAGAGTTCACCCAAGGTCCAGATGGCAAGTTTCTTCTTATTGCTACTGGGTGCAACAGGAATGCCAGTGATGTTGATGCCGGATCATCAATTAGTAATTCTATACCATATGTGACTGTATCAAACATAGGTGAAGGTAGTGTTAAAGGCGAGCATCTAATCCTTCCAATCCCTGGTGAAGATGTGATGAATGCACCGAACAGCGTTGGTATTCCCGATATGGACTCTCTGGTTGCAAGTATGAAAGCGTTGCCTCTACCAAGTGTTGATAGTTTGCCTTGTAATTATGATCTCCTGGATTCACTGAACCCACCCAATGCTTGTTTAAACTACATGTCTGGATGTTGCCCACCATCTGTATATATCGTTGAAGACATCCTTCAGGAAATAGCTAATGAAGCTAGAAATAGGAGGCTAATAGAAGCAGATAGATGTGAGCCATCTGAGAAGTTCAATTTTTCTGAATTTTTTGGAGATGACAAAGATGTTGATTTAACCTTCAAATCATTCTTGAGTGAAAATAATCTGAATGTTAACAAGAGGACATCTTCCATGGCAACCAGCATCTCACTCAAGTTTGTAGCACTGAATAAGAAACCAAAGATGTTGAGTTATGTCGAAGAATAGAAAGCCAACAAAGAAGTGGATGAGCCTTTGTCACATGTACTTGAGATGGATTTGGATGAAGATTGTGAAACATCTGGTGGCATGAACAGAGATGCAATTTTGCTTACACCTGGCAGGAAGACAAATTACGATCCCACATGGGATGATGCTGAGTTTGATAGAGAGCTACTCATGTCAACGTTGAAGGTTGAAAATGAGTATGGAGAAAAGTTAGCTAACTCACAGCAACTAATGAGAGGAACTCAGCCATTCAGTGTGTCAGAAATTAGTCCAGCCAAAGTTATTTCATCATTCAGTTTGTCGCTTGCTGAAAAGGATGTTTTTAATGATATTGTTCTTAGGGTTCCAAAGACAGCAAGATCAAAGACGTAAGTTTACTTCAATTTTCTTTTTTACCCTCTATTTTTCTGTGTGTGCTTAGTTTTTTCATATGGACATGGTGTCCTTGTTAAGGATTTTTCGTCCTTTTTTTAATGTCCAGAATAAATGTTGTCAAGATGGGAAGTACATGGGTTGAGCACAGGGTTTTTGCTTTGAGCATGCAAGTGTATGTCAATGTACACAATTATGTGATGAATATGCTGGGAAAAGCTGTCATAGTTGAAGATATTGAAAAATGTTCTCTTAGTTTGCTTCCTAAGGAACACTGGAAAAGATTCTTCATACCTTGTGAACAAGCTGTAAGTGTTTTGCATATCTTTTTTATGTTATATTTATGTACTTTTTTTGTTTACCCATGTCGATTCAAACACCATGTGTAACGAACTATTTTCTTTTGTTAATAGGGAATGTTTGCTAAACAATATGAAAATCCTGGCACGCTCTCAAACATTTTATCAAATGGTATGATTGGTTTCATGCTGGACACAATGGTCCTGGTAATGGCATTGTCCTTTTTGTCCACCCTTCTTATTTTTGCTTGTTCTTTTTTAATTATTTGTTTTGTTTTAAACCTTTTTGGATGCCTACAGGTTCATCTCCCTCTCTTCACATATGGATTTTACTATCTTCTGCTTGTAAATTTCAAGGACAAACTGTTTGAAGTTTTGTACCCAAACAAAAAGATCCATTTGGTTTCTGAACATGCTTCTATTGCTACCGGAAACTTCAAAATGTCATTCAAATTGGCGTACAAGAATTCTGTTGTCCAAATTGATACTATGGAGACAATTTTCAGGAGTGTTTGCAGTTCAGAAAGAGAGTACGAGTCTTTCTTACCATAGTTTTGTTCTTATTTTATTGCTTATCTAATTACATTTGTTAGCTTCTTAACATTACTATAAACGTTCTTCAATATAGAATTTTTATTTTTTTCAGTGCTGATAGCGGGGTTTTAACCATGGAACTAATACGTCACCAAACAGGAGGCAACACACTTTGCTTTCAACCTGTATGTAAATACAAGATGATCTTTTTTGTTTTTTCCCTGTTAGTCACACTGTCTTTCTTGTCAGCAACTAGTTCAAACTTACTTCTATATGTCACGCAGATATAATAATTTATATGTTTAAATATTGTTTTTGTACTGAAGTCTTTATTCATATTCTGGATATATATTCTTGTTATATAGAATCATGCAAAGCCTCTTCGTGAGTCACTCACATACTACATGTTGACTCATCCATTTAATGAGAAGATGCCGGTTGAAACAAAGAACATCCTTAGGAAGCATGTGCGTTCATATGACATATATATTTCGAGTATTACATTCTTTTTTTTATAGTTCTGAGTTATAACTATTTTAATAACAATTCTTATCTCTCTGTTTTTCTTCCTCCTGTATGTTTTTCTGGTGGATTATAATAGAATATCCCATTCGACTACAAGGTGTGAAAATCCCCTCATAAGCTTTTTGTTTTACTACTTCCTGTTTTTTGCATTTATCTTTCTCTCTTTTTTCATGCTGTAGTTTGTTATCTTCTTAACCTAACTGTTTTTTGGATTTTTATCGCACCAGACTGCAGGATATTACCCATGGATGCATGAAACAGTCCAGTTAAGGAGTGAAGAAGGTTAGGACATTAAACTTCATTGCTGTATATTTATTCACAATTTTCTTCAAACATTGTGTACAAGTTTACTAATGATTGCAAATGCTAGTTTCCGAGAGTCAACATATGGGATGTTACCATATAAAATGGGATATGTTATCAAGAGTCATAGGTAGTTATGAACTTTGTAGATAGTTTACCAAGACTATCCTACTACTCTTGGTAAGTAGGTTGATGATAATGGGATGTTTGCTATTACTGTTATGTCATGTGGACTTTTCTAAGTTTTTTGTCTCTACGATCATTTTGACTCTGAATAACAACGGTATCACAATAACTATATTATAAACTATTTTTTGATTGACTTTTTCACAGAATATACTAAATTATTCATGCAAATGCATCTTGTTATGTATTTTTTGTTGGCTTTTGTTTCTTCAAATGTTCATTGTACTTTCCTAGTTGTTATACAAATGTTAATCATCATCTTTGCTGTCATATAACAGTTTAGTTTTAAATTTCATGTCAATTTTGTTTCTTCTTGCAGGTACCATTGATGAACTTGAAGGAATGGTTGAATTCTGATAGAAACATCTTTTTTTCAATCTTATTGTCTTGTAAAACGAGATACACAAGGATGTGTTCTCATTTTATATGTGTGTAACACTGTTTCTTTTTAGACTTTTTTAACCAAGATAGAATGATATACGATGCTCTATTTTGTTTAAGGCATGACCTTTTTTTTCTCGTATTCATGATGTGTAAACATTTTTCATATAATTTATAATTATCTATTTTGGATAATTTATTTGTTTGCGTGTTTCGTGGCTTAAGCCAATATTCAGATATTTTATATATCTGAATCATATTTTTAAGTTTTTATATTGAATTTTATGTATTACTTTGTTATCTAATTCTAATTGAAATGAAATGCGAGATTGAACAATTTTGTATGTCGATGTTTGCAGTAGACCTTCTGTGTTTTCCATATTTAATTTCAAATGCAGGCCCAGCATTACAGCCAATCGTGTCCAGTCAAAGCCCATAATATTGTAAGGCCCAAGAAGGAAGAGAAGAAGAGACCCAACCGTCTTTGCCTTTTTTGGGCCGTCCACCTACTTGGGCGGTTCAGCTATATATTTTTTGATATTTCTGCGAGGAGCGTGGCCACATTTCCATGAGTCACTTCCAGAGAAGCCGAAGCTGGAGGAGCAGTGTCTTGTCCTCAGTTCTTCTTCCTAGAGCGCATCGGTCTGGATCTAATTCATTCTCTCTTGCTCTGATTTTTTACTAGCTCTGTACTGCTTTTCTTTGATTTCTCTCTTTGAATCTAAGATCTTTTTAGTTCTTGTTCTCACAGTGCTTTGCTTCCTTTTTTTTGCATGCATAATCTTCCTCTCTGATTTGATTCCTCAATCTGGCAACTTCAAGATCTTCTTCGGAGCAGGAATCCTTCATCTCATGAATCTACAAGTGATTTGAAGTCCTTTTTGGTGAGTCAATCTGCATTACCTTCTTGTACGGATCTTGTATTACTTATTAAGGTTTTCTATTCACTAGTCGTTTGATTTTTCTTACATCTAGTTTCATTTCAGTTTGCTCTAGTTTTCTTTTTATTATGTCCTTGTGTGTTATTAGGGTTTCTTCTTTTTTTGCGGATCTGGTATGCTAATATGCATTGCGTTACCCCTTTCTAATTTGTTTGTTTGCTAGATCAAACCAATTTTATGGAAATGACATATGTATTAATGTTTGCTAGATCTTCATCCATATGTAACAAAATCTAAATCTTGAAATGATCCGCTCAGTTTATTTTCATCCAGTTCAATCAACAAATGATCCATATGGTTAAATATGTTTGCTAGATTGGATTCATCCATTTCCTAAATGTCTTTTGTAGTTTGTATTAATGTTTTTTAGCTTGTCTCGTATGTGCTTGGCATCAAGCAAGTACAGTTCCTCCTTTTTTGTTCTACTCTTTTGTATGAAGTTTATGTTTTGTATATGGTTTTTATCTTGTTTTATGCATGTTTACCATAGGATTTACACTTTAGTTATCAACAGACATACTGTGGAGCTAGTTATGAACTGATTTTTTAAGTGCACAACACAAAGCTCGAAATGACTAGTGCAACCATCTATAGTCACATGTAACAATCTGAAATTAGCATGCAGTTTTAAATTCATTTATTCGATACTTGTTTCTGCGTTGCATGACACTGAATGGTGCATAGTATCGGTGAGGTAGCCAATCTTTTTGAACTGTTTCCTACATTTTTGATAGCTAGTCATTTTTTGAGTAACCATGTACCATTTTTTCAGACAAAGATTTTAGATAAAAGGTTTTTATGCTATGCTTTCTTTGTTTTAAAATTTAATCTGTATCATGACTCATTACCCAACCATATTCTTCATTAAAGTATACACTTATTTTTACATTCTCTCATATTTAATATATGCTTTTGCTGAATGACAGCTGAAGTTTTTAATTAGTTTCTTCAACATTTTTTTAGGGATAGGCATCATGTCTTGCTCTGTTCCAGAAGTAACCAGGGTCAAGGTTTCTAGCTTCACTCTTAGGCAGATAGGAGTGAACACTGGGCCAGTCAATGACCTGTTTCTGGTTAGGACAGTTTTTTGCCATCAGACGCATGGTATCTTCATTGCGTTACACATTGTGAAGAAGCTGATTGGCACAGATTTTGAGTTTGTAGTCAATCAGAGCCGCGAGTATGAGATCTTTGTTAGGTGCTGTTCACCTAGTTCCTTTGAGAAGCTTTTGACTGCGCTCCCCATGGTTTTCAAGTTTTCTAATTATCGTGTGAAGTTCCTCAAAGTGGATTTTCTGGATGCCAAATCAGAAGATGAAGATATTTTTTTCAAGGACCCTGTCCAGACATTTCCAGCCCACATTGCTCATCGTAGAATATCAGAGCAAAAAATGTTAGGATATCCTGTTGGATATTCTGATGATAGTCTCAACATGGAAGCAGTCAGGAACCCTCGCATGTCAGAGACTACAATGAGCATCCTTGGCATAGCTGAAGGAAATGCTCAAGGCCTAGTGAGAGTTAACCTTAAGTACATGCTGTCTCCTGAGTACATGCCACATGCGACTTATGTTGTACCATGGCAAATTTCATTCAAGTTTGCTGTAGACCAGGACTCTGAGTTGTACATGATGTTCCACATACCAATCTATGCTAAGATGATGACAAAGAGCCACTTTTATATCGATGGATTCCTTGTCAAGTTCCATTTAGTGGAGACAGTGACCAAGAAGTACTGGAATGAAGACATAGGAAAGTCATCCCTAGTCTACTGTAGGTCCAGGAATGGAGAGCACTTTGAGCCTTTGGATCCGTAGGATAGTGTCGCTTTCCTTTTTAGGATCTAGGGTTCAAGTGTTATGTATTTTGTTTGTTTTAAGCAATTTCGAAGAACTTCAAATAATTTATGTAATTTCTATTTGCTTTGTTTTGCACTACCTGTATGCGTGTATGAACAAAGAACAAATGTTATTTATCTATAATTTGATCCCCTGCCAATCAGGTCTAACATATATGTTGATGTTGATGCTGTGTGTTTTCATATCAGGTTTTATTCTTTTATGTAATTTTTTTTTTGGTTTTACGTACTTCTTTTTCCTGTTATACACTTTCTTTTTGCAGGTAGGCAACATGTCTTACATCATTAGGGCATGCAGGCCTTCAGTCACTCGCCATGTCCTTTATCAGCTGGGTGAGAATGTTGGACCTGTTTCTGGCCTCTACATATTCTGGCTTCTAAGCACCACAAACGTCGATGCTGTTTTCAAGGTTCTTCATGTTGTGAAGACTATGCTAACCAAAGAATTTGACTATGTGGTCAATCAGTCATCAAAGATTAAGGTTTTCATCAGAGCATCATGCTCTGCTGATAATGCAATTCTTGAGGCTACAGTGTCAAAACTTTTTCAGTTTGATTTCTGCGTTATCAGGGTTCTCAAGATACATCTGCTGAACCTAAAGACTGTCAGTAAAGACAGGTTGCTGATTTCCCCTGTCAGGTCATTCCCTGCATCATATGAGCACTTGTTGCCATCCGGAATGGCTATGCTTGAGTACCCCAGTGGTTATTCGAGCCAAGCTGACAACATTGAGAAGTTCCAGAACCCTTCAATGTCATCTACTACTATGAGCTTGCTAGGAATTCATGAGGGAGAGCAGAAAGGCCTGTTAAATGTGATTATCAAGTACTTGTTCGGTCCTAAGTTAATTGCATATGCTATGCATGTCATCCCAGAGGGCTTTCGACACAAGTATGCTATTGACCAGGATGGCAGTTTCTACATAAAGTTTGAAGACAGTGCAGTGGCAGGTGGTCTTGCAGCAACACATTTTTTCATCGATAACCACATGATCAAGTTCTATAATGTGGTTCAGGTGACAAAGCTTAGCGACTACGCTGACAAGGCCAACAAAAAAATATCTTGCAAGGAACGTCACGGTGAATGGTTTGAGCCTATGTAATGCAAGAAAATCACCCGGCGTTAGTCCATGCACTATATGCTAGAAATCGTATTATGTTTATGTTCTGTAATGGAGATGTCGTTGTCGTATGTACTTATTTTCAGTTAAACCTAGTTTCTATGCTTTTGTGTGTTGTATCAGACAGACTTGTATTAGAACCTTATGTATCAGTTAATCCTAGCTTGTATGCTGTTATGGGTTGTTTCAGAGAGACATGTATTTTGAACCTTATGTGGAGTCATATCTTCACGCATCCTTTATTGCTTAACTGCTGATTATGTAGTTACATTAAGCATAAAACACTTGCAACATTACGAAAAGTAGTTACCAATATTAACTTGTTATGTTTACCAAGGGTATTTCAATTATATTTTTCACTACTGTTTTGAGGCGAACAGATAGCTTATTATTTAATCCTAGTTATTCATAGTCATTTACATTTTTTATGAGTCTTTTGTTGCAAATCTGATAGCGTATTATTTATCTCTTACTTTAATAATCAATTTTTTTCTGTGTTGTTCTTGTTTAATTACTTTTTCATCTTTTTCTTCAAATGTGGCAGTATGCTTTTCAAATAGTATGTATGTTTATTTTCTTTTTTAGAATTTTTATATTTGTTGTTTCTATCCTGTTGGATTCAGTTTGTTTTTGTGATTTTCATTTTTGTCTATGATTATTCTCATAGTCCCAACGGGGGTATTCAATTTTTTATTATTATTCTGAAAATCATTTATTTTTAAAAATTATCAATATTTGTACTACTGATTTATCAAGGATTATCCACTTAGTTATCAATACGGGAAATTACAGGATGCAGAGCAGGGTGATGTGTCATTTCATATGTAATAATCTAAGAAAAATCATAATTATATAAAAATTATGTCTAAAATAAACTTTAAGATTACAAAACAATATGTAATCATCCCTAATAAAGATCGTAATAATTAAGAAATGTTGTCTTAAATAAAACTATAGATTACAAAACAAACTGTAATCTTCCCTGGTGTAACACCCTACTTTTTGTGAACCAGTTTGGAACTAAATTTTCAAATGCATGAAATTAGGGATAAATAAAAACTTGCACTTCAATGTGTGCTTGTGTGCTAGGATTTGAAATTTCCATGTGGTGTTGCATGATTTCATGTGCATGTGTGTGGGTCCTATTTAAATTCTTTTTCTTTTCAAATTTCATTTGAATATGTTGCATGAATGCATGAGTGTGTGCTATGATTTCATGTTATTGCTAGACCTAGTGGAATGGATGCTTAGCACCAACAATCTTTTTCGCTCTTTTATTTAAACTTTATTTTTGCACCTCATATTGGAAAATAGGAACTCATCCAAAACCCTACCTCCACTCGGCTAAAAATATTAAAACTTGGTATCCCTCTGAAACACTTCTGAAACATTCACCACCACCTTTGGACCAAAACTTTGAACTTTTCAAAATTCAAATGAAATTCGGCCAAATTCAGCAAACTTTCTTCTTCTCATTTCTTTTCCTCTCTCACTCACTTGCAAACCGATCAAGTGACACAAGTCTTAGCCAGCCACCTCTTTTCCTTCCCTCTGCACTGTAGCAGCAACATCCCAGCCCCCTTGTCCTTTTTGCTTGGAGGATTTTGGGGAGGCCCGAGGCAAATCTTTGGAAGATTTGCACTCCACCCTCTTCCACCCCTCTCCACCGCCCTAGACCCCCAACCAGCGTCGAGATGGACCTCAGCAAACCCCCAGGACCCCACCTAGCAGAGACACCGTGACCCTACCTCTCCCTCTGCGCCTGTGGTCACCCATGCCGGCCGGCGAGCACCCTAGAGGGCTAGGAGCTTATGCAGCACGCCTGGCCGCCCAGCCTCGCCAATGAGCTCGCCGACCCCTCCACTCCACGACCCAGTAGCCTTCCCCGACCAAATGGCTGTGAGCACCGCCCTGTCCCCTCGCTCTGGCCCTGTCGCCTGCAAGCCGAGAGCGCCCGGAGCGAGCCCCCGTGTTCCTAGCCGAGGACGAATGAAACCGAGCCGTGCCACGCCCATCCCAGCACGGCACCGTACCCCCTTCACCTAGCACCACCCCCTTTTAGCCGAAGCCGACCAGAGCGTCGAGAACGAGCTCGACTAGCCGCGCTCATGCTCTGAAAAAGACTCGCCCCTGCCCGCACCGTTACACCCCCGACCAAACCGATCTTACCCATGCACGCAGCTCACTACGCCGTCCAGAAAGCACCGCCCCGCTGCCCAATCCGAGACGGTCGAAACCACGACGCACCGAGTCCACCGCCGGGGTATAAAACCCTCTGGACCGACCAAACCCTTCCCCTGGACGCCATTCTTCTCCCAGCCCCTCTCCTATCCACCCAGAGCACCCCACCGACAAACCCCATCCATTTCCCGGGCTGCTAAGCTCGAGGAACATCACCGGAGCAGGGGTAGACGGCGAAGGTTTCGGTCGACATCGACCATCTCCCTCTGTTCTCTCCCTGCACCCTTCCCTTCCTCTGCTAGATCTGAACCTCATCCTGCACCTCGTTTCCTCTCTGGCAGCACGAGGACGTCGCCATGTTTGACGGAACCCGAGGACCATGCGGACGAGCACGGCCACGCACAACTCCGAGCACCTCCTTCTGCAAGCTTCGGACACGGAGGAGACTTCGGAGAGACCGCCGCCACCCTGCAGCCACCCCAGCCGCCCTTGACGCCCCTCGATGAGCCTCGCCCCGCTTTCCCCTAGTAGCTAGGGCTAGGGTTTCATCTAACCCACGACGCGAGGGAGACGACGGCTCTCCGCCGTCGATCTCCGTTCTAATCGGACGGATGGAATCGGCCGATACCAATTCGGTCGCCCGGGCCCCACTGGCAGGTTCAAACGCTACCGCTGCGCCGCACTCCTCCCTGGATCTGGGCCAGATCCGCGCTGCTTCGGCCCAGTTCGGGCAGATCTGGCCCGCGCTGTATTTTTTTTAGAAAATGCTCTATGAATTTGTTTGTCCTGCAAACTTTGAAATTCCATGGAAATTGTTTTGTGCATGCAATTGAGTTGAATCAAATTTCCCTGAGTAGCTTAGATGATTACCTTTCAGATGGCATAGGTCCCATGATTTTAGAAGCACAGTAGATAAAAAAAGATAAATAGTGGTGTGTTATTAGCCTATTTTCATACTTAATTGCAAATCTTGGGTTTTATGTACTGAAAATGAATGAATCCAATTTTCAGTCATAACTGATTATGATATCTTGCTTGACTCATTGGTTTTGCTATTTTAGGACTTATATTCTTGCAGTAGTAATTAAAATGGCATTGTGTGTACTTAATCTTAGGAAAATCACCACTTGCAGTAGAAGTGTAATTTTGTGTTGAATCCAACATTGTTGGATTGTGTTCTGGAAGAGCTTTCCAGAGCACTTTACCTCATATTTTTCTGGAGATCAGAGAATATCTGAGGATTATTTTGGTGCTCTAGTGCTATTTCCTATTGTTTAATTCATAGGAAATTAACCACAGCTTGTTTTTCAGTAAATCCAACTTTTTTGAGTTCTTAAGATTGTTGTCAACCTGCAAGTATGATAGGTGTGCTGTTTGATTCATTGATTGCCTACATGCTTGAATTGGTTGCTAAGTTGTTGTGATCACATCAAATAAGAAACCCTAGTTTCTAATAGGGATAATTGCTAATTAAGAACCTTTAAAATCTTGTTTTGTTTTCTAAACTTGTTTGCTTCTGATACTCTTTGATGATATGGTATGGAGTATTGAAATGTTTGTGACTTGTGTATACTTGTATATTTATTTGTGCATTGTTATTTTTCCCGACGATAGAATCGAACGAGGAGTGTACCGAGGAAGGCGAAGTGTACGAGTATCAGGATGAGGAGGACCAGGGACAAGCCAGCCAAGGCAAGCCATCTAACTTGATGCATACCTGAAAATCCTATTTACACATTTGCATGTCTCCTTCTATTTTATTAAAGTGCATGATTTTATATTGCTATAGTCCTTGTAGCAATTAGTTGCTGGCTCAAGCCCCGCGAGTCAAATTGTTATCATCCATCGAGATGACCCCTTTGGTTACCCATTCTTCACCCCTGCAATAGTGGCTTGTTGATTAGCAACAAAGCCTTTGATAAACCTTCTAGTAGAGCTTTCACTAAAGACTCTTTACAAAAAATTCTTCTTTAATAAGGATATAGAGATGTCGTATGACATGCTATATTGACAAGAGAAACTATGATATAGAGATGTCGTATGACATGCTATATCGACACGAGAAACTATAGTTAGAATTGAGCACTAGCCTCGAACCAACTTCCCTTGCTATAGCCAAATTAGCATGCAACTTGTTCCCTCTTAGGTGGTTTGCGAGTACAATTCCAAAATGTACTCACGGCTTTGTCCCTGGCTATTAACTTGGCCAGATTATGGAGAAGACTACGATGATGATGGAGAGGAGTTCGACGACGCCGGTGCGAACTAGGATCCGTCTCCCGGTCAGTCGCCTGTAGGGTAGAGGCACGACACGAGCTACCGATGCTACTTTTGATTCCGCTGCTATGTTTAGTGAACTTGCCCTGCGAGGCATTTGAATTCGGCCAAGTGGCCATGTAAGACTAATCGACTTATTTATGTAATGGATGATGTACTCTGTAATGCCAACTCTGTTATGTGGATTCATGACGGTCTTCCTGGGATCATGAATTGTATGCATAACGGGAATTCGGGATGGTAAACCGGGGTCCCCACAGAGTTGGTATCAGAGCCATCCTGACCTTAGGAGACCTTAGTTAGCATGGGCGTTAGACCAGACCAAAAACTATTTTCACTATTACAAAGTTATAAGAGATGGCTTAATATATATAAGGTAAATATATATTGCTCTCATCTCTTCCCTTACTCTTTAAGCATTTAGACTACTTGCACCTTAATTCAAGTTTTTACTGTATTTAAAATATTGCACACTTGGGTAAGTTATTAACTCAACCTACCTTAAAATTTTGTGTAGATGGACGCTCCTACTGCACACGGTCAGGTCGGTACCCACGAGGACGTGCTCGTCTTTGAGCGCGACTTAGTGGAGTTGGCCGCGCGTCTCGGACGGCCGCGCCCGGAGGTCCGAGGCTACCGACTTTTCGAGGAGGGTACCCACGATTTGGCATACCAGGTTGTATGCCAGGTCCGCGGGAAGGAGGTCCCGCCAGCTTCTCCAGAGTTCACCTTCGAGGTGATCGAGCGCACGTGGGGCGATGGACTTATGCGTGTCCTACGACACGCTATCTCGCGCCTCGTCCACCTCCACTACGACGAGCTACTCGGCACCCGCTACGAGCACTACAGGCGGATCGACTCCGACGGTCTTCCCTATCAGGCTGCCACGCACACCCCCTTCAGTTGTGTGACGATCGACGACAGTGCGCCTTAGTCACACGACGGCGTCATCGACAGCTATACGTTTTCGATGACGCCACCAACCTGTCTGACCGGTGGGGCCTGCGTGCCATTGGCCACCGTGTGTGCGTGAGTAAGTTAAAAGACCAAGTGCTGTAATCGGATGGGCATGCTTGTTATGTGAAATAAGAAATCCTATCTCCTCGTCTCGTCCTCCCTCCCTTCATCTTGTTTCGCAAGCAAACATCTCTGGCCAACGCCGGCAATCACACCGGCACCGGCCATTACAATTGGTATCAGATTCCGGTTCGTTCCGCGGGGACTAGGGTTCGGCCAATCCCAATTCGCGAGATCTCCTGCCGTAAAATCCCGACAAGCGGTCCGAATTGAGGCGGATTCATCTCGATTCCACCTCGATCTCGATAAATCCGGGAGTTGGTTGGTTCGGATTTCGCGAGGATCTTCACCACGACACCCACGAAGCCATCTCCGCAGACGACCCTCATGCTGGCGGCGATGGGCGAGGCGGCTGCATCAACGGAGGCGTCCCTTCAAGAGCTCCGTACGACGACGGAGGCGTCGATCCATGAGCTGCGTGCGAGCTTGGATCTGCTTCATGGCCATGTTGCCCGCATCGACACCACGCAACAACAGCTCCTCGCGCAGATGGGACTCGTCTCTGCAGCGGTGGAGAACAGCGGCAAGGCCAGCGAAGCAGTGGCACGACAGCTCGAGGCATTGGAGAACAGGATCGCCCACAACACGCACCCCATGGACCGCGAGCAGAGCCGTCCTCCGGAGGACGAGGAAGTGGATCCCACGGTGGCGGTCGGCGTTGGCAAGGCCACGCTTCGTCCTGTTCAGGTGACATGGTCCGGGAACACGCCGGGCGTGTCGTCAGCGACCCCGCCGGGTGCTGCAGGTGATCTACAGCACAACCATGGAGGCGATGGGATATATGGGCGGCGGTAGACCTGGCGGCGCAGGGGGCGGTGGTTTCGGTGGCGCAGGAGGCGGGGGTTTCGGTGGCGCAGGCGGCGGTAGAACTCGCACAGAAGACACACCACGGCATCAGCTCAAGATGTCGTTTCCCCGCTTCGACGGCACTCATCCACGCATCTGGAAGGACAAGTGTCTGGATTATTTTCGTCTGTTCAACGTCAATCCTTCTCTCTGGTTAGTTTCCTGTAAATTGCACATGGAAGGGAACGCGGCGCTATGGCTCAAAGCCTATCGTCTGCGACAGGAGATACCTACCTGGACTGCTCTTATGGTTGCGGTTGAGGAGAAATTCGGCGCGGATGATCATAGGAAGTTCATGAAACAATTACTTGCACTCAAACAGAAGGGTACAGTGGAGGAATATCAACTACAATTTGAAGAATTGTCGTATCAGATTGCCATTCAGAACCCTCACTATGATGAACAATTCTATGTGTCGCAGTTCATCAAGGGTTTGAAGAGTGAGATCCGTGCATCTGTTGAATCTCAAGTCCCAGAAACTGTTGAGCGAGCCATCCTGTTAGCCTTGGTTCAGCAGGAGGTGCTGGCAGAGGCCAAACCATGGAAGCAGAAGCAGTACCAACCACCTCGCGTGGATCAGGCTGCTCAACGCGCTGAACCTGCTCGGCCGGCTCTCAAACTAGGCACCGGTGACCTTTGGAAGGACAGGCAACTGCGGGATTACAGACGTGCTAACAATCTGTGTTTCAAGTGTGGTGACAAGTTTGATCCCACCCATCAGTGCGGCAAGAAGCAAGTAGGGGAATTGCATGCCATGACTACTGAAGACAGTCCTGCACAGCTCTCTGAAGAGGTCCTGAACATGCTGGAACTGCAGGATCTCGCTGAAGCACAACAGCTCAGTCTCTCGATTCATGCACTTGCTGGCACGGACTCAGGGGATACGATCCGACTCCGTGCTCTGATTGGCAATCAGCACTTGCTCATTCTTGTGGATTCAGGCAGCACTGGCAGCTTTCTGAATGTTGACATGCTCTCTCGACTACATTGTGAAGCACAGTCTACTACATCAGTCTCAGTGAAGCTTGCCAACAACGAGGTTCTGCAGTGCGACAGCTGGGTGCCTAATCTCACGTGGGAGATTCAAGGGGAAACATTTCATACACCAATGCGCATCCTACCACTTGGAGCGTATGATGCTATTCTGGGTGTCGACTGGTTAAAGAAACATGGCCCTGTTACTGGTGATTGGATCAACAAAACTTTACGCATCACTAACCTGGGCAAACGAGTCACAGTTGCAGGGAGTTCTTCCAACACCCACCCAGACGGTGTGCGAGCTTCCAGTAGAGCAACTGGCGAAATGGGCCCGTGGAAATGAGATTTGGGCGTTAGCAGTACTCCAATCTGACTCAGAGGTAGACGTTCAGACTGAACCATCTGAAGTGCAACACATTCTGGCTGAATATGCAGATGTGTTTGCTGAGCCAACGTCGTTACCACCAACGCGTGATTACGATCATGCGATCACTCTGAAGCCAGATGCTGCCCCATTCAACGCCAGACCTTACCGCTACTCTCCAGAACACAAAACAGAGATTGAAAGTCAGGTACGCAAAATGCTGGCAGCAGGCATTATCACACAGAGCATGTCCCCGTTCGCTTCTCCTGTACTTCTCGTCCTTAAAAAGGATGGCTCATGGCGATTTTGCATCGATTATCGCCGGCTCAACGAGCTTACCGTCAAGAATGTGTTTCCCATGCCCGTCATTGATGAATTACTTGATGAACTCGCGGGTGCCACGATTTTTTCCAAACTGGACCTTCGCGCTGGGTACCATCAAATCCGAATGCGTGCAGAAGATGAAGCCAAGACCGCATTCAAAACACATCAAGGACACTACCAATTCAAGGTAATGCCGTTCGGACTTTGCAATGCACCTGCAACTTTTCAGTGCGTCATGAACTCGGTCTTGGCACCTTGCCTTCGGCGTTTCGTACTGGTTTTCATGGATGACATTCTCGTCTATAGTCCCTCTCTGGACACACACCTCGAGCATTTGTCCACGGTGCTCAAACTGCTGCGCGAAGCACAACTGTTTGTCAAGGCGAGCAAGTGTTCATTTGCCTGTGCCAGTCTCGAGTATCTTGGCCATATCATCTCGGCGGCGGGCGTCGCCACCGATCCCCAGAAGACGAAGGCCATGTTGGACTGGCCTGTACCTTCCACGATCACAGAATTACGGGGTTTCCTTGGACTAACTGGGTACTATCGTAAATTTGTCCGCAACTATGCAATCATCGCTCGTCCACTGACATTGCTTCTGAAGAAGAAGAGTTTCCTTTGGTCTGCCAACGCCACTGAAGCTTTCCATGCCCTGAAATTGGCCATGACCACTACTCCAGTACTCTGTCTTCCGGATTTCTCCAAGCCATTTGTGGTGGAGACTGACGCTTGTGACTCGGGCATTGGTGCTGTACTCATGCAAGACAACCACCCGATAGCATATTTGAGCAAACCACTGGGCGCAACTCACCTGGCACTTTCCATCTATGACAAGGAATTTTTGGCATTACTTATGGCAATTGAACGCTGGCGACCATATCTTCAACGTGCTGAATTTCTGATTCGTACCGATCACCATAGTTTGTGCTATTTGGACGATCAAACTCTGCAGTCCCCTCTTCAGCGAAAAGCCATGGCACGACTGATGGGACTTCGTTTCAAGATTGCCTACAAGAAAGGTGTCGACAACGGCGCCGCCGACGCTCTGTCACGCGTGGGCCATCTGATGGTGATTCAGAAGTGTTCAGAAGTGCAGCCAACCTGGTTGCAGGAGGTTCTCAACTCGTATGTCACTGACAGTGACGCGCAGCGTTGGCTGACAGCTCTGGCAGTGGTGTCACCTGATGAGCATGGTTATTCTCTCCACGATGGGATCATCCGGTTTCATGGACGCGTCTAGATTGGATCAAATTCTGCTTTGCAAACCAAATTGATCACTGCCTTCCACTCCAGCCCTGTGGGCGGTCATTCGGGTGCCCATGCAACTTACCAGCGTCTGAAGAAACTGTTTGCCTGGACTGGCATGAAATCACAAACGGCAGATTTTGTTCGACAATGTGATATATGTCAGCATGCTAAACATAGCAACACTGCTCCTGCTGGCCTCCTCCAGCCCTTACCTCCTCCTACTGGACCCTGGCGTGACATAACTATGGATTTTATAGAGGGTCTGCCTCTGTCTGATGGTTTCAACTGCATTCTGGTGGTGGTGGACAGGTTCAGTAAGTTTGCTCATTTTGTCCCTCTCAAGCATCCGTTTACTGCTCCTTCTGTGGCTCGCATCTTCTTGGATTCAGTGGTGAAACTCCACGGCATGCCACTGTCCATTGTCTCGGATCGGGACAAGATTTTCACAAGCATCTTTTGGAAGCAGCTGTTTCAACAATTGGGCACTAAACTCAAGTTTACCACAGCATACCACCCGCAGACGGACGGCCAGAGCGAGCGAGTGAATCAATGTCTGGAGATGTTCCTTCGCTGTGCGGTGCATGATGCTCCCAAGCAATGGCGCCGGCTCCTGCCCATGGCGGAGCTCTGGTACAACTCCTGCTTCCATACTGCTCTCGGATGCTCCCCGTTCCATGCACTGTATGGCCATGAACCTAATGTGGGTGCCATTCCCAGTCTGCCTTCTGATCCAGCGTCACCAACAGCGGGTGTGCTGGCTGAGCGTGCCGCACAACTTGCCCTCCTAAAGAAGCATCTGGATTTGGCTCAAACACGGATGAAAGCTAATGCAGACAAACATCGTACTGAACGAGAGTTTCAGGTGGGGGAACAGGTGTTACTGCGTCTGCAACACTATGCTCAGTCCAGTGTCGTCAATCGCCCCTGCCAGAAATTGTCTTACAAATATTTCGGACCATACCCGGTGCTGGATCGCATTGGCAAAGTTGCTTATCGTTTGGAATTACCAGCAGCCAGTAGAATCCACAACGTGTTTCATGTGTCGCAGTTGAAAGAGTACCGACCAGATTACACTCCCGTGTTCACTGAACTACCAACCGCACCTCTGCTCGACAGTGTGGATACTGAACCTGAAGCCGTGCTTGATCGACGCATGATGAAGAAGGGGAACCAAGCTGTGGTGCAGGTTCTGATCAAGTGGAAGCATCTACCGGAAGAGACCGCAACGTGGGAAGATTGGGACGTCCTCAAGGCAAGTTTTCCTGTGGTACTCACTTGGGGGCAAGCGAGTGCTTCTCCGGGGGGTAGTGTGACGATCGACGACAGTGCGCCTTAGTCACACGACAGCGTCATCGACAGCTATACGTTTTCGATGACGCCACCAACCTGTCTGACCGGTGGGGCCTGCGTGCCATTGGCCACCGTGTGTGCGTGAGTAAGTTAAAAGACCAAGTGCTGTAATCGGATGGGCATGCTTGTTATGTGAAATAAGAAATCCTATCTCCTCGTCTCGTCCTCCCTCCCTTCATCTTGTTTCGCAAGCAAACATCTCTGGCCAACGCCGGCAATCACACCGGCACCGGCCATTACAAGTCGCCACCTCTGCCACACGGAGGCCCTGCTGCACCACACTCAGGGGCAGCTGGACCATGCCCGTATGGCCGCCGACGAGAGAGGCCTGGAGTTGGCCGTTCTTCGTGAGGACCTTCAGGAGTCCATTTTCTCTCGCCACGGTCTCCTCGCTGCCAAGAGGAGGATTGTGAAGAGGAATAGGGCACTGCGACAGCGCGTCCGTGATCTGGAGGATCACCTAGCCTCACTTGAGAGCCACGTGTCCGAGTTAGAGGAGGAGACCGCCGAGCTCCGAAGGAGAACGAGGAGGTACTTGGCCGCGATGACGACCACCAGGAGGCCTACGACGAGGAGCTCGCGAGCACCAACGATGACGACCATGGTAGCGATGGCGGTGATGACCGCGACGCTATCATGGACTTCTACGCTCCTGCGACTCCGAGTGAGGAGGACCCCGAGGAGTTTGTGCCTCACGTTAGCGTCGACGAGTAGGTACCCGGCGCACTGCTATCTCACTTATGTAACACCCTACTTTTTGTAACCAGAATTTGAATCAGTTTCCATGCAATATAAAGTGGGGTAAACTAAAACTTGTTTCCAATTGAGCTTATGTGCTAGGGTAGTGATCTTCTTGTGTGCAATGTATGATTTCATGTGCAAATGTGTGTGTGCTAGTTATTTTCTTTTCTCTAGAATTTCAAAATTTGATCCTATGCATGAGTGCTTGATTGGGTGTTATGATTTTATGCTATAGCTTGATCAAATAGAAGGGTGCTTGATAGCATCAATTCTTTTTCTCTCTTTATTTCAAACTTTATTTTGCACCTTTATTTCATAAATAGGACTTCACCAAAAACCCTTTTTGCACTTATTCAAAAATTCTGAAAACTTGCAAAGTGGTTTATACCACTTATAGGACCCTTTTTAGCAAACCATCACTACCTCTTTCTTGGTAGTTTGAAGTTTCAAAATTCAAATGAATTTCGGCCAAATGTCCTTACTTCTTCTTTCTTTCTTTCTTCCTTTCTTCTCCCTTTTCTTTGCAAACCGACCAGGAGGGGAGCCCTAGCCGACTACCCTTCCCTCTCCCTCTGCCCTCTCTCAAACCCCAGCCCTAGCCCTTGTCATGTAGCTCTTGGACACAAAGAATGGGAGGAGCCCGAGGAGATCTAGGGGAGATCCTCCCCATTTCTTTTCTCCTCCCCCTCTGCCATCGAACACCCCCAACCGGAGTCCAGTGCCACCACTACACCACCACCCGGCCCCAGCCTGCAGAGAGAGACCCAGCCCTTACCTCACCTTGCCCTCTCTCACTCACCGACATAGCCAGAGCGCCGACCGTTGCACTGGAGCTTCGAGGCGAAGCCACCGGCCGACACCGCGCCACCCGACCCCACTCACCACCTCCACGCTCAACCAATCGGCCATTGCCGCCCAAGACCTCCATAGGCCACGCCACGGCCCTGCTCTGCACGCGCCTGACGCCGCCCAGACACGCCACGACCGGCACGCGCGTTCCCGCGTGCACGCACGCTCATTCGCGCCGTTCTGCACACGGGCGTGCACGGCATCGTGCACCCGTCATGACGCGCACCTAGCCCTGCACCCTCGCTACCCTGCCACATCGCGCCGCGCAACGTTCCATTCGCACCCGATCTGAATCCGACGGTGCCGCGAAGCAAACACTGCACGCCTGCCCTAGCCGACCCTAGCCCTGGACATAGCTCACGACGCCGCACCAGAAGCACCGCCTGCATTGCCCAATCCTCGCCCTCGAGGTGCACCCTACACCACGAGCTCGCCAGCTCGATAAGACCCCGCACCCCTCTCTGGAACCTCCCTCTGCTGCTCATTTGCCCCTCTCCCTCTTCCTCTCACTCCCCAGACACTCGCCGCCGTGGAGTTGAGCTCTTGCAGCCATTATCGAGCGCCCTCACCGGAGTAGATCAACGGCAACGGTGAAGGTTGCCGTCGGTCGGGGAAACGCTCCCCTTTTCCTCTCTGCGCTCGCACACCTTCTCTCTCTCTCGAACCCTAGCTCACAGCCCTTGATTCTTGCAGGACGTGCTCGCCATCGCCGTCGCGGTGACTCCAGGGGCTAGCCAAGGACCGTCGCGACCGAACCCTCTGCACGCTCCTCTTCTTCACGCATTCGAGCTCCCGCCGCCTCGCCGTCACCTCCGCTGCCGATAGCTACCCCCGCGACGTGCTGCACGAGCCCAGCTAACCCCCGGCGAGCTTCGCCGTCGACCAAACCCTAGCCGGGTTCTTCTCCCTCTCCCGAGCATGCAGATCGGCAAAGACGACGACGGCGCATCGTCCGATCTGCATCGGACGGTAGCTTACCGCTTCGCCCGAGCCAGGCCCGGGCAGGCCGCCGCATCTGGGCCGGCCAGGCTCAGCGCCGCCGCCTCGGCCCATTTCTGTTTTTCTTTCAAAAATTGTTTTTCAAATTTAAATTCCCTGCTAGATTAAAAATGAATAGAAGTACTTCTGTGAGTCCAAAAATGTTGATTCAAATTTCTACATGCTCCTAGTGTTATTGGCTACCTGAATGTACTACTTGATTGATTTTTAAAGCAATAGAAATTATCTGTGCATTATTTGTTGTAGATCTAGGGTTTAATCTCCATAAATTCAAATCTGAAGTTTTATGTGATGAAAATGATTGATTCCAATTTTCATGGATGGCTTGTTGCTTTGTGTAGCTGTAGAAAGTGGTTTTGCTATTTTAGGGATATTAGATCTCCTGCAGTAATTAGTTTAGTGATAATAGAAAAGTTTGTGGTTTTATTTATTGTGTGCAGTAGGATAAATATTTTCAGGTGATTCCACCTCTGGTGTGTTCTACATTACTGTAGCTTTCTAAGAATGCCTCTGGTAGAATTCTAGTGGTTACAGAAAGTTTTATGGAAATAAAATTCTTTTCTAGTGAGATGTGAAACTAGGAAATTCATAGAAAATCCATATTTTACTCTTTTGACTTGATTCCAATTTTGATGGCTCTGTAATATTGCTGGTTACTTGAATACATGTTGGTTGCTTTGTCTTGGTGCATATGGATGCCTGCAAGTTGTTTGCTTGAGATTAGGGTTTATTTGCTATTAGTATTTGCATTGTTTATATTAGAAAATGATTCCTTTGTAGGGCATGCTATTGGTTCAGATATCTGAACATGTTTGTTTCTGATACTCAATGCTTGATTTGAGTGTGGCATGTTTTGGTTGTGAACCATGTATACTTGTGTGCTTATCGATTGTTGTTACTTTTCCGGCGATAGATTCGAACGAAGAGTGTGCGGAGGAAGGAGAGGTCTTCGAATACCAAGAGGAAGGAGACCAGGGACAAGCCAACCAAGGCAAGCCATCTACTTGATGCATATCTGAATCCTATTGTTACTCTATGCATTGCTTACTCTTATTCCCTTATTGATGCATTATATTCTATATTGCTATTGACCTCTAGATAGCAATCGTTTGTGACTTAGCTCCACAAGTCAACTTGATATCATCCTTTGAGATGACACCTATTGTAACCTATTGCAACACCCCTTCTATTAGAGACTTGATGACTAGCATCAATGTCTTTGTAAAACTTGTAGTGGAGCCAAAACTCTAGGAAATTGGGTTTACTCTTGGGAAACATTTCAAAAATGGTTTCGAAAACCTTGGAGTAGTTACTACTTCATTGAGATGTTTTAAAATGGTTTCATAAACAAGGAGTGGATCATGGGAGATGAAGGAGTTGGTGGGTTTTCTGAAAAAGGGCATTGTGTATAAGTGTTCGCCAAACCAATTACCCCCGTGCAACCACATTACCCCGGTATGGGCCAGGGCTTAGTCTGAAGTGTATCTATCTTAGTGCGGGGAGCCTCACACTATATAAGGGTTTGTAGGACCCCGGAATCCGGGTTGCCGCCAGTTTGTGGGCAATAGTAAATCGGGATCCTTCGGGATTTATCCGGCCGGAAGACACTTGGGTTCTCCCGCCGTGGCACCGGAGTTACGCTCTAAAGGAGGTACTACCGGGACGTGCCGGGGAGGTAAACTCCATAGGGCAGGCACCCGTACTAAGGTAGGTAGATGGAGGGCTTCGATCGATTATTCGAACCCCGCATACTTGCGTATGATGGTCCGTGGTGGAATCCTGGCGGATTTATCGGATGATGTGGGGAAAGTGTACAACCTCTGCAGAGTGTAATCTATTCGAATAGCCGCGTCCTCGGTCATGGACGGTTGGAATGGCCATACTTAACCTGTGTCGAGTTTTGGGTTTTACAAAATGATTCTTGGAAAAATGGAGTGTGCCGGACGGAGTACTTGGAGGGTACTGCCGTGGCACGGGAATGGAACGGGGTACTCGGAGGGTACTACCGAAGTAAAGGAGAATGGTCATGTATGATTGACCATGGTTGCCTTAGGTAAGCATCAAGGAGTTTTTCCCCCTTTCCTAGAGCTTTAATAAGGATATAGAGATGTCGTATGACATGCTATATCGACATGAGAATTCTTCCTACAAATCTTCTTTAATAAGGATATAGAAATGTCGTGGTACATGCTATATCGACAAGAGAAACATTTTAGTAGAAAGCTGCCTTCAACCAAGCCAACCTTGCTACATCCCAAATAGCATGTGTTTATCTTCTCTTAGATGGTTTGTGAGTACAATTCCAAAATGTACTCACGGCTTTGTCCCTGGCTATTAACTTGGCCAGACTATGATGATGACTATGAGGAGGACGATGGAGACTACGACGACGCCGGTGCGAATTAGGATCGTTTCCCGGTCAGACGCCTGTAGGGTAGAGGCATGACTCGGGCTACCGACGCTATCTTTATTTCCGCTGCTATGTTTAGTGAACTTGCCCTGCGAGGCAGTTGAATTTGGCCAAGTGGCCATGTAAGACTTATCGACTTATTTATGTAATGGATGATGTACTCTGTAATGCCAACTCTGTTATGTGGATTCATGACGGTCTTCCTGGGATCATGAATTGTATGCATAACGGGAATTCCGGATGGTAAGCCGGGGTCCCCACAGAGTTGGTATCAGAGCCATCCTGACCTTAGGAGACCCTAGTTTAGCATGGGCGTTAGATCCGACCAAAAACTATTTTCCTAAAATAAAAGAGATGGCTATATATATATATCTAAGGTAAATATATATTGCTCTCATCTCTTCCCTTATTCTTTAAGCATCTTTAATTACTTGCATTTAAATTCAAGTCTTTACTTATGTATAAATCTTGCACACTTGGGGTAAGTCATTGATAAACTCTACTTTAAAACTTGTGTAGATGGACGCTCCTATTGCACACCGACAGGTCGGCACCCATGAGGACGTGCTGGTCTTCGAGCGAGACTTGGTCGAGTTGGCCGCGCGCCTTGGACGCCCGCGTCCCGAGGTGCGAGGCTATCGCTTGTTCGAGGAGGGTACCCGCGAGCTGGCTATCTGTGTGGTATGCCAGGTCCGCGGGAAGGAGGTCCCGCCTACCTCACCGGAGTTCACTTTTGAGGTGATTGAGCGCAACTGGGGCGATGGCCTGATGCGCGTTCTGCGTCACGCCATCTCTCGCCTCGTCCACCTCCACTACGACGAGCTGCTTGGTACCCGCTACGAGCACTACGGGAGGGTCGACTCCGATGGCCTTCCCTACCAGGCTGCCGCGCACACACCCTTCAGTCGCCACTTCTGCCACACTGAGGCCCTTCTACACCACACGCAGGAGCATCTGGACCATGTCTGGATGGTTGCCGACGAGAGAGGCCTTGAGCTGGCCGTTCTTCGTGAGGATCTCCAGGAGTCTATCTTCTCACGTCACCATCTCCTCGTTGCCAAGAGGAAGATCGTGAAGAAGAACAAGGCTCTCAGGAGGCGCGTCCGCGAGTTGGAGGACCACTTGGCTTCCCTTGAGAGCCACGTGTGCGAGCTGGAGGAGGAGACCGCCGAGCTCCGCAAGGAGAACGAGGCGGTACTTGGCCACGACGACGACCACCAGGAGGCCTTCGACGAGGAGCCTGCTAGCACCGACGACGATGACCGTGGTAGTGAGAGTGGTGATGACCGCGACGCTATCCTCGACTTCTACGCTCCTGAGACTCCTAGTGAGGAGGACCCCGAGGAGTTAGTTCCCCACGTTAGCGGCGACGAGTAGATTCCACCACACCTCTCACCTAGGCCGCCGTGTAGTCATTAGCTTGCTCCCTTTTGCGTATCGATGTTGTATGGTCTTCCTAGAGCCATTTGCCTTGGGTGATGTATGAGACCTTGTGGTATGTGTGTGTGCCTGGAAATGTTTGGCACTCTTTTGCTTGTATATATATTATGTATGCCTGGATTTGCTATGCATGGTTGTTGGAGCATGTTATGTATGTTTGCCATGAATGCTATGTTGTGCATGAGTTAAGTTCTTTTAAATTGAAGCATGCATGAGTTTTCTTGTTATAAATCTCACCAAACCACTTCTCTCCAGAGTGGCTCCAGAAACGCGAGGCCAAGCTGGAGGCAATCCGCCCCCACCACCTAAGCCAAGCTTGGAGCAGGTGCTGCGGCTCATGCTTGAGGAACGCGAAGCCGCACGCACCGAGCGTCAAGCCAACCTTGCCACCCTTCAACACCTCGCACAGATTGCCACCAACCACAACAACCATGGTGGCAATGATGACGACGAGCCTCGCAGCAAGCTTAGGGACTTCCAGAACTCCAACCCACCAACCTTCGCCAAATCCACTGAACCCCTTGACGCCGAATACTGGCTCCGCACCATCGAGAACAAACTCGAGTATGCGGGAGTTGGAGACAATGAGAAGGTGCTCTACGCCACTCATTTCGTAGCAGGAGCAGCGGGTGCTTAGTGGGAAAATGCCCGCGCCATGCAGCCCGAAAACCAAGTTATGACTTGGGAGGCTTTCAAGAGCAAGTTCCGCAAGGCCCACGTTCCCACTGGACTGATCAAGATCATGCGCGACAAGTTCCTCAACCTCAAGCAAGGCGGGATGAGTGTCACCGAGTACCTAGACAAGTTCACTACCTGGGGGAGGTATGCCCCCAACGACATCGACACGGATGAGAAGAAGAGAGAGCGCTTCATGAACGGACTCCAGGAAGAATTGCAGCCCTACCTGGTCGCTGTGCCTTACAATGACCTGGAAGCTCAAGTAGACGCTGCTATCATGGTCGAAGACAAGAATAAAGCTGCCCACGAAAGTCGCAAGAGAAGGATGATGAGTCAGGGAGGACCAAGTAGTCAAAGGTCCCGCAGCATGCCCCCATCAAGGTCGGCGCCACCCCCTCAGAGGTTCGCCTCTCAGGCCCCCAGTCCCAACAACCCCAACTGCCAATATCCAAACAACCGCTCTACCAGAGGAAACACTTCTGGAGGCAACCGCAATACCTTCAACCCCGCCAATCACAGCCAAGGAAGTGGCTGCTCCACTTGTGGACAGCCCGGACATTTCTCCAAAGAGTGTCCCCTGAAGAAGTCATCCGCTCTGAGCCTCAGCGCGCCGCGACCCAATCAGGGTCAAGGCCATGGACCCTCTGGCAGGAACCCGAAGACTCAGGCCAATGTTGCTCGAGGTCACCTCAACCACGTCACTGCAGAGGAAGCTGCTGAAGCACCTGACATTGTTCTGGGTATGTTTCTCGTCAACTCCACCCCTGCCAGAGTGCTGTTTGATTCGGGTGCATCTCATTCTTTTGTAACCGAGAACTTTGTTGAAAAAGGAAAGCTAAAGTCAACTATGATGCCTAGAACTATGCTAGTTCAGATTCCCGTGTCAGTCATGAAAACCAAGAGGAATTGTCTAGATGTGCCAGTAGATATCCATGGGGTGTCCTTTGAAGCCAACCTAATTATTTTAGGCACCAAGGGTTTGGACGTGGTACTTGGGATGGACTGGATGACCAAGTACCAAGGTCAAATAGACTGCGCCCGGAAAGCAATAACCGTGACCAACAGTGATGGGATCCAGATTGAGCACATCGCCACCATGCCATCCCGAAAGGCCTATTATAAGAAATATGTCGCTGGGCCGACTCTTGACCAAGTACCGGTGGTATGCGAATACCCCGACGTCATTCCCGAGGAGCTGCTAGGTATGCCCCCTGACCGGGATATCGAGTTCATAATTGAGTTGGTTCCCGGAACAGCTCCTATTGCTCAAAGACCTTATCGTATGAACCCCCAAGAACTCAAGGAGTTAAAGAAACAACTCGCTGATATGCTCAGCAAAGGCCTCATCTGTCCCAGCGCATCACCTTGGGGATCACCAGTTATCTTTGTGGACAAGCAAGACGGTACCATACGCCTGTGTGTGGACTACCGTAAACTGAATGAGGTGACCATCAAAAATAAATACCCACTCCCTAAGATCGAAGACCTGTTTCATCAGCTGAGTGGAGCAAAGGTGTTCTCCAAGATTGATCTCCGCACTGGATATCATCAGCTGAAGGTCCGAGAATCCGATATTCCCAAGACTGCCTTCACCACACGCTATGGCCTATTTGAGTATACGGTCATGTCCTTCGGCCTAACCAATACCCCTGCCTATTTCATGAACCTCATGAATAAGGTATTCATGAAGTTCCTGGACAAATTTGTGGTGGTTTTCATCGACGACATCTTAGTCTACTCCAAGACCAAAGAAGAGCACGCAGAGCACCTGCGGCTAGTACTGGGAACCCTGCGCGAGCATCAGCTTTACGCCAAATTTAGCAAGTGTGAATTATGGTTGAAAGAAGTTGGATTTCTTGGCCATGTCATCTCAGCCGGTGGAGTATCCGTGGACCCTTCCAAAATTACCTCTATCTTAGAACGGAAAGCCCCAACTAATCCCACCGAAGTTCGAGCATTCCTTGGGCTAGCCGGATACTACCGAAAGTTTGTAGAAGGGTTTTCTAGTATTGCTCGTCCGTTGACCCAGCTACTCAAGAAGGATAAGAAGTTTGAGTGGACTGAGAAGTGCGAGGAAAGTTTCCAAGAACTCAAGAAAAGACTCGTGTCAGCCCCCATCCTAACCATGCCCGACATTACCAAGAGCTTCGACGTCTACTGCGACGCCTCCAAGCTTGGACTTGGAAGTGTCTTGATGCAAGACGGCAAGGTCATCGCCTACCTATCCCGTCAACTTCGCCCGCATGAGTTGAACTATCCTACCCATGACCTAGAGCTTGCCGCTGTTGTCCATGCCCTCAAGACATGGCGACACTATCTTATGGGGAACCGATGTGAGATCTACACCGATCACAAGAGCCTGAAGTATATTTTCTCTTAGAAGGAGCTGAATATGAGACAGAGGAGATGGATTGAGCTCATCAAGGACTACGACCTAGGCATTCATTACCATCCTGGTAAAGCAAATGTGGTCGCCGATGCCCTCAGCCGAGAATCTTGTTCCCTGAATACCCTATTGAAGTCTAGTCAGCCAGCCCTGTGCGAAGAGTTTGAGAAGTTTGGACTTGAGCTTCTAAGCCACGGTTTCTTAGCAAACCTCGAAATCCGACCCACGCTCTCTGACATCATTAAGGAAGCTCAGAAGGGACATGAGAGTATCGAAGGTATCAAGCGTAGAATGGGATGAGAAGAGGTACCTGGGTTCTCAATTGACTAGGAAGGCGTGCTATGGTATAATGGCCGCCTATGTGTTCCTAGCATTGAGGAGTTGAAGCAATCCATTCTGAAGGAGGCCCATGATACCCCTTACTCTATCCATCCCGGTGGCACCAAGATGTACCAAGATCTGAAAGGACAGTTTTGGTGGCTTGGCATGAAGAGGGAAATAGTGTTCTACATCGCTAGATGTGATGTTTGCCAACACGTCAAAGCTGAACACCAAAGGCCCGCAGGTTTATTGCAACCCCTGAAGATACCCTTATGGAAGTGGGAGGAGGTCGGAATGGACTTTATCACTGGGCTACCAACATCGAGTCGGGGACATGACTCTATATGGGTTATTGTGGACCGTCTCACCAAGGTTGCCCACTTCATTCCAGTTAAGACTACCGACCATGGGAACCGTCTGGCAGAGTTGTACATTGCGCGTATAGTCAGCCTTCATGGAGTCCCGAAGACCATTGTCTCTAACCGAGGTCCTCAGTTCACCTCTCGATTTTGGGCAAAACTCCAGGAAGCCTTGGGCACTAAGCTATCCTTCAGCACAGCCTATCACCCCCAGACTGGAGGTCAGACTGAGCGAGTAAATCAAATTCTTGAAGACATGCTTCGAGCCTGTGTCCTATCCTATGGAACCAAGTGGGAAGACTGCCTGCCGTTCGCTGAGTTTTCCTACAACAATAGCTACCAGGCTAGTCAGCAAATGGCCCCTTTCGAAGCCCTTTATGGACGAAAGTGCCGTACCCCGTTAAACTGGTCGGAAACTGGAGAGAGCCAAATCTTTGGCCCTGACATCATCAAAGAAGCCGAGGAACAAGTCCAACTTATCCGCAACCGCCTAAAGGCCGCCCAATCTAGACAGAAGAGTTACACCGATTCCAAGGGGAGATCTATTACCTTCAACGTGGGAGATTTTGCGTACCTTCGAGTGTCACCACTCAAGGGTATGCAACGCTTCCATGTTAAGGGTAAGCTTGCACCCCGCTACATCGTCCCGTTCAAGATCCTAGAGCGCCGCGGAGAGATGTCCTACAAGCTGGAGCTGCCCGCGGAGTTATCGGAGTTCCATGACGTTTTTCACATCTCTCAACTCCGCAAGTGCCTACAAGTTCCAAACAAGCCCGAAACCTTCACAGAGATCGACCACAACACTATTGACCTAAACCACGATCTCACCTATCGGGAGAGACCAATCCACATCCTAGAAGAAGACGTCCATCTTACCCGAAGACGCAAGATAAAAATGTACAAAGTGCAATGGAGTAACCTTACCGAAAATGAGGCCACCTGGGAGCGCGAGGATTATCTCCAATGAGAATTTCCCGAACTGCTTCTCGCTTAGCTACCGAATCTCGGGACAAGATTCTTTTAAGGGGGGAAGGTCTGTAACACCCTACTTTTTGTAACCAGAATTTGAATCAGTTTCCATGCAATATAAAGTGGGGTAAACTAAAACTTGTTTCCAATTGAGCTTGTGTGCTAGGGTAGTGATCTTCTTGTGTGCAATGTATGATTTCATGTGCAAATGTGTGTGTGCTAGTTATTTTCTTTTCTCTAGAATTTCAAAATTTGATCCTATGCATGAGTGCTTGATTGGGTGTTATGATTTTATGCTATAGCTTGATCAAATAGAAGGGTGCTTGATAGCATCAATTCTTTTTCTCTCTTTATTTCAAACTTTATTTTGCACCTTTATTTCATAAATAGGACTTCACTAAAAACCCTTTTTGCACTTATTCAAAAATTCTGAAAATGTAACAGCCCATGTTTGTAAATAAGTGCATTTGCACCATTAGCATCATCAAAATCCACTAAGAAAAATTTGCATTTGAAAATTAGAGTGAAAACCTAAAAAAAATGCGTGTTCTTCCTCTATTTTGAAATATTCTCTTCAAATGTTTCGGAAACATAAAACCAAAAAATATGTCGACCTTCTAATATATCTACTGAAGGCCGCTGTATTTTTTCACTATATTTCAATCAAGTTTGAATCCTTCAATGTTTGCAAATAATCCAAAACAGAATCAGAATAAAAGAAACAAGAAAAAAACTGTTTGAAAATAACAAAACCTAACAGGTGGGCCAAGCCTGTCAGGGTTGTCTTCTACCTCAAGCAGGTGCCTGGCAGCCCCAGGGCAGCCCGAGGCCACATCCTGCTTGCCGTCTCGCTGTCGAGGAGACCCCCTGGAGCTACCCAGCAATGCCATGTAGCCCCTCCCTTCCTTTCTTCCCTATCCCTGGCCGCTCTCCCTCTCTCCCCGTGAAAAGCTCCCAGTAGCCGAGCTTGCCGCCATGGCCGTCGCCTCCCTCCACCGCTAGGAGCCGCCCCGAGCTCCGCCGACTTGCCGTGGACCTCCGCCGCGCCACCCGCAGTCTTCCCGCCGGAGGAATCGGCTCGGGGTGCCCGTAATCGCCGCCGTTCGCCGCCGTTTCCCTGCAGGAACCAACCTCGCCGCCGCCGAAATACACCGCCGGCGGCCCTCCTCCGGCCGAGCTGACATCACCGGCGACTCCCCGGTGAGCTTCTGGTCCTGCTGGGCCCTTTTCCCCGCCTCCCTCGTGCCGCCATCGCCGCCTGGAGTGAGCCGGCCGGCTCCCAGGTCTCCGTGCGAGGAGGCCACGACCAGCCGCTGGCCAGGTTGACCTGGTCCAGCATGGCCTGGCAGGTGGTCCCTCGGGCCCCTCTAGTCATAGACTTTGGGTCAAATAGACAGCAGTACAAAAAGTCCCTGCGCGTTATTTTAATTCCAGGAAATTTCAGAAAAGTTGCAAATCTTGTAAAAAGTTTAGAAAATTATCTGTTTATCAGAAAATTGTGTATGACCTACCAAAATGATCAGAAAAATGTAACCTACTTGTTTATGTCAATAATCATGCATTATAAATAACTTTGAACCCTGCTTAATTTAGAAGAACCAATTGTACCCTTTTATGCAAACTAGGGTTTGTTGGATTGCTACCCTAGAGCATCCGAACCCCTCCCAACTTGCTATTCATGTAATAGGGTTTATTTTGAGTATCTCTAATATGTCATATCATCATATTTGTTTGTGCATCGATGCCATGTGTTGAATGCTATTCCTTTTCCGGTGTGTTTCTGCTCCTACCTGGTAGGATCCGGAGTCGATGTGAGCAACGAGTTTGATATCAAGATCGACAACATCGACGACAATCAATACTTGTTCATCGATGAGAAAGTCAGGAAGAAGAACCTTGGATGTCTCTTTTATTGGTTATCAACAAATAAGGCAAGCAGCCCCCCTCTGAACCTATGTTTCAAAGTATTTCAAAACTTACTATTTTGCACCACCCGGTTCAACTATCTTTTATCGATGGATAGAGTTAACCTATCTAAAGCATGTTCAATTCTTGTCGCCTAAATACCCTGATCCACTGCTCCTAGCATGACTAGGTTTTGCTTGTGTGCGTCGCTAGAGCTTTATATCTGAAATGCTTAGCCATGCTTAGTTTTTACTCTGGTACATATGGTTAATGAATCAGAGCTGCAAATGAATCTAGTATGACAGGATGACGTGGTGTGATGATAATATGAGATTAAACATGCTAACAGGTTTGGATGAGCCGCCACATGGGATGTGGTTGTTTGACTCATTCTTGTCGCCCTAGGACCCGAGTTCTTGTCTCTTGATCCAAGAATGAGCGTACGACCACACGTGGAGGAATGGGACTCCCGTCGACTCACTAACTTGCTTAGACTTATCCATGAGCTACCTAGTTCGGGATTTCCATTTGGCATACGCATTGGAAATGTTTTGGAAAGTGGTGGAAAAGAGAAGAGGTGCATCATATAGGGACGTGGCCGAGGTTGATTGAGGTGGATTCCTCTGGTAAACCAATCTCGACTCACAACAAAAGGTTCCACGTCGGAGAACGGCCGTCTTGCGATGGCGGACTTAGACCTTTTGGCGTGGCTCATGGAATAGGTCGACGTGAGGTAAAGGTTGTAGGCGATCACTGATACGTCTCCAACGTATCTATAATTTTTGATGCTCCATGCTTGTTTTTTACACCATTTGCCTATTGTTTCGTTACACTTAGTGGCACTTTTATGCATTTTCCGGAACTAACCTATTAACGAGTTGCCACAGTGCCAGTTTCCTGTTTTCTGCTGTTTTTGTGTTTCAGAAGTGATACACAGGAAATATTCTCGGAATTGGATGAAACAAGTCCTGAAGTCTTATTTTACCCAGAAGCTTCCAGAGATCCGAAGGAGAGTCGGAGGGGGGCCACCAGGGCCCCACACGCAGGGGTGGCGCGGCCAGGCCCCTGGCCGCGCGGGCCCCGCGTGAGGGCGCCTGGCTCCTCCTCTGACATCGCCCCTTCGCCTATAAAGACCCCTCGACGGAAAAAACCTAAGTACCCGATCAGATTTCCAGAACACATCGCGATCCACCGCCGCCATCGACCCGAAGATCGGGAGGGTCCAGAAGCTCTTCCCGGCACCCTGCCGGAGAGGGGAATCGCCACCGGAGGTCTTCTTCATCGCCATGCTTGCCTCCGGAGCGATGAGTGAGTAGTCTACCTTGGACTATGGGTCCATAGCAGTAGCTAGATGGTTGTCTTCTCCACCATGTGCTTCATGTTTAGATCTCATGAGCTGCCTTACATGATTGAGATCACCGTTATGTAATTCTACATGTTTGGTTTGTTGGGATCTGATGAATATTGGTGTTTATGATTAAGTTGCTGTACTGAATTATATCTTTTGTTATCTCTATGTTGTTTATGATCTTGCATGCTCTCCATTGTTAGTAGCTATCTTGGCCGAGTAGTTGCTAGTGACTCCAAGAGGGGGTATTTATGCTCGATAGTGGGTTCATGCCTCTATTTCACCTGGGGGAGTGACAGAAACCTCTAAGGTGGTAGATGTGCTGTTGCTACTAGGGATAAAACAACATTCATATGCTCAAGGGCATATGCTTTGTTTACATTACACACTTTGCTTAATGCAATTATCTGTTGTTCGCAACTTAATACTTGTGGAGTTCTCGGATTGATTCACCACAAGTGGATTATTAGTCATAGATGCAGTTGGATGGCGGTCTATGTATTTTGTTGTAATGCCTAGAGTAAATCTCATAGTGATCTTCTTGACATATCACGTTTATCTTTATTCTTTCAATTGCCCAACTGTAATTTGTTTACCCAGCATGTGTTATTTATCTATGGAGAGACACCACTAGTGAACTGTGGACCCCAGTCCTATTTCCATCATATTGCTATCACCTGTTTACTTTACTCGCACTGTTTACTTTACTCGCACTATTTACTTTACTCGCATACTATATTGTTTTCCACTCGATACGCTCATAACCTTTGTTTCAAGCAAACCGGTGAGATTGACAACCTCATCGCAAGTTGGGAACAAAGTATTTGTTTGTGTGTGTGCAGGTTCCGCATCACCTTCAGTCGTTTGTCTCTCCTCTCCTGATCGATAAACCTTGGTTTCTTAAACTGAGGGAAAACTAGCTGCTATACTCATCATACCTTCCTCTTGGGGTTCCCAACAGGCTGGTTATTCACCACGCACAAGGACAATCTGCTCCCACGTTAACCACGCAGCAATCACTACTCTGCCAGCGTCTCACGGTATGACGTCATGTGGCTTATGGAGACGGTCGTCACGTGTGGGTAAAGTTGTACACCCCTGCAGGGTTAAATCTTTTTGAAAAGCTGTGTCCACGGTTATGGACGACTTGGAGACAGATGCTTGATCATAGAGAACTTTAATCTCATCGTAAAACTTGAAAAGCAAAGTGTGAATAGGATTGCTTTCCTCTGGGGTGTCGAGGAGGTAATCCTAGTGGATAGGTTTAGCTGGTGATGATTCGGTGGATGCCTTAGTGATCAAAGATATCGCTCTCTTACTCTTTTTAAATGTTCTGAGTAGTCGAGATTCTACTCTTACTTGTTTTATGCAAATAAAGATTGCTTTACGCAAAATAACTCCACAAAAAGCCTTTCTTAACCAAGTTTAGCTAATAGGATACGTAAGTCTTGCTGAGTACCTTATGTACTCACCCCTGCTTTGTTGATATTTTTGCAGCAGAGTAAGTTCCACAACGAAGATGAGTTCTGTACGAGGATCGACACCGACGAGTAGCTTGGGGTTCCCAGACAGCAGCTTGGGGCTGCGGAATGGGTTGTCGCTGTTATGCTTCTGGCCTCTTAGGCCATGTCATCCTTGCTATTTTCTGATAGCATAACCTTCCTTCCGTTGTTTGATGTAATGTTTGTCAGTGACCTCTGTTTGTAATCATTTGGATCTTTGCTCAGGGAAGAGCTTTACAATTTTACCTTTGAGTCGTAGAGTCACTGTGGTGTACCAACTTTGGTTACCCATCTCGTGCATGATGCGTGTATGGATATAAAGTGCACGAGAGGGGTTTAAGATTCTTGAGCTCTCTGTTATGCAGTCTTGGTTATGATTAGTTTCACGGCGCTTCGAGATGTGTAGAGCTGATGTTTAATTCCGGCCTGCCTGGCGATGGTGTTCCGGCCTGGGACTGGTAACCCCAGTATCACTCGTTGCTAGCATGACTAATACACATAACATCTCTGTATAGCTTAGATCCCGGGGGTCCCCACAGGTTTTGGTATTAGAGCAGGACTGTCTGTAGGAAACCCTTGCTATTGGTCGTTGTTGAGTCTAGTGTTGTGAAAACTATTTGAAAGCTAAAAATGAGTTGCAAAATGTAGGTAAGGTTTCTTTTTATTCCTTATCTCTATCGATCTTAGTTCTGAGCTTTCGTATCCTTTCTTGTTGATTTGGAAAAGGTTTTTCTATCTCTTCTAGCCGTTCAAAATTTAGGTCCCTCGTGGGCATGTCGTTTCTAAACCAGTTGACCTACATAGTATCTTCATACTCTCAGCTAAAACAAGAAGATGCAATTAGAAGATTTCTTTCCATTGAAATATCTTTACCTCATAGACTCCCTTCAAGGATTTCTTTCACCTTGTATGCCACTCTATTGTTGGATACTTCAAAATCCATACCTTGTTCTGGAAGTTACCTCGTGATTACTACCGTGGCATCCTCTGAGTTGCTCAGTTAGTAGTTATTCCTTTCTCTATCTTTACCCTTGGACTTGAACCGAAGGTCCCCGATTGTGCTGGATTCTAGTACATGAAGCTGGCCTTTAACCCAAGATCCATTCAGTTGAACCCTTGCGTTAATGCTCCTCCATTAACTCAAAATGTTTAATTCCAAGCTTGTGGTTATCATCGTGATTGTTCCCTACCACTAGCTATGGCAGATGTTCTCTCATGGAACCAAATGGATAACGACAAGAGTCTCTTAGTGAGTCTCATATCTATGTCCGTGACTCTGCCACACCCTCCCTTTCAGCATTAGTTTACATGAGATGTTAACTTGTGCATCCAAATCTAAGGATTCCTTCTAAGTGTGTTCCTTATCTTAAGCTGCTTTCTGATCCATCGTCTGCCAGTTGGTAGCCAAGTTGTAAATTGCATTGGTGTCCTCTAGTGCATATTACTCTTGAGGTCTTGTCAAGCCATTCCACCCCAAAATATCAGGAGAAACAAACTCCAGTACCTCGTCCATTTCTAGGACCAGGTCAAAGTGTTGTAATCCACAGAATATAAGCTCTATGTAGCTTCTGCTCTGTTCCACCTTAGAGTATCACACTCTTTTATACCAAGAGGTTGTGCAAAGTCTCATGGCCTTACTTGATGAAGTGATGCTCTTACACATCTTTGCTCACCCTTTCTCCAAGCGGGTTATGCTTGGAATGTTGGGCATGCATATTGTTGTGGCCATCCGAGATCTAGTAAATCGTATTGCTTTGAAATCCAAGGTCCTTTGCATCACTCTTAGCATGATTGGTTAACCGATCACTAAGCGAAGTTTCACTGTGTTGCCAAGTCCGTAATTCAGGCACACATCTTCTGTCAAAGAGTTAGGTTCATGCCAAAACTCTCATGACCATGTCGCTTCCCTTGTAAAGCAAGATTCCCTCTTGAACTCAATAACATACCAGTGGTTCGTGGCATTCTAGTGGTCTTTCTAGAAGCATCGCCATGTTTTCACATGACCGGTTTGTCAAGTTCATGAGTAAGCTGGTTCTCTAAATTGCTCTTTTCTCCAAGAATCTATACTGGATACCCTGGACTAGTTGGTTGAGCTTAAACAACAACTTGGAGAGTAGAAAGACAAAAGCTTTATCTGACCTTGTTCCTTCTTAAGGGATGTCTAGTTTTCTTTGTGTTGAAGCAAGATAGTATTTCTTCTTTGAATCTGCTATCTTCCCAATCTTTGATTTGAGTTTGGGCTATCGTCAAATCAAATTCAGTCCCAAGGACTATCTTGATGGTGTTTCTACTGGTGGTTTTCACTTGAGTACATCATCATCTCCTTCGGTCTGACCAATACTTTTGCCTTGTTCCTACAACATATGAGTCCATCTTCTTGGAGCATTTAAATAAGCTTGTTATTGAGCCCATCGATGACGTTCTTATTCTCTCCATGTTTGAAGATATTCATATTGGACATTAGGCATTAATGTTGGAAACTTGTTAGAACCATCTTTGTGTCATCACGAAGTATGTGTTTTGGATTTTGGAAGTGAATTTCTCTCTTTGGTTCACGTGCAATTGCTGAAAGATGTCGCCGTGAAATCAAGAAGAATTTTCTTTGTTTCCTTGGGAATCATCCCAAATTGGTCATGCATGTGCAAAGTATTCTTGAGATGGTAGCTTGTTGCCTCCATCTTCTTGAAAATTTCCTATATGCACACCAAGCCACTGACTGATTTATTCAAGAGAGATAAAAAGTCTAAGACCTTCACTATCTTCTTTCACGTTCTCCCAACAAGGACTCGGTTGTGTTTTATTGCAATAATCTCTTATTGGTGCAATTGTATTTTGGCAATTGAAATCTTACTTATCTTTTTGGAGCTTGACATTGTAGCCATATCTTGAGAATCTAGCAACGCTATTCCGATGGCATCCATTGAAACTTTTCCATTCGAATATACTAAGTCTGAAGTTTGATTTCATCTAACCAGAGCTGAATCTCAAGCAGCAATGATGGTTAGTGTTCCTCAAGGTTTTGACATAGGTCTCTTCGAAATTCGGTAAGGTTGATGTTGTGGTTCACACAATTAGCCGGAAGGCCTATTTCGATCATCCCTTGATTTCTTAGGAACAACCACTCTCCATGAGGATTTCATGTGTAACAACCCAAATTTTTGGAAAATAGAATTTAATGCAATTTAATAAATACCAAAAAAATTAGCCAATAAAAACTTTTATTTTAAATATCAGATTAACTTCTTGCCTTTTTAAACATATGAATTTGAGATTTTGCTCCCATATTGCAAATAAAAAAGAATATGAGAAAGGTTTTAAAACAACTCCTTTGAGTCACAATTTTCAAACCATCCAAAAATAAAATATTTGGAAAGGAAGTAAAATCTTATTTCAAGAAACCTAGATTGTTTTTAAAACAGTAGAATAAAAAGATCCCATATTTGAAAATTATTTTTTTCCTCTTCATCAAATGAAGATTTCCAAAATGATTTGTATGTATATACTACCTTATTCCAAATATTAACCCTTTGAAAACCTCCCCTGATTTCTTAGCCATACTTGAAGACCAAAATAAGACCTTTGCTTATTAAATGATTTAATCAAAATAATTTTTCTACATATTTAAATCTTGCATAAGTGCAGGCCAAATCCATTTGGGAAACATAGTTCCAATAAACAAAGTCATCCAATCCCATGCAACCAGGAAGAAAACATAAAGAAATGAGAAGAAACACAAAACCCTGAATCGGAAAGATAAGAAAAGCTATCTTCAAAATATTATTGACTACACCACTTTGCCCTTCTATATTAAGAAATCGTTGATCTAGACCATCATGGATCTCTCCACAGTACACAACAACAAGTTATAAAGATTCAAGAACCGCATAGTTTGAAGCCAGAAACTATGTTTAACCCTATTCAAATTTCTACCAAAGTTTGAATTCAAATAAGAGGTCATTCCCAACTCCATGTCATCTCCAAGCAAACCAACACCTTTGGACCTAACAAAAATATTTCTGGAACCCATTTTTAATATCCTAACAGCCCAAAGTGGAAATTTTCAAAAATTCAAAATTTGAATTCTTTCGGGCATTTCGACAAACAAATTGCAGACAGAAACCTGCAGTACAAGTTGCACTGTTTGCAACAGTGGTTGGCAGCCCTAGTCCTAGTCCCTGACCTCCAAACAGTGCCCTGCCTCGCCTAGACCATCCCGCTGTCGACGCCCCTCACCCCTGCCCGGACCCCGACCAAGAGACCCGGAAGAAAGGAGGAGAAGTCGCCCCGACCACGTCCACCAGGCACCACTGCTCCCCGCTGTTTCTGCCGTCATCAGGCCAAGCCAGCGCGCCACCGACATCACCCCGACACCCGCAGACGATGCCCACTCCGCCTCGACCATCCCTGCCACTGGAGCACGCCGGTGACCGCCATGCCGAGCCCATGCCAGACGCGCCCGCGCCCTGCCTCTACGGCCTATAAAAGGAGCCCTTGAGGACACCCTGAGAACCGCACCACTCCTACGAGCATCCCAGACATACTCACTCTCTTTGTCTCCCTCCGGATAGTGGCGTAGGACGACGCCGGCGAGGTTCTGGGCGCGGAGCGGCGCCACCGCGTCCGGCCACCGTTCGAGGAACGGACTGTGGGAGGTGGACGAGCCAAGCAGCCGCAAACTTTTCTGCTTAATCGTCGACGAGCTCCGCTTCCTCTCCGCCGCTCCCCGTCGCCGCCATCGTCCCTGCCAGCCACGGAGTCGCAGCGCCCCAGAAGGAAGAAGACCCGAGCGTACCGGTTCGTTTCACGTAACCCCTCGCTGCCGGGCCCCACCTGTCTGATTTCTTTTTTTTTATCCCCCACGCCCGGGAAATGCTAGTTGTGCCAGCCCGACTTCCTCTCCCTGGCCCGTCTAAATTCCAGTCCGCCTTTTTTTTTCTAGAGAATTAGTTACCTATTTGTTTAATTACTGCAAGTTATAATGCAAATTCCGAGAGATCTAGAAATGCAAGTGTAGCAAACCAAATTTCCCTGGAAAGCTCTGAAACTTATCTAGCCTATGAAAGTGGTCTGAACCCATTTAGATTCATATTTTTTTATATAGTAAAAATAACAAATCAGTCCCTTTGCAACCCTAGAAACATCATATCAAATAAAATAAAATTCAAAATAGTATGAAACCAATGCCCAAAACACATATCTCATGAATACCCCTCTATTTATAAAATCATACTTAAATTTTGAATTTTTAATTTGAATGCTATTTACCTATATGGTTAAATAAGCATTTGTCTTATAGGTCTTATTAAACTCAAACCAAGAATCGAAATAGTTATGGAACCTTTATGGTTAAACCACATTTCCAAATACCTATATGTAGGTATTGATCTTAGTTCATGTGAGCTTGTAGGAGGTATTTGGAAATTTAATACTACATGGTAGTAATTAGAAACTCAAACTTGCACACATATTTCAAAATAATGGAAATGATATGAAACCAATTCTAATCAACCACAATTTCAGATATTCATCTATAACCCCTAATCCAAGTCAACTAGGATCTATATACCCTACTTGTAGATTCAAACTTGATCACTAAATTTTTGCAAACTAGAAATGGCTTCAATAAAAGAAAAGTACTCCAAATCCTATGAAACCACTTTAGTTGAACCCTAATATTGAATATGTACTTGTAGTATATGAACTTGGTCAATAAGGACTTTGAGGATATATTTCATGATTCAAAAATCAATGAACCCTACTTAAATACAAGAAACAAATAACCCTATCTACATAAACTCAATTATCGTTGAAGCCACTATCCTTAGACTTACATGATCAACATCCTTACGTTAGTATCTTGTTGTTGTATGTATGTTGTTGGTGAATTGTGTGGTGATGGTATTCTTTTTTCCTTTCCGACGATTAGACGACAATGAGAGTAAGGAGAATGGATCCTGAAGTCCACCAAGAAATGGAGATGGAAATCAATCAACCCAAGATGAAGATGAAGACTATTTTGACATTGCCAAGCGAGGCAAGCCATCTTTTGAATCATACCTCAATACCCAGTTTTCCAACTTGCATATTTACTTGCTTCCAAATTAAATTGCATGATTGAATTGCTAGTATAGAATAATAGTTGTGTAGTGATATCTTGCTTAGCAAGAGAATCAAGCTGAGTTTATCCAACACCTCCTTAGTTGTAGCATCACTCATAGTAGTTGCTTAGTCGCTAATAAAACGGAAGTCATCTATAGGGGAACCCTATTTGAAAGTAGTGACTTGAACTTGAAAGTTTGATTTGGAGACTACCCTTACATGATGGATTTCTAAAAGAAAATAATCCCGACTAAGGACTATGGAATGTATTTCTAAATGATAATGAGTGATGTACTATGTGAGCCAACCATACCGTACGACCACATTACCCCTAAATGGGAAGGGGCTTAGTCCATAGCTTGTTTACCCTAGTATGGGAGACCTTGTATCATCCTTTATAGAAGTGCACCGTGCGCGGGTACTTCCGAACCGGGTGGAAATTTCCATTCATGCAGCACTCTGCAGCGGGCAAAATTATGAGTGCCAAAATGGACTCTTAGGGAAGGATCCTATACTAGAGTAGACAAGTGAAAGAGTTTGTTTGATTATCTGAACCTCGCATACTTTGTGTATGACGATCCGTGGATTTCTCCCGGCAGATGTATCGAATCTTGTGGGTAAAGTGTACCCCTCTGCAGAGGTTTCAAAACTATTCGAATAGCCGCGTCCGCGGTCATGGACAGTTGGCAAGCTGTACTTGACTTTTGTCAAGAATGTTAACAACTGAAGGTGAACTTGGTGAATGACTTGACTTGATATTGATGTTGAGCAACACCTGAAGTTCCTCTTTAGATTTAACTTAGAGAATTAAATCTTCTTCTCTACTAATGAATATTCTTGGGAAACAAAACTAGCTTTTTGCAAATAAACTTAGTGCTTAGTCCACCATATCAACCATGCATATCTCTTTCATCACTTTGTTTATAAGATGGTTTGCGAGTGCATCCAACACTAGTAGGGAAAACCTCTTCTGTGGCGCACCAAAATATGCATTCTGTGGCGCATGGGTGGTGCTCCACAGAATCTTCGCCACAAAAATAAGCATTCTGTGGCGCACCAGCACATGCGCCACAGAAATAAGGAATTCTGTGGCGCACCAAGACCTAATGCGCCATAGAATTAAGGAATTCTGTGGCGCATTTTGCCTTGGTGCGCCACAGAATTAGGTGCGCCACAGAATTACAAGTTAGTGCGCCACAGAAATATTACAGGTTTTATACAGAAATTATTCTGTCTGGCGTATATATACAGGTATTAATAGATATAATATAGCAGTATACAGATATATCAACAGATTTCATGTAGCACAATTATATATCTCCATATACAACTCATTTCATATAGAATATTAACAGATTTCATATAGCTCCATGCATATACAACTCATCATACATATATATCTCCATACAACTCATAATCCATGCAAATTAAGTGCATCATCTCAAGATACAAATGAAGTGACACCGGCCGCCGCCTACACTAGGATGAAATAGAGTACCGCTCCGACGATGGTGAGCAAGAGCGAGAGCACAATGAAGGTCTTCATCTTGCTCTTGTTCGACTGGTGCTTCCTCCACTTGGCAACCGCCTCTTGTTGAGTCGGGTAGCCTTTGTAGCAGTTGCCGCTGAACTTGTGCACCTGTTCCTTGCAGTCCGTCCACTCCTCGTAGACTCCTGGAACCCGCCCCTCGAACACGACGTACCACGTCATCTCTATGGACACAAGGCATATTAGTATATAATGCAATGGAAAGAATTAGAGGGTTCACATGCATACATATTCACAAGAATTAAAGCAAGGAAATAATAATAAACCTAAAAGTCATATAGCATTGGTATCACATAAGTAATCAAGTTCAACTACATCGACTACAATAGTAATTGAAGTCCAACAACGGCAGTAAGCAAGTTTATTTACAACACAGTAGGCACACCGGCCTCTCGATCAACGAGACGTCTTGTTCATGGGCTCCGGGAACGGTTTGTACATGTCCTTCGTCGTCCACGTCCTTCCATCACCCTGCCTATGTAGGCGTTCTTCTATATCCCTCTTACACAACCCTCTGAGTTGGTGTAAGAGCCCCGATCTGTTGCATACATCTTCTACGATAATTTCTGATAGCTTTACTTGGATGCGATGGAAGTCTTCTCTAAGATCAGCATCGCTGATCTCCCCCGCCATTTTTTTGGGGTCTCGCTTACTAGGTGGCAGACGCATCATCTCTGCATCCGCGACAAACCCTTTAAGGTGATGGAGGACATAGAAGGCCTCCTTCATGCTGTCATCTGGCTGCTTGATGCAAGGGAAGTTGATCACGTGCTTGAACCCCTGCTCTTTAGTGTCCGGCCTGATAAATTTCCCCTTCTCGTGGAAGATGCCTCCATTTTTGGAGTAGAAAAGGATAGCCTCATCGAGAACACTCCTTATTCTGTTGTAGTCTTTCTTCGTCGTCGTACTCGACGAGTCGAAGTACTGGGCTAGGGACCACTTCGGGCAAAGAACGACGAGTGTGCAGTATGTGTCCCTGCTCAACACATGCAATTTAAATGGAATGTTGGAAATGATCGGCAATGGAAGAAATATATAAGAAAGCATAAGTTACGACGGCCGAGAGCGAATGTGTACTTACTCGGGAAAGACAGGCAGAAGAATGGTGTTCTTCTCTTTGTTCATGAGCATAAAGCTCTGGAGGTACCGCACCGCCGCGGTCCGTGTGCTTGAGCCATCCACCAGCTGGCTATCGCGCATGTAGTAGGGATCCGCTACCGCGACGTTGGGGGGTCTCTCTCTCTTGATCTTCATCTGAAGATTGATCGCGTATAGGCGAACCAAGTTATAGTCGAGCCGTTTCCAGTGAAATAGATTGAAGACGTCCTCGAACGCTATGAAGAAGATATCCGTGGGGTATGCTTGGACGAAGTTCGGGTCTGCTGCTGGCACCCTGACCGTGAACACCGGGTAATTTGGATCCTTGTCTTGAAGAAGGAGGCTCTCTAGAAACTGAATATTTTGCTGCAAACTGATCATTGGTCCACTTGCGAGGTGTTCGAGGTCCTCAGGCAGTATCAGTTTACCAGCTTCATGAAGCCGGGACAAGCCACCAGGTGTCCGTGGTACCATGTCGTTGGCCCGCATCTTCTTAGGAAGAGTCTGGCTCGAAGATGCGCCCTTTTTATTTCCTCTCTTCCTTGGCTTCTTCACCTGACCTGCTGGGGGTGCTTCGGGTGCTGGTGGTGCTGATGGTGGGGTTTCTTGGGGTGCTGGTGGTGATGATGGTGGTGCAACGGGTGCTTGGGTTGCTTGGGGTGCTGGTGGTGCTGATGGTGGAGCTTGGGGTGCTGGGGTTGATTCGCGTGGCTCCCCGACGATCGTCTTATACAGCGTGTTAGGGCTGAAAATGGTAGCCGGCTTGACTTGAGCTGGGTTGCCAGCCTCCGGAGGAGTGTCTTGCAGAGAAAGACCCGTGAAGGTCAGGCGCTGCGTGACTGTAGTGGGACGACCAAGTTGATCGCCGTGAGTGCGGAAGGCTTCTTCATCCATATGAGGCATGTACATATCTTGGCTGCAGGCGCCACTGTTGATGTAGGCATCGACGTCATCATCATCATCGTTGCCATCAAGCGGCGCCATGTCCTGGAAGTTAGGTGGTGGCGGTTGCGATGCCGCCGCTTGGCGTACCTTGCGTTTGGTCGACGGTCCTTGCGGAAGCTTTCCCAACAGCTGTTGGTGGCGTGTGGTGGTAGCGGCGATCGCCGGTTCCTTCCGGGTGGCGGCGGCGACCGCCGGTTCCTTCAGGGTAGTGGCGGCGGCGACCGCCGGTTCCTTAAGGGTGGGGCCGGTGCCGGGCCGGACGACCTTGGGCCGGATGATAGGGGAGGTGGCGCCGATGTTGCGCCTGACACTCGGAAGACCCCCACCCAGACGAATCTGGTTCTTCGGCCATGTCATAAGCCAGCCGATGCAATTCCCAAGGACCATAACGTCGTCCTCGTCTGTGCCCGGAGGTTGATCGGGGGGGAGGAGGTTGTGGTACTCCGGCACTACCATTGCCAACTTCACCTTCACCAAATGATCTGCAATGTTTCTGTGGTGCATAGTTCGGCTGGGCATGACAGTGCCGCTAGCAACATCCATCAACTTGCCGCCGGGCTCCACCACATGCAGGAGTATGCAAGGTTCGTCCTGAGTCAGGGGCATGTTGGATAAGATCAGCGCAAGGCATATATAGTTAAAGAAGATGACGCGGAGGACTAACTAATGATTTACCTTCTTGACGGCGTTGATCTCTGCTAATGTTGATACAAGGGCGTCGGTGCCGGCGCCGGGCCGCTCACTCTCGAGTGCATTATCAGGCACCACCACCCTATCAGCTTCCGCGGTTGGGGGCGTCGATGCGACCAGGTGGAGCGGCGGCGTCGGGGTCACCAGCGGTGACACTTGGTGACTTGAGTTACTGCCGCTGACGCTGGGCACATATATCGGCCCCTGTTGACCTGCCGCATTCCAAGCAGCTAACCCCTCCATCAAACCAGGGGGGATGATCTGCCGGAGCCTCTCCTGCAGCTTCTCGTCCAGTAACTTACTCATCTCGGTCGGGTCCACTATTTTCTCTAGTGACTCCACCTTCTTCTTCAGCTCCTGAACCTCGGCTTTATCCTGCTTAGTCGACCTCCTCTCCTTTCTCGACTTGGCATCTGATCCGTAGTACTCGGATACCTTCATACTTGTGCCAAAGCCGGACACACGGCCAGCCGACGTCGGTGGCTTGTCCAGGTCCCGTTCCTTGTATGCGTTCGTCGCCCTGTTGAAAGGCGTGTCCCACGGTTCCGTCGACCCCTGGGACGACGGGCCAGCCGTAGAACTACCCTTCAACTCATTGTCCTTCAGACAAAGGAACTTAAGGTTAGCCCATTTGGCTTCATTGCTTAATAAGATCAGCGCAATAATAATATAGACTATCCTTACCAGGAGTTTCTCGAACTTCTTCACGTCGGGGTAATCCGTAACAAATTCCCCCGTCTCCCAGTCTAAGTAGTAGCGGGACCGGACATAGTTCCTAGTCTGTATATCCGCGATTTTTAGCCAGGGGTTTTCTTTGCCCAGACGTATCATCTCGGCATCCTCCTTGTCCCAAGTGGGCTGTTTTCCTCGGTAACCGCCGCTTCCGCAACGGTGAGCCCCTAGGTTCAATTCCCGCATTTTCTTCCCCCAGGCGGTCCATTTTTTAGCCTCGTCAGTCTCTAAGGACGACTTGAATGCTTCGAAGTCTTCTCTAGAGAGTGTCGGGTCTTTGCGACTTATCTGCTCCCAGCTTTTACCTTTCTTGATCTTGTCCTTCAGCCGGGTTTTCCAGCTGCTCAAGGCGGTGCTCATCTTCGTGAGCGCTAAAGAGTCCACCTTTTTATTGAACGGCTGTGGGAACGTGTATCGTTGGTGAAGCTTCTGGAGGAGGGTTGCGGCCAAAGCCGCGTTGGCCTCGCTTCTGAGGTCTTGAGTGTTGAGCGGCACGGTTTCACGGACGATGCACCCTAGTTGCATCGCGTACCCTTTGGCAACCTTAGAAGGCTCCAAGGGTAGGCCACTTTCGGAGACCAACGTGAAAGGATCGGTGATGTTGGCTAGCACTTGCGGCCTCCGATCCGCCCTTGGCCTCTTCGCCTTCCTCTTCTTCTTGGCCTCCTCAGGGTTGCCGCCGCTATCACCTTCCGTGCGGTCGGTGGTCTCTTCACCGGTCTCGGTGGCATCATCCTGGCCCTCTTCCTCATCGCCGCTCTCGGAGGCGGCCCCCCAGCTCTCGTCCTCATCGCCGCGATCGGTGGTGCCCCCCCGGCCCTCTACCTCATCGTATTCCTCCCACCATGGCTTGTTGGCCTCTCTGGCGACTTCCTCCTGGGTCTTAGGGTTAGAAGTGCCCGACATGTTTATTTGCACTTCATTAAAAAGAGGCAAATAGTTAGTACATAATGCAACGGAAAAATTCAAAATTTTGGCATGACTTTTGCTAATTTTTCTACCTATGAGTGCCCATTTCTCAACCGAAACGGAAGCGAATCAACACTTCGGGAGAAATGGGCAACTCAGTTTATTCATCCACACTTGACAACATCTCATAAGCATATATAACAGCAGATTATGGTCAAAATATCTCATTGCATAACACATAATAGCAGCAATATTCTCAAGATAATATGGAGTACAAAAATTTAACAGCTCAGCTTACATGAAGTTACATTATACAAGGCATATTTGCATCAAAATTTATCTGCCATTTTGCAGAGTGTAAATCATGGTTTTTGACAGCAGTTCATTTTATGGCTGAAAAGAACATCATTTCTATGCATCCACGCCAATGCAAGTTAGCACAATTAACTCTAGGATAAGCTAATAACAAGTTACAGAAACTTCCTGTAAAAACCAATGTTCAGAATCGCTTCGCTGCCGTATCAATCCATCGAAGCATGCTGCTGTTAACAGGAAATTATAAAGCTGCTGCTAATCGATTCTAACAGCGAGCAGGCGAGCATCGGGAGAAGGGCGCGTACCTAGAATCGGGAGAAGGGCGCGTACCTAGACGGTGTCGTGGCGTGCTCCTCTGCAGCGGCGGCGGCGCGACGACGGGGATCCTCTTCTGCAGGGACGGCGGCGCGACGTGCTCCTCTTCGGGGGCGGCGGCGGGCTCCTCTTCGGGGGTGGCGGGCTCCTCTTCGGGGGCGGCGGGCTCCTCTTCGGGGGCGCGGCATGCTCCTCTTCAGGGGCGGCGGGCTCCTCTTCGGGGGCGGCGGCGCGACGTGCTCCTCTTCGGGGGCGGCGGGGCTCCTCCTCTGCAAGGACGGCGGCGGACTCCTCTTCGGGGGCGGCGGCGCGACGTGCTCCTCTTCGGGGGCGGCGGGGGTGGAGCGAGGAGTCGATCTCTGGCGGCTATCTAGGGTTTGCGGCGGCTATCTAGCGAGGAACAGAGAGAGAAGCAGTGCGCGGGGGAGGGGATCGATCCGCAGTTTTACTAAGTGTCAAAATTCTGTGGCGCATCTAATGGTGGGATGCGCCACAGAATTAGAGAATTCTGTGGCGCATCCCACTAATAGATGAGCCACAGAATTTATTTCCTTTTTTTTCTAAAAATTCTGTGTATGCACTCCCTCTGTTTCAATGAATAAGGCTTATATTTTTTCTAAAAATTCAAAGAACCTGAAGTTTGACCAAATTTTCATATGATGTCTATATAATATTATAGTTGTCGATAGTTTCTAAAAATATAAGCCTTATGCTTTGGAATGTGCATACACAAAAAAGTTTCGATCACACACACCAAAAAAATCTTCTCCGTCCGGTTCCGAGCTAGCTTAGCGTTTCTTGCCCTTCTTGTTGGCGGTTGAATACTTTATGCCGGCCACCTTGAGATTTCTTCGTGTGAACGGACAACCTTTAGTAGGTAGGGAGGTCTTCCTTCTTACTTTACTAGTAGTAGGCATGTCGAAGTGCTTGTCGAATTCCTCCTCGATCTTCGGGTCACCGTTCTTGTCCAAGTCTTCCTCGTTTGCGTCTCCTTCCATTCCTATGATGCTCCTCTTGCCCCTCCTCACGACAACACGGCTAGGCCTCGACGGGTCGGTGATGAAGAAGCATTGGTCAACTTGGCTACCGAGTACCCATGGCTCATTTTTCGCGGATGCGTTCTTCGATTTGGCATCCGGTATAACCATGGTGGTGAAATATCGGCCTTCTTTTTCGACCTTCTTGGCCCATCTCACACGGAACATTGGCACCGTCTCTCCACAGTAATTGAGCTCCCATATCTCCTCGATCCTTCCGAAAAATCTTTCCTTGATACTAGTCTCGTCATCGGCGTATCACGGACGTGCTCGTCCATTATCCCTCGGATCGCAACGGGAAGTATCTGCGTCATGAGCACGTGACAATCGTGAGACTTCATCCCGGTGAACCTCTTCTTTGCTACGTCTAGATATCTGCTTATACTCCCCGAGTAACCGTGCGGAAGTTTCACTCGTAGGAGGCACCTAAAAAATTGCTCGAGCTCCTCCGGACTCATTGTGAAGCAGGCAGCGGGAAGCACCACCGCGTTCTTCTTAGCCCTTTTGCGGAGACGTTGAGTCCCTTCCGTCTGATCATCATCATCATCGTCGTCGTTGTCATCAGTATCGGGGGCTTGAAGAGCTTTTCTGATGCCAAAATGTTTCAGATCGTATCTTGCTTTCGGCCCATCTTTGGACTTTTCCGAGTTGCAAAGAGTGCCAAGCAGACTCTCGGTAACGTTCTTCGTAATGTGCATGACATTGAGGCTGTGGGGCGTGCAGAGGACCTTCCAGTACTCCAAGTCGTGGAAAATAGACCTCGCTTTCCATACACCGAGCAGCGGCTCTGGCTTCGGTCGCTTCTTTCCCGGCGCTGGGCACTCCTTCCAATTTTTTAGAAGATTGTCGATTTCTGCACCGCTCCTCTGTCGCGGGGGTCCATCGAGCTCATCTTTACCATTGAACAGATCAGCGCGTTTTCTCCATGGGTGATCCAAGCGAAGCCACCTTCGAGCACCTGGGTACACGGTTTTCGAGGACCCGGGATCCCTTGGTAGCTGTAGATGCGGGGTCTCGTCCATGCACTTCACACAGCCGCAGAATCCGTGGCTGACCTGGGCAGATACGTATGCGCAACCAGGATAGTCCGTGACCGTCGTGATCAACGCGGCTCTCATATCGAAATAAGTTCTACTGTAGGCATCCCACGTACGGGGTGGCGTCTTCCACAACCTGTCTAACTCCTCTTTCAGCAACCCGAGATACAAATGCATGTCGACACCTGGTTGTTTCGGCCCCTGAATGAGAATACTCAGGTGTATATACCTTTGCTTGGTGCACAGCCACGGGGGTAGGTTGTAAGGCCATACAAACACAGGCCAGGTGCTATGCGTGCTACTCTGGTTGCCGAACGGATTGAGTCCATCGGTGCTCATACCCAGCCTGATGTTCCTTCCGTCGCCCCCGAACCTAGGGAAGGCGATGTCCAATGCTTCCCACTGGCCAGCGTCTGAAGGGTGTGTCAGCATATAGCCCATCTCCGGATCTTCTTCGGGCTTCTCCCTTTCCACGTGCCATTGCATGAGCTTTGCTTCCTTAGGGTCCACGAAATACCGCTGCAGACGGGGAGTGATAGGAAAGTACCATACCACTTTTCGAGGTACCTTCTTGTTCCCAACCTTGTACCGTCCGTGGCCGCACACAGGACATGTGGTCATGTCCTTGTACTCCCCCCGATAAATCAGGCAATCATTGATGCAGGCGTGGTATCTTTCGTGCGGTAGGTCAAGAGGGCACACAACTTTCTTGGCCTCCTCGATACTACTTGGCAATGTGTTCCCCTCTGGGAGACGATCGTGCCAGAATTTCATGTTCTTGCTAAAGCTGGAATCGGTCCATTTGTTCTGCATCTTCATCTGCAGACAATCAAGTGTTACATGCAAGCGCGTATCCTGCGGACGGCACCCAGGAAATATCGGAGTCATCCTGTCTTTCTCCATTTGCGCCAGCTTGGCTCTCTCTCTGGCTGCAGCTCTGTCGTTGCTCGTCTCATGGAGGAGCAGATCTTGAACATGAGAGTCCCGCAAGGCCAAAAATAGCGGAGTCGCGCCAGAATCTTCTTCTTCATCATGATCTTCTCCGCCGGTAACTTCTACTTCATGATGATATTCTCCGCCGACTTCTTCTTCATGATGATATTCTCCACCGACATGTGGTGCTTCGTCATCTCGCTCGCCACCATGGTCTTCATGCGCACCATTTGTTGGGGCCGGCCGCGCCTGGTTGTCCTGCATGAAACCGCGCCTCAGCAGGTGCTCCTCCAGTTGTCCGGAATCAGGGTTGATCCAGCGCTCGAGTTTGCATGATCGACACGGACATCTTATCTGGCGCCTATTGTTCCGAATCATGTCCTCCTTCGCGTCTTTCTTGTATCTACTAATTCGAGCGGAACTCATCGAGAGGACCATGGTTGGTCTGCAAATGGTACACATAGAGCAGAAAATTAGAACCGCAACACATGCACACACATGCATGGAACTCTCCTAAAGGTATACATAGAGCGGAAAAATTCGGCATGACCTCTCCTAAAGGTAGGACGTATGGGTAGTACAAAAATTTGCCGAAACGGAAATGAATCAACGTCTCGACAAACATCCATGCACCACACCGGCACACACACAAGCGCTTCACGTGCAACAATCATCCATACACAAGATCGACATGCGCATGCATGTCCCCTCCAAATACTCACCTTGTAGATTCGATACCGAGACGAGACCGCGATCGATGAGTTGGAGAGGAGGAGAGAGTATGGAGAGGCTTCTCCTCACCGCCAATTATGTATCAACCAAAGTAAGTACAATAAGTACCAAAGAAAGTGAAAACTATGGCCAAAATGGGATGAGAGGGAAGGGAGCTAGAGCTAGATCTAGATGGAGGAGAGGAAGATGAATGGCTTGGGAGTGTGGGAGGTGTGGTAGGTTGGCACTTTAAAGGTGTGGGACGAGCTAATTCTGTGGCGCATCTGGTCAAGTGCTCCACAGAATTACACTAATTCTGTGGCGCACTAGACCAGATGCGCCACAGAATATTCTAATTCTGTGGCGCACCAGACCAGATGCGCCACAGAATGTACTAATTCTGTGGCGCATTACGCCCGGTGCGCCACAGAATTAGTGGAACCAATGATTGGGGCTGGCAGGGAGTGGGCCCCACCAAAATTCTGTGGCGCATGGCCTTCTGGTGCGCCACAGAAATGCTGTATTTTTGTGGCGCACCTAGAAGGGTGCGCCACAGAATTATTTTCTGTGGCGCACTGCTGGCTAGTGCGCCACAGAATTGCATCCCACCTATAAGGGTTTTCCTACTAGTGCAATGTACTCATGGCTGTGTCCCTGGCTATTAACTTGGCCAGACTTGAAGGAGAAAGATCATGAAGGAAGGACATTCAGACGACTTTGCGAATTAGGCTCGTTTCCTACTGTCTGCTTTGCCTGTGTGGTTGAAGCTTGACAATATGGACCCAAAGTGTTATTCCGCTGCATGTTGATGTAATGTAAGGTTTGGTCTTTGCGACCACCTATGTAATCCCCTTTATTTACTATTAATGGCTATGACTGTGATATCAACTACGTTATGTAAATCACAACAATGATTCTAGGATTGTGATGGATTACATAACGGGCACTTCGAATTTGTTATAAATTCGGGGGTGTTACATCATGTGACTTATTCAAGAAGTTACCCTTATGGTATCTCTTTTCAATCCCAAATTCTGATCTTTACTTGATTACCAATTGATGGCTAATCGAGAGCTTGATATTCATATCTAGAACATCAAGGAGAAGATCATAAGCAAAGTTGCTAATTGTATCTTGGTCAATCTTTTAGAATCATTCTCTTGTGACAACAACTCCTTCAGGAGCAAATCCACCCTGTGGATGATCTCTACCACTTCGTTGGCTATCGCTCCCACCTTTGTGTATGCTTGAATTTCTAATGAAGTAACACATTGTGTGAATTCGTCAGTCACATGATGGCCCCAAAATTTTAATCATGTGAATTTCTTCGAGTCACCCTGTTCAACGGTGTGCCCCCTTCATGGTATCAAAGGCAATTCGACTCCTCGCTACTTTGGTCCTTCTGTGTTCTTGTCATTCGTGAATCAATTGCCTACCAAAGTTGAACATCCTCTCTTCTGTTGTTACCTTGACGTGTTTCATGTTTGTTAGCTCAAGAGTTGTTTACGAACACTCATTCCATGAGTTGAACCCATGAGATACTCGCTCTTCTTGAAGATCCTGTTGAGCAAGAACCATGAAGGAAGGAACTAAGTTGCATGATGTTGTGTATCAACCTCTTCAAGAAAGAATATCATCGCAAGTTTGTGAAGATCGTTGAACACCGTTGTAACCCCTTCCCTCCTTTCTTACCTAGAAATCTTGGGACGAGATTCTTGTAAGGAGGGTAGAGCTGTAACAGCCCATGTTTGTAAATAAGTGCATTTGCATCATTAGCATCATCAAAATCCACTAAGAAATATTTGTATTTGAAAATTAGAGTGAAAACCCTAAAAAAATGCGTGTTCTTCCTCTATTTTGAAATATTCTCTTCAAATGTTTCAGAAACACAAAACCAAAAAAATATGTCGACCTTCTAATATATCTACTGAAGGCCGCTGTATTTTTTCACTATATTTCAATCAAGTTTGAATCCTTCAATGTTTGCAAATAATCCAAAACAGAATCAGAATAAAAGAAACAAGAAAAAACTGTTTGAAAATAACAAAACCTAACAGGTGGGCCAAGCCTGTCAGGGTTGTCTTCTACCTCAAGCAGGTGCCTGGCAGCCCCAGGGCAGCCCGAGGCCACATCCTGCTTGCCGTCTCGCTGTCGAGGAGACCCCCTGGAACTACCCAGCAACGCCACGAAGCCCCTCCCTTCCTTTCTTCCCTATCCCTGGCCGCTCTCCCTCTCTCCCCGTGAAAAGCTCCCAGTAGCCGAGCTTGCCGCCATGGCCGTCGCCTCCCTCCACCGCTAGGAGCCGCCCCGTGCTCCGCCGACTTGCCGTGGACCTCCGCCGCGCCACCCGCAGTCTTCCCGCCGGAGGAATCGGCTCGGGGTGCCTGGAATCGCCGCCGTTCGCCGCCGTTTCCCTGCAGGAACCAACCTCGCCGCCACCGAAATACGCCATCGGTGGCCCTCCTCCGGCTGAGCCGACATCACCGGCGACTCCCCGATGAGCTTCTGGTCCGGCTGGGCCCTTTTCCCCGCCTCCCTCGTGCCGCCATCGCCGCCGGAGTGAGCCGGCCGGCTCCCAGGTCTCCGTGCGAGGAGGCCACGACCAGCCGCTGGCCAGGTTGACCTGGTCCAGCATGGCCTGGCAGGTGGTCGCTCGGGCCCCTCTGGTCATAGACTTTGGGTCAAATAGAAAGTAGTACAAAAAGTCCCTGCGCATTATTTTAATTCCAGGAAATTTCAGAAAAGTTGCAAATCTTGTAAAAAGTTTAGAAAATTATCTGTTTATCAGAAAATTGTGTATGACCTACCAAAATGCTTAGAAAAATGTAACCTACTTGTTTATGTCAATAATCATGCATTATAAATAACTTTGAACCCTGCTTAATTTAGAAGAACCAATTGTACCCTTTTATGCAAACTAGGGTTTGTCGGATTGCTACCCTAGAGCATCCGAACCCCTCCCAACTTGCTATTCATGTAATTGGGTTTATTTTGAGTATCTCTAATATGTCATATCATCATATTTGTTTGTGAATCGATGCCATGTGTTGAATGCTATTCCTTTTCCGGTGTGTTTCTGCTCCTACCGGTAGGATCCGGAGTCGATGTGAGCAACGAGTTTGATATCAAGATCGACAACATCGACGACGATCAATACTTGTTCATCGATGAGAAAGTCAGGAAGAAGAACCTTGGATGTCTCTTTTATTGGTTATCAACAAATAAGGCAAGCAACCCCCCCTCTGAACCTATGTTTCAAAGTATTTCAAAACTTACTATTTTGCACCACCCGGTTCAACTGTCTTTTATCGATGGATAGAGTTAACCTATCTAAAGCATGTTCAATTCTTGTCACCTAAATACCCTGATCCACTACTCCTAGCATGACTAGGTTTTGCTTGTGTGCGTCGCTAGAGCTTTATATCTGAAATGCTTAGCCATGCTTAGTTTTTACTCTGGTACATATGGTTAATGAATCAGAGCTGCAAATGAATCTAGTATGACAGGATGACGTGGTGTGATGATAATATGAGATTAAACATGCTAACAGGTTTGGATGAGCCGCCACATGGGATGTGGTTGTTTGACTCATTCTTGCCGCCCTAGGACCCGAGTTCTTGTCTCTTGATCCAAGAATGAGCGTACGACCACACGTGGAGGAATGGGACTCCCGTCGACTCACTAACTTGCTTAGACTTATCCATGAGCTACCTAGTTCGGGCTTTCCATTTGGCATACGCATTGGAAATATTTTGGAAAGTGGTGGAAAAGAGAAGAGGTGCATCATATAGGGACGTGGTCGAGGTTGATTGAGGTGGATTCCTCTGGTAAACCAACCTCGACTCACAACAAAAGGTTCCACGTCGGAGAACGGCCATCTTGCGATGGCGGACTTAGACCTTTTGGCGTGGCTCATGGAATAGGTCGACGTGAGGTAAAGGTTGTAGGCGATCACCACTCCGCCAGCGTCTCACGGTATGACGTCATGTGGCTTATGGAGATGGTCATCACGTGTGGGTAAAGTTGTACACCCCTGCAGGGTTAAATCTTTTCGAGAAGCTGTGTCCACAGTTATGGACGACTTGGAGACAGATGCTTGATCATAGAGAACTTTAATCTCATCGTAAAACTTGAAAAGCAAAGTGTGAATAGGATTGCTTTCCTCTGGGGTGTCGAGGAGGTAATCCTAGTGGATAGGTTTAGCTGGTGATGATTCGGTGGATGCCTTAGTGATCAAAGATATCGCTCTCTTACTCTTTTTAATTGTTCTGAGTAGTCGAGATTCTACTCTTACTTGTTTTATGCAAATAAAGATTGCTTTACGCAAAATAACTCCACAAAAAGCCTTTCTTAACCAAGTTTAGCTAATAGGATACGTAAGTCTTGCTGAGTACCTTATGTACTCACCCCTGCTTTGTTGATATTTTTGCAGCAGAGTAAGTTCCACAACAAAGATGAGTTCTGTACGAGGATCGACACCGACGAGTAGCTTGGGGTTCCCAGACAGCAGCTTGGGGCTGCGGAATGGGTTGTCGCTGTTATGCTTCTGGCCTCTTAGGCCATGTCATCCTTGCTATGTCTAATAGCATAACCTTCCTTCCGTTGTTTGATGTAATGTTGGTCAGTGACCTCTGTTTGTAATCCTTTGGATCTTTGCTCAGGTAAGAGCTTTACAATTTTACCTTTGAGTCATAGAGTCACTGTTGTGTACCAACTTTGGTTACCCATCTCGTGCATGATGCGTGTATGGATATAAAGTGCACGAGAGGGGTTTAAGATTCTCGAGCTCTCTGTTATGCAGTCTTGGTTATGATTAGTCTCACGGCGCTTCGAGATGTGTAGAGCCGATGTTTAATTCTGGCCTGCCTGCCAATGGTGTTCCGGCCTGGGACCGGTAACCCCAGTATCACTCGTTGCTAGCGTGACTAATACACATAATATCTCTGTATAGCTTAGATCCCGGGGGTCCCCACAGAAAACTTGCAAAGTGGTTTATACCACTTATAGGACCCTTTTTAGCAAACCATCACTACCTCTTTCTTGGTAGTTTGAAGTTTCAAAATTCAAATGAATTTCGGCCAAATGTCCTTACTTCTTCTTTCTTTCTTCTTTTCTTCTCCCTTTTCTTTGCAAACCGACCAGGAGGGGAGCCCTAGCCGACTACCCTTCCCTCTCCCTCTGCCCTCTCTCAAACCCCAGCCCTAGCCCTTGTCCTGTAGCTCTTGGACACAAAGAATGGGAGGAGCCCGAGGAGATCTATGGGAGATCCTCCCCATTTCTTTTCTCCTCCCCCTCTGCCGTCGAACACCCCCAACCGGAGTCCAGCGCCACCACTACACCACCACCCGGCCCCAGCCTGCAGAGAGAGACCCAGCCCTTACCTCACCTTGCCCTCTCTCACTCGCCAACATAGCCAGAGCGCCGACCGTTGCACTGGAGCTTCGAGGCGAAGCCACCGGCCGACACCGCGCCACCCGACCCCACTCACCACCTCCACGCTCAACCAATCGGCCGTTGCCGCCCAAGACCTCCATAGGCCATGCCACGGCCCCGCTTTGCACGCGCCCGACACCGCCCAGACACGCCACGACCGACACGCGCGTTCCCGCTCGCACACACGCTCATTCGCGCCGTTCTGCACACGGGCGTGCACGACATCGTGCACCCGTCACGACGCGCACCTCGCCCTGCACCCTCGCTACCCTGCCACGTCGTGCCGTGCATCGTTCCATTCGCACCCGATCTGAATCTAACGGTGCCACGAAGCAAACACTGCACGCCTGCCCTAGCCGACCCTAGCCCTGGACATAGCTCACGACGCCGCACCAGAAGCACCGCCTGCATCGCCCAATCCTCGCCCTCGAGGTGCACCCTACACCACGACCTCGCCAGCTCGATAAAACCCCGCACCCCTCTCTGGAACCTCCCTCTGCTGCTCATTTGCCCCTCTCCCTCTTCCTCTCACTCCCCAGACACTCGCCGCCGTGGAGTTGAGCTCTTGCAGCCATTGCCGAGCGCCCTCGCCGGAGTAGATCAACGGCAATGGTGAAGGTTGCCGTCGGTCGGGGAAACGCTCCCCTTTTCCTCTCTGCACTCGCACACCTTCTCTCTCTCGAACCGTAGCTCACAGCCCTCGATTCTTGCAGGACGTGCTCGCCATCGCCGTCGCCGGTGACTCCAGGGGCTAGCCAAGGACCGTCGCGACCGAACCCTCTGCACGCTCCTCTTCTTCACGCATTCGAGCTCCCGCCGCCTCGCCGTCACCTCCGCTGCCGATAGCTACCCCCGCAATGTGCTGCACGAGCCCAGCTAACCCCCGGTGAGCCTCGCAGTCGACTAAACCCTAGTCGGGTTCTTCTCCCTCTCCCGTGCATGCAGATCGGCAAAGACGACGACGGCGTACCGTCCGATCTGCATCGGACGGTAGCGTACCGCTTCGCCCAAGCCAGGCCCGGGCAGGCCGCCGCATCTGGGCCGGCCAGGCTCAGCGCCGCCGCCTCGGCCCGTTTCTGTTTTTCTTTCAAATTTTTTTTTCAAATTTAAATTCCCTGCTAGATTCAAAAATGAATAGAAATACTTCTGTGAGTCCAAAAATGTTGATTCAAATTTCTACATGCTCCTAGTGTTATTGGCTACCTGAATGTACTGCTTGTTTGATTTTTAAAGCAATAGAAATTATCTGTGCATTATTTGTTGTAGATCTAGGGTTTAATCTCCATAAATTCAAATCTGAAGTTTTATGTGATGAAAATGATTGATTCCAATTTTCATGGATGCCTTGTTGCTTTGTGTAGCTGTAGAAAGTGGTTTTGCTATTTTAGGGATATTAGATCTCCTGTAGTAATTAGTTTAGTGATAATAGAAAAGTGTGTGGTTTTATTTATTGTGTGCAGTAGGACAAATATTTTCAGGTGATTCCACCTCTGGTGTGTTCTACATTACTGTAGCTTTCTAAGAATGCCTCTGGTAGAATGTTAGTGGTTACAGAAAGTTTTATGGAAATAAAATGCTTTTCTAGTGAGATGTGAAACTAGGAAATTCATAGAAAATCCATATTTTACTCTTTTGACTTGATTCCAATTTTGTTGGCTCTGTAATATTGCTGGTTACTTGAATACATGTTGGTTGCTTTGTCTTGGTGCATATGGATGCCTGCAAGTTGTTTGCTTGAGATTAGGGTTTATTTGCTATTAGTATTTGCATTGTTTATATTAGAAAATGATTCCTTTGTAGGGCATGCTATTGGTTCAGATGTCTGAACATGTTTGTTTCTGATACTCAATGCTTGATTTGAGTGTGGCATGTTTTGGTTGTGAACCATGTATACTTGTGTGCTTATCGATTGTTGTTACTTTTCCGGCGATAGATTCGAACGAAGAGTGTGCGGAGGAAGGAGAGGTCTTCGAATACCAAGAGGAAGGAACCAGGGACAAGCCAACCAAGGTAAGCCATCTACTTGATGCATATCTGAATCCTATTGTTACTCTATGCATTGCTTACTCTTATTCCCTTGTTGATGCATTATATTCTATATTGCTATTGACCTCTAGATAGCAATCGTTGGTGACTTAGCTCCACAAGTCAACTTGATATCATCCTTTGAGATGACACCTATTGTAACCTATTGCAACACCCCTTCTATTAGAGACTTGATGACTAGCATCAATGTCTTTGTAAAACTTGTATTGGAGCCAAAACTCTAGGAAATTGGGTTTACTCTCGGGAAACATTTCGAAAACCTTGGAGTAGTTACTACTTCATTGAGATGTTTTAAAATGGTTTCATAAACAAGGAGTGGATCATGGGAGATGAAGGAGTTGGTGGGTTTTCTGAAAAAGGGCATTGTGTATAAGTGTTCGCCAAACCAATTACCCCCGTGCAACCACATTACCCCGGTATGGGCCAGGGCTTAGTTTGAAGTGTATCTATCTTAGTGCGGGGAGCCTCACACTATATACGGGTTTGTAGGACCCCGGAATCCGGGTTGCCGCCAGTTTGTGGGCAATAGTAAATCAGGATCCTTCGGGATTTATCCAGCCAGAAGACACTTGGGTTCTCCCGCCGTGGCGCCGGAGTTACGCTCTAAAGGAGGTACTGCCGGGACGTGCCGGGGAGGTAAACTCCACAGGGCAGGCACCCGTACTAAGGTAGGTAGATGGAGGGCTTCGATCGATTATCCGAACCCTGCATACTTGCGTATGACGGTCCGTGGTGGAATCCCGGCGGATTTATTGGATGATGTGGGGAAAGTGTACAACCTCTGCAAAGTGTAATCTATTCGAATAGCCGCGTCCTCGGTCATGGACGGTTGGAATGGCCATACTTAACCTGTGTCGAGTTTTGGGTTTTACAAAATGATTCTTGGAAAAATGGAGTGTGCCGGACGGAGTACTTGGAGGGTACTGTCGTGGCACCGGAATGGATCGGGGTACTCAGAGGGTACTACCGAAGTAAAGGAGAATGGTCATGTATGATTGACCATGGTTGCCTTAGGCAAGCATCAAGGAGTTTTTCCCCCTTTCCTAGAGCTTTTGCAAAGACTTCCCTTGTAAGTATCTTCTTTAATAAGGATATAGAGATGTCGTATGACATGCTATATCGACACAAGAATTCTTCCTACAAATCTTCTTTAATAAGGATATAGAAATGTCGTGGTACATGCTATATCGACAAGAGAAACATTTTAGTAGAAAGCTGCCTTCAACCAAGCCAACCTTGCTACAGCCCAAATAGCATGTGTTTATCTTCTCTTAAATGGTTTGCGAGTATAATTCCAAAATGTACTCACGGCTTTGTCCCTGGCTATTAACTTGGCCAGACTATGATGATGACTATGAGGAGGACGATGGAGACTACGACGACGTCAGGGCGAATTAGGATCGTTTCCCGGTCAGACGCCTGTAGGGTAGAGGCATGACTCAGGCTACCGACGCTATCTTTATTTCCGCTGCTATGTTTAGTGAACTTGCCCTGCGAGGCATTTGAATTCGGCCAAGTGGCCATGTAAGACTTAACGACTTATTTATGTAATGGATGATGTACTCTGTAATGCCAACTCTGTTATGTGGATTCATGACGGTCTTCCTGGGATCATGAATTGTATGCATAACGGGAATTCCGGATGGTAAGCCGGGGTCCCCACAACTTAGGATGTCGCGTAGTGGCTAGATCGATCCCTTTTGCGCTTGTGTGTGTTTGATGGTTCCGCTGAAACCATTTGGTATGTGTTGCATGAGACTATGTGGTATGTGTGCTAGACTTATGTGGCACCTCTTTTGTATGTACGTATGCATGTGATGGACTTGGATGACTATGGTTGATGATGTGATATGCTTATGGATGTTTAGTGTAGTTATGTCTCTTATGATCCCTTTTGTATGTCATATTGCACAGCTTGTTTCCCCTACAATTTAAATTGTTGTTTCTCACAAAATAAACTTCTCTCCAGAATGGCTCCAGAAACGCGAGGCCACGCTGGAAACAACCCGCCCCCACCTCCTAAGCCCGACATGACGTAGGTGCTGCGGCTCATGTTAGAGGACCGTGAAGTCGCACGTGCCGAGCGCCAGGCCATCCTCGCCACACTCCAACACCTCGCTCAGATTGCCACCCACCACAACAACAATGGTGGCAATGGCAATGATGAGCCCCAGAACAAGCTTAGGGATTTCCAGAACTCCAATCCCCCAACCTTCTCCAAGTCCACTGAGACACTAGATGCCGACAATTGGCTTCGTACCATTGAAAACAAGTTAGAGTACGCCGGAGTTGGAGCAAATGATAAGGTGTGACGACCTCAAATTTGATACAAATTCGAAGTGCCCGTTATGTATTCCACCGCAATCCCAGGATCATTGTTGCGATATACATAACGTAGTTGGTACTCAGTTCCATAGACATTACAATACGATGGTTCAAATACAATGGTCATATAGACCAGGTCATATTACAACACAATATAGCAGCGGAAATAACGTCTTCGGGTCCATGCCTTCACCCTACAGGCAATGGCGACTCATGGAGATGAGCTTAGTTCTGGTACTCTTCTTCATACCCTTCCTCCTGGTATTCTTCCCCATAGTCTGGCCAAGTTGATAGCCAGGGACACAGCCGTGAGTACATTGGATGCACTCGCAAACCATCTTATAAATGAAATGATGAAGTAGAAATGCAAGGTTGATATGGTGGACTAAGCACTAAGTTTATTTGCAAAGGCTAGTTTTATTTCCCAAGAATGTTCATTTGGAGAAAAGAAGTTTAGTTCTCTAAGTTCAATCTAAAGAGGAATTTCAAATGTGTCAACATCATGGTCAAGTCAAGTCAATTCATGTCATTCACCAAGTTTACCTTAAGTCGTTTTCAATATTGACAAAAGCCAAGTAGAGTTAGCCAACTGTCCATGACCGCGGACGCGGCTATTCGAATAGTTTGAAAACCTCTGCAGAGGGGTACACTTTACCCACAAGATTCGACACATCTGCCGGGAGAAATCCACGGTCCGTCATACAAAAGTATGCGGGTTTCAGATAATCAAACAAAACCTTTCACTTGCTCACCCTAGTATAGGATCCTTCCCTAGAGCCCGGGGTACGGAATCCCCGCTCCGGCGCCTCTAGTTCTGCCCATCCCGGAAGCCGGGTTAGTGGAATCCACTTGGTCCAGAAGTAACCGCTCACGGGTCCTCCCATAAAGATTTGATACAAGGCCTCCCATACTAAGATAGACAAGCTACGGATTAAGCCCCTTCCCATATAGGGGTAATGTGGTCGTACGGTAGGGTTGGCTCCCATGTACATCACTCGTTGTCATTGAGAAATATATTTCATAGTTCTTAGTCAAGATTAATTTCTTTCATAAAGCCATTATGTAGGAGCAATCTCCAATTCAAGTTTCAAGTTCAGAACACCAATTTCAACTAGAGTTCCCCTTATAGATGGCCTCAATATTATTAGCGACTAAGCAACTACATTGAGTGAGGAACACTAAATAGAGCTGGATAAACTCAACTTGATGCTCTTGTTAAGCAAGATATCACTATTCTCCTATCATTCTACTCTAGCAATTCAATCATGCAATTTACTTAAAACAAGTAGAATGCAATATTAAAACTAGGCATGGGGAGTATGAATCAAAAGATGGCTTGCCTTGGTTGGCAAAGTGTCCGGGGTATTCTTCTTCTTCTTGATAATAATAATCCCCTCCAATATCCTCCTCGGCCACACCAGCGTCTAATAACGAATAAACACAAAGCACACAATCACTACACAAGGCTTAACCACACACCAAGCACACATCTTTGTTTGTTAACCATAGCATTCATGTTGCATTTTATGGTGTTGGATGGTAAGTTTTTCTTCTAAGTTTTCTTCAAGTGTGCAAGTTAAATTCTCTACTAAGTGTCATATGTTGTTTACTTTCTAAGCATTGGTATTGGTTTAGGGGTACTAGTACTAGTTCAAGTGGGAGGGATCCACTAAGTGAATTGGCAAGGAGGGTAAATTTAATTCTAAGTATAAGATAGGGATCTATCATTTTATGCTACAAAAATAGGATTGGATTAGGGTCTAATTGATCATACTAATAGGGTTTGGGGTAGATTAGTGTTGACTAACAGTAAGAGGGCTCATGAGTGAGTTCACATTTTAATTTTCATGATTTTTGATGGCTTAAATAATTTTCTAAAAATCTTTCAATATTAAACAAACTAGGGTCACACTATTCATATCGAATTTAATTCTTAACTGGTTTTGAATTCTAACCAGTTCTATTGGGTAGATTATTTTATAAGCTTTCCAATGCATATTCATTTGCTAGATTTGGATTTGTAAAACTCTAGGAATTAAAGTTTGAAAATAACATCTGAAACATATTCAAATTTATTAAAAAGGCGGGAGAATAATTTAGAAAATGAAACGGACCGATTTCTAGCTAGCTGGGCCGAGTCTGAGTAGAACCCGAACGGGCCTGGCCCAGAAAACGATTCGCTCGGCTGGGGAAAAAATAAAACGTGCCTGACAGGTGGGACCTACTCGTCAGACCTAATTACAAAACCCAAATCGGTATGCTAGCGTCGGATCAGAATCGGACGGCTCAGCTTCATCGTCTTTCTCAGCACGGCGGGAGCTCACCTGCGTTGCAGTGAAGATCGTTCGACGGCGAGGGCGAGGCGTAGAGGATGCAGAGCTCGTCGGCGACGTGCGGGATCGGCTGCGGTGCGTCTCCTCCTCTGATTCCCAGCAGCAGCTTGCCCCCAGGTGGTCGAACGCGGCGGCGCTCCGCTTGTCCAGTACCACTCCGGCGAGGCTGGCGACGGCGAGCTTGGGCAAGCGGGGCTAAGCGACTATGTCTGGGAGGTAGCTGGGAGTGAGGTGAGTCGCTTCGTTTGATCGGAGGGGGTATTTATAGTCTCAGGAGGCCGGGAGCAAGGCGACCAGAAGCTCGCCGGCTCGAGGGTCCTGGTTGCGTTCAAAGGTCTCTCCGGCCACGGCGGCCACGCTCGCGTGCTGGAAGAGTTCTTGGTTGGCCACGGGACGCTGTGGGTCGGCTCTGGCGCCTCCAAGCTGGTCGGCATCGCGCAGGGCAGAAGGTTACTGGAAGGGGGCCCTGGGTGCAAACCTCGCCGTCCCTCCGCTTCTCCTGGCTCGGGTCGGGGCTGAGGGCGCTGGAGTCGATCGAGGAGAGGTCAAGGAGCATGGCGACAGTGCTGGAGCGAGCCAGCACAGTGCAGCTCCAGTGAAGTTGATTTCGTTTTGATTTTCTTCTGCCAGTGTTCGACGAAATGCCCGCAAGAACTCAAAATTCGAATTTTCAAAATTTTCCACTTTGGGTGCTCAACATATTGGATAAGGTACCCAGTCATATTTTCGTTATGAAGAAAGGTTGAGTTTTGCAGAAATTTATATTTCAAAATTTGGTAAGGTTCCTGTTTCAGATTCAAACTTTGGCTCAAGTTTGAGTGAGGCTCCAGTTTGAAATTTGGGTAAATGCTGGTTGGTTGAGTTAGTATACAACTTGGTTAAACTTAACTTGCTGGCCAAACCTGAAGGTGGGTTCTAGATTTCTTAATCCAAGGGCTCAAAGGGGTGTAGTCAATAACAATTCCTAGATCATATTAACTTTATCTCTTTCTTTCTTATTTTTACTTCTGGTTTCTTTGCTTCCTAAAAATCTTCTCAATTGATTCTGTTGGTTCACTTAGAATTATCTAACTAATGCTCAATCAAAAATCACACACATAAAATCATAGAATACATAGAGTAGAAAATACATGTATGCATAAAATAATGAGTAAAAAGTTTTATTTGGGTCCAAAAATTTGGTACTTTATTTAATAAGAAGTGGATTACAATTTCTGGGTTGTTACAATCTTCCTCGAGATTCACTCATTAAGCACTGAAAAGATTGGGAAACTCTTTCTGAAGGTAATCTTCTCGTTCCCAAGTGGCTTCCTCTTCGGTGTGATTACTCCACTGAACTTTCAGAAATTTGATGCTTCGGGTTCGAGTGGTTCTATAAGCTTCCTCGAGGATACGGATAGGCATTTCACGATAGGTCAAATCCTTGTTGATGTCCACAGAACGGTGATCAATATTCTTGAAGATCTCGGGCTTCTCCGGAACTTCAAGACATTTCCGCAGTAAGGACACGTGGAAGACATCGTGTACTTCAGATAATTCAGGGGGCATTTCCAACTGATAAGACACTTCTCCTCGGCGGTCTAGTATCTTGAAGGGTCCAATATATCTTGGGGCAAGCTTTCCTTTTACTTGGAATCTTTGCATTCCCTTGAGGGGTGATACTCTGAGATAAACAAAATCTCCAATCTGGAAGGTCAGTTCTCTACTTCTCTTGTCGGCATAACTCTTCTGTCTCGACTGGGCTGCCTTGAGATAGTCACGAATCCTGCGAACTTTCTCCTCGGCTTCTTGCAGAATGTCAGGTCCAAATATCTGACTGTCTCCGGTTTCTGACCAGTTCAAAGGGGTACGGCATTTTCTTCCATACAAAGCTTCAAAGGGAGCCATTTGCAGACTGGCTTGATAACTGTTGTTGTAGGAAAACTCCGCGAAGGGCAGACAATCTTCCCACTTAGTTCCATAGGCTAGAACACAGGCTCTCAACATATCTTCAAGTATATGGTTCACTCTTTCAGTCTGTCCATCAGTCTGAGGGTGGTAAGCGGTGCTGAAAGCTAATTTGGTGCCCAAGGCTTCATGTAAACTTCTCCAGAATCTTGAGGTGAATTGGGTTCCTCGATCGGAAATGATGGTTTTAGGGATTCCATGCAAACTAACAATTCTGGATAGATACAGATCTGCTAGCTGTCCCGAGCGATAAGTGGTCTTGACAGGAATAAAGTGGGCAACTTTGGTCAGTCTATCCACAATGACCCAAATAGAGTCATTTCCACGGCTAGACCTTGGAAATCCAGTGATGAAATCCATTCCAACAGATTCCCACTTCCATTCCGGAACTTGCAAAGGTTGCAGCAAACCAGCAGGACGTTGATGTTCAGCCTTGACTCTTTGGCAAATATCACACTTAGAGATGAACGATGCAATCTCCCGCTTCATTCTATGCCACCAAAATTGTTCCTTCAGATCTTGATACATCTTAGTTCCACCGGGGTGGATGGAGTAAGGTGTCTCATGGGCTTCCTTCATAATTACTTCCTTCAATTCTGAATCAGCAGGCACACAAATACGTCCTTTATGCCAAAGAACTCCTTGATTATCTTCCTCAAATCCTGGCACCTTGCCGGAACTAATTCTGCGCTTGATTCCGTCAATACTCTCATTTCCCTTCTGGGCATCTTTGATTTGGTTCTTCAAGGTGGGTTGAAAATCAAGGTTGGCTAAGAATCCTTGACTGACTAGTTCCAATCCAAATTTTTCAAACTCTTGGTGTAACACCGGTTGCTCTTCCTTGATCCTCATATTCAACGAGCATGGCTTCCTACTCAACGCATCGGCCACCACATTGGCTTTTCCGGGGTGATAATGAATTTCCAGATCATAATCCTTAATCAACTCTATGCATCTTCTTTGCCTCATGTTCAACTCCTTCTGGGTGAAAATATACTTCAAACTCTTGTGATCGGTGTAGATCTCACAACGGTTGCCCATCAAATAGTGCCTCCAGGTCTTCAGAGCTAGTACCACGGCTGCTAACTCTAGATCATGGGTTGGATAATTTTCTTCATGAGGTCGAAGCTGCCGAGAGAGATAAGCTATGACCTTGCCTTCTTGCATCAATACACAACCAAGTCCAAGTTTGGAAGCGTCGCAATAGACATCAAAGTTTTTGGTGATATCGGGCATGGTTAGGACGGGTGCGGTCACCAACCGCTTCTTGAGTTCTTGAAAACTCTCCTCACACTTAGGGGTCCATTCAAACTTCTTGTCTTTCTTCAAGAGTTGGGTCATTGGTCGGGCAATGCTTGAAAATCCTTCAACAAACTTGCGGTAATATCCCGCCAATCCGAGGAAACCTCTATTTTCAGTTTGAGTGGTAGGGGCTTCCCAGTCCATGACTGATTTGATCTTCTTTGGGTCCACGGATATTCCTCCTGCTGATAATACATGGCCTAAGAATCCAACTTCCTTCAACCAGAACTCACATTTACTGAACTTGGCATACAGCTGATGCTCCCTTAAGGTTTCTAGAATTAATCTCAAATGGGTTGCATGCTCTTCTTCGGATTTGGAGTAGATAAGAATGTCGTCAATGAAGACAACAACAAACTTATCCAAGAACTCCATAAAAACCTTATTCATGAGGTTCATGAAATAAGCAGGGGCATTGGTCAATCCAAATGACATTACGGTGTACTCATACAATCCGTATCGTGTAGTGAAGGCTGTCTTGGGGATATCCGTTGCACGGATCTTCAGTTGGTGGTATCCCGTTCTAAGATCTATCTTTGAGAAGACTTTGGCTCCAGTCAATTGGTCAAACAAATCTTCAATCTTCGGGAGAGGATACTTGTTCTTGATGGTCACATCGTTTAGCTTGCGATAATCAGTGCACAGTCGGCTAGAGCCGTCACTTTTATCCACAAACAGAACGGGTGATCTCCAAGCAGAAGAACTTGGTTGAATCAATCCTTTACCCAAAAGGTCATCCAATTGCTTCTTCAACTCAACTAGTTCAGCTGGGTTCATACGATAGGGTCGTTGGGCTATAGATCCCGTTCCGAGGATAAGCTCAATGATAAACTCAATATCCCGATCCGGTGGCATTCCGGGTAGCTCATCGGGGAAAACATCCGGGTACTCACAGACAATGGGAACTTCTCCTATAGTTGGTCCTGAGATACTCTTATGACATCTGGGGATTTTGGTGGGTTTCACAGACACATGCCTTACCACAATTCCATGGCTACTCCTCATTGTGATGGTCTTTTTGGCACAATCTATAACTCCTTGATGCTGGGACATCCAATTCATACCAAGAACTACTTCCAAACCTTTAGTTCCCAATACTATCAAATTGGCTAAGAAATCTACCCCATGAATTTCTATGGGCACTGCCAGGCAGGTACAACTAGCTTTGGTTATTGACCCGGGAATTTGCACAGACATGACATCTTTCAAGGGTGTGGGTTGAAGTCCACTTTTATCAAAGAATAATTGGGTAACAAATGAGTGTGAAGCTCCAGAATCAAACAGAACTCTTGCAAGAACTGAGTTAACTAGGGAACATACCAAGCACAACGTCGGTTGCTTCCTGAGCTTCTTCAACATTCATGTGATTCAGACGGCCTTGAGAGTGAGGCGGTTTCCTTGGTGGATAGTTCTTGACATTTCCCACACGGCGCTGTTGCTGAACAGGAATAGTGGTCTTGGAGGCATCATTCAGCTTCTTGGGGCACTCATTGGAGTAATGCCCTTTCAGTCCGCACTCATAACAGGTAACACCAGACTTGTCACCGGGCTTGGGTAACACAGGGGCGCCATTTGGCCTTGGAGTATTGGTGTTGAAGTTGTTGCCACTAGGTCTTGGAGGTGCATGGTTGAAGTTGTTGCCGGGTGGACGGTTGGGATAGTTGGGACGGGGAGCAGGTGCAGACGGCCTCATAGGTCTAGGGGCGAAACCCATAGGTGCATTTCCCCTTGGCTTCTGCGAGTTGCTCGAGTTGCCTTGATACATCATACGACGCTTGCGGTTTTCTGCAGCTTGCTTGAGTTTGCCTTCCATCTGAATGGCAGAGTCGACCAATGACTCCAGGTCGGCAAAGTGAATGCTGACCAAAACACATTGCATCTCATCATGAAGTCCATCCAGAAACCTTTCTTTCTTCTTCTCAGTGGTGTCGGTGTCATCTGGGGCATACCTGGACAAGGTAAGGAACTTGTCACGGTAATCCACCACGGACAGGGAACCTTGCTTTAGATTCCTGAACCCATCTCTCATCCTTTTAACCAATCCCATAGGAACATGGGCTTTGCTAAACTTGCTCTTGAACTCCTCCCAAGGCATCACATACCCTGGGGCTTGCATTGCACGGGTGCTATCCCACCAAGCTCTCGCTGCTCCAGCAAGATAGTGGGTGGCGTACAAAACCTTCTCATTTTCACCAACTTCGGCGACTGCCAAGTTGTTTTCCATAGTGCGAAGCCAGTCATCGGCATCTAAGGGCTCTTCAGACTTAGTGAACATAGGAGGGTTGGTGTTTTGGAAATTCCTCAACTTGGATCGGTGATCACCATTGCCATGGTTTTCTCCTTCACCATTGCCATTGCCATTGTTGTGGTTCGTTGCCATCTAGGTTAACTGCTGAAGAGTGGCCAAGTTGGCTTGGCGCTCAGCTCGGGCTGCTTCCCGATCTTCCATGATCAACCTTAGTAGTTCGGCCATTTCCGGGTTCGGGCGTGGGGGTGCTGGCGGCATCTGAAGATAAGGTGTGTAAGACAAGAGGGAAAAGCTAATTTGCTAAGATTTAAAGGTAACATGGATGATGCAATTTTTTGTCTTACTAAGGCCTTAAGAGCCAAATTCATATTTCATTCAACACTCAACAAACATATCATACATACGAGTTCACACATTACAAATGGTTTACATTAAACCATTACGACTCGTCTACTAGAGAGGGGGATACAACTCACACCTACACGAAGTGAAAAATAAAGTGGAACTCATAACTAGATAACACGTGGATCTCGAATCTAAACAGCGGGCTCCTCGGGGTCTTCCTCCTCATCACTCACAATGAATCCATTGTGCCCACCATCTTCCGGATCATCAAGGTCCTCCATGAAGTCATCCTCATCAGTAATGAGGGCATTATCCTCCTTGCGGAGATCAATGCCTTCCTCCTCACCAAGGTGATCCTCCAGACTCTCAATGTACTCAGTCAACTCCGCCACATTGGCCTTCAACTCCTCAAGGTCCTGTTCCTTCTCATCGCGCTGGCGACGAAGGCTCTTGCGCTCCTTCGCAAGTATCCTGATAGTGTTCCTCGCATCCACCAATGCGAAGTGCTCAAGGTTGGCCTTGGTACGGGCACGATCGGCCTCCTGCTGAGTGGAGTACAGCAAGAAGTCCATGTGATCGATGTAGTTACTCGGCTCATTCTGCCCGGGCATGTTTGCGGGACGCCCGTCCGCATCACGCCGAGCAAAGTCCCTGAAGCGTCCTCCCTGAACCTCCTCAACATGCAGTCCGCACAAGCGGGCGTGCATCTCCTGCATCGCTCGGACCAAACCATCGGCCCAAGTGTTCTCCACAAGCTCAAACTTGATCCTTGGAGCACTCAAGTTTCCCTTCTTGCCATGGCAACTAGCTCGGATGAGCCACCGTAGCTCTCCGTCTGGGTGCTCATTGAGCACGGCTCCCTTGAACTCCGGATACAAACGATCCAAGAACAAGGTCAAGGTGGTGAGCTCGCGCTCGAAACAAAGGCTGCCACCATGGCCCAACTGGTACTGCTCAGTGAATACCGGGGCCATCTACAAAATTTTAGATTAGTTCAAGTTAGTGATCAACTCAAGTGTGCAAAATTTTAAGTAGGCAAAATCTGAAGTATGTATAAAACTTTGCAATTAGAGAGGAAAGACTAAGAAATTTTGAAATCATTACTTATATCTTTGCTTTTATCAAGTTTTCATTTAACGCCCATTCTAACTAAGGTCTCCTATGGTCAGCCTAGGCTCTGATACCAACTTGTGACGACCTCAAATTTGATACAAATTCGAAGTGCCCATTATGTATTCCACCGCAATCCCAGGATCATTGTTGCGATATACATAACGTAGTTGGTACTCAGTTCCATAGACATTACAATACGATGGTTCAAATACAATGGTCATATAGACCAGGTCATATTACAACACAATATAGCAGCGGAAATAACGTCTTCGGGTCCATGCCTTCACCCTACAGGCAATGGCGACTCATGGAGACGAGCTTAGTTCTGGTACTCTTCTTCATACCCTTCCTCCTGGTATTCTTCCCCATAGTCTGGCCAAGTTGATAGCCAGGGACACAGCCGTGAGTACATTGGATGCACTCTCAAACCATCTTATAAATGAAATGATGAAGTAGAAATGCAAGGCCTCCCATACTAAGATAGACAAGCTACGGATTAAGCCCCTTCCCATATAGGGGTAATGTGGTCGTACGGTAGGGTTGGCTCCCATGTACATCACTCGTTGTCATTGAGAAATATATTTCATAGTTCTTAGTCAAGATTAATTTCTTTCATAAAGCCATTATGTAGGAGCAATCTCCAATTCAAGTTTCAAGTTCAGAACACCAATTTCAACTAGAGTTCCCCTTATAGATGGCCTCAATATTATTAGCGACTAAGCAACTACATTGAGTGAGGAACACTAAATAGAGCTGGATAAACTCAACTTGATGGTCTTGTTAAGCAAGATATCACTATTCTCCTATCATTCTACTATAGCAATTCAATCATGCAATTTACTTAAAACAAGTAGAATGCAATATTAAAACTAGGCATGGGGAGTATGAATCAAAAGATGGCTTGCCTTGGTTGGCAAAGTGTCTGGGGTATTCTTCTTCTTATTGATAATAATAATCCCCTCCAATATCCTCCTCGGCCACACTAGCGTCTAATAACGAATAAACACAAAGCACACAATCACTACACAAGGCTTAACCACACACCAAGCACACATCTTTGTTTGTTAACCATAGCATTCATGTTGCATTTTATGGTGTTGGATGGTAAGTTTTTCTTCTAAGTTTTCTTCAAGTGTGCAAGTTAAATTCTCTACTAAGTGTCATATGTTGTTTACTTTCTAAGCATTGGTATTGGTTTAGGGGTACTAGTACTAGTTCAAGTGGGAGGGATCCACTAAGTGAATTGGCAAGGAGGGTAAATTTAATTCTAAGTATAAGATAGGGATCTATCATTTTATGCTACAAAAATAGGATTCGATTAGGGTCTAATTGATCATACTAATAGGGTTTGGGGTAGATTAGTGTTGACTAACAGTAAGAGGGGTCATGAGTGAGTTCACATTTTAATTTTCATGATTTTTGATGGCTTAAATAATTTTCTAGAAATCTTTCAATATTAAACAAATTAGGGTCACACTATTCATATCGAATTTAATTCTTAACTGGTTTTGAATTCTAACCAGTTCTATTGGGTAGATTATTTTATAAGCTTTCCAATGCATATTCATTTGCTAGATTTGGATTTGTAAAACTCTAGGAATTAAAGTTTGAAAATAACATCTAAATCATATTCAAATTTATTAAAAAGGTGGGAGAATAATTTAGAAAATAAAACGGACCGATTTCTAGCTAGCTGGGCCGAGTCTGAGTAGAACCCGAACGGGCTTGGCCCAGAAAACGATTCGCTCGGCTGGGGAAAAAATAAAATGGGCCTGACAGGTGGGACCTACTCGTCAGACCTAATTACAAAACCCGAATCGGTATGCTAGCGTCGGATCAGAATCGGACGGCTCAGCTTCATCGTCTTCCTCAGCACGGCGGGAGCTCACCTGCGTTGCAGTGAAGATCGTTCGACGGCGAGGGCGAGGCGTAGAGGATGCAGAGCTCGTCGGCGACGTGCGGGATCGGCTGCGGTGCGTCTCCTCCTCCGATTCCCAGCAGCAGCGTGCCCCCAGGTGGTCGAACGCGGCGGCGCTCCGCTTGTCCAGTACCACTCCGGCGAGGCTGGCGACGGCGAGCTAGGGCAAGCGGGGCTAAGCGACTATGTCTGGGAGGTAGCTGGGAGTGAGGTGATTCGCTTCGTTTGATCGGAGGGGGTATTTATAGTCTCAGGAGGCCGGGAGCAAGGCGACCAGAAGCTCGCCGGCTCGGGGGTCCTGGTTGCGTTCAAAGGTCTCTCCGGCCACGGCGGCCACGCTCGCGTGCTGGAAGGGTTCTTGCTTGGCCGCGGGAGGCTGTGGGTCGGCTCTGGCGCCTCCAAGCTGGTCGGCATCGCGTAGGGCAGAAGGTTACTGGAAGGGGGCCCTGGGTGCAAACCTCGCCGTCCCTCCGTTTCTCCTGGCTCGGGTCGGGGCTGAGGGCGCTGGAGTCGATCGAGGAGAGGTCAAGGAGCATGGCGACAGTGCTGGAGCGAGCCAGCACAGTGCAGCTCCAGTGAAGTTGATTTCGTTTTGATTTTCTTCTGCCAGTGTTCGACGAAATGCCCGCAAGAACTCAAAATTCGAATTTTCAAAATTTTCCACTTTGGGTGCTCAACATATTGGATAAGGTACCCAGTCATATTTTTGTTATGAAGAAAGGTTGAGTTTTGCAGAAATTTATATTTCAAAATTTGGTAAGGTTCCTGTTTCAGATTCAAACTTTGGCTCAAGTTTGAGTGAGGCTCCAGTTTGAAATTTGGGTAAATGCTGGTTGGTTGAGTTAGTATACAACTTGGTTAAACTCAACTTGCTGGCCAAACCTGAAGGTGGGTTCTAGATTTCTTAATCCAAGGGCTCAAAGGGGTGTAGTCAATAACAATTCCTAGATCATATTAACTTTATCTCTTTCTTTCTTATTTTTACTTCTGGTTTCTTTGCTTCCTAAAAATCTTCTCAATTGATTCTGTTGGTTCACTTAGAATTATCTAACCAATGCTCAATCAAAAATCACACACATAAAATCATAGAATACATAGAGTAGAAAATACATGTATGCATAAAATAATGAGTAAAAAGTTTTATTTGGGTCCAAAAATTTGGTACTTTATTTAATAAGAAGTGGATTACAATTTCTGGGTTGTTACATAAGGTGTTGTACACAACCCACTTCCTAGCTGGAGCAGCTGGAGCATGGTGGGAGAATGTCCGCGCCATGCAGCCCGAGGGCCAAGTGATGACTTGGGAAGCATTCAAGACCAAGTTTCGCAAGGCCCACATCCCTTCTGGACTCATCAAGATCATGAGGGACAAGCTCTTAAATCTGAAGCAAGGAGGGATGAGTGTTCCTGAGTATCTTGACAAGTTCACCACCTGGGGAAGGTATGCCCCCAATGACATTGATACAGATGAGAAGAAGAGGGAAAGGTTCCTCAATGGACTATAGGAGGAGTTGCAGACCTACCTTGTAGCCATGCACTATCCTGATTTGGAAGCTATGGTGGATGCTGCAATAATGGTTGAAGACAAGAACAAGGCTGCCCGCGAGAGCCGCAAGCGAAGAATGATGAGTCAAGGTGGACCTAGTGGACAGCGGTCCCACAGCCTGCCCCCATCCAGGGCTGCGCCCCCTCCACAGAGATTTGCCTCTCAAGCCCCCAGGCCCAATAACCCAAACCGTCAGTATTCCAGCAACCGTCCCTCAGGCAGGAACTTCTCTGGAGGCAACCGCAACACGTTCAACCCCACCAACCGCAGCCAAGGCAGCGGATGCTACACCTGTGGCCAGCCGGGACACTTCTCTAAGGAGTGCCCTCTGAAGAAGCCTTCTACACCGAGCCTCAGCGCGCCGAGACCCAACCAGGGTCAAGGCCGTGGACCCTCTGGGAAGAACCAGAAGAACCAAGCTAATACTGCAAGGGGCCGCCTGAACCATGTCACTGTTGAGGAAGCGGCCGAAGCCCCTGACGTTGTTCTTGGTACGTTTCTCATCAACCTAGTCCCTGCAAAGGTGTTGTTTGATTCTGGTGCATCGCATTCGTTTGTCACTGAGAGATTTGTGGCCACGGGAGGGTTGACCGCGACCCAAATGGCACGCAAAATGATAGTTCAGATTCCTGGATCCCAAGTTAAAGCTCATTTATGCTGTGAAGGGGTACCCGTAGTTATCCATGGGGTATCCTTCCAAGCCAACTTGATCATCCTAGGCACTAAGGGTTTGGATGTGGTACTTGGAATGGATTGGATGTCCAAGTACCAAGGGCACATAGATTGCGCCAGAAAGTCTATAACCGTAACTAACAGTGAGGGTATTGAAGTTAAACACATTGCAACCATGCCATCCCGTAAGGCATACTACAAGAAGTCTGTGTCTGGACCAACCCTTGACCAAGTCCCGGTGGTATGTGAGTACCCCGATGTTTTCCCTGAAGAGTTGCCAGGTATGCCCCCTGACCGGGATATTGAGTTCATTATTGAGTTGATTCCCGGAACAGCCCCTATAGCACAACGAGCCTATCGCATGAACCCCTAGGAGTTAGAAGAACTAAAGAGACAGCTCACTGATATGCTTAGCAAAGGTCTTATCCGTCCCAGCGCATCACCTTGGGGATCGCCTGTTCTATTTGTGGACAAGCGAGACGGTACCATTCGATTGTGTGTGGATTACCGTAAGTTGAATGAGGTGACGATCAAAAACAAGTATCCACTCCCGAAAATTGAAGACCTATTTGACCAGCTGAATGGAGCTAAGCTGTTCTCCAAGATTGATCTCCGCACCGGATATCATCAGCTGAAAGTCCGTGAGTCCGACATTCCCAAGACAGCCTTCACCACACGATACGGTTTGTTTGAGTACACCGTGATGTCTTTTGGCCTAACCAATGCCCCAGCCTACTTCATGAATCTCATGAACAAGGTGTTCATGAAGTTCCTCGACAAGTTTGTGGTGGTATTCATTGACGATATCTTGGTCTATTCCAAGACCGAGGAAGAGCACGCAGAGCATCTGCGACTAGTATTGGGAACCTTGCGAGAGTACCAACTTTATGCCAAGTTCAGCAAGTGCGAATTTTGGCTAAAGGAAGTTGGATTTTTGGGACACGTTATCTCAACCGGGGGAGTGTCCGTCGACCCATCAAAGATTACTTCCATCTTGGAAAGAAAAGCCCCAACCAATCCTACTGAAGTTCGAGCATTCCTCAGATTAGCTGGATATTACCGAAAGTTTGTTGAAGGTTTTTCTAGCATTGCTCGCCCGATGACTCAGCTCCTCAAGAAGGACAAGAAGTTCGAGTGGACTGAGAAGTGCGAGCAGAGCTTCCAAGAGCTCAAGAAAAGACTTGTATCAGCCCCTATTCTGACCATGACCGATATCACCAAGAGCTTTGACATCTATTGTGACGCCTCCAAACTTGGACTTGGGAGTGTTCTGATGCAAGATGGCAAGGTCATTGCTTACCTATCCCGTCAACTATGCCTGCATGAGCTAAACTATCCTACCCATGACCTGGAGCTTGCTGCCGTCGTGTATGCACTCAAAACTTGGCGACACTATCTTATGGGAAACAGATGCGAGATCTACACCGACCACAAGAGCTTGAAGTACATTTTCTCTTAGAAGGAGTTGAATATGAGGCAGCGTAGGTGGATTGAGCTTATCAAGGATTATGATTTAGGCATTCATTACCATCCGGGCAAGGTGAACGTGGTCGCCGATGCCCTCAGCCGAGAGCCTTGCTTCCTAAATACCCTACTAAAGACCAACCAGCCTACCCTATGTGAAGAGTTTGAGAGGTTTGGACTAGAGCTTGTGAGCCATGGGTTCCTAGCCAATCTTGAAGTCCAACCTACTCTGTTCGATCAAATCAAGGAAGCCCAGAAAGGTCATGAGAGCATCGAGGGAATTAAGCGTAGGATGGGACGAGAGGAAGTACCTGGGTTTTCGATTGATCAGCAAGGTGTGCTATGGTATAATGGCCGCCTATGCGTCCCAAGTATCGAAGAGTTGAAGCAGCTCATCTTGAAGGAGGCCCATGATACTCCCTATTCGATTCACTCAGGAGGCACCAAAATGTACCAAGACTTGAAGGAGCAGTTTTGGTGGCATGGGATGAAATGAGAGATAGCATTTTATATTGCCCGGTGCGATGTCTGTCAGCGTGTCAAGGCCGAACACCAAAGACCTGCGGGTCTGCTGCAACCCCTGAAGGTACCCGTGTGGAAATGGGAAGAAGTTGGTATGGACTTCATCACTGGCCTGCCTAGGTCAAACAGGGGACATGACTCCATTTGGGTCATTGTTGATCGCCTAACCAAGGTCGCGCACTTTATTCCGGTCAAGACCACCCACAATGGTAGAGAACTCGCAGATCTTTATATCTCCAGGATTGTGAGTCTGCATGGAGTACCCAAGACCATCGTATCTGATCGTGGTACCCAATTCACTTCTCATTTTTGGGCAAAACTCCATGAAGCCTTAGGGACCAAGCTTTCGTTTAGCACAGCTTATCATCCGCAAACTGGAGGTCAAACCGAGAGGGTCAACCAGATTCTTGAAGATACGTTTCATGCCTGCATCCTTTCATGTGGCGCCAAATGGGAGGACTCCTTGCCATTCACCGAATTCTCCTATAACAATAGCTACCAAGCTAGCCTTCAAATGGCCCCCTTCGAAGCCCTATATGGCCGTAAATGCCGGACCCCTCTCAATTGGTTGGAAACTGGAGAAAGCCAAGTATTTGGTCCTGATATCATCAAGGAAGCTGAAGAGCAAGTACAACTAATCCGAAACCGTTGGAAGGCCGCACAATCTAGACAGAAGAGTTATGCGGATTCTCGACGAAGACCCCTTACCTTCCAAGTGGGAGATTTAGTCTATCTCCGGGTGACTCCACTCAAAGGTATGCAGCGTTTCCACATCAAAGGCAAGCTTGCACCCCGCTACATCAGCCCGTACAAGATCCTAGAATGCCGAGGAGAAATGTCTTACAAGCTAGAACTACCTCCGAAGTTGTCCGAGTTTCACGACGTCTTCCACGTCTCCCAGCTTCGCAAGTGTCTCCAAGCCCCTAACCAGCCCGAGACCTTCAAGGAGGTTGATCAAGATACCATCGACCTCAACCATGACCTGACCTACCGTGAGAGGCCAACCCGTATTCTGGAGAAAGATGTCTGTCTCACCCGTAGGCGAAAGATCAACATGTACAAGGTTCAGTGGAGCAATCACACCGAAGATGAGGCCACATGGGAACATGAAGATTATCTTCAGCGAGAGTTTCCCGGGTTACTCAACGCTTAGCTACTGAATCTCGGGACGAGATTCTTTTAAGGGGGGAAGGTCTGTAACACCCTACTTTTTGTGAACCAGTTTGGAACTAAATTTTCAAATGCATGAAATTAGGGATAAATAAAAACTTGCACTTCAATGTGTGCTTGTGTGCTAGGATTTGAAATTTCCATGTGGTGTTGCATGATTTCATGTGCATGTGTGTGGGTGCTATTTAAATTCTTTTTCTTTTCAAATTTCATTTGAATATGTTGCATGAATGCATGAGTGTGTGCTATGATTTCATGCTATTGCTAGACCTAGTGGAATGGATGCTTAGCACCAACAATCTTTTTTGCTCTTTTATTTAAACTTTATTTTTGCACCTCATATTGGAAAATAGGAACTCATCCAAAACCCTATCTCCACTCGGCCAAAAAATTTGAAACTTGGTGGATGCCTTGCTATCCATTTGAAAACACTTCTGAAACATTCACCACGACCTTTGGACCAAAACTTTTAACTTTTCAAAATTCAAATGAAATTTGGCCAAATTTAGCAAACTTTCTTCTTCTCTTTGCTTTTCCTCTCTCACTCACTTGCAAACCGATCAAGTGACACAAGTCTTAGCCAACCACCTCTTTTTCTTCCCTCTGCATTGTAGCAGCAGCATCCCAGCCCCCTTGTCCTTTTTGCTTGGAGGATTTTGGGGAGGCCCGAGGCAAATCTTTGGAAGATTTGCACTCCACCCTCTTCCACCCCTCTCCACCACCCTAGACCCCCAACCAGCGTCGAGATGGACCTCAGCAAACCCCCAGGACCCCACCTAGCAGAGACACCGCGACCCTACCTCTCCCTCCGCACCTGTGGTCACCCATGCCGGCCGGCGAGCACCCTAGAGGGCTAGGAGCTTATGCAGCACGCCTGGCCGCCCAGCCTCGCCAATGAGCTCGCCGACCCCTCCACTCCACGACCCAGTAGCCTTCCCCGACCAAACGGCCGCGAGCACCGCCCTGTCCCCTCGCTCTGGCCCTGTCGCCTGCAAGCTGAGAGCGCCCGGAGCGAGCCCCCTCGTTCCCAGCCGAGGGCGAATGAAACCGAGCCGTGTCACGCCCATCCCAGCATGGCACCATACCCCCTTCACCTAGCACCACCCCCTTTGAGCCGAAGCTGACCAGAGCGTCGAGAACGAGCTCGACTAGCCGCGCTCATTCTCTGAAAAAGACTCGCCCCTGCCCGCACCGTTGCACCCCTGACCAAACCGATCTTACCCATGCACGCAGCTCACTACGCCATCCAGAAAGCACCGCCCCGCTGCCCAATCCGAGACGGTCGAAACCACGACGCACCGAGTCCACCGCCGGGGTATAAAACCCTCTTGACCGACCAAACCCTTCCCCTGGATGCCATTCTTCTCCCAGCCCCTCTCCTCTCCACCCAGAGCACCCCACTGACGAACCCCATCCATTCCCCGGGCTGCTAAGCTCGAGGAACGTCGCCGGAGTAGGGGTAGATGGCGAAGGTTTCGGTCAACGTCGACCATCTCCCTCTGCTCTCTCCCTGCACCCTTCCCTTCCTCTCCTAGATCTGAACCTCACCCCGCACCTCGTTTCCTCTCTGGCACCGTGAGGACGTCGCCATCTTCGACGGAACCCGAGGACCACGCGGACGAGCACGGCCACCGAGCACCTCCTTCTGCAAGCTTCGGACGCGGAGGAGACTTCGGAGAGACCGCCGCCACCCTGCAGCCACCCTCGACGCCCCTTGGTGAGCCTCACCCCGCTTTCCCCTAGCAGCTAGGGCTAGGGTTTCGTCTAACCCACGATGCGAGGGAGACGACGGCTCTCCGCCGTCGATCTCCGTTCTAATCGGACGGACGGAATCGGCCGATACCGATTCGGTCGCCCGGGGCCGCTGACAGTCGGGCCCCGCTGGCAGGTTCAAACACTGCCACCGCGCCGCGCTCCTCGCTGGATCTGGGCCAGATCCGCGCTGCTTTGGCCCAGTTTGGGCAGATCTGGCCCGCGCTGTATTTTTTTTGAGAATATGCTCTGTGAATTTGTTTGTCCTGCAAACTTTGAAATTCCATAGAAATTGTTCTGTGCATGCAATTGAGTTGAATCAAATTTCCCTGAGTAGCTTAGATGATTTCCTTTCAGATGGCATAGGTCCCATGATTTTAGAAGCAGAGTAGATAAAAAAAATAGTGGTGTGTTATTAGCCTATTTTTATACTTAATTGTAAATCTTGGGTTTTATGTACTGAAAATGAATGAATCCAATTTTTTGTGATAGCTGATTATGATATCTTGCTTGACTCACTGGTTTTGCTATTTTAGGGCTTATATTCTTGCAGTAGTAATTAAAATGGCATTGTGTGTACTTAATCTTAGGAAAATCACCACTTGTAGTAGATATGGAATTTTGTGTTGAATCCAACTTTGTTGGATTGTGTTCTGGAAGAGCTTTCCAGAGAACTTTACCTCATATTTTTCTGGAGATCAGAGAATATCTAAGGATTATTTTGGTGCTCTAGTGCTATTTCCTATTGTTTAATTCATAGGAAATTAACCACAGCTTGTTTTTTAGTAAATCCAACTTTGTTGAGTTCTTAAGATTGTTGTTAACCTGCAAGTATGATAGGTGTGCTATTTGATTCATTGATTGCCTGCATGCCTGAATTGGTTGCTAAGTTGTTGTGATCACATCAAATAAGAAACCCTAGTTTCTAATAGGGATAATTGCTAATTAAGAACCTTTAAAATCTTGTTTTGTTTTCTAAACTTGTTTGCTTCTGATACTCTTTGATGATATGATATGGAGTGTTGAAATGTTTGTGACTTGTGTATACTTGTATATTTATTTGTGCGTTATTATTTTTCCCAACGATAGAATCGAACGAGGAGTGTACCGAGGAAGGTGAAGTGTACCAGTATCAGGACGAGGAGGACCAGGGACAAGCCAGCCAAGGCAAGCCATCTAACTTGATGCATACCTGCAATCCTATTTACACATTTGCATGTCTTCTTCTGTTTTATTAAAGTGCATGATTTTATATTGCTATAGTCCTTGTAGCAATTAGTTGCTGGCTCAAGCCCCGCGAGTCAAATTGTTATCATCCATCGAGATGACCCCTTTGGTTACCCATTCTTCACCCCTGCAATAGTGGCTTGTTGATTAGCAACAAAGCCTTTGATAAACCTTCTAGTAGAGCTTTCACTAAAGATTCTTTACAAAAATTCTTCTTTAATAAGGATATAGAGATGTCGTATGACATGCTATATCGACAAGAGAAACTATGATATAGAGATGTCGTATGACATGCTATATCGGCACGAGAAACTATAGTTAGAATTGAGCACTAGCCTCGAACCAACTTCCCTTGCTACAGCCAAATTAGCATGCAACTTGTTCCCTCTTAGGTGGTTTGCGAGTACAATTCCAAAATGTACTCATGGCTTTGTCCCTGGCTATTAACTTGGCCAGATTATGGAGAAGACTACGATGATGATGGAGAGGAGTTCGACGATGCCGGTGCGAACTAGGATCCGTGTCCCGGTCAGACGCCTGTAGGGTAGAGGCACGACATGGGCTACCGACGCTACTTTTGATTCCGCTGCTATGTTTAGTGAACTTGCCCTGCGAGGCATTTGAATTCGGCCAAGTGGCCATGTAAGACTAATCGACTTATTTATGTAATGGATGATGTACTCTGTAATGCCAACTCTGTTATGTGGATTCATGACGGTCTTCCTGGGATCACGAATTGTATGCATAACGGGAATTTCGGATGGTAAACCGGGGTCCCCACACCTGGGTAAAAGCAAATTACTGAATTTTTGAATAAAACTTCCTAAAGTGAACTTTTTATTTTCAATGAATTCATGCGAGAATTCACCAATTCCTGCCGCGCTTCTTCAGAGGCATATCCTTCCAGAGACAAAAGAAGCCCCTCTCGCAAACATCTAGTCTTCTATAACTCTTATAGGTTGCATATGCATTCGTGGCAGCATACTGCAGATGTTTTGGCGGCAGGGGAGGAGGATTGGCCCACATCTAATGCTCTTTGGCCCAAATCCAGTCTTCATGTTCAGGTAAAATTTGTCAATAATGGCTCCAGCAACATCCTTGAGACCTTGGGTTTTTTTATTCTCTTTGTTGTCGGGGTCTCTCCAAACACGCTGAATGTCCATGAATCTACTAATGTAGAGGCTGCACCATGAAAGCACCGTGCTATCTTCAGTAGTACAAAACCCCACAAATGTGTAGTCCCAACTACAAAAGAACTGTTTTAGCATTTCACAGTGTGTGTCAGCGTGGCAGATGTGGTACACCAAAACTTCAGTGCCCACGCAGATCTGAAATTAGGAAAAAATAAATATACCAAATAAAAACATGAACAAAATTTATAGATTGATGAAAACTCTAATTTGCAATGTGTCAGGAACAAAAATTAACACAAATTCACTAGCAATATTGTTTGTACCTAAAGATATATTCAATAAGATTTGATCTGTCCACAGTGATCTAAAAATATTCAAAAAGGAATATAAGATTTTTATATAAAACTGTTACATAAGATCAAAAAAGTTAATGATCCGACAGAAACGAATCTTTGACATATGTTAGGAACGGATGATAACAGAAGTTTAATAGCAGTAAAGTTCTAGTTAACATTTTCTATATATGTGAAGTTCAAGGATTAAAATTAGAGAAAAATATAGGTTAAATGCGAGAGAAAAAATATTTTTTTGCATAAGTGATATCAATGATGTCAGAAAAACAAAACAAAATCGAACCTGGATGAGAGCAGCCTTTTTCGGATTCATGTAGTGGTTCCTAGATTTGGTGTACTCCACATCGACACCAACGATCCTGAGACCGGTATCTTCTTCCTCATGAAGAACAGCTTCGATCTTGGTGATCCAAGCTTCAACAATGGGAGCAGAATTGGTGTACATGACATTCAGTTTGGTATTGCCGTGGACATCTATGGTAAACTCTCTAGTGTATGGTTCGGGTGGAGGAGGAGGTTGAGGACCCCAGGGAGGAAAGTCGGCTTCTTCAGCCATGGTGGTTCGACAGAAGAGAACAGAGGGAGGGATGTGATTGACTAGACAGTTGACCCCATGCAGAACATGACGAGGGATAGACCTTCTTTATATAGAACGTCCTAAAATAGAAATGAGAAGAATAAGGAGAGATAAGATAACTATCAAGCATTCTGATTACTTATCCAATGAATCAAAACAAATTCAGGTGTTTATCCCCTATTTTTTATGGCATCCATGTGGAAGTACTTATCCAAATTAGTCATTTTTTCATTCCGTATTATTATTTTTGACGAACAGGGAGTTCTTATCCTAATGAGTCGGCTTTTATCCACTATTATATAGTCGCTAGTTTGTGTGAAATTCGTCGAGTTTTTAAACGTTACCAAGAGTATTCTACTGTTTTTATCAAGCATTGAAATTGTTACTTATCAGTAGAGGTTAACAACAATCTATTTTTTTGATTTATCAAGGATTCTAATAATTAGTTTATCAATATTAATAAGCTATGTGGTTCCAAAGGACATGGCAACCTGGTTACCAATACATAATTTGTTACCTTTTTTACATTTGATGTCTTGTTTTTTTTTGACAGAAACTATATAGAATTTAGGGCCCTTTTGAGCAAGTGCCTTGAAAGCCATGTAGCAGTCAGGGCATATTTTTTTGAAAATGCTCTAGAATGTATAGCATTAAGGATATTTTTTGTCAAATGCCCTAGAAGTTCAATGCTGCAAAAATAAATCATGCACATACAAACACACCTTAGCACACCAGGATACACATCATACATAATAGAGTACCATCACATTAAGGTTCAACATCCTTCAGTAACACCATTTTGATCCAACTGGTGTTACTTGACAAAATGACAGAGCATGTTCAGCCAAACCCAGTACTAATTAAAGTTCAACATCATTAAGTTAACAATAGTGATCCAACAGCTAGCACTTATATATAAGGTTGTCTTGATGGAGTCACTCATCAATCTTCCACAGGCAGATTGCCAGCCTACCATCCTGCAACAGGTCGAAGAGGAACATGTAGACTTTATCCTGCTTGATCTTGAGCTTCCTCATGGCCCTTGCCCATCCACTAGAGATTTGCGCCTTCGTCCCGTTTCTTCCCAGCTTCATGACAGCCTCATACGACCTCTCGTTGTTGGATTTCTCAATCACCACAGTGAGAGGCCTGTTGAGATGCATTTTAAGGCACCTATCTGTGAAATGCTTTGAGAATTCCTTCCAACATAAATTAAGTTTTGTTTCAGTTATCAATTACATGTACTCAAATAAAATATTTAGCTGAGCAAGTTCATTAACTTGAAATAAAACATTTACTTTCAGATAAGAAAGTTTTAATTCCATCCATACATACTAGCTAGTTTACATCTAAAAAATTAGAATTTTTTGTGTTTAGTTTTTCTGAGCTAATAATTCATTCCTTTTTACAGAACATAAATGAACTAAACTACTCATTATTACTTTGGAAGCAATCTATATGCAGAACCTTTGCTATCGAACTATGTTACATCCACACAGAAATAACAGAGGATAGTAAACTATGTTTCAGTTATCAATTTACAAATGAGATAAGTTTGTTTCAGGTATCAATATCATGTATTGAAGGAAAATATTAGATGAGCAAGTTCATTAACTTCAAATAAAACATTTTTACTTTTTCAGATAAGCATGTTTGTGTAGGAAATAATATAATTCATAACAATGTTAGCTAGTTTCAGAAGAGCTACTACAAGAATTTCTAAAAGATTTAATAACAAGATTTTTGATATTACCATCTTGCATTTCTTACGAATGACAGTTGATTTTGTCATCCTGTACAAATATATCTTGAATGGATCATGTATGTCATAGTCATCAGTGTAGTCTTTCAAGAACTGAACTTGGTGTTCTGTTAGAGACATGTTGTTTCCATAGAAACAATGTCTGTCAAAAGATTCATTCCCACGAATTTTAGGTCCTGCAATATCATTTAAAGCAAACACCATTAGTTCTGAAGAACAATGACATACATTAATACTAATAGCTTGAGCTCTCTAAAAAGAAATGATTCTGCATCTCATACCTCTTTCCAGCAAGAAAGGTCCAAAGCTCTCATCAGAGCTTGATCCACCGCTGATCTCTACTATCTCATTCCCAGGATCCATCTAGCAACATAATTTCATATTAGTTGGAAGCTTCAAGTTTAAATGAACATGAATTGCAAACTACACTAGAACTCCAATTACGAGACAGAGGAATTGGGAATGCAACAAGACATGGATGTTCAGATCCACAAATTTTTCAAAGTTATGACTCCAATATCAGGTTTAACGTAGTTTCAGATCTAAAAAATCTCAAATCAACTTTGCAAAAGCAGATCTACAATATCAGGTTTTAGGTTGGGATTTTTTTTCTCCCCAGCAAATGTTCTCCTGTGAACGGCGTTATGGCCATTTGCACGGGCTGAGTCTTATTCCTCAGCTGCACCCTAAAGCTCCAGTCTAGAGTCTCAATCGGAGCTCACCAGAGTAATATCACGCACCTCCTCCTCTTTCCAAGGACCAAGACATGACAAAATGTAAGAATGGATGAGGGGATTGGGGATTTGTGGAGTACCTTCTCTCCTGCTAGGTGGTCGTCGGGAGTGTGTTCCGGACGACTTTTGGTCACCGATGTAGTCGCCGCAGGTAGCCGATGCAGTCGCTGCAGCAGCCGCTGTAGAGGTGGAAACCCTAGCGAGTGGGGGGCAAGTGGCGAGTGGGTGGCAACGAGAGGACGCCGGCCCTTTTTTATGTTGTCCTGTTTTATAAAGAGAACTCTATGTCTTTTTTAATTCTATTTCAGTCCTTCTGCCAGTTCAAGTTCTGTATGAATAAGCTATCTGTTTTCCAAGAGTATATTGCTAATTTATATTTACCAAGAGTATATTGCTAATTTTATCAAGGATTGTAGTATTAAATTATCATTAGCTAAAAGCTAACTTGTCGTGGTCAATAGATATCTAGTTACAAATATGCACTTGTCATACATTTTTTACCAAGGGTTTTTTGTTTTTTGTTTTTATGTAACAACCTAGTTACCAAGAGCCTGGCAGCCTAATTACCAAGAGTCTAATGCAGATTTATGAAGGATAGTACTATTTAATTATTAATAGAAAAATTCTATGTTTCACCAAAGACTTGACATTAAAAATACCAAGAGTATATTGCTATTTTATTAATATTTTTATTATTAATAGTCAAAACCTAACTATGCCAAAGAACTGATATCATAGTTATCAATATAAAATAGTAGTCAATATACCATCTATAAAACCTAGAAGGGACCAAATTTACAACTAGGCCGCAGCTTGTCCCCGATAATTTCCCAGTCCACTTGTAACTGAAAATATCCACTACCATGTTGTAAAACAACTTATTACAGCCACAAAAAGAGAAACTGCAGATAACTGAACTGAAAAAACATATATATAGGAAAGTGCAAACTGTATTACAAAAGCCATTAACCTTGCACAAGGTCATCACATAATCTAGGAAACAAAGTTCTGAAACAAGATAACATAGATAACTGTCTTCTACACTTTCAAACCATAACCATAAGCCATCGAAGCTTTACAAAAGCATGCTACGAAGTTTACACCCTGCTGCTAGAAGGAGGCAGACAGAAAGTACACAGCCAGGAGGCCAACCACACTGGTCAGCCCCAGACACAAAAGATGACAAGTACTTTTTACAAACCGAAGGCACAGCACGCAGGCTGGAGAAAATAGTTCAGTTGTCGGCATTGCGCACATGAAGGACAATGCCTTCTTCCCTGCAGTCAAGCAAAACCACAAGTACTGATCCAATAGCAATATGGTTTGCATTGCAGAAATGCATCAATGCGTCCTCATCAAGGCGGAAAGCAACCTTGCCTCCTCTGATTGAGTAGTCGCCGACAACTGGTTCATTCAAATTCCTGCTGTGAAAATGAACTTCTCCATTCCTTGGGTATTTGAAACCATACAGAATCTGTTTAGGCATTGTCTGTGAAATAAAAGACCAAACAAGAATAATCAGATCATAAGGTAAACAAAAAATCAGCTAGAATAATTGAAAAAATAAAACAACTATAAAATATATAAAAAGAACATCTGAGATCAAACAGAAAACACATAGCGATTACTAGAGGAAAAAGAGAAAATAAAAAATTACCAGACATCTCTGCTGCATGTCAATGTTCTGAACTCTGTGAACAAAGAACTGCAGTTCATCTATTGCATAATCATCATACCCAAGGTTGTTTACTTCCTTAAGTATTTCAAATGATATTGATGCCATATCTGGTTCATCAATTTCAGCCATATCAGAGAAAAAAGTCTTGAAGAAAGGGACTTTTATACTGTCAGGCAGGAACTGAAGACCTGCATAGAATTTAGCACTGTTTATAAGAATGACAGTCCAGAAAACAGAAAAAGATTGAATCAAATAATAACAAAATTGCAGAATAAAACTATATACCTTCAACTCTATCAAATGGCTTGTTTGTCCCATTTGGTTTAGCAACAGTTATTTCAAAAACATTTTCAACAAATGCTTGTTCATAACAAAGCATGTCATCATCTTCATCATCACTGTCATCAGCAATCTCTTGTTCCTCCCGCAGGGTGAAAGTCACAATATCACCAGCGTTTACACCATGCGACAATATAAGGTCATACCAAAAGGGACCCATTATAAATGTCCTTGTTGCATCCTTCCTAAGGTACAGCTCAAATCTATGAGCTGCAGCAGCACAATGCATCCACTTGTCAGCAAAGTCAGTCAAATGTTCTTTGAAATGACACTGGAATAGCCTATTTAATACAAGAAAACAAGATGTAAACAAAAAAGTTAGGGCAGTGTGGAACTAAAAAGATGTAAAAAGTTCAATATATAGAATCAGTATAAATAAAATATTTTACTGGTAAAATAGAAAATAGTACTTACCAAATACTGATCAAAGGTGAATGGCATATAAACTTTAAAAGATCTTGCACGCCTATTTGATCGACGGCAATTCCCAATGGGTTGATAACAGGTTTTGCAAGTCCATCCCGTCCCTGGTGGACATACTGGATAAAGGTCCATCTATAAAAAATAACAAACAGAACAAACAATACTTAATTAGTACCCATAATTTAAACAAGATAAACTCAAAAACTGCATTCAACATAAAAGAGTGTGTACTTGCAAATAAAAATACTAATTCATGACAAAGAAGGGATAATTGACATGAATAAGATGATGAATTAGTTACTTACATATTTCCAAAAAAGATAAAAACTTTCCTACTTATAAATTAACTAGCAATTTTGTAATATCCATATTTCCACAGCCTATTCACTGTACATAACAGAAACAACACATCACATAACATAGTACTCACATGAAACAACCAATCTGCTAGAGAAACAATAAGAGGAAGCTACTATAGTTGCTCAACTAGTACACAATCAAACAATAACAATGCATACTGTTCTCTATTAACAGCAAATATGTGCTTTGCAAATAAAAAACCATATAGAGTGCTAAGTTGCCTGTGTTAAAATGCATGCAAAAATTAATAAACCAACTCCACCTTTGTTGCAAAATAATACTATATTATCTACAAAAAAGAGCAATACCACAATCAAAAGTCCAACTATTCAGAAATGTTGTATCCTTCAAGTGATACTGAGACTAAACTTTATAACAAACAATGTTAACATTCTATGAGTTAGCTTGCCTTTCACAGAGATAGTACTCAAAAATGTCGTATTGACCAATCTCTCCCATGTCGTACTGATTAACGTCAACTATTCGACAAAAAGGTTCGCAATACGGTCTATAATTGTTATAAACAGTATGAACGACATCTTCAGTCATCCAGTATGTGATTCTCTTATACCCCTCTACTACTGAACTAGGATGATTGAAACAATCAAACGATTGGAGCTTCGTACACACTAGTGGTAGAGTAAGAGGATCCTGTGGGGTAAATTTGTACCAAACAACTACCGCAATCCCTAATAAAACAATGATATGAAAAGTGCAGTAGATATACCCCTTTCATTTATGTGCATATGCCCATGTTGTAACTTGAACTAATAGTCTTGTGTATGCATTACCGAATAGTGATTTCAAACCACTACCTAAATGAACACAAGAACTGATACCGTTGCTCCAATAAATACAACAATAAAATTTACAATAATTTGACTATGTTATTAACACACATGATTATGATGTAAATCCAAATGCATCATTTGTTATTTGCAGTATAGAATTCACAAAGTAACTGTCACTTCACAAAGAAATGCTGATGTACATAACAACATAACAAAAGAAGTAAGAACCTTCCATTTTATTGTGAAAACAAAAAAATGATTGATTAATTACTTACAAAGTACAAAAGCATTAAAAATCCTAGTTGAAAAAATCATTGCATTTAGTAAACATGATTGCTACCACAGCATACTAAAAAGGAATTTTCTATATAACATCTTATTACTAGTTGAACTCACATCCTGAGAAATGGTAAGCTTCAACTAGTTTGCCCTACTTGACAGCACAAGAAGAAAACAAACAACAACATAGAGTAAAAGTCCACCTTTTCTGTGAAAATACAATCTGATGGAACACTAACTAGAAACATATAAACAGATTTTAGAAACCCTACATCATGGTTTTTCATTTTACTCACTTCTATTGTTTTCGTAGTACAAAAACATCCTCAAAACATAAAAACCCTAACCTATTTTAGAGACATCACAAATATATGAAAACTGAAAAACACATGTACTCACAGGAGGGGAAGGAAAGAAATTGGGCAGAATAATGCTGTTGGACAAATAAGAGAAGATGAACCACAAAAGCAAGCAAAATCCCTAGATAATGTACTGTAACCTTGATAGATCTACCAGTTTAAAAAACCAAAATCATCAAGCGCAAAGAAGGATAACACAGAAGATATGAAGGAGACACAATACCTCAGATTCGATTCTGCCTGCAGTTGAAATTGACCAGCGAAAAATTACTCCTCCTTCCCAACTTCCTCTCCGCCACCTACAGTCGACGCAGGCATTTCAGATTCAAAGACAGTAACAATCACTAGTACAGAATAGAGAAAAGATCAGAAGAGAAGGGAAACCCTAGTGAGAAGCAGCCGGAGTGGAGGCGATGTTTTCTGGTGAGAAGCAGGCGGAGAGAGTTAGAGAAGCAGGCGGAGTGGGGGTGGGGGTGGAGGCGAGGGGGAAAAGATGCTAGATGAACTGGAACTGCCACCCACGACTTGTCGTATCCACCCGACGCGTGGAGAAAACGGGCCCTCCTCTGGTCCGACCTCTGCAGTATTTGGGCTTGGCCCATTAGATGCTTTTCTGTACTAGTTGTTAGGTGTGAACAAATTTTGAAATTTGAACAGTTTTTGAAATATGAACAAATTCGAAAATATGAACAACTTTAAAAATTTAAACAAAAACCAAATTTTGAATAAAAATTAAGAAATTAACAAACTTAGTTGCAACAAAATTTGCAACTAGGGTCCCCCTAAAAATAGTTGTGACACCACTTGCAACTGGAATCACTTTATCCTCTGAGAGTTGCAAGTCCACTTGCAACTCCAGGCATGTTGTAGTTTCAAAAAGTATGCAAGTCCACTTGCAACTGGAATGTTCACTAGCCATGTCGTAGTTGCAAGTGTTGTTGCAACTATACCAACTAGAAAAACTAGTTGCAACCAAACTTGCAACAAGGGTTCGCCAGACAGTTGCGATCCCACTTGCAAATTAGAATCACTTTCCCAGCAACAGTTGCAAGTCCACTTGCAACTGGAATGTTCACTAGCCATGTCATAGTTGCAAAGTATGGTTGCAACAAAACCAACTATAAATTTTGAAACTAGGATCCCCTAGACACTTGCAAGTCCAGTTGCAAGTCCAAAGACTTGACATTAAAAATACCAAGAGTATATCGCTATTTTTATCAAGATTTTTAGTATTAATAGTCAAAACCTAACTATGCCAAAGAATTGATATCATATTTACCAATATAAAATTGTCAATTCTTCTAGTTTTTTTAGTTACCAATAGTATCAGCTTTTTTTTATCAAGGATTGTACTACTTAGTTACCAATAGGGGCTACTAGTAGTCTATTTCTAATTTACCAATATTGATATGATATGTGTTACCAAGGACCTGGCAACTTTGTTTCAATAGATATCTAGTTACCAATGTGCACTTGTCATATTTTTATTGTACTAATGGTTTTTTGATTTTTTTAAAAAATAATTTTTGTGTCATAACATAGTTACCAAGAGCATCTCAACCTAGTTATCAAGAGTCTAATGCTGATGTTATCAAAGTTTGTACTATTTAATTATCAATAGAAAAACTATATGTTTTATCAAAGACTTGACATTATAGTTACCAAGAGTATATTGCTAATTTATCAAGGATTGTAGTATTAAGTTATCAATAGTCAAAAGCTAACTATAGCAAGGACCTCACATACTAGTTACTTATATAAAATTGTTAAATTCATATAGTTTTTTTAGTTACCAAGACTCTTCAAATATTTTTATCAAGGATTGTATTACTTAGTTACCAATAGAGGTTACAAGTAGTCTAATTCTAATTTATCAAGTATTCTACTTCCAAGTAACCAATATGGATATGCTATGTGTACCAAGTACCCTAGCTATCTGGGTTCAAAAAATTTTAGTTACCAATCTGCACTTGTCATATATTTTTTACCAATGGTTTTTTTAAAAAAAATCTGTGTGACAACCTACTTACCAAGAGCCTGGCAGCCTAGTTACCAAGAGTTTAATGCTGATTTTATCAAAGATTGTACTGTTTAATTATCAAATAGAAAAATTATATGTTTTACCAAAGACTTGACATTATAGTTACCAAGAGTATATTGTTATTTTGTCAAGGATTGTAGTATTAAGTTATCAATAGATAAAAGCTAACTATGCCAAGGACATAACATGCTAGTTTACCAATATGAAATTGGGAAATTCATCTAGTTTTTTTAGTTACCAAGAGTCTTCAACTTTTTTTATCAAGGATTGTACTACTTAGTTACCAATAGAGGCTACCAGTAGCCTATTTCTAATTTATCAAGTTTTTTATGACCAAGTTACCAATACAGATATGCTATGTGTTACCAAGGACCAAGCAATTTGTTCCAATAGATTTCTAGTTACCAATATGCACTTGTCAAATTTTTCTATCATAACATAGTGATACGTCTCCAACGTATCTATAATTTTTGATGCTCCATGCTTGTTTTTACACCATTTGCCTTGTGTTTCGTTACACTTAGTGGCACTTTTATGCATTTTCCGGAACTAACCTATTAACGAGTTGCCACAGTGCCAGTTCCCTGTTTTCTGCTATTTTTGTGTTTCAGAAGTGATACAAAGGAAATATTCTCGGAATTGGACTAAACAAGTTTCTAAAGTCTCATTTTACCCGGAAGCTTCCAGAGATCCGAAGGAGAGTAGGAGGGGGGCCACTAGGGCCCCACACACAGGGGTGGCGCGGCCAGGCCCCTGGCCGCGCGAGCCCCGTGTGAGGGCGCCTGGCTCCTCCTCTGACATCGCCCCTTCGCCTATATAAAGCCTCGGGACAGAAAACCCTAAGAGAGTCGGCAAATTTCCAGAAAGAGTTCCGCAGTTCCGCCGCCGCCACCGACGAATTTTGGGGGACAGAAGTCTCTGTTCCGGCACCCTGCCGGGACGGGGAAGTGCCCCCGGAGCCATCTCCATCGGTCTCCATCGCCATCTCCGCCATCTCCATCGACCTCGCCGCCATCTCCATCAACCTTGCTGTCTCCTATGATGAGGAGGGAGTAGTTCATCCTCGGGGCTGAGGGCTCTACCGGTAGCTATGTGGTTCACCTCTCTCTCCCATGATGTGATCTTTATGTGATCGTGAGCTTTGTATCATGTTGAACAAGTAGATGTTATTATTCAGATATTATGTGTACTCTAGTAATGTGATTAAAGTAATCTATTCCCCCTGCCATGGTGTAACGGTGACAGTGCGTGCATCATGGTGGTAGTTGGTTTAGGCTATGATTGTGATCTCTTGTGGATTGTGAGAATAATTATTACTATGATAGTATTGAAGTGATCTATTCCTCCTTTCATGGTGTAATGTTGACAGTGTGTGCACCGTGTTAGTACTTGGTTTAAGTTGCAATAATATCTATCTTGAGTTGTGCTTTGATTTGGATATCTCTATGAGTGGTGTTTGTCAAGTACTTGATGAACTTTAAGGGGTGCTTCTGTAGCCACTACGCAATGATTAGTGTTATTCAATAGGAGAGTAATTCAGAGTACCATAGTGGAGAGAAGTTGTTTATTTGTTCAATCATGTTATATTGTTGGGAGTGTGTCCACTAGTGAAAGTATGATCCCTAGGCCTTGTTTCCAAGCATTGCACACCGTTTACTTGCTGTTTTGTTACATGTTTGCTCGCAGCGAAATTTATTTCATACCATAGTTACTACTTATAATCATCTATACCACTTGTATTTCACTATCTCTTCACCGAACTAGTGCACCGATACATCTGACAAGTGTATTGGGTGTGTTGGGGACACAAGAGACTTTCTGTATCGTAATTGCAGGGTTGCTTGAGAGGGATAGCTTTGACCTCTTCCTCCCTGAGTTCGATAAACCTTGGGTGGTCCACTTAAGGGAAACTTGCTGCTGTTCTACAAACCTCTGCACTTGGAGGCCCAACAAGTGTCTACAAGAATAGAAGTGCGTAGACATCAAGCTCTTTTCTGGCGCCGTTGCCGGGGAGGTAAGGTAAAAGGTACTCGCATCCTCCTGTGTGAGTACTCGAAGTTATTTCCTTTAGATTTTGCAATTACATCTTTTTGTTTCTTGTTTTTATTTTCACTAGTTAGGCTTAATGGAAAACAAAGAGTTCTGTAGTTTTTTTCCTAAGTTTAGATATGAAGTGTTTGAAGAGAAAATTGAAAAACCTTTGGAGCTTAATTTGCATGCTAATAGTGTTGTTAGTATGAATGCTTTGAACACCGTTGTTGATAATGCTATAGAAAAGTCTAAGCTTGGGGAAGTTGGTTTTGTTAAGCATGATATTTTTAGTTCCCCAGCTTTAGTGGAGAAAGTTTGTTCTGATAATATTTTATCTCCCATATGTGATGTTCCTTCTTATGATGATATGTTTGAAGAATATGCTTTGCGAAATAGCTGTTCTCTTGCTTATGATGATACTAAACCTCTAGTTTATGATGGCTATGATGATGAGTATAATATTTTCAGTTCACCTACTATTGAGGATAAAATTAGTTATGATTACAATATGCCTCCTATTTATGATGATTATGGTGATGAGAATAATTATTCTATTCCTACTACTATTGTTCCTGTGGTGAGTATTAATTCTTTTATGCATGTGGCTCATGATAGGGATGCTTTATGTGATAGTTATATTGTTAGTTCTATTCATGATGCTACTGAAAGTTACTATGAGAGAGGGAAACATGGTTTGATGGATCTCAACAATATAGAGTTTCCCCTCTTTATGTTGCAATTCTTGAAGTTGTACTTGTTTTGCCTTCCTATGTTTTTTGCTTTGCGCTTTTATGACTTGTCTCTTTACAAGACTATCTTTCATAGGAAGTGGTTTAGATTTAAATGTGTTCCATACTTGCTTTTTGATGCTCTCTATTGCTTTAAGTTCCTATATGGCGCCTTTGCCTCAAGCTCTTATATGGCGCCCACATGAGCATCTTTGCAAATTACTGCGCCTAGCTCAAAGGCGTTAAAGAAAAGCACTCTTGGGAGATAACCCAATGTTTTATTTTCAGTACTTTTTCTTTTATTTGAGTCTTGGAAGTTATTACTACTGTAATAACCGCTCCTTATCCTGTTTATTTTGTTTTTGTGCCAAGAGAAGCCTCTAATTTGAGTGAGGTAAGATTTGGGGATGTTGCTGTCCTGAAACAGTTTTCGGTGCTGCACCGTAAAAATTCGTATAAATTCTCTGTATATCTTTTGGACCTGAAATTTCTTGTGCATATGCCCCAGGTTATATCCAAACTTTCATTAGTTGAACACTTTTTGATTTCAGCAACAGAAAAACCTCTAAAAATTCGACCTTTGTCAGCTGTTCAGTTTTGACAGATTTCTGCCAATATTTGTGTTTGCCACTTTATCGCTTTCTTTTGAGTTCTTTTGATCATGGAACTTTTAGAGAGAGTTGCTACAGTAGTATATACTTTATATGTGGTGGTTTTAGGTTGAAACCTGAAGCAAAAGAGGTTGATTATATGTTATGCTTACACTAATGTTGCTAATAGAATTGTGTTTAGTTTTGTATGAAGGAAGTTTTCAAGTGTAGGGATTGGAGAATGATGAGATGAGTTGAGGAATGGACAAAAGCTCAAGCTTGGGGATGCCCATGCATCACCCCAATAAATATCCAAGAAGTACAAGCGTCAAAGCTTGGGGATGCCCCTGAGGCACCCCTTCTTCATCGGCAAAAATTAGGTCACCTTTCAAGACACTATATTTTTATTGCTTCATGCACTATGTGTTTTTCTTGGAGCGTCAGTTGTTTTAGTTTTCATTATTAGTTTTGTTTTGTTTGCTGCAATAAATGGTTAGATCACATCATGTTTCTTTTGGAGGAGATGAACTCGCTTTTCATTTGCCAAGAACACTCTAGTTTTCACTCTTATCGTTCAATGAGTGTTCTCTTTTTCTGCTACTGCATTTAGCTTGCATTTTTCGCCTTGATTTGCGTTCAGATATTCTTATATCTTTTCATCAAGGTGTATTTTTGCCTCTGATCTTTATTGGTTTTCATCAAAAGAGGTGTTTATAAAATTTCAAATGGTGTTGGAAAAGAGAAAAAGCTTTATGCAAAAAAGTGGTACAAGAAGGAGCTTGTGTAGACTGCGGCCTAGGCTTTTGCATGTCATGCTTGATGTCTTTTTGATAGTATGCTTAGTGGTTTTGCTGTAGCATGACTTGTCTCAAATAACTGAGATTGCTTAATGAGCCTTTGAAAAAATCATGCGTTGTTTTTATCGTTTGGAAGCATTATTTTGGTTTTCTCCTTGATGCTTTATTTGGGTTGACTTGGCGCATGCTCACACACGTTAGACTCTTACAAAGTCGCCAATAGCCTCTATGATCATTTAGTTTTTGACTTTTGATGCCATCTTATGCTTCTTTTAATGTCGCTTTGTCGCTTTGCATGATTATGGCTGTTATTGCTCTCTTAGTTGGTCGCTCCCAGTCTTTTGCTAGCCCTCATTTTGTACTGAGTATGAGCTCTACTCGTGCATCCAACTCCTAAAAACCAAGTTTGCCATTGTGTCCACTATAAATTCCTATGCATGGTATTTGTAAGCCATTCCAAGTAAATTTTCATGTGCTACCTTTCAAAAACCTTCAAAACACTTCTCGTTTTGTGACACTGTTTTCAGCTCATGGGGACGTAGTGGTCGGATTTGCTATCTTCCATATTGCTTATTCCAAAAATAAAAAAAAAGGCACTCCTCCAAGGAATGTGAATGTTGGTGGGCACCCGATGGAATCGGTTAGCCATGGTTTGTGAAAGGAAAAAAGGTGGGGAGGAGTGCCAAGCTTTATAAAAGAGCACAAAAGTGCCAATCTCTCTCTCTCTCAAAAACTTGCTTCATTTTTGTATGGAAGATAGTAAGAACCCCATTGCCAGTCGTTGACAAAGACAACCACCTCTCAAAACCAATTTTTATCTCTCTATTTTACAAATGAAAAGCTCTAGCACATGTTTAATCACTGCTTCCCTCTGCGAAGGGCCTTTCTTTTACTTTTATGTTGAGTCACCACCTTCTACCTTTATGCACCATTAAGAGAGTATAGTTGTCATTCTGAGTATAATGTGCATTGTCCCAAAGTTTTCATTGATTGATTCATGATCATGGTTTCACTTGTTCTAAAATTATTTGTATCTAGTCGCCCCCTTAAACTTGAAGGTGTCCTATGCATTTATGTTTTGCTCTCCATGAAGGACAAGCTGAAAACCATTTGTATATTTTTCCTTATGATTTGAACACACGTTTGAGTTTCATTGTTTCATTTTCATGATCTTTTGTTTGTGTTCATTTGCATGTTATAGCATGGTTGCTAAGTTCTTATTGTCAAGATTATATCTTTCATGCCCATGTTTTAAGTTCTTTGATCTCAGCACTCAATGCTTTACCTTTATGATCAAGATTGTGATGGTGCATGTCACCTCAAAAATTATTCTTTTGTTATCACTTACCTACTCGAGGACGAGCAGGAGTTAAGCTTGGGGATGCTTGATACGTCTCCAACGTATCTATAATTTTTGATGCTCCATGCTTGTTTTTACACCATTTGCCTTGTGTTTCGTTACACTTAGTGGCACTTTTATGCATTTTCCGGAACTAACCTATTAACGAGTTGCCACAGTGCCAGTTCCCTATTTTCTGCTATTTTTGTGTTTCAGAAGTGATACACAGGAAATATTCTCGGAATTGGACTAAACAAGTTCCTGAAGTCTTATTTTACCCGGAAGCTTCCAGAGATCCGAAGGAGAGTAGGAGGGGGGCCACCAGGGCCCCACACGCAGGGGTGGCGCGGCCAGGCCCCTGGCCGCGCGAGCCCCGTGTGAGGGCACCTGGCTCCTCCTCTAACATCGCCCCTTCGCCTATATAAATCCTCGGGACAGAAAACCCTAAGAGAGTCAGCAAATTTCCAGAAAGAGTTCCGCAGTTCCGCCGCCGCCACCGACGAATTTCGGGGGACAGAAGTCTCTGTTCTGGCACCCTGCCGGGACGGGGAAGTGCCCCCAGAGCCATCTCCATCGGTCTCCATCGCCGTCTCCGCCGTCTCCATCGACCTCACCGCCATCTCCATCAACCTTGTTGTCTCCTATGATGAGGAGGGAGTAGTTCATCCCCGGGGCTGAGGGCTCTACCGGTAGCTATGTGGTTCACCTCTCTCTCCCATGATGTGATCTTTATGTGATCGTGAGCTTTGTATCATGTTGAACAAGTCGATGTTATTATTCAGATATTATGTGTACTCTAGTGGTGTTATTAAAGTAATCTATTCCTCCTGCCATGGTGTAACGGTGACAGTGCATGCATCATGGTGGTACTTGGTTTAGGCTATGATTGTGATCTCTTGTGGATTATGAGAATAATTATTACTATGATAGTATTGAATTCATCTATTCCTCCTTTCATGGTGTAATGTTGACAGTGTGTGCACCGTCTTAGTACTTGGTTTAAGTTTCAATAATATCTATCTTGAGTTGTGCTTTGATTTGGATATCTCTATGAGTGGTGTTTGTCAAGTACTTGATGAACTTTAAGGGGTGCTTCTGTAGCCACTACGCAATGATTAGTGTTATTCAATAGGAGAGTAATTCAGGGTACCATAGTGGAGAGAAGTTGTTTATTTGTTCAATCATGTTATATTGTTGGGAGTGTGTTCACTAGTGAAAGTATGATCCCTAGGCCTTGTTTCCAAGTATTGCACACCGTTTACTTGCTGTTTTGTTACATGTTTGCTCGCAGCGATATTTATTTCATACCACAGTTACTACTTATAATCATCTATACCACTTGTATTTCTCTATCTCTTCGCCGAACTAGTGCACCTATACATCTGACAAGTGTATTGGGTGTGTTGGGGACACAAGAGACTTTCTGTATCGTAATTGCAGGGTTGCTTGAGAGGGATAGCTTTGACCTCTTCCTCCCTGAGTTCGATAAACCTTGGGTGATCCACTTAAGGGAAACTTGCTGCTGTTCTACAAACCTCTGCACTTGGAGGCCCAATAAGTGTCTACAAGAATAGAAGTGCGTAGACATCACATAGTTACCAAGAGCCTAACAGCCTAGTTACCAAGAGTTTAATGCTGATTTTATCAAAGATTGTACTGTTTAATTATCAATAGAAAAATTCTATGTTTTACCAAAGACTTGACATTATAGTTACCAAGAGTATATTGTGATTTTGTCAAGGATTGTAGTATTAAGTTATCAATAGATAAAAGCTAACTATGCCAAGAACATAACATGCTAGTTTACCAATATGAAATTGGGAAATTCATCTAGTTTTTTTAGTTAGCAAGAGTCTTCAACTTTTTTTATCAAGGATTGTACTACTTAGTTACCAATAGAGGCTACCAGTAGCCTATTTCTAATTTATCAAGTTTTTTATGACCAAGTTACCAATAGAGATATGCTATGTGTTACCAAGGACCTAGCAATTTGTTCCAATAGATTTCTAGTTACCAATATGCACTTGTCAAAATTTTCTGTCATAACATAGTTACCAAGAGCCTAACAGACTAGTTACCAAGAGTTTAATGCTGATTTTATCAAAGATTGTACTATTTAATTATCAATAGAAAAATTCTATGTTTTACCAAAGACTTGACATTATAGTTACCAAGAGTATATTGTTAATTTATCAAGGATTGTAGTATTAAGTTATCAATAGATAAAAGCTAACTATGCCAAGGACATAACATGCTAGTTTACCAATATGAAATTGGGAAATTCATCTAGTTTTTTTGTTACCAAGAGTCTTCAACTTTTTATCAAGGATTGTACTACTTAGTTACCAATATAGGCTACCGGTAGCCTATTTCTAATTTATCATGTTTTTTACCACCAAGTTACCAATACAGATATGCTATGTGTTACCAAGGACCTAGCAATTTGTTCCAATAGATTTCTAGTTACCAATATGCACTTGTCAAATTTTTCTGTCATAACATTGTTACCAAGAGCCTAACAGCCTAGTTACCAAGAGTTTAATGCTGATTTTATCAAGGTTTGTATTGTTTAACTATCAATAGAAAAATTCTATGTTTTACCAAAGACTTGACATTATAGTTATCAAGAGTACATTGTTAATTTATTAAGGATTGTAGTATTAAGTTATCAATAGCTAAAAGCTAACTATGCCAAGGACATAACATGCTAGTTTACCAATATGAAATTGGGAAATTCATCTATTTTTTTTGTTACCAAGAGTCTTCAACTTCTTATCAAGGATTGTACTACTTAGTTACCAATAGAGGCTACCGGTAGTCTATTTCTAATTTATCAAGTTTTTTACCACCAAGTTACCAATAATAGATATGCTATGTGTTACCAAGAACCTAGCGAATTGTTCCAATAGATTTCTAGTTACCGATATGACTTGTCAAATTTTCTGTCATAACATAGTTACCAAGTGACTGACTGCCTAGTTACCAAGAGTTTAATGCTGATTTTATCAAGGTTTGTATTGTTTAACTATCAATAGAAAAATTATATGTTTTACCAAAGACTTGACATTATAGTTATCAAGAGTTTATTGTTAATTTATTAAGGATTATAGTATTAAGTTATCAATAGCTAAAAGCTAACTATGCCAAGGACATAACATGCTAGTTTACAAATATGAAATTGGGAAATTCATCTAGTTTTTTTTGTTACCAAGAGTCTTCAACTTTTTATCAAGGATTGTACTACTTAGTTACCAATAGAGGCTACCGGTAGTCTATTTCTAATTTATCAAGTTTTTTACTACTAAGTTACCAATATAGATATGCTATGTGTTACCAAGAACCTAGCGATTTGTTCCAATAGATTTCTAGTTACCGATATGCACTTGTCAAATTTTTCTGTCATAACATAGTTACCAAGTGACTGACAGCCTAGTTACCAAGAGTTTAACGCTGATTTTATCAAGGTTTGTATTGTTTTATTATCAATAGAAAAATTCTATGTTTTATCAAAGACTTGACATTATAGTTACCAAGAGTATATTGCTAATTTATCAAGGATTGTAGTATTAAGTTATCAATAGCTAAAAGCTAACTATGCCAAGGACATAACATGCTAGTTTACAAATATGAAATTGGGAAATTAACAGTGGTTTTTTTTGTTACCAAGAGTCTTCAACTTTTTATCAAGGATTGTACTACTTAGTTACCAATAGAAGCTACCGGTAGTCTATTTCTAATTTATCAAGTTTTTTACCACTAAGTTACCAATATAGATATGCTATGTGTTACCAAGAACCTAGCGATTTGTTCTAATAGATTTCTAGTTACCGATATGCACTTGTCAAATTTTTCTGTCATAACATAGTTACCAAGTGACTGACAGCCTAGTTACCAAGAGTTTAATGCTGATTTTATCAAGGTTTGTATTGTTTTATTATCAATAGAAAAATTCTATGTTTTATTAAAGACTTGACATTATAGTTACCAAGAGTATATTGCTAATTTATCAAGGATTGTAGTATTAAGTTATCAATAGCTAAAAGCTAACTATGCCAAGGACATAACATGCTAGTTTAGCAATATGAAATTGGGAAATTAACAGTGGTTTTTTCTTTTTTTAAACAAAAATTTGTGTAAAACCTAGTTACCAAGAGTCTGGCAACCTAATTACCAATAGTCTAATACTGATGTTATCAAGGTTTCTACTATTTAATTATCTGTAGATAAATTTTACATTTTACCAAATACTTGACATTATAGTTACCAAGAGTATATTGCTAATTTACCAATGATTGTAGTATTAAGTTATCAATAGTAAGAAGCTAACTATACCAAGGACCTCACATCCTAGTTACCAATACAAAATTGTAAAATTCATCTAGTTTTTTAAGTTACCAAGAGTCTTCAACTAATTATATCAAGGATTGTACTACTTAGTTACCAATAGATGTTAGTCTAATTCTAATTTATCAATTATTCTGCTACCAAGTTGCCAATATGGATATGCTATGTGTTACGAAGGACCTAGCTACCGGGTTTCAATAGATTTTTAGTTACCAATATGCACTTGTTATATTCTTTTTACCAAAGGTTTCTTGTTTTTTTTAATTTTTTTTTGTGTGTCAACCTAGTTACCAAGTGACTGGCAGCCTAATTAACAATAGTTTAATGTTGTTTTATCAAGGATTGTACTATTTAATTATCAATAGAAAAATTCTATGTTTTACCAAAGACTTGATATTATAGTTACCAAGAGTATATTGTTAATTTATCAAGGATTGTAGTATTAAGTTGTCAATCGCTTAAAGCTAACTATGCCAAGTACCTAACATGCTAGTTTACCAATTTGAAATTAGGAAATTCATCTAGTTTCTATAGTTACCAAGAGTCTTCAACTTTTTTTATCAAGGATTGTACTACTTAGTTAGCAGTAGAGGTCACCGGTAGTCTATTTCTAATTTATCAAGTTTTTTACTACCAAGTTACCAATAAAGATATGATATGTGTTACCAAGGACCTAACAATTTGTTCCAATAGATTTCTAGTTACCAATATTCACTTGTCAAATTTTTCTATCATAATATAGTTACCAAGAGCCTGGCAAACTAGTTACCAAGATTCTAATGCTGATGTTATCAAGGTTTGTATTGTTTAACTATCAATAGAAAAATTCTACGTTTCACCAAAGGCTTGACATTATAGTTACCAAGAGTATATGTTAATTTATCAAGGATTGTAGTATTAACTTATCAATAGCTAAAAGCTAACTATGCCAATAACATAACATGCTAGTTTACCAATATGAAATTGGGAAATTCATCTAGTTTTTTTTGTTACCAAGAGTCTTCAACTTTCTATAAAGGATTGTACTACTTAGTTACCAATAGAGGCTACAGGTAGTCTATTTCTAATTTATCAAGTTTTTTACCACCAAGTTACAAATACAGATATGTTATGTGTTACCAAGAACCTAGCGATTTGTTCCAATAGATTTCTAGTTACCGATATGCACTTGTCAAATTTTTCTGTCATAACATAGTTACCAAGTGCCTGATAGCCTAGTTACCAAGAGTTTTAATGCTGATTTTATCAAGGTTTGTATTGTTTTATTATCAATAGAAAAATTCTATGTTTTACCAAAGACTTGACATTATAGTTACCAAGAGTATATTGTTAATTTATCAAGGATTGTAGTATTAAGTTATCAATAGCTAAAAGCTAACTATACCAAGGACCTCACATCCTAGTTACCAATAAAAAATTGTGAAATTCATCTAGTTTTTTAAGTTACCAAGAGTCTTCAACTAATTATATCAAGGATTCTACTACTTAGTTACCAATAGAGGTTAGTCTAATTGTAATTTATCAATTATTCTGCTACCAAGTTGCCAATATGGATATGCTATGTGTTACCAAGGACCTAGCTACCGGGTTTCAATAGATGTTTTAGTTACCAATATGCACTTATTAAATTCTTTTTACCAATGGTTTCTTTGTTTTTTTTGTGTCAACCTAGTTACCCAGTGCTTGGCAGCCTAATTAACAAGAGTTTAATGTTGTTTTATCAAGGATTGTACTATTTAAATATCAATAGCAAAATTATATGTTTTACCAAACACTTGACATTATAGTTACCAAGAGTATATTGTTAATTTATCAAGGATTGTAGTATTAAGTTATCAATAGCTTAAAGATAACTATGCTAAGGACCTAACATGCTAGTTTACCAATTTGAAATTGGGAAATTTATCTAGTTTTTTTAGTTACCAAGAGTCTTCAACTTTTTTATCAAGGATTGTACTACTTAGTTAGCAGTAGAGGTTACCTTTTTGGGAAATTTATCTAGTTTTTTTAGTTACCAAGAGTCTTCAACTTTTTTATCAAGGATTGTACTACTTAGTTAGCAGTAGAGGTTACCGGTAGTCTATTTCTAATTTATCAAGTTTTTTACAACCAAGTTACCAATATGGATATGCTATGTGTTACCAAGGACCTAACAATTTGTTTCAATAGATTTCTAGTTACCAATATGCACTTGTCAAATTTTTCTATCATAACATAGTTACCAAGAGCCTGGCAAACTAGTTACCAAGATTCTAATGCTGATGTTATCAAGGTTTGTATTGTTTAATTATCAATAGAAAAATTTTACGTTTCACCAAAGCTTTGACATTATAGTTACCAAGAGTATATCGCTAATTTATCAAGGATTGTATTAATAAGTTATCAATAGTCAAAACATAACTATGCCAAGGACCTAACATGCTAGTTAATATGAAATTCTAAAATTCATATAATTTTTTTAGTTACCAAGAGCCTTCAACTTATTTATCAAAGATTGTACTACTTAGTTACCAATAGAGGCTACCGGTAGTCTATTTCTAATCTATCAAGTATCCTACTACCAAGTTACCAATATGGTTATCCTATGTGTTACCAAGGACCTGGCAAGTTGGTTTTAATACATTTCTAGTTATGCTATGTGTTACCAAGGACCTGGCAACTTGGTTTCAACTTGGTTATGCTATGTGTTACAAGAGCTTGGCAACCTAATTACCAAGATTCTAATTCTGATGTTATCAAGGTTTCTACTGTTTAATTATCAATAGAAAAATTCTATGTTTTACCAAAGACTTGGCATTATAGTTACCAAGAGTATATTGCTAATTTATCAATGATTGTATTATTAAGTTATCAATAGTCAAAAGCTAACTATACCAAGGACATCACATCCTAGTTACCAATATAAAATTGTCAAATTCATCTAGTTTTTTAAGTTATCAAGAGTCTTCAACTTATTATATCAAGGATTGTACTACTTAATTACCAATAGAGGTTAGTCTAATTCTATTTTATCAATTATTTCTACTACTAAGTTACCAATATGCATATGCTATGTGTTACCAAGGACCTACCTACCTGGTTTCAATAGATTTTTAGTTACCATTATGCACTTGTCATTTTTTTAACTAAATGTTTTTTTATTTTTTTTAAAAATATTTTGTGTGACAATCTAGTTACCAATAGCCTGCCAACATAGTTACCAAGAGACTAATGCTGATTTTTTATCAAGGATTGTATTGTTTAATTATTAATAGGAAAATTCTATGTTTTACCAAAGACTTCTCGTTATAGTTACTAATAGTATATTGCTAATTTATCAAGGATTGTTGTATTAAGTTATCAATAGTAAAAATTCTAACTATACCAAGGAACTGACATCATAGTTACTAATATAAATTTGTGAAATTCATCTAATTTTTTTAGTTACAAAATAATTGACATTAGAGTTACCAAGAGTGTATTGCTAATTTATCAAGGATTGTAGTATTTAGTTATCAATAGTTTAAAATTAACTATACCAAGGACATGCATCCTAGTTACTAATTTTTTATTTACCAAGAGTCTTCAACTTATTTTATCAATAGCCTAGCAACCTAGTTACCAAGAGACTAATGCTGATTTTTTATCCTTGATTGTATTGTTTAATTATTTAATAGGACTTGTCAACCTAATTACTAATACAAAATTTTGAAATTTATCTAGTTGTTTTTGTTACCAAATATTCTTCAACTTAATTATCAAAAGATTGTACTACTTTTTTACCAATAGCGGTTTACCAGTAGTGTAATTCTAATTTATTAAGTTCTCTGCAACCAAGTTACCAATATGGATATTCTATGTGTTACCAAGGACATAGCAACCCAGTTTCAATAGTTATTTAGTTACAAATATGCAGTTGTCATATTTTTTTACCAAAGGATTTCTGATTTTTTTAAAAAAAAATTATGTGTGACAACCTAGTTATTAAGAGAATGGCAACCTATTTACCAAGAGACTAATGCTGTTTTTACCAAAGACGTCACGTTACAGTTAGCAAGAGTATATTATTAAGTTATTTTTTATTATTTAGTTTCCAGCATATACTTGTTTTTTTGGTTTACTAAGCAAAAATCACGTCTGAAATCCAACAGTAAAATAACATTTTTTGGTCATATTCAACTTCTAACTAAGTACATTTTTAAAACATACATATAATAATAATAAACCATAAAAAAGCAACGGAAGAATAAAAAAGCAACTTCTAACTAGTTAGTTTTCCAATTTATTTATTTTATTTTTCCTTTTTTCATGTTTACATATGGTTTTATTTAGTGGGAAGTAGCTTTTTGTTATTGTTTGCAAATGATTAAGTGATACTGGAAATGTGTGAGAGTAGATGGGCTCATGTGCTTTTTTAATGTACAATAATGGAGTAGGGCCGGCCACAAGTCGGGGTGTACTGTTCATGTTATATTTAATGGAGCCTTATCTCCATCTCGTAACAGCCGTCCCACTCATACATCTCATTCTTCTTCCAACTTCGAGCTCCTCCCCCGTTGTTCTCAAGAACTCGAATAAACAAATCAAGGAGACCTTTCAAGGTTTTGAGTTCTTCCTCTAGCATTTTCAATTTCGTTTTCGTTTGTATTTTTCTCCTGTGTTCTTTTCTTCATGTCTTTGCCTGCTCTCTCTACTGCTTAGATGCGACTCCAGATCTAGATCTAGTAAAACTGCTTTTTGTTTATCTTCTTAGTAGATCTAGATCTAGTAAGATCTAATCGAACTGCTCGCTGTTCTGTTTTCCAAGCAAGGAAAGCATGCCATATGTGTTTGCAAAGATTCATTATATTGCTCCCTAATTATTTTTTATTAATATAGTTGCATTCTACACAGCTAGAAATGTTTGTAATTATTTGTAGTTTGTTTAGCTAACTTCAGTAATGATCTAGCAAAAAAATTTTCCCTAGTTCATGTCTAGAGTTGTTGTTCTTTTGTATAATTTGGATTTTTGTTTATTATTCGTTGTTGCTGTAGGGGCTATCACAGTGCAAGTATGGCGTGTCCAGCATGCAGAAGCACTGAGCGACAGTGCGGCAAAATAAATTTAATTTTGCTATCGATCTTTCACTGCAAGGGTACCAAATGATTCTGCAGATTACTTGGTATGATGTTTTCATGTTAAGTTTTGGTTTTATTTTATTTTTTTTGAAAGGCTTTTGTTTTTTGCTATCTAATTTTCTTGTTTAAAATCCGATTTCAGGTTATTCCATGCTATGCAAAATACAGGGATAACACTATATACAAGAGGAGACCAATTATGATGGCTAAATGCACAATCACTGAGGATACTTATAATTTTGATATACTGAAGGAAGAAACGCAAACTTTAATCATGGGCCTTGCATGGAGAAGATTTTGAAAGGACTACAAATTGGTCCAGGATGACATGGTTATTTTTGACATGACAGGGACTGTCAATGCAGGGTTTTTCATTAGAATGACCCCTGCTGATAACCTGGGCATAATAAGAGCTCCACCATCAACTAGAGAAGAAGTGGATTTAGAAGAAAGTGAGTTTCTGTTGTTTATGTCTCTTTTCTTCTTATGTTCTTGTTTGTACTTGATCTGATATTTTTATGCATTTCTTCTATTTCTTTGTTGTGTTTTTAGTACATGACATGCACAATGTTGTTATTATCTCAAGAGAAGTAGAGTTGACATACCAAATGTTGATCAACTGGCACTCTAATGTAACTAGAAGAGATAAAGGTTTTGGACAGTTATTCGTACACAAGTTTTCATCAACAAACATCAACAAGAGCACTCTAGTAAGTCTTTGTTTTCCTGTTTTTCTGAGTATATTTTACAGTAAACTTTCTAAAAAATATTAGACATAGGACTTTTTGCTGTTTGATAAAGCAGTAATCATTATTTCCAGCAGCAAGATCTTCCTTTTTACAATGTGCTATATAGCATTTTTGCAGTTTTTTCTTGTTCATGTAATAACTGGTATTCCAACTTGTATTTATAGTTACCCATATCTGAGAACAAAGTATCATTTGTTGTTTAATTCACCAATGCACTTGTAATTTTTAATCATTTTCACTGTTTTTTCATTTGATGTAAAAACATACCATGCGCCTTGTAATTTCTAGTTAACTTTTTACATAAGATCAACCTGAAATTTCCGTCTGTTGTATGGAGCATTTTACAGTAATATTATTCATTTAATAACTTTTTACATAAGACCAAGCCCCTTGTAATTTCTAGTTAACTTTTAGATAAGATCAAGGTGTTTTTGCGACTTCTGTACACAGCATTTTTACGTTTTTTTAGAGAAAATGATGATTGTTGTTAAATTGTACAAGACATTTGTAATTATTAAGCTTTTCACAGTTTTCATGTCATGTAAAATGAAACCAAGCCCCATGTAATTTCTAGTTAACTTTTACATAATAATCAATTTATTTTTTTGCGACTTTTGTATATTTCTTTCTTAATCTTAAAAAATGGACAGAGAATCCCCAAGAAGATTGTTGATACTCTTAATTTGGAGCCATCTGGTACTCTCGCTCTGTCAACCGGCAACACCGATGATGTGCTAGGTACATACAGCCCGTGCAAAGATGGAAGAATGCTCTTAAGTAGAGAAGCATGGGCAACAGTAATTGCAAGGAACAACTTCAAGATAAATGATACAGTGATGCTTTTGTTTCACCCATTCGGTGAACTTTACACATCAACAAGAGGTATCACTATCTCTGTGGATGTTATCTGAGTTTGGTTTTCTCTATGGTCGTAATCAAACTTTCATGCAAACTACTATCCCTCTCTGGATTCTATGTATTTCTTTTGAAACTTTTATGTGAGCTCCATGTGTCTGTAACCAATCGAGGTTACTAGTTGTCTACTTTCAATTTATCAACGATTTCTTCTAATAAGTTATCAATATTGAATACGCTATGTGATACCAAGCACCATGGTTACGAAAGATCATTTTTATTATTTTCTTTTCAACTTTTTTTTGTGAAATTTGTCGACTTTATTTTAGTTATCAATAGCATACGACTGATTTATCAATAGATGTTATCAGTAATTTAGTTCTGATTTATCAAGGATTCTAGTACAATTTTTTTTAAAAAAATAATGATTTATGTTAATTTCATCTTTTTCAAACTTTACAAACAGTCTGGTAATGATTTATCAAGGGTTTTTACTTAGTTATCAATAGTGCAATGCTACCTTACCAATGTTTTTTTCATGCTGGTTACCATTTATAAGTGGTTATAAGTGCGATCCCCCTCCCATTTATTTACCCTAAAATATCGTTGTTCCAAAAAGGGAATAGTAAAAAAAATCTTTTTTATACGCCTGCACACAATAAACGAGTAAAGGGAATAGTTTTTATAGCAAAATGTACGTTTTTTAGAGAGCAAATGGATTTTGTTTTCGCACGCAGCTGGGCCGCGAAAAGGGAATTGCAGCCCATCACCCGCGTCAATGGCCCACCACCCGCGTCAATGGCCCACCACCCCGCGAAAAGGGAATTGCAGCCCACCACATCGCGTCAAACACCGTGGGCTTCTGTTTTCGGTAAGATGGCGGTTTCCTTTTCCGGTAAGGAGCACTCGGTCGAAAACTGATCGCTGGGATCGATCTCAGCGACCGACCGCTAGATAGGGCCGCCCCTAACAAATACAAGTTCACACGGAGACTGCCAAAGCTAGACAAGGAAAGCTACCTTTATCTCTACTAATAATATTGCTACAGGTATGGTGGCGGTTGCAAATACGCTTTCAATCCACCTAAAATACGTATTTAAAAAATTTACCCACAATGCCATCCATAAATTCTGTACCGGTTTGTTTATTTCTTCTACCTCACCGATCCGGCAAAATCTCCCTCGCCTTCCTCCACCGATGCGGCACCACTGGAAACCTCCAGACCTCCAGCACCACCGGTGACTTGCGACTTCTTCGGATCTCTCGCACCACCGGCGACCTGCTAGGATCTCCCGCACCAATCGGCGACCTCCCTGGATCCGTTTCCCCTACACGTCCTGGGATCCACGATCTGTCGTGTTCCTTCAGGTTAGTAAGGGGCCATGTTCTAATGGCTCGGCCCGGAGCTCCAGGCGAGTTGATCTGAGCGACCGTGGCATGCTCCTCTGTCGAGAGGACGGTGTCGGCTAGCCTTGTGGGATCCGTGAAAACATCAGCCGATCAACGGAGTGAATGGCATTAGGGAAGTGCGCGAGCTGCAGCTACGAGAATAGACGGCTTGATCGCCGAGCTGAACAGATTGACGACGCGAAGAGTAATGCTACTGGCCTTGATTCCCAAAGGACTGCTTTGTAGGCAACGAACGAGGTGGTGCGTCTCGGCGGCCAATTGTCGTGCATTGCGTCAGTTCGTGCGCGCTGCTGGCCTGGTTCGGCGGCTGCAATCAAGGTTTGTTCCTTTTCTCTTGAACTGAACATGTCTTTGTTCTGTCTGTTGTGCTTGCTCAGTCTTTTTTATTCCTCTGTGAGGCGAAAGCACTTTGAGATCGGTTGAGATAAGAAGGGCACAAGGGAACATCTCTCTTCTAAATATCTTTCACCTATCTAGATTTGTCATTTTCAACATGTCTTAAGATTTCAATGTTAGGAGTTAATTATGACAGACCTTGTTACGTATCCAAACTCATGTGTCTGGTATTCAAGTAAGGGTCGACTTTTGGCTAACTAAAGTTCTGTAGCTTGAATCCTCTTTGAACATGCACAATGATTGTTTTAATCTGAGGCTGTTCATTTGATTTGATGTCCAATCGCTCTTCATTAGAAGTAGTTCGCTTGCATGCTTGAGTTAGATGGTAACTTTAGCTTTGCTGCTGCTGTTCGGATCTCCTGGACAAGCATGATAACTGTTTGAATTGCTGAAACATTCACATATTGTTGGTAGCGGTCTTGAATGATCTGAGCACATCTCTTAAGAGAATCAAGCTAACTGAGGTCTTTGCTGAAATTCTTATAGAATATATTAGCATGACCATAAACAAACCATAATTCTAGAGAGTGTCAACGTCCCTGTTAAGAAGGCTTCGTCCCCTCAATAAATACTGATTTACGGTAGTGATATTCTTCGTAGTTTAAAAATAATGATATTGGTCGTTGCCTTATGGTCAATAAAAATCGATTTAACATTATTTTAAAGATGTACCTCCCGTTGCAAGGCACGGGCACTTTTGCTAGTTTGGTATAAGAAAAAGAAGAGACCGACGGTTGGAATTTTTACGTCAAGACCGAGTCGCACTCCTCAAGGCCAAGTGAAAAAGAAAGGAGAAAAAAGCAAGTCGACATTCTGGTGGTACATCACGCGAATACTTCACAAGGCGCAAAAGAAGAGAAAAAAAAAGAGATCGGCAGCTATGTTGGCTATTTTGACGTGAAGATCGAGTCGTACACCACAAGATCAAGAAAAATTAAAGCGACTAGCATCTACCTACATACCTATTCGTTGGATAAAATCAGCGAGTCAACTACTGCGGTAAATCAGCTAGATGCTCGGACAACTTGGAGAAAAAAATTCGACTACTTCGTCGACTACAGCGTCAACTGCGGCTTGCCACGCTCGGGGGCTCGTCATCGCGTACTCGCGCAAATTATCGGCAACGCTCGGGGCGACATCAACTCGCCCCGGAGTGCAAAAAATCACGCTCAAGACCTACAATTTCGTCGCAATCAGCAACACGACGATCCCAACAGCGCTCAGGGGCTCGACAACAACTTCGCCTCCGATCGTGATTGTCATTCTATGACAACAACTCGACTACGTCATCGTTGACTACACCACGTCGACGACGGCGCACCCGATAAAAGCTAAGTTTTCCTCTTTCAAGAGTCAATTATCATTTACTTTCGCTGCAACCGACACTCGGGGGCTCCGCCATGAAAAATCATCGTGTATATCATTGACTTCGAAAAATTGCGAAAGCCCTAGTAGCTGGCGTTCCTTGTCGAATACTTAACAATTTAGTTTACAGTCGCAGAAACTCGACTAACGGTTGGCAAGGCACAACCCTTGGGCGTCAGGCTAACGAAAAGGCTTAGCAAGTATCTTGAAATTCAAATGCGGCAAACGCATCACATTACGTCTGACCTGAGTAGCTGATCGAGCCGTGAAGTGCATCAGGCTAACGAAAAGGTCTTACGTACGAGCAACAAAATTGCACAAAACAAATCTTAGTTTTTATTTTACATACTACATCATCATTACAATATGCAAACGAAAAATTTCTTCGAGAGACAAATTATTTCACAACTTTTCATATTTTTTACAGGAGCCGAACTTCTTCGAGTAGTACAACTTGAGTCTATGCCCGGCTACAAGCACCCGAACATAGACTCGGGGGCTACTCCCATCGGGAGCGCTAGCCGCACACCCGATAGAAGGACAAATTTAAGAAAGAATTCGACAAAAGAGATGAAGAAAAGGAAGAAATTGGAGCCTATGATCGACTACAAGTATCCGACCATAGCCTCGGGGGCTACTCCCATCGGGAGCGCTAGTCGCACATCCGATAAAGATTTACTTCGAGAAGATCATCAATGAAGAGCGAGGAAGAAAATTTCGAGTCCATTGTCGGTGGCAAGCACCAGAAAATAAACTCGACATTTCACTCCCATCGGGAGAGCAGATTCAAAGAACCCAAAGATTTCAGGATGTCGAAGAATTGAAGTCGAAAATTGAAGAAATGAAAGTTTTCAAGAAGTTGAAGTTTGAAGAAGTCGAAGATTCAAGAAGTTGAAGTTTGAAGAAGTCAAAGATTTCAGGAAGTCGAAGTTTCAAGAAGTCAAAGTTTGAAGAAGTCAAAGATTGAAGAAGTCAATAATTGAAGAAGTTGAAGTTTTGAGACTCAACCCGAGTCTGCAACTCGAATTGAGTCTCGGGGGCTACTGACGTGGATATGCCCTTCGGGTACCCACGGATTAGTATACCGGGACCGGCCCATTATGGAGGTGGACTGGAACAAGGATTCAAAGATTAACTTGGAGACGAAGAAGGAAGGTTCCAATACGTATTCGACTAGGACACTTGTAAACTCTTGCCCGGTTGCATATATAAAGCCAGGCAGGGCGCCCCTAGAGGCAAAACTCAAGATATCTCATAGAATACAAGATAGATTAGACCTAGATTAGATACAACTCCGCCTACAGCGACACCATGTAAACACCATTGTGATCATATACTAGATTGCTAGCAGGATGTAGCGATCCTCCACCGCGGGGACGTGAACCTGGGTATATCGTGTACCAATCTTGATCCCAGAATCTCTAGACGTTGCTCTTCCCCTAATACAAAGTCCTTCATCTAGGACAGTTGTCGAGTTAACCCTCGTCACATACCAAATTCTATTTTGTTTCAAATCGATTTTAAATTATCTAAAAAACTTGCAAAAATCATATCTTCTGATCTGCAGATCCAAAAATTGCAAATAATATGTACCTGAACTCCTAAAATTGTGTATAACACAATTCTGAAGTAAAATTTGTCTTTTGAACTAGTTGAAAACATTCAAATTTAAATATGTGAGTTTGAGTGTTTTTGATATAGTTCAAATTCTATAAATCATTTTCAGTTGATTCTTTTTGCAAATGGATCTTATTGTTGTCCTCTGTCCAGTAGAACCACTGCATAAATTATTTGGACCAATTATCTCAAGTATTCAAATTCAAATGAGGATTTGAGTATTTTCCCTCAAGATTTAATTCTATAAATATTGTAGGCATATTTCCTTTTGTAAAAATTGCCTACCTTGATAATTAAAACCCACCAGAACATTTCACACACTTTTTACACTTATTCAAAAGCCAACTCCATTAGTTCATCCTTTTTACAAGTTATAGTTATGTTATTTGAGCACCTTGCAAATATCAATCCAAATTCCTATTGGGCACTTTGTGCTATTTGACTATTGTCCCACTCTAACAAGTGGTGTGAGATATCCTAAGTCCTAAATACCATCTCTACCATGACTTAGTGAAAAAACTACACTCTATCCTTGCCCAAGTGCAAAACTATCAACTCCATCGTACCAAAATTCTTCTAAGTATTTTGACTACCCCATCCAACAAATATGACATAGAAGTTTTCCCATATCAAGACCCTGGAGAAGAAGTTGAAGAGAAGACAAAAAGATGAAGGAAAAGAAGAAGTTGAAGAGAAGACAAGGAGATGAAGGAAAACAAGAAGATCAAGATAAGAGATCCCAAGTCAAGAAGATGAAAGTGACAAACCTCATGACTTAGGATTTATCCATCCAACCTCTCAACCCAAGCCTAAGAATCTCCTTAAGCTATTTTTGCTAAAGTGTTTGACTCCTCTAAACAATTTAGAAAACCACATCAATCTTTTAAAACTCTTGACTTAACCATTCTATCCATATCAAGTCAACTCCATGCGACAATCTTTTGTCCAATTATCACTAAGACTTTGAAGACTAAGCTAAAACAAATAAGCACCTTTGTTTGTCTTTCTTGGTTATGATGCTTGAATGGTGTGTTCATGTCGTGTTACTTTTCTATCTTATAGTTGTACAGAGAGCTACGTGTGTTGATTAAGAGAAGTATGATCTTTAGAAATTTCTAAGGCAAGTGTCACTCTTGTTCATAAAATTCCCAATGCTTTACTATGCATGTAGTGTTTCTCTTCTTTTAATAATATGCATGTGTAGATTGTTATGCTTGCTATCTCCTATTTAGGATATCCCTGATTAACCTGTTAGAAGAAACACCGTAAGTGTAGATTGCTTAGTTGTGCTATAGAATTTGTGGTTGGGATTCCACATATTCTTTTATTAAGTATGAAAACTATGCTTTGCAAAAACTAAGAAAACAACTAAGTTAATGAAACACCTGGGTGAAATTGGTAAGATGGATTTATGTTGAGTGGTTCCCTGGGGTCATGTCTTCGAACCTCTGAACCACCAGGTGTATCTCACTTGTGGAAGGCCACCCAGGAACAAAGAGATTGGAGACGTTCAAGTCGTGAAGCTTCTAGTGCAACCACGAGTCATACGGGCTCTGTCTTGACCAATTAAGTTGTGAGAACTCAGCCAGACGGATAGAGGGTGGTAGTGAATTGTAGGATGGAATGCGTCCGGGTTGGTCTAAGGGATTGCTTCTGAAAGGTCTCGTCTTAGTCTTCACCTGGTCATTTGAGCAAAATGAGCATCATGGCAAAAAGGGGTTGACTGAGTCTTGTGGGAAAAGTGCACAACCTCTGCAGAGTGTTAAAACTAAGTACTTAGCCATGTCCTCGGTTACGGACAATTTTGAGCGACATGAGTTTGAAGCTGTTCAAGGATCTCCTCATCCCAACTTCTAAAAATTAAAACTTGAAGGGTTAACAAGGGATTTGTTGTGTGATCATAATTATGTGCACCTGGTGGATTCCTGTGTGTGCATAATTAACTAGGAGCACCTGGTGGATTCCAGTGTGTCTAATAGTGCTTTAAAAGAGAAAAGAGATCTTTTGAAAAGTAGGATAAACAATTACTTTTCTGCAAGCTTAGCCTAAAGATCCACTTAGCCAAATATTCATTTAAGTGTTAGGTTCCATTTGTGTCCACCAAAAGTGACATCTTGCCAATACAATTCAAATGTATTGACCCTTTGTGGCTGCAACGTTTCAGGTTACAGGTTTTGACGATAAGAAAGGTACAACAGGGTTACGAGTCTATCCGTAGCATGTTCGCCTGTGGCACATGAAGAAGAAGGACTCCATGCTATTTTGTAAACTCTGAAAGCTTTATGCTATGAGTATTGTAAAGTTTCTTTATGTAATTGCTGGATCATACGATGTAATAAAATAACCTTTGTTTCTTGATATTACATCTTAAACTGTGTGTGCTAGCGTTTGATCCAGAGACTAGCACTGAAAAGCACAGGGGTCGTCATCTTTAAAAGGTGAGGTCGCTACAGATGGTATCAGAGCATTGTGTTGCCCTTAGGTTCATGACCCTAGGATTGGACAAAGACCCCTTAGAAATATAGGAGTTGCTTTTATTTCTAAGTTAAAATTTACACACTCATTACCTTATAAACTCTTCCCTTAGTCATTTTTGTCTCTACTTCTCTTCATTTCAACGCAAAGACGAAGAGCTTCAACTTCAACACCTCAAAGGACTTCAAGATCCACCCACCCCTATCATCAAAGGAAGCAAATTGAAGAAGTTTAGAAGAAAAAGTCTATGAATCAATAGTTCTAGGACTTAGAAATTCTTATGAAGGATCTTGATAATAATAGGACCAATGAAATGTTTTGCAAATGATGAGCTACTTGCCCCACTCAAGGAGAAGGAAAAGATGATGAGATTAGGAAATACCCTAGGATTTAAAAAAATTATCCAAGTTTTACTTTCTTGTTATAATATTCTTTCACTACTTATTCCGTTGTTTTAAAATCTTTTAGATGGACAACATCAACGAATCCGTCAAGAAAGGACCCATGCTGACCATGACCCTGAAGTGTGAGACCGAATTTCCCAAAGCGCTGAAGAACATTATGTTAAGCATGGGAATGCAAGGAGAAGCTGTCTACAAGGGATTTCCCGTGATTGATGAAGGTCAAGAATATTGGTGGGTACAACTCCTCCTATACAAGATCAAAGAAGACGACCACAAGAAGATGGGACTCTGGATGTTCACCAAATCCGAGATGTATCCATCATTCTTTGACTCTGCAAGATGTGCTACATGGGAAGCTATAAAAGAACTTGGAGAGAGACTCAAGTGGAGAATTTATAATACTCAGAAGGACCTCAACGAAGAAAGAGAGGATACTACTGAACTGAAGGAAACCGTAAGACAACTTCAAGGTGACATGGTAGAGCTTGCATTCAAGCTTAGTGTTCAAGATGATCTCAACATCACCAAGGATGATCAGATTGCAGTTTTGAAGAAGCAGATAGACCAAACCAATGGATCTGTCTGAAAGGGAACCAAGCTTTAGTTGGACCTCCACTTAAAGACTTGTAATAAGCGACATCGTTGTAATAAATGTTTATGATCATACCGACTTGTGGAATGATCGTACCTCTCATTTGTGTTAAAACTTGATTGCTTAATGAGTTGAATGATTGTTAGATAATGTTGTAATATGAATTGCCTTGATCTGCTATGTTGGGTAGGATTTTTCTTTAGATCCCTTCTATCTATTCTCATCTTTATTCAAACCCAAACAAGTGTTTTCTTGACAAGGCCTCCATGAAGACAACAACAATATTAGCTCCAGCTAAGATGCTCAGTATCAAGAAGATGCATAGACCAAGAGATGGCAACCCGAAGGATCTGCAAGCTAAGAGAATTTTGCCATATGGGAGTTTACGAAAACCATTAGCTAAGGATCGATAGATTTGTTTTCTAAAATCCTTAACAGGAATTGAAACATGGATTCAATATCCATAGAAACTTTTGTAAAACTAGTGAGGTTGACCAAGAGTTAGTGTACGAGATGTACCAAACTGAAATACAAGGTAACGATTGGGTGCGTTATGGATTGGTCCCCATGACGACTACTCAAATTGTTTGCTCTTGATATGAGGAATGGTAAATCTAGAGAGACATACCTACAAGAGAGACGATGTTGTTAAGCCTAAACCTTAGGAGGATAAGATATTATACCCTTACAATAGGCGAGGGTTGCCAAACGTAGGAATCCGGTGAGGATGAACCACAAGCTTACCGTTGAAGATGACTTGCAATGGAAGATAGTGGTGTATAAGAAGTTTCAATCCTAAGATGGAAAGTCTATGGAGATCAAATGAGGGTATGAAATGAAGCCATGAGAACATCTTGACTTGGTCTTCTGATTGACCCAAAGAGTGACTCTTCAGTGTCCAAAGTAATTCAACAAATGTCATTGAATCACTACAATGGAGGAAGTTATACTCAAGCCATCTTGAGGAATAATGGATGCTATAGTATGTGACTAGACACCCACCTATTGGAAATGTGTGACGACCCCGAATTTATCACAAATTCGAAGTGCCCGTTATGCATTCCACCACAATCCCAGAATCATTGTTGTGATACACATAACGTAGTTGGTAACCAGTTCCATAGACATTACAATACGATGGTTCAAATACAATGGTCATAGTGACCAAGTTCATATTACAACATAATATAGCAGCGGAAATAACGTCTTCGGGTCCATGCCCTCACCCTACAGGCAATGGTGACTCGGTAGAAGATCTTAGTTCTGGTACTCTCCTTCATACCCTTCCTCCGGATACTCTTCCCCATAGTCTGGCTAAGTTGATAGCCAGGGACACAGCCATGAGTACATTGGATGCACTCGCAAACCATCTTATAAAGGAAATGATGAAGTAGATATGCAAGGTTGATATGGTGGACTATGCACTAAGTTTATTTGTAAAAGCTAGTTTTATTTCCCAAGAATGTTCATTGGTAGAAAAGAATTTTAGTTCTCTAAGTTTAATCTTAAAAGGAACTTCAAGTGTGTCAATATCAAGGTCAAGTCAAGTCATGTCATTCACCAAGTTCACCATAAGTTATTATCATTCTTGACAAAAGTCAAGTACAGTTCGCCAACTGTCCATAACCGAGGACGCGGCTATTCGAATAGTTTTGAAACCTCTGCAGAGGGGTACACTTTACCCACAAGATTCGATACATCTGCCGGGAGAAATCCACGGTTCGTCATACACAAAGTATGCGAGGTTCAGATAATCAAACAAACTCTTTCACTTGCTTAGTCTAGTATAGGATCCTTCCCTAGAGCCCGAGACACGGACATCTTCGTTTCGGCGTCTCTAGTTTTGCCCGCTCCAGAGTGCTGGATGAATGGAATTTCCACTCGGTTCAGGAGTACCCGCGCACGGTGCACTTCTATAAAGGATGATACAAGACCTCCCATACTAGGGTGAACAAGCTACGGACTAAGCCCCTTCCCATTTAGGGGTAATGTGGTCGTACGGTAATGGTTGGCTCACATGGTACATCACTTATTATCATTTAGCAAATACATTCCATAGTCCTTAGTCAATATTATTTTCCTTCATAAAACTATCATGTAGGAGGGATCTCCAATTCAAGCTTTCAAGTTCAAGTTCCCAAGTTCAATGGGGGTTCCCCTTAGAGATTGCCTCAATTTTATTAGCGACTAAGCAACTATATTGAGTGATGATACCACTAAAATAGGGTTGGATAAACTCAGCTTGATGCTCTTGCTAAGCAAGATATCACTACACATCTATCATTCTACTCTAGCAATTCAATCATGCAATTTACTTAAAACAGGTAAAATGCAATAGTAAAACTAGGCATGTGGAGTATGATTCAAAAGATGGCTTGCCTTGGTTGGCAAAGTGTCCAGGGTAGTCTTCTTCTTCTTGATAGAATTCCCCTCCAATATCCTCCTCAGCAACACTAGCGTCTAATAACGAATAAATACAGAGCACACAATCACCACACCATACTAACAACATACCAAGCACACATACTTGTTTTCAAACAATAGCCTTCAAGTTGGATTTTATTTGAATTGGTTTGCAAGTTTTCTTCCAAGTTTGCCTTGAGTGTGCAAGTTAGATTTTCTACCATATGCCATGTGTGGTTTACTTTTTGAGTATGGGTATTAAGCTAAGGGTATTAGTACTAGTTCCAATGAGGATTGACTCGTTAAGTGAAATGGGTATTGAGGGCAAATTAATTCTAAGTGTATGATAGAGATTTATCATTTTATGTTACTAACTAGAATTGGATTGAGGTCTAATTGGTACCACTAACAAGGTTTGATTGATTAAGGTTGAACTAAACAGTAGGGGAGTTGATTAGTGAGTTCACAAACCAAGTTTCATAATTTTAGGAGGTTTAAATAATTTTCTAGAATTTTCCTATGATTAATAAAGCTATGGTCAAAGTATTCTTAATTATTTAAATTCCTAACTCAAATGGAATTCTAACCAGTTTCAGAGGGTTGAGCATTTCCTAAGCTTTCCAACACATATTCATTTGCTAAAAATGGATTTCTAAAACTCTTGGAATTAAAGTTTGAAAATCATATCTGAAACATTTTTGAATTAATTCGAAATAGGCGGGAAATTAAAAAAACGAAACAGACCGAATTCGAACCTAGCTGGGCTGATTTCAAACGAAACCCGAACGGGCCGGCCCGATACCGTTTCGCCCCGGCGGGAAACGTTTTAAAACGAACTGACAAGGGGGTCCCACTCGTTAGGCCACTTAATTTTACCGAACCGGTACGCGACCGACGGATCAAGATCTAACGGTGCTGGTGCGTCGTGTTCGTCGGCGACGGTGGAGCTCACCTGCGCGCAGAGAAGAAGACGACGGCGACGGCGGCGCGTGTAGAGGAAGCAGAGCTTGACGGCGACGGGCGGAAAAGGCTCCGGCGAGACTCCTCCACCAATTCCCGGCGTCCTCTCGCTCCACGGAGGTCGAACGCGGCGGTGCCCTCCGCGTCCAGTATCTCGCCGGCGGGGCTGGCGACGTCGAACGAGAGCAAGCGGGGAGAGGTGAGGGTGTCTGGGAGATAGCTGGGAGTGGTGTGAGCTCGCTCGTTTGATCGGCGGGGGTTTTTATAGGCCAGAGAGGCGGGGACAAGGGCGCCCAGTGGGTGGCCGGCGCAGGGCGTGCTGGCGACGTGCACGGGCGACACCGGGCTCGACGGCCTTGCTCGCGTGCTGGAGGGGTTTGGTCTCGGTGGCGGGGTGCTGTGGGTCGGCTCTGGCGAGGTCACGGTGGTCGGTGACGTGCAGCGAGCTGGGGAAGAAGAGAGGGGGTCCTGGGCGATGTCTTCCTCTTCTCCTCCCTTTCTCACGGCTCGGGTTAGGGCAGAGGGGGCTGGGCTCGACCGCGGGGGTCTCCACGAGCATGGCTATAGGCACGAGACGAACTGGAGCAGTGATCTTCACAGTAAACTTGATTTCCTCGATTTTTGCCTGCCAGATGTTCGACACAATGCCCGCAAGAAACTTAAATTCGAATTTTTGAAAATTTTCACTCTGGGTGGTCAACATATTAGACAAGGTTTCCAGTGATATTTTTGTTCTGAAGAAATAGGATGTTTTGCAGAAATCTTATTTCAAATTTGAGGTTTGGTTACTGATTCAGATTCAAAGTTTGGCAGAAGATTGAGTCAAGTTCTGATTCGAATTTTGATTGGAAGCTTCTTGGTTAAGTTAGTATGTGACCTGGTCAAGCTCAACTAACTGGCCAAACCTTTGCTTGAGTTACAGATTTCTTAATATAGGTGTCCAAAGTAGGGTAGTCAATAACAATTTCTAGATCACACTTTTCTTCTCTTTTTCTTTCTTTCTTTTGTTTCTTGTTTCTTTAGCTTTGATAATCTTTCTCTAATGTTTCTGGGGGTTAAGTTAGAACTAACTAACTATTGCACAACAATTCAATACACACATAAAATCATAAAATACATCTCATAGAAAATACATGCCTACATGCAATAATAGATAAAAAGTTTTATCTTGGCCCAACATTTGGCACTTTAATTTAATAGGAAGTGGATTACAATTTTCTGAGTTGTTACAATCTTCCCCCCTTAAAAAGAATCTCGTCCCCGAGATTCACTAATTAAGAACTGAAAAGATTGGGAAACTCTTTCTGGAGGTAATCTTCTCGTTCCCAAGTGGCTTCATCTTCGGTGTGATTACTCCACTGAACTTTCCGAAACTTGATGCTTCGGGTTCGAGTGGTTCGATAGGCTTCCTCGAGGATACGGGTAGGCACTTCACGATAGGTCAGATCCTTGTTGATGTCCACAGAACGGTGATCAATATTCTTGAAGACCTCTGGCTTCTCCGGAACTTCAAGACATTTCCGAAGTAAAGACACGTGAAAGACATCGTGTACTTCGGACAATTCAGGGGGCATTTCCAACTGATATGACACTTCTCCTCTGCGGCTTAGTACCTTGAAGGGTCCAATGTACCTTGGTGCAAGCTTTCCTTTGACTTGGAATCTCTGCATTCCCTTGAGAGGTGATACTCTAAGATAAACAAAATCTCCAATCTGAAAGGTCAGTTCTCTACGTCTTTTGTCGGCATAACTCTTCTGTCTAGACTGGGCTGCCTTGAGGCAATCACGAATCATGCGAACTTTCTCCTCGGCTTCTTGCAGAATGTCAGGTCCAAATATCTGACTGTCTCCGGTTTCAGACCAATTCAAAGGGGTACGACACTTTCTTCCATATAGAGCTTCAAATGGGGCCATTTGCAAACTGGCTTGATAACTGTTGTTGTAGGAAAACTCCACGAAAGGCAGACAATCTTCCCACTTAGCCCCATAGGCTAGAACACAGGCTCTCAACATATCTTCAAGTATCTGATTTACTCTTTCGGTCTGTCCATCAGTCTGAGGGTGGTAAGCTGTGCTAAAGGCTAATTTGGTTCCCAAGGCTTGATGCAAACTTCTCCAAAATCTTGAGGTGAATTGGGTTCCTCGATCAGAAACTATGGTTTTAGGGACTCCATGCAAACTAACAATTCTGGATAGATAAAGGTCTGCCAGCTGTCCTGAGGTATAAGTGGTCTTGACAGGAATAAAGTGGGCCACCTTGGTCAGTCTATCCACAATGACCCAGATAGAGTCATTTCCACGGCTAGACCTTGGAAATCCAGTGATGAAATCCATTCCAACAGATTCCCACTTCCATTCCGGAACTTGCAAAGGTTGCAGCAATCCAGCAGGACGTTGATGTTCCGCCTTGACTCTTTGACAAATATCACACTTAGATATGAACGATGCAATCTCACGCTTCATTCCATGCCACCAAAATTGTTCCTTTAAATCTTGGTACATCTTAGTTCCACCGGGATGAATGGAGTAAGGTGTCTCATGGGCTTCCTTCATAATAACTTCCTTCAATTCTGAATCCGCAGGCACACAAATACGTCCTTTATACCAAAGAACTCCTTGATCATCTTCTTCAAATCCTGGCACCTTGCCGGAACTAATTCTGCGCTTAATTCCGTCAATACTCTCATTTCCCTTCTGGGCTTCTTTAATTTGGCTCATCAAGGTGGGTTGAAACGCAAGGTTGGCTAAGAATCCTCGACTGACTAGTTCCAATCCAAACCTTTCAAACTCTTGGTGCAACATGGGTTGCTCCTCTTTCATCATCATATTCAACGAGCATGGCTTCCTACTCAATGCATCGGCCACTACATTGGCCTTACCAGGGTGATAATGAATTTCCAGATCATAATCCTTGATCAACTCTATCCATCTTCTTTGCCTCATGTTCAACTCCTTCTGGGTAAAAATATACTTCAAACTCTTGTGATCCGTGTAGATCTCACAACGGTTACCCATAAGATAATGCCTCCAAGTCGTCAAACCTAGAACTACGGTTGCTAACTCCAGGTCCTGGGTTGGATAGTTTTCTTCATGAGGTCGAAGCTGCCAGGAGAGGTAAGCTATGACTTTGCCTTCTTGCATTAACACACAACCAAGTCCAAGCTTGGAAGCGTCGCAATAGACATCAAAGTTCTTGGTGATATCGGGCATGGTCAGGACGGGGGCGGTCACCAATCGCTTCTTGAGCTCTTGAAAACTCTCTTCACACTTAGGGGTCCATTCAAACTTCTTGTCCTTCTTCAACAGTTGGGTCATTGGCCGGGCAATGCTTGAAAACCCTTCAACAAATTTACGGTAATATCCTGCTAATCCGAGAAAACCTCTAACTTCAGTTTGAGTGGTAGGGGCTTCCCATTCCATGACTGATTGGATCTTCTTTGGATCTACAGATATTCCTCCAGCTGATAACACATGGCCTAAGAATCCAAATTCCTTCAACCAAAACTCACATTTGCTAAACTTGGCATAAAGCTGGTGCTCTCTCAGGGTCTCTAAGATTAATCTCAGATGGGTTGCATGCTCTTCTTCAGACTTGGAGTAGATAAGAATGTCATCAATGAAGACAACAACAAACTAATCCAAGAACTCCATAAAAACCTTATTCATGAGGTTCATGAAATAAGCAGGGGCATTGGTTAATCCAAAGGACATTACGGTGTACTCATACAATCCGTATCGGGTAGTGAAGGCTATTTTGGGTATATCAGTTGCACGGATCTTCAGTTGATGGTATCCAGTTCTAAGGTCTATCTTTGAGAAGACTCGAGCTCCAGTCAATTGGTCAAACAGATCATCAATCTTTGGGAGAGGATACTTGTTCTTGATGGTCACATCATTTAGCTTGCGGTAATCAGTGCACAGTCGGCTGGAACCGTCACTTTTATCCACAAACAAGACAGGTGATCTCCAAGCAGATGAGCTTGGTTGAATCAATCCCTTACTCAAAAGGTCATCCAATTGCTTCTTTAACTCCACCAGTTCAGTTGGGTTCATACAATAGGGTCGTTGGGCTATGGATCCAGTCCCGGGAATAAGCTCAATGATAAACTCAATATCCCGATCCGGTGGCATTCCGGGTAGCTCATCGGGAAAAACATCCGGGTATTCACAGACGATGGGAACTTCCTCTATAGTGGGTCCTGAGATACTCTTATGACATCTTGTGGATTGGGGTGGTTTTACGGACACATGCTTTACTACAATTCCAGTGCTACTCTTCATGGTGATGGTCTTCTTGGCGCAATCTATCACTCCTTGATGGGAAGACATCCAATTCATACCGAGAACTACTTCCAAACCTTTAGTTCCCAACACTATCAAATTGGCTAAGAAGGCTATTCCATGAATTTCTATGGGAACTGCCAAACAGTTCCACTCAGTCCTTGTTGTTGACCCAGGTATTTGTACTAACATGGCATGTTTCAGGGGTGTTGGTTGAAGTCCACTTTTATCAACAAATAACTTAGTAACAAACGAGTGTGAAGCTCCAGAATCAAACAGAACTCTTGCAGGAACTGAATTAATAGGGAACATACCAAGCACAATGTCGGTTGCCTCCTGAGGTTCTTCCACATTCATGTGGTTCAGACGGCCTCGAGGGTGAGGCTGGTTCCTTGGTGGGTAATTCTTGCCATTTCCAACACGGCGCTGCTGCTGAGCAGGAGCAGTGGTCTTGGATGCATCATTCAGCTTCTTGGGGCACTCATTGGAGTAGTGCCCTTTGAGTCCGCACTCATAACAGGTAACACCAGACTTGTCACCAGACTTGGGCGGCACAGGTGCTCCATTGGGCCTTGGAGCATTGGGGTTGAAGTTGTTGCCATTAGGTCTCGGAGGTGCACGGTTGAAGTTGTTGCCGGGCGGACGGTTGGGAAAGTTGGGACGCGGAGCAGGTGCAGATGGCCTCATAGGTCTAGGGGCGAAACCCATAGGTGGATTTCCCCTTGGCTTCTGCGAGTTGCTTGAGTTGCCTTGATACATCATACGGCGCTTGCGGTTCTCTGCAGCTTGCTTGAGTTTGCCTTCCATCTGAATGGCAGATTCAACCAATGACTCCAGGTCTGCAAAGTGAATGCTGACCAAGACACATTGCATCTCATCATGAAGTCCATCCAGAAACCTTTCTTGCTTCTTCTCAGTGGTGTTGGTGTCATCTGGGGCATACCTAGACAAGGTAAGGAACTTGTCACGGTAGTCAACCACAGATAGGGAACCTTGCTTCAGATTTCTGAACTCATCTCTCATCCTTTTAACCAATCCCAAAGGAACATGGGCTTTGCTAAACTTGCTCTTGAACTCCTCCCAAGGCATCACATACCCTTGGGCTTGCATTGCACGAGTGCTATCCCACCAAGCTCTTGCGGCTCCCGCAAGATAGTGGGTGGTGTATAAGACCTTCTCACTTTCACCAACTTCGGCGACTGCCAAATTGTTCTCCATGGTGCGAAGCCAGTCATCGGCATCTAAGGGTTCTTCAGACTTAGTGAACATAGGTGGGTTGGTATTCTGGAAACTCCTTAATTTGGATCGGTGATCACCATGGCCATTGTTTTCTCCGTCACCATGGCCATTTCCATTGCCATTGTTGTGGTTCATTGCCATCTGGGTTAGTTGCTGAAGAGTGGCCAAGTTAGCTTGGCGCTCAGCTCGGGCTGCTTCCCGGTCTTCCATGATCAACCTTAGTAGTTCGGCCATTTCCGGGTTTGGAGGTGGGGGTGCTCGCGGCATCTGAAGATAAGGTGTGTAAGACAAGAGGGAAAACTAATTTGCTAAGATTTAAACGTAACATGGATGATGCAATTTTTGTCTCACTAAGGCCTTAAGGGCCAAATTCATATTTTATTCAACAAGCATCAAACATATCATACATACGAGTTCACACATTACAAATGATTTACATCAAACCATTGCGACTCGTCTACTAGAGAGGGGGATACAACTCACACCTACACGGAGTGACTTAAGGTAAAACTCATAACTAGATAACACGGGGATCTCCAATCTAAACATCGGGCTCCTCAGGGTCTTCCTCCTCATCATCCACAATGAATCCAGCATCCTCATCATGCTCCTCATCATCAAGGTCCTCCATGAAGTCATCCTCGTCACTAATGAGGGCATTATCCTCCTTGCGGAGATCAATGCCTTCCTCCTCACCAAGGTGGCTCTCTAGACTCTCGATGTACTCAGTCAGCTCAGCCACATTGGCCTTCAACTCCTCAATGGTCTGATCCCTCTCATCGCGCTGGCGGCGAAGGCCCTTGCGATCCCTAGCAAGAATCCTGATAGTGCTCCTTGCCTCCACTAGTGCGAAGTGCTCAAGGTTGGCCTTGGTACGGGCACGATCTGCCTCCTGCTGAATGGAGTACAGCAAGAAGTCCATGTGATCGATGTAGGTACTCGGCTCATTTTGCCCTGGCATGTTTGCGGGACGCCCGTCTGCATCACGCCGAGCAAAGTTCCTAAACCGCTCCCCCTAGACCTCCTCCACATGTAGTCCGCACAAGCGGGCGTGCATCTCCTGCATACCTCGGACCAAACCATCGGCCCAAGTGTTCTCCGCAAGCTCAAACTTGATCCTTGGAGAACTCAAATCTCCCTTCTTGCCACGGCAACTGGCCCTGACAAGCCACCGTAGCTCTCCATCCGGGTGCTCATTGAGCACGGCTCCCTTGAACTCCGGATACAGACGATCCAGGAACAAGGTCAGGGTGGTGAGGTCGCGCTCGAAACAAAGGCTGCCACCATGGCCCAACTGGTACTGCTCAGTGAATACCGGGGCCATCTACAAAATTTTAGATTAGATTAAGTTAGTGATCAACTCAAGTGTGCAAAATTTTAAGTAGGCCAAAACTGAAGCATGTACAAAGCTTTGTAAATAGAGAGGAAAAGACTAAGCAGATTTTAAACCATTACTTATCTCTTTGTTTTTATAAAGGTTTCATTTAACGCCCATTCTAACTAAGGTCTCCTATGGTCAGCCTAGGCTCTGATACCAACTTGTGACGACCCCGAATTTATCACAAATTTGAAGTGCCCGTTATGCATTCCACCACAATCCCAGAATCATTGTTGTGATACACATAACGTAGTTGGTAACCAGTTCCATAGACATTACAATACGATGGTTCAAATACAATGGTCATAGTGACCAAGTTCATATTACAACATAATATAGCAGCGGAAATAACGTCTTCGGGTCCATGCCTTCACCCTACAGGCAATGGCGACTCGGTAGAAGATCTTAGTTCTGGTACTCTCCTTCATACCCTTCCTCCGGATACTCTTCCCCATAGTCTGGCCAAGTTGATAGCCAGGGACACAGCCATGAGTACATTGGATGCACTCGCAAACCATCTTATAAAGGAAATGATGAAGTAGATATGCAAGGTTGATATGGTGGACTATGCACTAAGTTTATTTGTAAAATCTAGTTTTATTTCCCAAGAATGTTCATTGGTAGAAAAGAATTTTAGTTCTCTAAGTTTAATCTTAAAAGGAACTTCAAGTGTGTCAATATCAAGGTCAAGTCAAGTCATGTCATTCACCAAGTTCACCATAAGTTATTATCATTCTTGACAAAAGTCAAGTACAGTTCGCCAACTGTCCATAACCGAGGACGCGGCTATTCGAATAGTTTTGAAACCTCTGCAGAGGGGTACACTTTACCCACAAGATTCGATACATCTGCCGGGAGAAATCCACGGTTCGTCATACACAAAGTATGCGAGGTTCAGATAATCAAACAAACTCTTTCACTTGCTTAGTCTAGTATAGGATCCTTCCCTAGAGCCCGAGACACGGACATCTTCGTTTCGGCGTCTCTAGTTTTGCCCGCTCCAGAGTGCTGGATGAATGGAATTTCCACTCGGTTCAGGAGTACCCGCGCACGGTGCACTTCTATAAAGGATGATACAAGACCTCCCATACTAGGGTGAACAAGCTACGGACTAAGCCCCTTCCCATTTAGGGGTAATGTGGTCGTACGGTAATGGTTGGCTCACATGGTACATCACTTATTATCATTTAGCAAATACATTCCATAGTCCTTAGTCAATATTATTTTCCTTCATAAAACTATCATGTAGGAGGGATCTCCAATTCAAGCTTTCAAGTTCAAGTTCCCAAGTTCAATGGGGGTTCCCCTTAGAGATTGCCTCAATTTTATTAGCGACTAAGCAACTATATTGAGTGATGATACCACTAAAATAGGGTTGGATAAACTCAGCTTGATGCTCTTGCTAAGCAAGATATCACTACACATCTATCATTCTACTCTAGCAATTCAATCATGCAATTTACTTAAAACAGGTAAAATGCAATAGTAAAACTAGGCATGTGGAGTATGATTCAAAAGATGGCTTGCCTTGGTTGGCAAAGTGTCCGGGGTAGTCTTCTTCTTCTTGATAGAATTCCCCTCCAATATCCTCCTCAGCAACACTAGCGTCTAATAACGAATAAATACAGAGCACACAATCACCACACCATACTAACAACATACCAAGCACACATACTTGTTTTCAAACAATAGCCTTCAAGTTGGATTTTATTTGAATTGGTTTGCAAGTTTTCTTCCAAGTTTGCCTTGAGTGTGCAAGTTAGATTTTCTACCATATGCCATGTGTGGTTTACTTTTTGAGTATGGGTATTAAGCTAAGGGTATTAGTACTAGTTCCAATGAGGATTGACTCGTTAAGTGAAATGGGTATTGAGGGCAAATTAATTCTAAGTGTATGATAGAGATTTATCATTTTATGTTACTAACTAGAATTGGATTGAGGTCTAATTGGTACCACTAACAAGGTTTTATTGATTAAGGTTGAACTAAACAGTAGGGGAGTTGATTAGTGAGTTCACAAACCAAGTTTCATAATTTTAGGAGGTTTAAATAATTTTCTAGAATTTTCCTATGATTAATAAAGCTATGGTCAAAGTATTCTTAATTATTTAAATTCCTAACTCAAATGGAATTCTAACCAGTTTCAGAGGGTAGAGCATTTCCTAAGCTTTCCAACGCATATTCATTTGCTAAAAATGGATTTCTAAAACTCTTGGAATTAAAGTTTGAAAATCATATCTGAAACATTTTTGAATTAATTCGAAATAGGTGGGAAATTAAATAAAACGAAACGGACCGAATTCGAATCTAGCTGGGCTGATTTCAAACGAAACCCGAACGGGCCGGCCCGATACCGTTTCGCCCCGGCGGGAAACGTTTTAAAACGAACTGACAAGGGGGTCCCACTCGTCAGGCCACTTAATTTTACCGAACCGGTACGCGACCGACGGATCAAGATCTAACGGTGCTGGTGCGTCGTGTTCGTCGGCGATGGTGGAGCTCACCTGCGCGCAGAGAAGAAGACGACGGCGACGGCGGCGCGTGTAGAGGAAGCAGAGCTTGACGGCGACGGGCGGAAAAGGCTCCGGCGAGACTCCTCCACCAATTCCCGGTGTCCTCTTGCTCCACGGAGGTCGAACGCGGCGGTGCCCTCCGCGTCCAGTACCTCGCCGGCGGGGCTGCGACGTCGAACAAGAGCGAGCGGGGAGAGGTGAGGGTGTCTGGGAGATAGCTGGGAGTTGTGTGAGCTCGCTCGTTTGATCGGCGGGGGTTTTTATAGGCCAGAGAGGCGGGGACAAGGGCGCCCAGTGGGTGGCTGGCGCAGGGCGTGCTGGCGATGTGCACGGGCAACACCGGGCTCGACGGCCTTGCTCGCTGATACGTCTCAAACGTATCTATAAATTTTGATGCTCCATGCTTGTTTTTACACCATTTGCCTATTGTTTCTTTACACTTAGTGGCACTTTTATGCATTTTCTGGAACTAACCTATTAACGAAGTGCCACAGTGCCAGTTCCCTGTTTTCTGCTGTTTTTGTGTTTCAGAGTGATACACAGGAAATATTCTCGGAATTGGACGAAACAAAAGCCAGAAGTCTTATTTTATCCAGGAGCATCCAGACATCCGAAAGAGAGCCGGAGAGGGGCCAGGGCCTGCCCTCACACTAGGGTGGCGCGGCCCAGGCCCTGGCCGCGCCACCCATGTGTGAGGAGCCCCTGGCTGCCCTCTCGCGACGCCCCTTCGCCTATATAAAGCCTCGGGACGGAAAACCCTAGAGGATTCGGCAAATTTCCAGAAAGAGTTCCGCAGCTCCGCCGCCACCGCCAACGAATTTCGGGGGACAGAAGTCTTTGTTCCGGCACCCTGCCGGGACGGGGAAGTGCCCCCGGAGCCATCTCCATCGGTCTCCATCGCCGTCTCCGCCGTCTCCATCGACCTCACCGCCATCTCCATCAACCTTGCTGTCTCCTATGATGAGGAGGGAGTAGTTCATCCCCGGGGCTGAGGGCTCTACTGGTAGCTATGTGGTTCACGTCTCTCTCCCATGATGTGATCTTTATGTGATCGTGAGCTTTGTATCATGTTGAACAAGTAGATGTTATTATTCAGATATTATGTGTACCCTAGTGATGTTATTAAAGTAATCTATTCCTCCTGCCATGGTGTAACGATGACAGTGCGTGCATCATGGTGGTACTTGGTCTAGGCTACGATTGTGATCTCTTATGGATTATGAGAATAATTATTGCTATGATAGTTTGAGTGATCTATTCTCCTTTCATGGTGTAATGGTGACAGTGTGTGCACCGTGTTAGTACTTGGTTTAAGTTGCAATGATTTCTATCTTGAGTTGTGATCTGATTTGGGTATCGCTATGAGTGGTGTTTGTCAAGTACTTGATAAACTTTAAGGGGTGCTTTTGTAGCCACTACGCAATGATTAGTGTTATTCAATAGGAGAGTAATTCAGAGTACCATAGTGGAGAGAAGTTGTTTATTTGTTCAATCATGTTATATTGTTGGGAGTGTGTCCACTAGTGAAAGTATGATCCCTAGGCCTTGTTTCCAAGCTTTGCACACCGTTTACTTGCTATTTTGTTACATGTTTGCTCGCAGCGATATTTATTTCATTCCACGTTTGCTACTTATAATCATCTATACCGCTTGTATTTCACTATCTCTTCGCCGAACTAGTGCACCTATACATCTGACAAGTGTATTGGGTGTGTTGGGGACACAAGAGACTTTCTGTATCATAATTGCAGGGTTGCTTGAGAGGGATAGCTTTGACCTCTAACCTCCCTGAGTTCGATAAACCTTGGGTGATCCAATTAAGGGAAACTTGCTGCTGTTCTACAAACCTCTGCACTTGGAGGCCCAACAAGTGTCTACAAGAATAGAAGTGCGTAGACATCAAGCTCTTTTCTGGCGCTGTTGCCGGGGAGGTAAGGTAAAAGGTACTCGCATCCTCCTGTGTGAGTGCTCGAAGTTATTTCCTTTAGATTCTGCAATTACATCTTTTTGTTTCTTGTTTTTATTTTCACTAGTTAGGCTTAATGGAAAACAAAGAGTTCTGTAGTCTTTTTCCTGAGTTTAGATATGAAGTGTTTGAAGAGAAAATTGAAAAACCTTTGGAGCTTAATTTGCATGCTAATAGTGTTGTTAGTATGAATGCTTTGAACACCGTTGTTGCTAATACTATAGAAAAGTCTAAGCTTGGGGAAGCTGGTTTTGTTAAGCATGATATTTTTAGTTCCCCAGCTTTAGTGGAGAAAATTTGCTCTGATGATATTTTATCTCCCATATGTGATGTTCCTTCTTATGATGATATGTTTGAAGAATATGCTTTGCGACATAGTAGTTCTCTAGCTTGTGATGATGAGTATAATATTTTCAGTTCACCTACTATTGAGGATAAAATTAGTTATGATTACAATATGCCTCCTATTTATGATGATTATGGTGATGAGAATAATTATTCTGTTGAATTTGCTCCTACTACTATTGTTCCTGTGGTGAGTATTAATTCTTTTATGCATGTGGCTCATGATAGGGATGTTTTATATGATAGTTATATTGTTAGTTCTATTCATGATGCTACTGAAAGTTATTATGAGAGAGGGAAACATGGTTTGATGGATCTCAATAATATTAAGTTTCACCTCTTTATGTTGCAAATCTTGAAGTGGCACTTGTTTTATCTATCCATGCTTGCTACTATGTGCCTCGTTGATTTATTTTCTTACAATATTCCTATGCATAGGAAGTGGTTCAGATATAAATGTCTTTCACATTTGCTTTTTGATGCTCTCTTTTGCTTTAAGTTTTTATATGGCGCCTTTGCCTCAAGCTCTTATATGGCGCCCACATAAGCATCTTTGCAAATTACTGCGCCTAGTTCAAAGGCGTTAAAGAAAAGCACTCTTGGGAGATAACCCATTATTTACTTTCAGTACTTTTTCTTTTATTTGAGTCTTGGAAGTCATTACTAATGTAATGACCACTCCTTATCCTTTTTATTTTGTTTTTGTGCCAAGAGAAGCCTCTAATTTGAGTGAGGTAAGATTTGGGGATGTTGCTGTCCTGAAACTGTTTTTGGTGCTGCACCGTAAAAATTCGTGAAAATTCTCTGTATATCTTTTGGACCTGCGATTTCTTGTGCATATGCCCCAGGTTATATACAAACTTTCATTAGTTGAACACTTTTTGATTTGAGCAACAGAAAACCCTCTAAAAATTCGACCTTTGTCAGCTGTTCTGTTTTGACAGATTTCTGCCACTATTCGTTTTTGCCGCTTTATCGCTTTCTTTTTGAGTTCTTTTGATCACGGAACTTTTGGGGAAGTTGCTACAGTAGTATATGCTATATATGTGGTGGTTTTGTGTTGGAATCTGAACTGAAAAGGGTTGATTCATTACTATGCTTGCACTAATGTTGCTAATAGAATTGTGTTTAGTTTTGTATGAAGGAAGTTTTCAAGTGTAGGGATTGGAGAATGATGAGATGAGTTGAAGAATGGACAAAAGCTCAAGCTTGGGGATGCCCATGCATCACCCCAAGAAATATCCAAGAAGTACAAGCGTCAAAGCTTGGGGATGCCCCCAAGGCACCCCTTCTTCATCGGCAAAAATCAGGTCACCTTTCAAAACACTATATTTTTATTGCTTCATGCACTATGTGTTTTTCTTGGAGTGTCAGTTGTTTTAGTTTTCTTAGTTGGTTTTGTTTTGCTTGCTGCAATAAATGGTTGGATCACATAATGTTGGTTTGGAGGAGATGAACTCGTTTTCATTTGCAAAGAACACTCCGTTTTTCATTCTTACAATTTCAACGAGTGTTCTTCTTTTTCTGCTACTGCTTTTGGTTTTCGTTTTCGCCTTGATTTGCGTTCAGACCTTGTCATATCTTTTCATCAAGGTGTATTTTTGCCTCTGATCTTTATTGGTTTTCATCAAAAGAGGTGTTTATAAAAATTTCAAATGGTGTTGGAAAAGAGAAAAAGCTTTGTGCAAAAAAGTGGTACAAGAAGGAGCTTGTGTAGACTGCGGCCTAGGCTTTTGCATGTCGTGCTTGATGTCTTTTTGATAGTATGCTTAGTAGTTTTGCTGTAGCATGACTTGTCTCAAATAACTGAGATTGCTTAATGAGCCTTTGAAAAAAATCATGCGTTGTTTATATCGTTTGGAAGCATTTATTTGGTTTTCTCCTTTGATGCTTTATTTCGGTTGACTTGGCACATGCTTACACCATGTTGACTACGAAATAAGTCGCCAATTGCCTCTATGATCATTTAGTTTTTGACTTTTGATGCCATCTTATGCTTCTTTTAATGTCGCTTTGTCGCTTTGCATGATTATGGCCATTATTGCTCTCTTAGTTGGTCGCTCCCAGTCTTTTGCTAGCCCTCATTTTGTACTGAGTATAAGCTCTACTCGTGCATCCAACTCCCAAAAACCAAGTTTGCCATTGTGTCCACTATAAATTCCTATGCATGGTATTTGTAAGCCATTCCAAGTAAATTTTCATGTGCTACCTTTCAAAAAAACCTTCAAAATACTTCTTGTTTTGTGACACTGTTTTCAGCTCATGGGGACGTAGTGGTCGGATTTGCTATCTTCCATATTGCTTATTCCAAAAAGAAAGAAAAAAGAAAAAAAGAAAGAAAGAAAAAAGGCACTCCTCCATGGAATGTGAATGTTGGTGGGCACCCGATGGAATCGGTTAGCCATGGTTTGTGAAAGGAAAAAAGGTGGGGAGGAGTGCCAAGCTTTATAAAAGAGCACAAAAGTGCCAATCTCTCTCTCAAAAACTTGCTTCATTTTTGTATGGAAGATAGTAAGAACCCCATTGCCAGTCGTTGACAAAGACAACCACCTCTCAAAACCAATTTTTATCTCTCTGTTTTACAAATGAAAAGCTCTAGCACATGTTTAATCACTGCTTCCCTCTGCGAAGGGCCTTTCTTTTACTTTTATGTTGAGTCACCACCTTCTATCTTTATGCACCATTAGGAGAGCATAATTGTCATTCTGAGTATAATGTGCATCGTCCCAAAGTTCATTGATTGATTCATATTGTTGGTTTCACTTGTTCTCAAATTATTTGTATCTAGTCGCCCTCTTAAACTTGAAGGTGTCCTATGCATTTATGTTTTGCTCTCTTTGAAGGACAAGCTGAAAACCATTTGTATGTTTTTCCTTATGATTTGAACACACGTTTGACTTTCATTGTTTCATTATTCATGATCTTTTGTTTGTGTTCATTTGCATGTTATAACATGGTTGCTAAGTTCTTATTATCAAGATTATATCTTTCATGCCCATGTTTTAAGTTCTTATGATCCCAGTTCACAATGCTTACATATATGATCAAGATTGTGTAGGTGCATGTCACCTCAAAAATTATTTCTTTTGTTATCACTTACCTACTCGAGGACGAGCAGGAGTTAAGCTTGGGGATGCTTGATACGTCTCAAACATATCTATAATTTTTGATGCTCCATGCTTGTTTTTACACCATTTGCCTATTGTTTCGTTACACTTAGTGGCACTTTTATGCATTTTCCGGAACTAACCTATTAACGAAGTGCCACAGTGCCAATTCCCTGTTTTCTGCTGTTTTTGTGTTTCAGAGTGATACACAGGAAATATTCTCGGAATTGGACGAAACAAAAGCCAGAAGTCTTATTTTACCCGGGAGCATCCAGACATCCGAAAGAGAGCCGGCGAGGGGCCAGGGCCTGCCCTCACACTAGGGTGGCGCGGCCCAGGCCCTGGTCGCGCCACCCATGTGTGAGGAGCCCTTGGCTGCCCTCTCGCGACGCCCCTTCGCCTATATAAAGCCTCAGGACGGAAAACCCTAGAGGATTCGGCAAATTTCCAGAAAGAGTTCCGCAGCTCCGCCGCCACCGCCGACGAATTTCGGGGGACAGAAGTCTCTGTTCCGGCACCCTACCGGGACGGGGAAGTGCCCCCGGAGCCATCTCCATCGGTCTCCATCGCCGTCTCCGCCGTCTCCATCGACCTGACCGCCATCTCCATCAACCTTGTTGTCTCCTATGATGAGGAGGGAGTAGTTCATCCCCGGGGCTGAGGGCTCTATCGGTAGCTATGTGGTTCACCTCTCTCTCCCATGATGTGATCTTTATGTGATCGTGAGCTTTGTATCATGTTGAACAAGTAGATGTTATTATTCAGATATTATGTGTACCCTAGTGATGTTATTAAAGTAATCTATTCCTCCTGCCATGGTGTAACGGTGACAGTGCGTGCATCATGGTGGTACTTGGTCTAGGCTACGATTGTGATCTCTTATGGATTATGAGAATAATTATTGCTATGATAGTTTGAGTGATCTATTCCTCCTTTCATGGTGTAATGGTGACAGTGTGTGCACCGTGTTAGTACTTGGTTTAAGTTGCAATGATTTCTATCTTGAGTTGTGATCTGATTTGGGTATCGCTATGAGTGGTGTTTGTCAAGTACTTGATGAACTTTAAGGGGTGCTTCTGTAGCCACTACGCAATGATTAGTGTTATTCAATAGGGGAGTAATTCAGAGTACCATAGTGGAGAGAAGTTGTTTATTTGTTCAATCATGTTATATTGTTGGGAGTGTGTCCACTAGTGAAAGTATGATCCCTAGGCCTTGTTTCCAAGCTTTGCACACCGTTTACTTGCTGTTTTGTTACATGTTTGCTCGCAGCGATATTTATTTCATTCCACGTTTGCTACTTATAATCATCTATACCGCTTGTATTTCACTATCTCTTCGCCGAACTAGTGCACCTATACATCTGACAAGTGTATTGGGTGTGTTGCGGACACAAGAGACTTTCTGTATCGTAATTGCAGGGTTGCTTGAGAGGGATAGCTTTGACCTCTAACCTCCCTGAGTTCGATAAACCTTGGGTGATCCACTTAAGGGAAACTTGCTGTTGTTCTACAAACCTCTGCACTTGGAGGCCCAACAAGTGTCTACAAGAATAGAAGTGCGTAGACATCACTCGCGTGCTGGAGGGGTTTGGTCTCGGTGGCGGGGTGCTGTGGGTCGGCTCTGGCGAGGTCACGGTGGTCGGTGACGTGCAGCGAGCTGGGGAAGAAGAGAGGGGGTCCTGGGCGCTGTCTTCCTCTTCTCCTCCCTTTCTCACGGCTCGGGTCGGGGCAGAGGGGGCTGGGCTCGACCGCGGGGGTCTCCACGAGCATGGCTACAGGCACGAGACGAACTGGAGCAGTGATCTTCAAAGTAAACTTGATTTCCTCGATTTTTGCCTGCCAGATGTTCGACACAATGCCCGCAAGAAACTTAAATTCGAATTTTTGAAAATTTTCACTTTGGGTGGTCAACATATTAGACAAGGTTTCCAGTGATATTTTTGTTCTGAAGAAATAGGATGTTTTGCAGAAATCTTATTTCAAATTTGAGGTTTGGTTACTGATTCAGATTCAAAGTTTGGCAGAAGTTTGAGTCAAGTTCTGATTTGAATTTTGATTGGAAGCTTCTTGGTTAAGTTAGTATGTGACCTGGTCAAGCTCAACAAACTGGCCAAACCTTTGCTTGAGTTACAGATTTCTTAATATAGGTGTCCAAAGTAGGGTAGTCAATAACAATTTCTAGATCACACTTTTCTTCTCTTTTTCTTTCTTTCTTTTGTTTCTTGTTTCTTTAGCTTTGATAATCTTTCTCTAATGTTTCTGGGGGTTAAGTTAGAACTAACTAACTATTGCACAACAATTCAATACACACATAAAATCATAAAATACATCTCATAGAAAATACATGCCTACATGCAATAATAGATAAAAAGTTTTATCTTGGCCCAACATTTGGCACTTTAATTTAATAGGAAGTGGATTACAATTTTCTGAGTTGTTACAAAATGAAGGTAGGAGCTACATATGGTACAAAAGATGACCCAGTGTCAAGTCATATCCAGGATGTGCTCACTATGAACCCAAAGACCTAGACTACCCACAAAAATTTCTTTTAAGGGTGGTAGCCCACCTAGTATCCCAAACCCTTCTTTCTTTCTAGCCTCTCCAAATCTCGGGGATGAGATTTCTTTTAAGGGTGGTAGTCTGTCACATCCCAAAATTTTGGAATGTGAAAATAAACAAAATAGAAACTGTGACGACCTCAAATTTGATAACAAATTCGAAGTGCCCGTTATGTAATCCATCACAATCCCAGAATCAGTGTTGTGATTTACATAACGTAGTTGATATCACAGTCATAGCTACTAATAGTAAATAAAGGGATTACATAGGTGGTCGCACAGACCAAACCTTACAATACATCAATATGCAGCGGAATAACACTTTGGGTCCATATTGTCAAGCTTCAACCGCACAGGCAGAGCCGACAGTAGGAAACGAGCCTAATTCGCAAAGTCGTCAACGATTCCTTCCTTCTTGATTTTTCTCCTTCAAGTCTGGCCAAGTTAATACCCAGGGACAGAGCCATGAGTACATTGTATGCACTCGCAAACCATCTCATAAATAAAAGAATAGAGAATGCATAGTTCATATAGTGGTCTAAGCTCTAGGTTCATTGGCATAAAGCAGAATTTCCTTTCAAAGATCTTTTATCTAAAATGGTAAGAAAACATTTAGCTCTTTATAAATCTCTAGATGGAATCCCCCAAATGTCAATTCTTTTGTTCACCAAGTCACCTTCATGGTCATCACAATTCATTGTCAAGTCACCTTTCTCAATCATTTTCAAAGTAAAACTTGATAACGGCCAAGCAGCGCCAATCCAACCGTCCATGACCGCGGACGCGGCTATTCGAATAGTTTTACACTCTGCAGAGGTTGTACACTTTACCCACACCATCCGACTACTCATCGTGTGAGCAACTTCCCCGCATAACCACATATGCCACGACAAGCAGCCGACCATTAATGTTTCACCTGCCCGCCTTAGCATAAACACTACCGCCTAGAGATGTACCCCTCAACACCGGAGTCCAAGAAGCTGTCCGGAGTGTGCAAAGTTCCCAGCCGCTTGACCCACCGGAATGCCACTAACCGAGGTAGGGTCCTACACCCGGTAGTCCATTTTCAATGAGGGCTCTTCGGCTTGTACCCCAACCACCTATGAAGAGGAGGACAAGGCGAAACTCGGCCATAGCCAAGGGTGCCCTGGAAAAGGAGTCCCTGGTCGGACTTCCATTTACATGTGTAGGGTCTACACTAAGGCAAAACAAACTACTCCACTAAGCCCTGTCCCATACCAGGATAATGTGGTCGCACTGTATGGTTGGTCCAGTATGGTACTTCGCTCATTTATCATTTTTGTCAAACCTTCATGTCACCTTCACCATGTCACCATTTTGTAAATAGTTTTCAAAGTCACCCTTGGGTAAGGTTGCCCATCTCCAAGGTTTGTATTTCAAAATCATCCTTGGGCAAGGTTGCCCCTTTCCAAGGTTTTCATTTCAAAATCTTCATGATCTCCCTTGGGGTTCCCACCTAGTCATTTTCCATGAATGCCTTCAGCTCAAGCATGATCCTCATGAGGGCACAAGGATCTAGGTAGGTATATTGGATAGGCTTAGCTTGATGCTCTACTTAGCATCCACTAAGGAAAGGTTTCTCAAAGGTAGGCTAAGCTTGATGCACTTGATGTCATCCACAAAAAAAAGTGGATGCACTAGTCAAGAAAGACATCTCTACTCATTTGCAACTTGGTAACAATTATTTTAGCATGCACGTTTAGTTAAAAGCAAGTAAGCATGCATTGTAAAACTGGGTAATGGTATGATCAAAAGATGGCTTGCCTGGCTTGGCAAAGTCAAAATAGTCTTCATCTTTATCTTTGATTGATTGATCTCCATCTCCATTTCTTGGTTGACTTCGGGATCCATTCTCCTTACTCTCGTTGTCGTCTAATCGTCGAAAATCAAATAAGCATACAATCACCACACAATTTACAAGCAACACATACTCAAGCAAATAAGGATACTTGGGGTAAGGGGAGCGATCTAGGTAGTCTATGGAGAGGTTTCGAAGATAATTGAGTCCATATGGATGGGTTATTTGTTTCTTGTATCTAAGTAGGGTTCATTGATTTGGAACCATGAAATATTTCATATAAGTCTTTATTGACCAAGGTTGTAGACTACAAGTAGATATTTAGGATTAGGGTTTAACCAAAGAGGCTTCATAGGATTTGGAGTATTTTTTCTTTTATTGAAGTCATTTCTAGTTTGCAAGTATTTAGTAATTAAGTTTGAATCTATAAGCACAATCTATCAATCCTAGTTGACTTGGATTAGGAGCCATAGATTAATATTTAGAAAGGTGGTTGATTCGAATTGGTTTCATATCATTTCCATTTATTTTGAAATAGGTGTGCAAGTTTGAGTTTCTAATTATTACCATGTAGGATTAACTTTCCAAATACCTCCTACAAGATCACATGGACTAAGATCAATACCTACAGATAGGTATTGGGAAATATGGTTTAACAATATGGATTAACTTTCATATCCCTTTTTTTCTAATCCGGGCCGGACACACAGATGAACTGGGCCGGCCCGTTCAGCTGCAGCTGGGCGGTTGCAAGGGAAAAAAAGAAAAGCTGACAACGGGCCCCGCTGGTCAGAACTTAAACCGAACAGGTATCGCGGGCGTCTTCTTCCTGGCGCTACTGGACGGAAACGAGGGAGTACTGGGAGGAGGGCGGTGGTCGGGGAGCTCACCGGCGGGGCGGAGACCGGCGGCGAGGGTGTCTAGGCGGCGGAGGAGCTTCTCCTCCTCCACCTTGTCCAGGCGGCAGCTCGCGGGAGGCTCTGGAACGCCGGGAACGGGAGGCGCTCTGCGGAGCGGCGTCGACGGGGGAGCTCAAACGAGAGGGAGATGGAGCTTGGGACCTTGTCTGGGGGGTTACTGGTGATGGCGCGAACCTTTTCAGGGAAGAATGGCGGCTTTATATAGGCGAGAGAGGGAGCACGAGGCGAGGGGATCTGCGGCCAGCTCACTGTGCGTGTCGGCTGTGGGAGTGAAGAGGGGCGGCGTTGGCGGGTGCTGCGGGCTGCGGTGTGCTGCAGGTGAGTCCTGGCGCGATGGGAGAGGTCGGGATGGTCTGGTTCAGAGGGGGACAAGGAAGTGGGCTGGGGTGTTCTTCTCTTCTCCTCCATGTCTCACGTCCGGTGTTTGGGCAGGGGAGACAGGGAATCGACAGAGGAGAGCCTAGGGCACTGCTTGGAGGTCATGGGCACGTCAGAGATGCAGGGATGCACTGCACAAAATAGTGAATGTGACTTTGTTTGATTCTTGCCTGCCAACTGTTTGATCAAATGCTCGCAAGAAATAAAAATTCAAATTTTTGAAATTTTTGAATTGGGTTGGTCACTATATTGAATAGGGATCCTAAAACAATTTTTGTTAGGTCAAGAGGTGGTGTTTTGCTTCAGGGCTAATTTGAATTTGGGGTTGTCATATGATTCAGATTCAAACTTTGGACAGATTTTGGAAGAGGTTAGGGTTTGAGTTTTTGCTGGAAACTTCTTGGTTGAGTTAGTATGTGACATGGTCAAGCTCAACTAACTGACCACACTCTTAGTTGAGTTGAGGATTGCTTAATCCAGGGGTCCAAAGTAAGGTAGTGGTTAACTTTTTCTAGATCATCTTTTCTTCTCTTTTTCTTTATTTCTCTTGCTTCTGGTTCTTTTGATCTTTGTGGTTCTTCTCTAATGCTTCTATTGGTTAAGTTTGAATGAACTAAACATTGCCCAACAGATTAAAACCCACATGAAATCATAAATGATCTATATTGACATTCTATGCATACATGCAATATGAAGTGCAAAAGGTTTTAATCTTGGTCCAAAGGTGTTGGTTTTCTTGGAGATGAGATGGAGTTGGGAATGACCTCTTATTTGAATTCAAACTTTGGTAGAAATTTGGATAGGGTTCCAAGTTGGTTTTTGTTTCCAACGTTATTATAGTTGATTCTTTGTAACTTGTTCCTAGTTGTGGTGGAGAGATGCACGATGGTCTAGATCAAAGATTTTCTTAATATAGAAGGGCAAAGGGTGCAGGCAATAATATTTTGAAGATAGCTTTTCTTATCTTTCCGATTCAGGGTTTTGTATTTCTTCTCATTTCTTTATGTTTTCTTCCTTGTTGCATGGGATTGGATGACTTGGTTTGTTGGAACTATGTTTCCCGAATGGATTTGGCCTGCACTTATGCAAGATTTAAATATGTAGAAAAAAAACTATTTTGATTAAATCATTTAAGAAGCACAGGTCTTATCTTGGTCTTCAAGTTTGGCTAAGAAATCAGGGAAGGTTTTCAAAGGGTTAACATTTGGAATAAGGTAGTATATACATACAAATCATTTTGGAAATCTTCATTTGATGAAGAGAAAAATAATTTTCGAAAATGGAATCTTTTTATTCTATTGTTTTAAAAACAATCTAGGTTTCTTGAAATAAGATTTTACTTCCTTTCCAAATAGTTTCTTTTTGGAGGGTTTAAATTGTTTGGCTCAAAGGATTTGTTTTCAAACCTTTCTCAGATTCTTTCTTTTCATTTGAAGCATGGGAGCAAATGCTCAAACTCAGAAGTTTCGAAAAGGCAAGAAATTAATCTTGTATTCAAAATAAAAGTTTTTGTTGGCTCCAAAATTTGGTATTTTGATAAATTCCATTTATTTCTATTTCCCAAAAACTTGGGTTGTTACAATCTTCCCCCCTTAAAAAGAATCTCGTCCCGAGATTCACAAGTTAAAGTTGAGATGGATTGAGAATTGAGATTACTAGATAAGAGATAGAGTGTATATTGATTCCTATCAAGATAGAAAGATTGGGTACACCCAAAATATGATAAGGCCATACGGGCCAAAAACACATCTTCACCAATCACCTAGCAATGTCAACACACAAACACACTCTCAAAAACAAAAATCTTCTCGGTTTAAACCATAGGATTTCATTAATAATGGTCTTGCAAATTACAAGTCTCGCTCTTGATTTACAAAGAAATAAACGAGCCTACTAGTCCCAAACTAAGGTGACTAAGGCTTCTTCTCGGCTTGGATCCTCACACTTGATTCAACTTGTTCTTACTAACTTTATGGCTACGAGCAACTTCGGGGTATTTTATGGCTGATTCATGATGAGTGATCTTCTTCTTCTCTTCGTGTCTTGAGGTTGCCAAAGTTACTTCCCGGTGGTTTGTAAGGCTGCTTCCTTCCCCTGCGGAAGTTGAGGCTATAGAGTCCTTTGACACTATCTTCAATAATGATGCGGTTGTGAACTCTGCCCAGGTTGGTGTCGATAGGGTTGCCTCCTGAAGATGAAAGAACATTTGTAGGATCTTCCGAGCAACTGGGTTTGACACTTTCTTTGGTTATGACCGGATCTTGAGCGACTGGAGGTTCTGGTGCAGCGTTCAACTTTGTTGGGCACTTGTTGGAGTAGTGCCCCTTGGTTCCGCACTCATAGCAGGTGATGTTGGTCTTGTTACTAGTATTGGGAAAAGTATTCTTTGGTAGTGCTCTTCCAGATCGTAGAGTAAGGTCATAGCAAAGGTTAGAGGGTGCTGGAGGCTTATTATGATTTTTCTGGCGTCTTGGAATTCTTGCTTGCTTCTGTTTGTTTTGAGCCTTCTGTAGTTGCCTCCGAACGTAAACGTCATGCTCTTCGCTAGTCTTGACCACTTGAGATGCTAACTGGAAGATGTTTGGAAGGATCTTTGATATATCTGACACCAGGTGGTTAATAGCGCAGTCAGCAGGAACATGGGTACTACTTTCACACATGTAACAGGTAATGTTGCTTGAAGGGCATTCTCCAGGTGGATGATTGTCTTCGCAATTGGGACAGTTTCCGGGACATTGGCTGGCTTGATGACCTTCTTCTCCACAACGGCTACAAGCTTTCTTCCTTAGATGATCTAGGTTTGCAATCTTCGGACTTCGACATTGAAGTGCAACATGGTGTTCTTTCCCACAAGCATAGCATATTTGTTGGGTGTGAAGATCTCCTTTCCTCTTTCTTGGAAACTTGCATAGATTTGTTGCCGCTTGGTACCTCCGGGCAATCCCTTGAAGGTGGAGTTCAAAATCCGAGTTGGCTTGACCTCCTTTCGTACACATATTAAATGGTGGACTTGCGAGCATGGGATGTAGAAGAGGGGTAAAGTCCTGCAGTAGATGAGAGGGAACAACTTTAAAAAGGTTCCTAACGTGGGATTGGTATGGTTTAAAGTTTGGTTTGGGCCAAACAATACTAGAACATTTTTGAGAAAATAGGTTGTTGGGGTGGTTGCTACATGTTGCCGGAGGGCATATGAGCAACACATCTCAAAACAAATTAATCATTCAAACACACAAGGCACTAAGCACACTTAATAATCGTGAGGTAAGGGCAGCTCAATGAAATCAACTGAGCATTTCCTATAAATCCTGTGGGTCAAAAGGTTTGCTGGGTCTTCATCATTTTTGATCACTCTTTCTTTGCTCTTGAAGTCTTTGTCTCATAGGGTTGACTCTTGTTGGAGGATTTCTTGATCAGATGAGAGACTCTCTTGCGATGGTAACGATCGTAGTTGACATCCAAGGGTGAAGTCTTGAAAAATATTGAGTCCCTAATCTTTTCATCCAAAAGTCCTTCGGTCTTGGGTCGGTATATCGTCCATAGTATATATTTCAAGTAGATGAGGAATAGAGTAAAACAAATCTTTGAAAAGACTTTGTAATTAAAGAGGTAAATAAATTCTTTGTCAACATCTCTTGAGAGTATAAGTTGAGAGTGTAAGATATTTGAAGTGAATAAGATGGGAGTATAAGTTGGCTTTGGAGACCAAAGAAAATAAGTTTCTTTTGTAGAAATAAGTGTTTGACAAAATATCACTTTCATAGCTAACGACCATACTAACTAAGGTCTCCTAAGGTCATGATAGTCCTGATACCAAACTTGTGATATCAGAGATATCATTTTCTAACAACCATGCTAACTAGGGTTTCCTAGAGTCAGCCTAGGCTCTGATACCAACTTGTGACGACCTCAAATTTGATAACAAATTCGAAGTGCCCGTTATGTAATCCATCACAATCCCAGAATCAGTGTTGTGATTTACATAACGTAGTTGATATCACAGTCATAGCTACTAATAGTAAATAAAGGGATTACATAGGTGGTCGCATAGACCAAACCTTACAATACATCAATATGCAGCGGAATAACACTTTGGGTCCATATTGTCAAGCTTCAACCGCACAGGCAGAGCCGACAGTAGGAAACAAGCCTAATTCGCAAAGTCGTCAACGATTCCTTCCTTCTTGATTTTTCTCCTTCAAGTCTGGCCAAGTTAATAGCCAGGGACAGAGCCATGAGTACATTGTATGCACTCGCAAACCATCTCATAAATAAAAGAATAGAGAATGCATAGTTCATATAGTGGTCTAAGCTCTAGGTTCATTGGCATAAAGCAGAATTTCCTTTCAAAGATCTTTTATCTAAAATGGTAAGAAAACATTTAGCTCTTTATAAATCTCTAGATGGAATCCCCCAAATGTCAATTCTTTTGTTCACCAAGTCACCTTCATGGTCATCACAATTCATTGTCAAGTCACCTTTCTCAATCATTTTCAAAGTAAAACTTGATAACGGCCAAGCAGCGCCAATCCAACCGTCCATGACCGCGGACGCGGCTATTCGAATAGTTTTACACTCTGCAGAGGTTGTACACTTTACCCACACCATCCGACTACTCATCGTGTGGGCAACTTCCCCGCATAACCACATATGCCACGACAAGCAGCCGACCATTAATGTTTCACCTGCCCGCCTTAGCATAAACACTACCGCCTAGAGATGTACCCCTCAACACCGGAGTCCAAGAAGCTGTCCGGAGTGTGCAAAGTTCCCAGCCGCTTGACCCACCGGAATGCCACTAACCGAGGTAGGGTCCTACACCCGGTAGTCCATTTTCAATGAGGGCTCTTCAGCTTGTACCCCAACCACCTATGAAGAGGAGGACAAGGCGAAACTCGGCCATAGCCAAGGGTGCCCTGGAAAAGGAGTCCCTGGTCGGACTTCCATTTACATGTGTAGGGTCTACACTAAGGCGAAACAAACTACTCCACTAAGCCTTGTCCCATACCAGGATAATGTGGTCGCACTGTATGGTTGGTCCAGTATGGTACTTCGCTCATTTATCATTTTTGTCAAACCTTCATGTCACCTTCACCATGTCACCATTTTGTAAATAGTTTTCAAAGTCACCCTTGGGTAAGGTTGCCCATCTCCAAGGTTTGTATTTCAAAATCATCCTTGGGCAAGGTTGCCCCTTTCCATGGTTTTCATTTCAAAATCTTCATGATCTCCCTTGGGGTTCCTACCTAGTCATTTTCCATGAATGCCTTCAACTCAAGCATGATCCTCATGAGGGCACAAGGATCTAGGTAGGTATATTGGATAGGCTTAGCTTGATGCTCTACTTAGCATCCACTAAGGAAAGGTTTCTCAAAGGTAGGCTAAGCTTGATGCACTTGATGTCATCCACAAAAAAAAGTGGATGCACTAGTCAAGAAAGACATCTCTACTCATTTGCAACTTGGTAACAATTATTTTAGCATGCACGTTTAGTTAAAAGCAAGTAAGCATGCATTGTAAAATTGGGTAATGGTATGATCAAAAGATGGCTTGCCTGGCTTGGCAAAGTCAAAATAGTCTTCATCTTTATCTTTGATTGATTGATCTCCATCTCCATTTCTTGGTTGACTTCGGGATCCATTCTCCTTACTCTCGTTGTCGTCTAATCGTCGAAAATCAAATAAGCATACAATCACCACACAATTTACAAGCAACACATACTCAAGCAAATAAGGATACTTGGGGTAAGGGGAGCGATCTAGGTAGTCTATGGAGAGGTTTCGAAGATAATTGAGTCCATATGGATGGGTTATTTGTTTCTTGTATCTAAGTAGGGTTCATTGATTTGGAACCATGAAATATTTCATATAAGTCTTTATTGACCAAGGTTGTAGACTACAAGTAGATATTTAGGATTAGGGTTTAACCAAAGAGGCTTCATAGAATTTGGAGTATTTTTTCTTTTATTGAAGTCATTTCTAGTTTGCAAGTATTTAGTAATTAAGTTTGAATCTATAAGCACAATCTATCAATCCTAGTTGACTTGGATTAGGAGCCATAGATTAATATTTAGAAAGGTGGTTGATTCGAATTGGTTTCATATCATTTCCATTTATTTTGAAATAGGTGTGCAAGTTTGAGTTTCTAATTATTACCATGTAGGATTAACTTTCCAAATACCTCCTACAAGATCACATGGACTAAGATCAATACCTACAGATAGGTATTGGGAAATATGGTTTAACAATATGGATTAACTTTCATATCCCTTTTTTTTCTAATCCGGGCCGGACACACAGATGAACTGGGCCGGCCCGTTCGGCTGTAGCTGGGCGGTTGCAAGGGAAAAAAAAGAAAAGCTGACAACGGGCCCCGCTGGTCAGAACTTAAACCGAACAGGTATCGCGGGCGTCTTCTTCCTGGCGCTACTGGACGGAAACGAGGGAGTACTGGGAGGAGGGCGGTGGTCGGGGAGCTCACCGGCGGGGGCGGAGACCGGCGGCGAGGGTGTCTAGGCGGCGGAGGAGCTTCTCCTCCTCCACCTTGTCCAGGCGGCAGCTCGCGGGAGGCTCTGGAACGCCGGGAACGGGAGGCGCTCTGCGGAGCGGCGTCGATGGGGGAGCTCAAACGAGAGGGAGATGGAGCTTGGGACCTTGTCTGGGGGGTTACTGGTGATGGCGCGAACCTTTTCAGGGAAGAATGGCGGCTTTATATAGGCGAGAGAGGGAGCACGAGGCGAGGGGATCTGCGGCCAGCTCACTATGCGTGTCGGCTGTGGGAGTGAAGAGGGGCGGCGTTGGCGGGTGCTGCGGGCTGCGGTGTGCTGCAGGTGAGTCCTGGCGCGATGGGAGAGGTCGGGATGGTCTGGTTCAGAGGGGGACAAGGAAGTGGGCTGGGGTGTTCTTCTCTTCTCCTCCATGTCTCACGTCCGGTGTTTGGGCAGGGGAGACAGGGAATCGACAGAGGAGAGCCTAGGGCACTGCTTGGAGGTCATGGGCACGTCAGAGATGCAGGGATGCACTGCACAAAATAGTGAATGTGACTTTGTTTGATTCTTGCCTGCCAACTGTTTGATCAAATGCTCGCAAGAAATAAAAATTCAAATTTTTGAAATTTTTGAATTGGGTTGGTCACTATATTGAATAGGGATCCTAAAACAATTTTTGTTAGGTCAAGAGGTGGTGTTTTGCTTCAGGGCTAATTTGAATTTGGGGTTGTCATATGATTCAGATTCAAACTTTGGACAAATTTTGGAAGAGGTTAGGGTTTGAGTTTTTGCTGGAAACTTCTTGGTTGAGTTAGTATGTGACATGGTCAAGCTCAACTAACTGACCACACTCTTAGTTGAGTTGAGGATTGCTTAATCCAGGGGTCCAAAGTAAGGTAGTGGTTAACTTTTTCTAGATCATCTTTTCTTCTCTTTTTCTTTATTTCTCTTGCTTCTGGTTCTTTTGATCTTTGTGGTTCTTCTCTAATGCTTCTATTGGTTAAGTTTGAATTAACTAAACATTGCCCAACAGATTAAAACCCACATGAAATCATAAATGATCTATATTGACATTCTATGCATACATGCAATATGAAGTGCAAAAGATTTTAATCTTGGTCCAAAGGTGTTGGTTTTCTTGGAGATGAGATGGAGTTGGGAATGACCTCTTATTTGAATTCAAACTTTGGTAGAAATTTGGATAGGGTTCCAAGTTGGTTTTTGTTTCCAACGTTATTATAGTTGATTCTTTGTAACTTGTTCCTAGTTGTGGTGGAGAGATGCACGATGGTCTAGATCAAAGATTTTCTTAATATAGAAGGGCAAAGGGTGCAGGCAATAATATTTTGAAGATAGCTTTTCTTATCTTTCCGATTCAGGGTTTTGTATTTCTTCTCATTTCTTTATGTTTTCTTCCTTGTTGCATGGGATTGGATGACTTGGTTTGTTGGAACTATGTTTCCCGAATGGATTTGGCCTGCACTTATGCAAGATTTAAATATGTAGAAAAAAAACTATTTTGATTAAATCATTTAAGAAGCACAGGTCTTATCTTGGTCTTCAAGTTTGGCTAAGAAATCAGGGAAGGTTTTCAAAGGGTTAACATTTGGAATAAGGTAGTATATACATACAAATCATTTTGGAAATCTTCATTTGATGAAGAGAAAAATAATTTTCGAAAATGGAATCTTTTTATTCTATTGTTTTAAAAACAATCTAGGTTTCTTGAAATAAGATTTTACTTCCTTTCCAAATAGTTTCTTTTTGGAGGGTTTAAATTGTTTGGCTCAAAGGATTTGTTTTCAAACCTTTCTCAGATTCTTTCTTTTCATTTGAAGCATGGGAGCAAATGCTCAAACTCAGAAGTTTCGAAAAGGCAAGAAATTAATCTTGTATTCAAAATAAAAGTTTTTGTTGGCTCCAAAATTTGGTATTTTGATAAATTCCATTTATTTCTATTTCCCAAAAACTTGGGTTGTTACAGAAACCATGTATGTTTGAATTGATTGAAATTTCAGAGTGAATTAAAACTTTTTGATTTATTTAAAAGCTTTATTAGGAAAACTATTTCAAACTTTCTATTATTCCTTGAAGGACTATTTTGAAAAAATAGAATCTCAAAATATTAATTTGCATTTACCCAAAACTTATGCAAACTCTTTTGCAAAGGAAAAATACTTACAAAAGGATTTATACCAAATAAAGTTTGCACTTCCAAAAGTATGTTTAAAATAAAGTTCAAATATTATTATTTGAGTTTATTCTCTGATTTTAAAAGGAATTATTTTGAAAGCCCTAATTTTATTTGACCTTATGCAAATAAAGCCCTTTAAACCAAGTTATAAAGTTTTTCTTAAAAATCTTACTTTGTTCTGAAAAATTGTTTTCTTACTGTTCTAGATTGATGTGTTGAATTCTAGGAAATTTTACAAATTGGTTTGAATCAATTTGGACCAAATTTGAAAAGGATATGAAAGAAATAAGAAAGCAGAAAAAGAAAAGGAAGAAAAAAAGAAAAAAACATGAAAAAGGCCCGGGGGAAACCATCTGGCCTAGCTCCAGATCGGGCCCGTGGCCCAGGAAGCCAATCCCGAAACAGTACCCAGCTTCCTCTCTCTCCCCCCGCTGACAGACCGGACCCACCAGTCAGGTCGTCTCCCTCCTCCAGCGAAATCCCCGCGGTGACCGAGTCCGATCGCAATCTCCTCTCCTCTTCAATTCCTCTTTATTCCCTGCCCATTTCATCTCCGCACCACGCCTACTTAAACCCCTCCCCCTCCTCTCCAGTTCCCCTCTTGTTCTCGAGCCAATCGCGCCGCCAGGCCACCGATTTCGCTCACCGGAGTTCGCCACTGCCACCGTCATCTCCGCCCGATTCCGGCCATAATAGAGGGTAACGCCGCTAGTTTCTGGTACCCTTCTCCTAATATGGATCATGCGCACCTTCCTGGCCCCTCTATTGATCCTATTCTGCAGCAATTCGTCAACGGAGATCCCGCCTATGGGGACCCCGGATTACCCATCCGGAATACCCGATATGCATACAATTCATGATCCCATGATCAATGTGTCATGAATCCACATATCCGAGTTGATAACAGAATTACATCATCCATTACAGTACCGAATAATATACTTACAATTGGTCACATGACCAATTATGATATTGCCACGCAGGGAAAGTCAACAACTAAGCAGCATATACCAAGCAGCGTTGATGACCCACGTCATGCCTACTACCCTACAGGCAACTGACTGGGAGACGTTCCTAGTTTGCACCAACGCCATCGTACCATCACCATCTTCATCGAATTCTTGCTCCAGGTCTGACCAAGTTAATAGCCAGGGACAAAGCCGTGAGTACATTTTGAATTGTACTCGCAAACCATCTAAAGAGAGAGTGAACTGATATGCAGTTTGGCTATAGCAAGGAAAGGCTCTAGTCTAGTTTATCCTAACTAGTCAATTTCTCATGTCGATATAGCATGTCCTATGACATTTCTATATCCTTATTAAAGAAAACATTTAGGAAACCTTTTTAGTAAAAATCTCTAGGAAAGGGGGAATCTCATTTATTCTTCAAGAGAGAGAGCCGGTGGCCAATCGAACATGACCACCTTCCTTTATAAAACCGGGTCAATCACACATGACCCTCTCCATTCCTCCGGCAGTACCCTGCAAGTACTCCGAACCATAACCGTGACATGGCAGTACCGTACCCTCCGAGTACTCCGTCTGGCACCTTTCTCCATTTTTCCGAAAACATTTTTGTAAAACCAAAACTCGACACAGGTTAAGTATGGCCATTCCAACCGTCCATGACCGAGGACTCGGCTATTCGAATAGATTACACTCTGCAGAGGTTGTACACTTTACCCACACCATCTGATAAATCCGCCGGGATACCACCATGGACCGTCATACACAAGTATGCGGGGTTCGGATAATCGATCAAAGCCCTCCATCTATCTACCTTAGTACGGGTGCCTACACTGTGGAGTTTACATCCCCGGCAAACCCTGGCCGTCTACCTCCATCAAGCGTAGTTCCAGTGCCACGGCGGGAGAAACCCAAGTGTCTTCCAGATGGGTAGCCTATTGGTGGGCCCGCTACACTGTTGCCCACCACTTGCGACAACCCGGATTTCGGGGTCCTACAGACCCTTATATAGTACGAGGCTCCCCGCACTAAAGCAAATAAACTTCAAACTAAGCCCCGTCCCATACCGGGGTAATGTGGTTGCACGGGAGTAATTGGTTTGGCGAACACTTATACACAATGCCATTTTTCAGAAATCCACCAACTCCTTCATCTCCCATGTCCAACTCCATGTTTATAAAACCATTTGAAAACATTTCAGTGAAGTAGCAACTACTCAAAGGTTTTCGAAATCTTTCCAGAGAGTATTCCCAATCCTAGAGTTTTTGGCTCCACTACAAATTTAACAAAGACTTTGATGCTAACCATCAAGTCTCTAATAAGAGGGGTGTTGAATAGGTTACAAGAGGTGTCATCTCTATGGATGATATCAAGTCGACTTGTGGAGCTAAGTCGCCAATTATTGCTATATAAGGGTAATAGCAATATAGAAAACAATGCATAACAATAACTGAATAAAACCATGCAAAGTATATTATTAGGATTCAGATATGCAACAAGTAGATGGCTTGCCTTGAGTAGCTATGTCCCTGGGATCCTTCCTTAAAAGAAGTACTCAAAGTGTTCCACTTCCTTCTTCTGCATTCTTGAGGTAGTCCTCTTCCTCTCCGATGGCATTCGAATCTAGCGTCGCAAAATGAAAGAAAAGCATTCAATCACCACACAAGCATGCAAAGGAGCAAACATTTAACAAGCCATCTCAAACACACAACCAGAGAGGGAGGGTGAAAACATCCTCTCCTATAGGGGTGCAATACAACAATATTAAGTTTCCGATTATTTTTCCTACGTAAAAATAGGGTCTTCACACTAGGACTCAACACTAATAGATTATTACTAAATATAATCAAATAAGGGTTACACTCCTCAACCACAGGTACGAGTGACCTGTAAGACACTAAAACAAGTGACTCTTGGTTCAGAAAATACTATTCCTATTAACAAGCAATTTTTGAAATTCAAAAAGCCATTTAAGCACTTTGTTTAACAAACATGGATACAAGAACATATAGCAGGCAAACAAGGTACCTACAGATATCTAACAACAATACAAACCCAACAAAATTGGATTTGAAATTTTCTGATTAACTGAGAATATACTATGCAATTTATAGTAAAAATAACTACTGATTCAGAGATAAATCTACTAGAAAACCATACAAGCTTAGAAAAATTTATCCTATGGTCAGTACCAAGAATTAATAGTACACGAGCACCCAAAATTGGTTTCACCCAAAAATACCTCACATAATAAGTTTTATAATTCCCTAAAGGCAGATCTGGTGGTATTTTGTAAAACAATCCTGCAATAAATAAAGGCTCACTTTCATGCAGGCCAGTGGCATTTGAAAGGTACTGCAGATATCTTTCATACAAAGTTGGATTTACTCAAAAAGGTTGGATACATCTCCTGTTATGGAATTTTGAGTGGAAAGGACACATTATGCTAGATTAAATGCCAAAAAGAAAATATACTAAATTTTGGCAAAACACTTGCTCTTCATGTTGGGTAAATAGTTATAGAACATGTAGAAAATTTTGTCCACAATTTTCTATGCACTTTAACATTTGTTTGGTATTTATTCCAACCAGCACACTAAACAGATCTGACAGAAATTTTTAAACAGATTCCTAAAAAAAAGAGCGTGGGCCGGATCTGGCAGATCTGGGCCGATCCGGCGCCGGCCGGCCCAATCCACCCGTGGCGCGCGAGAGTCACGGTCAAACCGCCCGACAGGTGGGGTCCGCTGGTCATTGGCCGGGAGGGCCAAAGGGGTAAGTGGCAACCCAGACCGTCCGATCTAGTTCTGATCGACGGCCTGCAGTCATCTTCCTCCTCCGACCGCGGCGGATAGGAGCGGAAACCCTAGCATGGCCAGGAGGGTCTGGCGGCTCACCTAGAAGGCTCCCCCGGCAACGGCGACAAGACAGAGCGATGCGGCTCATCACGACGACTTCAACGGTGGATGGCATCGACGGGTTAGGCTCCAGGAAACAGATTCTGCATGACGGCCATGGCGAGGTCCATCCCGGTGCTCTGAGGAGCTCGACTCCGGCGTTCCTGGGTCATGGTAAAGGTAGGTTTAGTTAGCTACGGTTGAGGGGAGTTCATGCACGCAGAGAGAGAGGGAGGAGAGGGTCTAGATCAGTGGCAATCTTCTCCTCTTCCCCGCAGCTCAAATCTAGGGTTTCTCTCTTTTCTCTCTGCTAACAAGAAAGGTGTGGTTTCTTGGGCTCTGGGAGGGCAAGGTGGTCATCCTTGAGCATAATGAGGGTCCAGAGAGGGGTTGGAGGGGTCGGTAGCCTTATAACTAGAGGGGTGAGAGTGTATGTCGGTTTTGGGCATGTGGGGTAGGTTTGGCAGCTCCTGGTTGGGCAAGGGGGACGGTGGAGTGGTGGGAGGGGTCCAGGAAGGTGCCTTGGTCTAGAAGGATCAGAGAGAGAGGTGAGAAGGGCTGCTGCATGGTTTTTTCTTAATAGATGCCCAAGATTCACATGGATCCTTTCCTCCTTCTTCCAAACACTACAAGACGAAGGGGGGATGGTTGCTACATTGAATTTCGACCAGAGAGAGGGGTGGGGGTGCTGTACTAGCTAATGTGCTGGATTGGTGGAGTTTCAAATGGGTTTAGGTAATTAGAGATGGAAAAAGAAGTTGATGTATGCATAGATATACTTTGAATATGCAAGGTAGATTTAATGGTTTCCAAACATGGGGAGGTAAGGTGGTTCAAAGAGAGTGGTGAGAAGATTGGAGATGACCTAGCCAAGTCTTTGCAAAGTAAACTTGGTCACCAAAATTTGTAGCATGAAGGTTTGCCCTAATAGTTAATTGGACTAGATCTTGGAAATTTTGAGAATAGACAACTAGGATTTTGGGTTTAGATGATTCTAAAATCATAAGAGAGCATGGTGGAGTTCCATCAGATTTATTTGATGAGAAAATATGCAAGAAGAATGCATGGTTGTAATTCCCATGCAATTTTAGTTAATAAGAAAAGAAATACAACATGGAGATATGCATATAGAAATTATTTTCGAAGGCCAAATAATGAGATCATGCAAGAGCAACATCTGCAAATGGTAGTAAGGAAAGGTTGCATTATAGAGAGAATTAATGGGTAGGGTAGATAGTATGTTTTTCAGAAATTTAGGAAGAATACTAAGGACAGGAATAGTTTTGACTAGGGTTCAAAACATAGTCACATAATTAGGTGGCATACCTCAAAATGCACATGCAAGTGCATAGATAGTTAGAGTAGATCAAAAATAAGGGGAATAGGTCATAGGATGGTCTCTGAACAATTAATTTGGAAATCTAGAAGTGTGACCAAAACTGCATCTAATAATAGTCAAATGGTCAGTGGTTTGATTAGGGTCAGAAACAGGATTAGAACAAGTAGCATATGACCTCAACTGAATAGGTGGTAATGGAAAGAATGGAAGAACACATGTCAAGGATGAGTTCTATGGGTGTACCTTTCCCTGGATAGAAAGTATGAGCTTAATACAAGTGTCTAGAAACTGAAACTATTAACAAGAGTGTAGATAGTCTGCACACTAGGTGTTTCATGAAATGTCTGCAAGAAAATAATTTTCAAAAATGGAGAGGAACCTCTTAGGGTTGGATGGGGATGGTTACTATAACCTCAGTGGTGTTTAATTGGGCTAAAAAGATTTGTGCCAAAATCCTCAAGAAGGGATCATAATGTCTTATGGTAAGACATTAAGGTTAGGGTTTTAGGATTGAGAGGAAAACATCAAGGTAGGTTTTATTTGAAAGGTAGAAGGGAAACAATTTACACTGGACAAAATATTTATTGATGGGTTTTGAATAGGTTAGGCCACAGGCCTACCTGAGGATCATATCTACACACAAGCAACTCATCAATGTCAAACAAAGTCATACAAAGTCAACTCACCTCACATGGTCAATCATTAGCAGCTAATCTAGCATCACTAGAAGCAATGGGTGAACCAGTGCTCAATGATGATCATGCCATGGTCAAGTTTGAAAAGAGTTTTAAATAAAGTAAAGCTTCTATAGACTTTTCAGAAACTAGTGGAGACATAAACATCTCCTTTAGAGAGTTTTCTCAAAGGTGTTTTGAGAGACCACTCATCAAAGGTTTATAAAATAGAAGTTTTATAAAATAGTGGGATCACAACACTATATCCCTGTAGTTTTATAAATACTCAGGTTTGCGTAAGGCTTATGTTTGAATAAATAAATCTTGGCTCCTATTTTGGAGAATTAAAATATTTTAAAATAAAGGAGGTGCCAAGATATTATATTTTGAGAAAAAGCTAGTAACTCAAGGGATGGCATGATCACTAGATCACAAAGATTGAGTTGGTCCACAAACTCACCCATCAAACAACACTCTTGCAAATAAGATTTTCACAACAATCCAGGCAAACACACATGAAACTCTATTTTATTCATCTAGTTGCAAAAAGTTTTTGTTGGCCCTCATTTTTGCATTACCAAACTCAGCTTAAACAGGGTTACAAAAAGGGGGGTGTTACACCGCCTGAAGCTTGCCGTCTCCCATAGCGCTCCGTCCGCTCGCAGCCGCCGAAGGGGAGCGCCCTGGGATTCGAAGATCAAGCACGCGGCCTCGCCGTGCGGTGTCGTGCATCGTCCGTACCTCCGTTGCCTCCGAGGATTCCCAGAATGCTGACGATGTCCAACCCCGAGCCGCTCGCCGCCGGCGTCCACCGGAACCCTACCCCTACTGTGAGCCTTTCCCTCCTTCTATTTCCAGCCGTCAGATCTCATTCAGATGGGCAAGATTAGATCACTAATGTGAAGGAATACGGGTAGATCCAGGCCATCCAGATCTCGTAAAATCCTACGGCTCACATCCCTGATCCACCCGAAGGGGTAATGGCCAATCAGAACAGGCCACGTGTCGACCCCTAGTCAGACCAAATTCTATTTTGTTTCAAATCGATTTTAAATTATCTGAAACTTGCAAAAATCATATCTTCTGATCTGCAGATCCAAAAATTGCAAATAATATGTCCCTGAACTCCTAAAATTGTGTAGAACAAAATTCTGAAATAAAATTTGTCTTTTGAACTAGTTGAAAACATTCAAATTTAAATATGTGAGTTTGAGTGTTTTTGAGATAGTTCAAATTCTATAAATCCTTTTCAGTTGATTCTTTTTGCAAATGGATCTTATTGTCATCCTCTGTCCAGTAGAACCACTGCACAAATTATTTGGACCAATTATCTCAAGTATTCAAATTCAAATGAGGATTTGAGTATTTTCCCTCTAGATTTAATTCTATAAATATTGTAGGCATATTTCCTTTTATAAAAATTGCCTACCTTGATAATTAAAACCCACCAGAACATTTCACACACTTTTTACACTTATTCAAAAGCCAACTCCATTAGTTCATCCTTTTTACAAGTTATAGTTGTGTTATTTGAGCACCTTGCAAATATCAATCCAAATTCCTATTGGGCACTTTGTGCTATTTGACTATTGTCCCACTCTAACAAGTGGTGTGAGATATCCTAAGTCCTAAATGACCATCTCTACCATGACTTAGTGAAAAACCTACACTCTATCCTTGCCCAAGTGCAAAACTATCAACTCCATCATACCCAAATTCTTCTAAGTATTTTGACTACCCCATCCAACAAATATGACATAGAAGTTTTCCCATATCAAGACCATGGAGAAGAAGTTGAAGAGAATACAAGAAGATGAAGGAAAAGAAGAAGTTGAAGAGAAGACAAGGAGATGAAGGAAAACAAGAAGATCAAGAGAAGAGAGCCCAAATCAAGAAGATGAAAGTGACAAACCTCATGACTTAGGATTTATCCATCCAACCTCTCAACCCAAGCCTAAGAATCTCCTTAAGCTATTTTTGCTAAAGTGTTTGACTCCTCTTAACAATTTAGAAAACCACATCAATCTTTTAAAACTCTTGACTTAACCATTCTCTCCATCCATATCAAGTCAACTCCATGCCACAATCTTTTGTCCAATTATCACTAAGACTTTGAAGACTAAGCTAAAACAAATAAGCACCTTTGTTTGTCTTTCTTGGTTATGATGCTTGAATGGTGTGTTCATGCCGTGTTACTTTTCTATCTTATAGTTGTACGGAGAGCTACATGTGTTGATTAAGAGAAGTACGATCTTCAGAAATTTCTAAGGAAAGTGTCACTCTTGTTCATAAAATTCCCAATGCTTTATTATTCATGTAGTGTTTCTCTTCTTTTAATAATATGCATGTGTAGATTGTTATGCTTGCTATATCCTATTTAGGATATCCCTGATTAACCTGTTAGAAGAAACACCGTAAGTGTAGATTGCTTAGTTGTGCTATAGAATTCGTGGTTGGGATTCCACATGTTCTTTTATTAAGTATGAAAACTGTAACACCCCATGTTTTCCAACCTTGGTTAGGTAGAGTTTAGTGAGGCAAAAATGAGGGCCAACAAAAACTTTTTAGTTCTCAATAAAATTTCATGAATGTTTGCCTTGATTGCTATGTTGATATTGTCTGTTAGAGTTGATTGTTGAACCAACACAATTAGTTTGCTCGTGAGATCATGCCACCATTTGTGCTTCTAGCTTTCCCTCCAAAACAAAGTATCTTGGCACCCCTCTTCCTTCAAAATATTTTAATTTCCCAAAAACAGGAGCCAAGACCTATTTTCAAAACGAGAGCTTGATCAAAGCTGAGTATTTACAAGACTACAGGGACATAGTGTTGTGATCCCACTATTTTATAAAACTACCATCTTATCAACTTTTGGCAAGTTGTTTTCAAACACCTTTTAAGAAACTTGATAAAGGAGGTGTTTGCGTCTCCAATAGCTTCCGAAAATGTTTACAAAAGATTTTTTTCCCTTATTTGAAACTAATTTCAAACTTTTGCATGGCATGATCATTAGTGAGCATTTGTTCTGACCTTTTCCTAGTGATGCTCGACTAGTGCTAATGTTTGATTATGTGTGGTGAGTTGAACTTGTGTGATCTTGTTTGACTCTGATTGAGTTGCCTGTATATATAACTATGACCTACAGGTAGGCCTATGGCCTACCCTATTTGAAACCCATCAAGTTATATAATGGCCAGTGGGGATATTCTTATAAATTATTTTTACTATATTCTCTAAATAAAACATATTTTGATGTTTTCCTCTTCATAAACCCTAAAACTCTATTCCTTATGGAAGGAGTATTTATTTTCAAAAAAAAACCAAGTTTATAAAAAATTAGAGATGAGGTTCCCTCTTTATGAGGACTCGTCTCATTTTTACAAATATATTCTATAAAAGTATTTTTTTAAACTACTTATCTTATTTTAAAAACAACAGAGATGGGGACTTGGGAAGAATACCTCCTTGATGTTATTCTTGTCTCTGAAAATTATGGGGGATATTAACCAAGGATTTATAAAAGTGTTTGAGGCTATTTCTTTCAAAAACCCCACCTGGCTATAAACAACTTTTTGATGCAAACTAGTCGAAGTAAAGATCTCACCTATTTGATTATGTGCCACACCTCATCTCAAAATCACCTAAAAGTACTCAATAAATTTGAGGATGTCTCTAAGCATCATATATCTTGCTATCCACTTCTACCATCTTTACAAGATCAATTGACACCACTCAAATTAAATGGAGTTCTCCCCCATCATTCCCAAAACTCTAAACCTCATCCTCTCTATCCCTTATACAAATCTATTTCAAGGTTTTTAGCAAGTAAATTGAGAAACTTTACTTAAATAAAATTGGGGAATGTGATATATGTAATATATCATTCATTACCCAACCAAAACTAATTCCTATGAATAATTCCCTTATTTTATGTTATAATTTCGAAATGCATGGGAATGGAAAGCTATTCCATATCTTGCACTTTTTTTTCACAAACTAAATACTTTAAAACTTTACCATGCCAGCTTATGCAAATAGAACCTTTGTTTTACTCAAAGACCCATGGTGTTTGCTTCAAAAATTTCAAACTCTAACTCAACCACCCAATTTCGGCCATATTGGAAAAATACATACTTAAGTGACAAAATCAATTTTAAAATTTGGCAAACATGCGATGGTCACACCAAACCTCATTCTACCACTTTAGATCCATCCTCTCTTGCTAACGTCTAAGGTCTTTTCAACTTTTTCAAAAAAGAAAATCGGATTTGGAGATCATCATATCATATGCATTCACTCCATTTCTATCTCTCTAGCCCTAAATCTTTTTTTATCAGCAACAACTCGTCCACTTAGCTTCCCCATCACTCCATCATCCTTGTGGTCAACGTGCTACTGTAGCACTGTGCACTCCCTTGTCCTGTTGTGCTTGGAAGAAGGAGACCAAAACTTATATCTTGCAAAGATTTGGGCTGCCCTCTCTCTCTCTCTTCCGTTCCAGTTCATCCCCGACCCCCAATCTGCTCTCATATCCTCTCCAGGTCACCACCACGACCCCATGCAGCAGAGACACGAAGTAGATCACCCTGCAGCTCATTCCCTTCTTATCTCTCCCCGTTGGGCACCCGATTTTCGGCCAGCGATGCTTCGAGCACTCCTGCTCTATTGGCTGCGCCAGTGCACTGACCTGTCATCTCTACCTGCCTTGCGCACGCTCCCGAGACCAGCCCTGTCCCACAGCAGCCACGCCGTGCTTGCCATGCTCGTGGCCACCGCGACCTGGGCACGCCGATCCGTTCCTAGCGCTCCCGTGTACCCTAACGCACGCCAACACGCCGAGGTGCTAATCAGAGTGTTTGGACTTTGATCAGATGGCCACATGCCTCCTTCGTGCACCCACCGCCGCGTTTAGCCAATCGAACACCTGCCCATGACAACCCAAGTCCTTGAGTCTTGGCCTACACAGCTCGCCCCAGAGCTAAATGAATCTTGCTTCGCACTCCTCTCTACACGCCGAGGCTTATTCCACCGCTTTCCTGCTCAACCGCGTCCGAGCACGTGTCGCTCTCGAGTTGCGCTCGGCGCCCTCCGTGCACCGCCTCTTCGCCCAAATAAAGGATGAGCCCCATCCCTGCTCTCTATCCATTGCCATCTCTCTCTCGCATTCGCACTCATCCATACCTTCTCCTCTCTCGAGAACCCCAGGGCGAAGCCGTGCTTCGTTCTTCTCCGACCGGACGAGAAACCAAGCCGGTGCTCGTCCTGCCTGCAACTCCTCGTAGACGAGGCTGTCGCCCTTCTCCGCCCCCTCTCTTTGTTTCCTAATTCTCCTACGAGGCCTGTGAACCCTAACCAACCCTCCGTTTTCCCTGCAGCTCGTCTGAACCAAGCCATCGTCGTGGAGTTCCGTCGCCGTCGTTGTCCGTCCGCGAAGCTGAGTTCACTCCCGACCAAGCAGGCGTCCTAGAGCTAGTCTGAGCGCTCCAGATGAACCAGCCGGACCTCCTCCGTATCCCGTGCCAGTCTTCCGTCGCCTCTAAGTTCCTCTCGGTGAGCGCCCTGCGCCCATTGTCTCCGTAAGTACAGGTTGCCGTAGCCAGAAATCGATCGTGCATGTCCATAGCATGGAGCACGCTTTTTAAAGCATCTATATTAGCACGTATCTAGTCACAGCCCCTAGTTGGGCCGGCCTCGCGCAGCGCGACCCAGCTATGCTAGAATTCTGCCCGTATTTTTTTTGCTCTGTAATCTATCAACCAAATCTAGGAATGTATAAACTTTTAAAATCCATAGAATATTCTGTGAACATGCAAATTTGATGATTCAAATTTCTACAGATTCCTAAATTCAAGATCTATCTAATGGAACTGCTTGCACAATTTTTAGATCCCTGTAGATTGTTTGGTAATTAACTAAGTAGATCTAGTCCTTTCTCACTCAAAAATTCAAAGATGTTATTCTGTAGATTGAAAATGTTTGATTCTAACTTTCAGTGATGTTCTTGTATGATACCTTGCATATGGGACTGGTTTTAGTATTTTAGGAGCTAGGTATCTGCAATAGAAATTAATCCCTTGCCTAGGTTATTTTGGTATAAATAAATCATTATACCTTTTATTTACATCATTTTTTTTGTAACTCAAATTTCTCTGGATCATGCCATGCAGTAGGTTTCCAAACTATCATCTGGTAGAATTATTTTATTAGCATAGAATATCTGAGATATTATTTTCTAGAACTACAAACTTTCCACTAGAAAAATCATAGGAAAATAACTGCAAATCCTTTTTGAGTGAATCCACTTTTGTTGGATTTAGAAAGTTGATACCTTTCCATTGGTATGTTGGTTGCAAGTTTTTAGCAAACTTACGTACCTGTAAGTTGTTTGGGACAAACTAGGGTTTGCTTTTTAATAGAAACCCTCTTAGTTGATATAAATAGCTATAGTATTAAAACCTTGAAGATTTGTTCAGTATCTAAACTTGTTTGTTTCTGATACTTGTTTTGTGTGGGATGTGTGCTGTTGTGGTGTGTATGCTCGGTGTATGCTTGCATGCTTATATTTTGCTATGTTTACCGGCGCTAGATTCGAACGACACCAAGCGTACCGAGGAAGGGGAATTATTTGATTATCAGGAAGAAGACAAGGGACAGGTTGACCAAGGCAAGCCATCTATACTTGATACATATCTGATCCTATTCACTTACTTTGCATGTTTCATAAAGGTTTATTAAACTGCATGTTTTTATATTGCTATAGTCCTTGTAGCAATTATTTGTTGGCTCAAGCTCCACGAGCCAATTTGTTATCATCCTGTAACAACCCAAAAATTTGTAATCCATTTCCTATTAGTCAATTGCCAAATTTTGGACCAAGATAGAACATTTCATTTAATTTTATGATTTCTAATGTATGAATAGATTTTTAATAAGTGTCTTTTATGATTTCATGTGTGTTATAAATTGTTGTGTATTGTTTAGTTAAGCCAAACCTAACCAGCATAAGCATCAGAGAAGAACCAAAAGGACTAAAGAAACCAGAAGCAAAAGAAATAAAGAAAAGAAAAGAAAAGTTGGATCTAGAAAATGTTATTGACTACCCTACTTTGGACTCCTAGATTAAGAAATCCTAAACTCAACTGAAGGTTGGATCAGTTGGGTTAGCAAGATCAAACTACATACTTACTCAACCAAGAATTTTCAAACAAAAATTCAAATCATAACCCCACTCAAACATCTGCTAAAATCAGAATCTGAATCAGAGACCAAACCCAAAATTCAAATTAAGATCCTTGCAAAACTTCACCCCTCAGCTTAACAAAAATACTTTTGGAACCCTGGTTTATTATCCTGACCACCCCAATTGAAATTGTTCAAAAATTCAAAATTCGAGTTCATGCGGGCATTGTGTCGAACACCTTGTGGGCAGAAAAACGGGAAAAACCAACCACTGTAGCTGACGGCTCCCTCGTACGCCCTAGCGCTCGTAGCAGTACCCGTGGACTCCCTCTCTCACCTTGCTGTCGATCCCCAGTCTCCCCTGCCCAGACCCTGGCCGTGAGACATGGAAGAAAAGAGGAAAACCACCCGGACCCCCCCCCCCACATCTCTCTGCCTCACCTCGGCCCTGTCCAGCACGCCAGCACGCGCATGACCTGTCTAACAGTGCTAAGCCGCACACGCCAGCAAGCTCCCAAGGCCGCCGCGCCCGGCATTGACCCGTTGCACGTCGCCGGACACCCGCACCGGCCACCTTCTGACCACCCCCGCTCCCGGCCTCCTGGCCTATTTAAACCCCCGCTGGGCTCGCCATGGAACTCACACCACTGGTAGAAACCTCCCAGACATTCTCTCCTTGTCTCCCTCTCCACCATTCGAGCTCGCCGGCGAAGCCGCTCCCGCAGCCCATCGCCACGGCCGCCTCTGGCTCCGGCGAACCGAAGCCTCCCCCGACGCATCTCTTGTAGGAGGTGGCCGAGAAGACCCTCCTCCGCCGCCAGTACACCCCGCCGTCGACCCTCTTCTCTCCGGTGAGCCGTTCCCGCGCCGCCACCTCCCTGCTCTCCCTCTCTCTCCCCGATCCACCCCTGGTGGAGAAGACACACCCTGGCCGCCGGATCCTGGCTAATCGGACGGCCAGAAAAGCCCCATACCGTTTCGCTTGTTAAGTGCACTGACCGGTGGGTCCCGCCGGTCAGAATTTTTTTTCCTACGCCTAGGACGTGCTATTGGGCCAGTCTGACGGATTCCTCGGCCCGTTCGAAAAAATCCAAAGTGAGGCCCAGTCTCGTTAGTTTCGGTCCGTTAAGATTTTAATTTCCCGCCCGATTTTTGAATCCAATTCAGCACTATTTTTGCCATTCAAATTCCAGGAGATTTAGAAATCCGTTTTTAACAAATAAATACTCGTTGGAAAGCTTAGGAAATAATCTAGCCCCTGGAATCATTCTTAATCCAATTTGAGTTAGTGATTTAATTTAATAAGAATACTTTGACCGTAGCCTTATTAATCATAGGAAATTTTAGAAACTTTTTTAAACCTTCTAAAATTTTGAAACTTAGTTTATGAACACACTAATCAACTTATCTACTGGTTATTACAACCCTTACAACTTAAAACCTTGTTAGTGTCATCAACTAACTTCTAATCAAATCTTAGTGTGTAGCATAAAATGATAGATTTCATTACCTACTTAGTTTGATAATTACCCCCACTAACAATTTAATTAATTAATCACTCTCCATTTGAACTAGCCCTAATACCCCTGGTTTCATACCAATGCTAAGAAAGTGATCAACACACGGCACATTGTAGAAAATCCAACTTGCACACTTAATGGAAACTTTGGAAGAAAACTTGCAAACCAACTCAATAAAATTCAACATGACTACTATTGTTTGAAAACAAGTATGTGTGCTTGGAGTGTTGTTGGTATTGTTTAAGTGATTGTGTGCATTGTGTTTATTCGTTATTAGACGCTAGTGTTGCTGAAGAGGATATTGAGGGGGGATTTTATCAAGAAGAAGAAGACTATCCAGGACACTTTGCCAACCAAGGCAAGCCATCTTTTGAATCATATTCCAAATACCTAGTTTTATCAATTGCATTCTGTTTGCTCTTAAGTCAATTGCATGAATGAATTACTACTCTAGATTATTAGTTGTTTAGTGGTATCTTGCTTAGCAAGATTATCAACTGGGTTTAGCTTACATTATTTAGTGGTATCATCACTCAATGTAGTTGCTTAGTCGCTAATAAAACTGAGGCCACCTATAAGGGGAACCCTACTTAAATTGGTGACTTGAACTTGAAAACTTGAATGGGAGACTTCTCCTACATGATGGTTTTATGAAGGAAAATAATCTTGACTAAGGACTATGGAATGTATTTTATAAATGATAATAAGTGATGTACCATGTGAGCCAACCATTACCGTACGACCACATTACCCCTAAATGGGAAGGGGCTTAATCTGTAGCTTGTTTATTCTAGTATGGGAGGCCTTGTATGATCTTTTATAGAAGTAAGCCATGCGTGGGTGCTTCCGAACCGAGTGGAAAACTTCCATTCATGCAGAACTCTGCAGCGGGCAAAACTATGAGTGCCAGAATGGACTCTTAGGGAAGGATCCTATACTAGAGTAGACAAGTGAAAGAGTTTGTTTGGTTATCTGAAACTTGCATACTTTGTGTATGATGATCCGTGGATTTCTCCCGGCAGATGTATCGAATCTTGTGGGTAAAGTGTACCCCTCTGCAGAGGTTTCAAAACTATTCGAATAGCCGCGTCCGCGGTCATGGACAGTTGGCAAGCTGTACTTGACTTTTGTCAAGAATGTTAACAACTTATGGTGAACTTGGTGAATGACTTGACTTGACATTGATGTTGACCAACACTTGAAGTTCCTCTTTAGATTGAACTTAGAGAATTAAATCTTCTTCTCTACTAATGAACATTCTTGGGAAACAAAACTAGTTTTTGCAAACAAACCTAGTGCTTAGTCCACCATATCAACCATGCATATCTACTTCATCATTTTGTTTATAAGATGGTTTGCGAGTGCATTCAATGTACTCATGGCTGTGTCCCTGGCTATCAACTTGGCTAGACTATGGGGAAGATTACCCGGAGGAAGGATATGAAGATGAGTACCAGAACTAAGATCATCTCCTGAGTCGCCATTGCCTGTAGGGTGAAGGCATGGACCCGAAGATGTTATTTCCGCTGCTTTATTGTGTTGTAATATGAACTTGGTCACTATGACCATTTGTATTTGAACTATTCGTATTGTAATGTCTATGGAACTGGTTACCAACTACATTATGTGTATCACAACAATGATTCTGGGATTGTGGTGGAATACATAACGGGCACTTTGAATTTCTGGAATTTCGGGTGTTACAAGTTGGTATCAGAGCCTAGGCTGACCATAGGAGACCTTAGTTAGAATGGGCGTTAGATGAAACCTTTATAAAAGCAAAGAGATAATTAATGGTTTAAAACTGCTTAGTCTTTTCCTCTCTATTTACAAAGCTTTGTATATGATTCAGTTTTTGCCTACTTAAAATTTTACACACTTGGGTTGATCACTAACTTAATCTAATCTAAAATGTTGTAGATGGCCCCGGTGTTCACTGAGCACTACCAGTTGGGGCATGGTGGTAGCCTTGTTTTCGAGCACGACCTCACCAGCCTGACCTTGTTCTTGGATCGTCTGTATCCGGAGTTCAAGGAAGCCATGCTCAATGAGCACCCGGATGGAGAACTGATGACCCACAAGTATAGGGGATCGCAATAGTCTTCGAGGGAAGTATTACCCAAATTTATTGATTTGACACAAGGGGAGCCAAAGAATATATGTAAGCCTTAACAAATGAGTTGTCAATTCAGCTGCACCTAGAAACAGTCTTGCTCGCAATGGTTTATCAGTAGCAACAGTTTTATAGTGGTGACAGTAGTGAAACAGTAACAGCAGTAGTAAAATAGCAGCGGTAATAGTAACAGTAGTAAACAGTAGGAACAAATACTGTAGGCATAGGGATGGATTACGGGCGTTGCATGGATAAGATAATTCATGAAATCAATGAGACATGGGCATTGCAGATAAATAATGATAAAGCATCCTAGTACAAACAATCATAGGCATGTGTTCCATATATAGTCGTACGTGTTCACAAGGAGAAACTTGCACGACATCTTTTGTCCTACCAGCCTGTTGCAGCAGGGCCTCAAGGGAAACTACTGGTAATCAAGGTACCCCTTTTAATAAAGTACCGGAGCAAAGCATTAGCATTCGGTGAACACATGTGATCCTCACATCATAGCCATCCCCTTCGGTTATCCCAATTTCTGTCACTTTGGGGCCTCAGGTTCCGGACAACAATATGTGTATACAACTTGTAGGTAAGACCATAAACAACAAGTATCATCATAGAAACAATAATATGTTCAGATCTGAAATCATGGCACTCGGGTCCAAAGTGACAAGCATTAAGCACAACAAGTTGCAACAATGTCATAGGCACTAAATAAAGATACTAGGCACTATGCCCTAACAATCTCATATCAAATTACATGAACAATCTCATCCAATCCCTACCATCCCCTCACCTACAGCGGGGGAATTACTCACACATGGATGGGGGAGTCATGGATGGTCGATGGAGTGACGTCGGTGATGATGGTGATGAAGATCTCCTCCAAATCCCCGTCCCGGCAGGGTGCCAGAATGGAGTTTCTAGTTCCGAATCGCGGTTTCTGATGGCGGCGGCGCAGCGGAAGTCTATCTGGGAAAAACGTCGTCTCTCCGATATTATTATGTCAGGGGGTATATGTAGGCGAGAGGGGAGGTCGAGAGGGCTGCTGGGGCCTCCTCACGCCAGGGTGGCGCGGCCAGGGCTGGGCCGCGCCACCTGTGTGTGAGGGCCCCTCGAGCCTCCTTTCCATCCCGTCTTTTGGCTCCGTGGGTCTTCTGGTGAAATAGGATTTTTGATGATTTTTCCCGAATTTTTACTGAAAGTTGATTTCTACACAAAAACGAGACACCAGAGCAATTCTGCTGAAAACAGCGTCAGTCCGTGTTAGTTGTATTCAAAACACACAAATTAGAGGAGAAACAATAGCAAAAGTGTTCGGGAAAGTAGATAAGTTTTGGACGTATCAACTCCCCCTGTAACATCCCAAGATTTTATCAAATTTTGGGGAAATTTTTTGCTTTTGTTTTGAGTGCATTGATTGAAACTTCACAGGGATTTAAAACTTTTTGAGTTTATTTGAAAGCTTTATTTGAAAACCTATCCCAGGCTTTCTATTATTTCTTGAAGAGTTTCTTTGGGAAAAATAAAAGAATTTGAAATACTATTTTCTTGCCCTTATTCAAAACCTATGCAAGGCTCCATAGCATAGAGAGTGTTTGCCAAAAGGATTCATATTCATATTTATTAAAGATTATATTTTTAAAACTAAGTTTGAAATTTAATTTCAAACATTGTCTTATAAAAGTATTTTCAACTAATTCTAAACGGTTTATTTCTTAAACCCTAGTTTATATTTTATGTGAACAAGCAAGTCCTTCTGCTATGTTCATGAAGCTTATTTGAAAACTTATTTTATTTAGAAAACATGCATTTTATTGGTTTAAAACGTTGTCTTGAAGATTTGAGGAATATGAAAATTTGTTTGATTTGATTTGAAGTCATTTGAATTTAAAATACAAAATCTATGAAGGAAATAAGAAAACAGAAAAAGAAAAGAAGAAAACAAAATAAATATAGAAAAGGGCCTCGGGGAACCCCTCGGCCCAGATCAGAAAAGGAGCCCGCGGCCCATCTAGTCTTCCCCCGAACCGTTACTCTCCCTCTCCTTCTCTTCCACGAATGACAGGTGGGACCGACCTGTCGGCTCCATCCCCTCCACCGGCTCCTCTCTCTCTCCCTCCTGGAAACGGAAACCGCCGGCCGTTTCCCCTGCTCACTTCGCGCACGTTAATGTCATCAAGAGCCCGGCTATAAGTACCCCCGTTTCCCCTCTCTCATCCCTCTCTTTTCCCCTTCTCAACGACGCCGCTAAGCCGCGCAATTGCTCATCGGAGCTCCGCACACCTGCAGGCATCTCCGGTCGAATTCAACCTTGCCAGTGAACCCCGCGCCTCCTCCTCTCCCCTATCTCCTCCCTCTCTCTCTGGCGCCCCCTCTAACGTTTTTCGTTTGATTTAACTCACAGCAAATCGAGCCCCCGACGACCAACCGAAGCTCATCTCCGCCCAGGGCCACTCTGGCCGCGTCTCCTCCTCGCTGCAGGACGCGATCTAGCACCTCGACCAAGCTCCCGAGACCGCCTTGACGCGCTGAAGCTCGTCGTGGTAACGCCGTCACCCAGAAATCACCGAAAGCTCGCGGCAGTTCGATCTCTGCGCGCATCACCGGCGAACCCTCGCCGGAACCCTAGCCGAGGTGAGGCGCTCTCCCAGATCTGTTTTCGTCCATTAGATCTTGATCTCACGGTCCACAATAGAACACTTACTGAACTGGTACAGATAGATCTAAACCACCCACTCCACTTTAGATCCTACGGTCCACAGAGCTAATCCAACCGAAACGGTACCGTGCAATCACAAGCCGCCACGTGTCGGCTTCCGGTTAAAATAGGAACTCGAATTAGAATTTGAAATCAGATTTGATCCAAATCTTCAGAAAATCATATCTTTTGATCTGTAGGTCCAAAAATAACAAATTATATACCGTTGGAATCCTTAGAACATCTAGAATCCAGTAGAACAGTAATATCATATATTTCATGGGTTCAATTTGAAACTATTTTCAAATTGGAATCAAACTCTCTGTTAGCATGATTAATTCATATCTTTAGTTCTGTCCATCCAAAAATTACAAATTTGTAGTCTTTGGAAAGCCCTTGATCTGTAGAACATCATAGGATCAAGAGAATCCAAATTTGATACGTGCACACACTTTGTGCATTCAAATTTGTCCAAATCACCATTTAGGTGATAATTCAAATTCTATAACTTATTTTGGAGTGAAACCAATTACAGTGACTTTGTTTTACTGCAAGCTATCCAGTAGCATCACTCCCATAATTTCTTGAGCCACTTCACAATTATTCAAATTTAAATATGAGGATTTGAGTAATTTCTACTATAGGAATAAAACTATTTCTTTTAGCAATGTTCCTTTCTACTTTAGTGAATCCTATATTCATACCTAGTCATCGATGTTATCTAAACAACATCTTGATCAAGATCATATTCACTTAGACTTGTCTCGTATAGTACCCACTTATTCAAATTACAAATGTGTCATTTGAGTAAAGTGTGATACTTTCAATCTTAGTTTCTACCTTTGCTACTATGGTATTGATCAAATCAACATCATAGTACTTAACCCAATCCCATTTACTCATTAGGAACCTAAAGCCATGTTTTCAAAACATCATCTATACATATCCATTACCTATAGCCATTTACTCATGTCTACTCAATCTTAGCCTTGCATTGAACTATTCAATTCGCAATTGAGTTAATTGAGTACTTCAATGTTATAAGAATCCTAGCCTAAGCTTAAGTGTAATATATACTATATAAGAATAACTGTTGTCACACTTATTCAATAGTATTGCTATTGCACTATTTTGTCTCTTGTGTGATTTACCCACATGAGATATTCCAAGATTCAATATGCTTTAATAAAGCATAAAGACCTCACTCATTATATTTTGTCTAATTTATAAATATTCAAATTGCAATTGTGCTACTTGAGTAGAATATGAATTCATCCCAAACCTAGATCATATTAATGTGGAGTTGTTATAGCCCATACCATAGTATGTGTTATACACCATGTTGATCAATGAGACAATTGAGCCATGCCCTCAAATATCAATCATTCATACCCAATCCAATGCCTACTTAGTTCTGTTCACATGTATTGAACTATTCATCTTGCAAATGTGCTAATTGAGTAGTTCAAGCATTCTTAAAACCTAGCCTAGTTCCTAAATGCAATGGATGCTATTTAAGAGTAATTGTTGTCACATTTACTCAATAGCATTGTGGTTGCACAAATTGACTCTTGTGTAATTTATTTCACATGAGCTACTCCTAAAACTCATTTATGCTTAATAAAGGCACAAAAAAACTTCATCAATTATATTATGCCTAGACCTTTTCCCTCTCAAAACATATTGGTCTTTCCCAACTAAGCTCTCCGATTCATATCTCACAAATCATGATCCTTTACCATATCTTTCTTGTCATAACATCTCAATAAATCCAAATTGTTAAACAAGCACTTTTCAATTGTTTGTTTGTTTGATTGTGTTGGTATGGTGTGTTTATATTATGTTATTTTTGTGCTATAGTTTGTGGGAAGAGCTACGTGCTTAGTTGAGAGAAGTGGAACATCGTGAATCTTCAAAAAGGCAAGTGACACACATTCTTGACCTACGTTTCAAATACTGCATTAGTGTTTTTAATGTAGTATGCATGATAGGAATGTTTTGATAGGATAAAAATTGGCTTTATGCAAATCAGCCTATAAGATCCACCAGCCAAATATCATGTAGCATAGTCTTTCCACAAAATGCCACCAAATATGTGTCATTTGCCAGTACGTTGTTGTACTGACCCCTCTGGGGCTGCATATTCAAACGTGCACGTTTCATTTCGAGTAAGGAACTAGGAGTAGGATCTCGAGACTACATTCCAACATGTCTGCCTGTGGCACGTGATGAAGAATGGAGGCTCACTGCAACTATGCTTTATGTTGTGTATTCGTAAGGTTGAAGACCTACGTAACTGGATTTACGTTGTAATATTGATGCTATTGCAATGATTACTTATTTTGTACTATGGTGCAATCTACTGATCCAGGGAATGGCACATAACACAGGAGTTCTGCCTTTAGCAAAAGGTAGGGCGCTACAGAATGGTATCAGAGCATAGTGTTGCCTGTAGGATCGAGACCCTAGGTTTGGAATAGAAATAGGAAGACCCTAGGATAAAATTCTCTATCTCATCTTACTTCTATTTATTAAAGAAAAATGTTTGCATTTTGAATTCCTTGTATTCTCTCCTACTTCCTCTCCAAATGTTTCCTAATACTATAGCTGACCCTACCCTGAAATCATCAACAAAGGACAGAAGATCACAATGTGCCAGAAGCGTGAGACTGATACTCCATATATTTCCTTGACTCAATATAAAGGAACTTGGAGAAAGACTCAGGTGGAGACTTCATAATACTCAGCAAGACCTCAAAGAAGAAAAGGAAGACACCACTACATTGAAGGAAACCATAAACCAACTACAAGGTGACATGGAAAAGCTAGTATCTGAACTTAGTGTTCAAGAAGACCTCATCAAAACTAAGGACAAGCAAATTACCAAGCTACTAAAGCAGCTGGACCAGAACAATGGATCTGCTTAGAAGAGTGCCAAGAAGCCTTAGTTGGACCTCCATTTAGGAAAATTTTAATAAACAACGACGTGAAATAAACGTTATGGTCATACCAACTTGTGGATGATCGTACCTTCCCGTTTGTTTGAAAACTAGTTTGCTTGTAATGAAGAATGTTTGTTAGACATTGCTTGTAGGATAAATTGTTTTGATTTACTGTGTTTGGGTAGGAAACTTCTTTAGATCCCTCCTATCTAAATTCTCATCTATGCTAAGACCTAAACTTGTCCTAAAACCCAAACCAAAGTATTTCTCAAGGATAGAACAACTACAATGACCCTCAGTTGGAGATAAGGATAAAGAGTACTACGAGATGGAATAACTAAAGGATACCATGCAAACAATAAGAGGACACCCCAAGATGTAACTAATGTGGAAGTAATACTATTCAACCACCTCATGCAAGAAAGGTGGAAAGGACAAACAGAGCAATGGAAAGAGCAATTAGAGCAATGGAAAGGATTTTAATTCCTCTTAAATGGCAAACCAAAGGATCTACAACTTAAGGATTATTGCCATGAGCTTTGTTGAAAACCTCTAGCTAGGAACGATAGATTTTGTTTTCAAAATCCAAAATAGGATTTGGGAACTTGGTTCCAATTTCAACAAAACTTTTGTTTAAAAGCTAGTGAGGTTGACCAAGAGTTAGAATGCGAGATGCACCAAACCAAATACAAGGTAATGATTGGGTGCGACATGGATTGGCCCCCATGACGACTACTCATATTGTTCGCTCTTGTATGAGGAATGGCGAATCTAGAGAGACATACCTACATGAGAGACGACGTCATTAAACCATAACCTTAGGAGGATAATATATTACACCCTTTATAGTGCGCCAGTGTGGCCAAAACGTAAGAATACGGTGAGGAACGACTACACGTTTCAGAAAACGTTTTGCTCAGTGGGCTTTGAATACGAAGACTTGTCAACTTCGGCTGCTGCTTGTTCGGTTTACCTTCCTGACCCTTCGTTTCGACTCCCCATGCGGCCTGTTCGACTACCTCCCTAAGCCTATAAGAGAGAGCTCACCCCTCTCCGGAGAATCACAACAGAGACCGCCACCACCAGCTATGAGATTTCCTCCTGATTCCAGAGCTTTACGCCACCGAAGTCTACCCCATCCCGACCTGCGATGTTATGAGGCAACTCTCAAAATCCATGGAACTATTTTTCTGCCCATGAGAGCTTCGTTAGATCCCCTATTCTTGCGAAGGAGTCCATCTTCGAGATATGATCAAGTTGACCAGCGCCTTCCAATGACTATGAAGATGGTTGCGAAAGGAATTCTTAAGGACCATCTGGTACTAGTGGCAGATAGCATGATGAGTAAAGATATCAAGAAAAGATTCAACAATGCTGGTTATAAGGCGACCTTCCGTCCTTTAAAAGTGCAAGTACCTCTTACAGCGTCCACCTTGTTTACCCCTATGAAATGCATGAGAAGACTGCAGAGAGATGCCATCCTAATTCATTGGGATGTGTGGTCTCATCATGTTCGTGGGGCAAGCATGCAGTACTTGGCACTGAGACATCTTTTGAGATTCTGGAACGAAAATCAGCTAAAAAGCAACAAGTAGTATGGTGATGACCTATTTGATTTATTGGCCTTCGTGAGGACCGACCAAGAAAAGGGCTAAATACACATTCTTGGAAGATGAACAACAACCAGGAAGGTTACCAGAACAGAATGGTATCGTGGAAAATTGAAGATCAGAATGGTATAAGGAAACAACCATAAAATGAAGAACCTCTAAGGATGATGATAAGAAAGTTGAGATGATGAGAGGATACCCTCTCAGCTTGGTCTTCTGAATGACCCAAAGAGGAGACAACTCATCTTGGTCCTCTGATTGAACCAAAGAGTAACTCCTCAGTGTCCAAAGTAGTTCAACAACTACCCCGTTGGATAGAAAGCTCTACAATAGAGTAAGGTTACCTCAAGCAACCCCATAAGGAAGGTTGGTGCCCGGATTTGTGAATAGACACCCACCTATTGTAAATGAAGATGTGGACTACCTTATTGGTGACAACGCAATGGATGACATCTGCTTATCACCAGAATTGGATGGAACCCTTGGTGTGCCCACTTTTGAACATAGTTATGAACGTCAAAACTTCTGAGAAGTGCGGTTCAGTGAAAATGGCACAACAGTGAATGCAAGCTGGGAACAAAATGCAAGTGCCTAAGGAAGCATCAAGATACCACCAAGAGGAATTTTCTTTTAAGGGTGGTAGCACCCTAGTGCCATTAGAATCAATAAACCTTTTAGCCTTCTCCAATCTCGGGAACGAGATTTCTTTTAAGGGTGGTAGTCTGTAACATCCCAAGATTTTATCAAATTTTGGGGGAAATTTTTTGCTTTTGTTTTGAGTGCATTGATTGAAATTTCACAGGGATTTAAAACTTTTTGAGTTTATTTGAAAGCTTTATTTGAAAACCTATCCCAGGCTTTCTATTATTTCTTGAAGAGTTTCTTTGGGAAAAATAAAAGAATTTGAAATACTATTTTCTTGCCCTTATTCAAAACCTATGCAAGGCTCCATAGCATAGAGAGTGTTTGCCAAAAGGATTCATATTTATTAAAGATTATATTTTTAAAACTAAGTTTGAAATTTAATTTCAAACATTGTCTTATAAAAGTATTTTCAACTAATTCTAAAAGGTTTATTTCTTAAACCCTAGTTTATATTTTATGCGAACAAGCAAGTCCTTCTGCTATGTTCATGAAGCTTATTTGAAAACTTATTTTATTTAGAAAACATGCATTTTATTGGTTTAAAACGTTGTCTTGAAGATTTGAGGAATATGAAAATTTGTTTGATTTGATTTGAAGTCATTTGAATTTAAAATACAAAATCTATGAAGGAAATAAGAAAACAGAACAAGAAAAGAAGAAAACAAAATAAAAATAGAAAAGGGCCTCGGGGAACCCCTCGGCCTAGATCAGAAAAGGAGCCCGCGGCCCATCTAGTCTTCCCCCGAACCGTTACTCTCCCTCTCCTTCTCTTCCACGAATGATAGGTGGGACCCACCTATCGGCTCCATCCCCTCCACCGGCTCCTCTCTCTCTCCCTCCTGGAAATGGAAACCGCCGGCCGTTTCCCCCGCTCACTTCGCGCACGTTAATGTCATCAAGAGCCCGGCTATAAGTACCCCCCCCCCGTTTCCCCTCTCTCATCCCTCTCTTTTCCCCTTCTCAACGATGCCGCCAGGCCGCGCAATTGCTCATCGGAGCTCCGCACACCTGCAGGCATCTCCGGTCGAATTCGACCTTGCCAGTGAACCCCGCGCCTCCTCCTCTCCCCTATCTCCTCCCTCTCTCTCCGGCGCCCCCTCTAACGTTTTTCGTTTGATTTAACTCACAGCAAATCAAGCCCCCGACGACCAACAGAAGCTCATCTCCGCCCAGGGCCACTCTGGCCGCGTCTCCTCCTCGCTGCAGGACGCGATCCAGCACCTCGACCAGGCTCCCGAGACCGCCTTGACGCGCTGAAGCTCGTCGTGGTAACGCCGTCACCCAGAACTCACCGAAAGCTCGCCGGAGTTCGACCTCTGTGCGCATCACCGGCGAACCCTCGCTGAAACCCTAGCCGAGGTGAGGCACTCTCCCAGATCTGTTTTCGTCCATTAGATCTTGATCTCACGGTCCACAATAGAACACTTACTGAACCGGTACAGATAGATCTAAACCACCCACTCCACTTTAGATCCTACGGTCCACAGAGCTAATCCAACCGAAACGGTACCGTGCAATCACAAGCCGCCACGTGTCGGCTTCCGGTTAAAATAGAAACTCGAATTAGAATTTGAAATCAGATTTGATCCAAATCTTCAGAAAATCATATCTTTTGATTTGTAGGTCCAAAAATAACAAATGATATACCGTTGGAATCCTTAGAACATCTAGAATCCAGTAGAACAGTAATATCTTATATTTCATGGGTTCAATTTGAAACTATTTTCAAATTGGAATCAAACTCTCTGTTAGCATGATTAATTCATATCTTTAGTTCTGTCCATCCAAAAATTACAAATTTGTAGTCTTTGGAAAGCCCTTGATCTGTAGAACATCATAGGATCAAGAGAATCCAAATTTGATACGTGCACACACTTTGTGCATTCAAATTTGTCCAAATCACCATTTAGGTGATAATTCAAATTCTATAACTTATTTTGGAGTGAAACCAATTGCAGTGACTTTGTTTTACTGCAAGCTATCCAGTAGCATCACTCCCATAATTTCTTGAGCCACTTCACAATTATTCAAACTTAAATATGAGGATTTGAGTAATTTCTACTTTTTTTTGACACCTTTACCGTAGGGGAAGCCCCTATGGTGTCATGTAATTTCTACTATAGGAATAAAACTATTTCTTTTAGCAATGTTCCTTTCTACTTTAGTGAATCCTATATTCATACCTAGTCATCGATGTTATCTAAACAACATCTTGATCAAGATCATATTCACTTAGACATGTCTCGTATAGTACCCACTTATTCAAATTACAAATGTGTCATTTGAGTAAAGTGTGATACTTTCAATCTTAGTTTCTACCTTTGCTACTATGGTATTGATCAAATCAACATCATAGTACTTAACCCAATCCCATTTACTCATTAGGAACCTAAAGCCATGTTTTCAAAACATCATCTATACATATCCATTACCTATAGCCATTTACTCATGTCTACTCAATCTTAGCCTTGCATTGAACTATTCAATTTGCAATTGAGTTAATTGAGTACTTCAATGTTATAAGAATCCTAGCCTAAGCTTAAGTGTAATATATACTATATCAGAATAATTGTTGTCACACTTATTCAATAGTATTGCTATTGCACTATTTTGTCTCTTGTGTGATTTACCCACATAAGATATTCCAAGATTCAATATGCTTTAATAAAGCATAAAGACCTCACTCATTATATTTTGTCTAATTCATAAATATTCAAATTGCAATTGTGCTACTTGAGTAGAATATGAATTCATCCCAAACCTAGATCATATTAATGTGGAGTTGTTATAGCCCATACCATAGTATGTGTTATACACCATGTTGATCAATGAGACAATTGAGCCATGCCCTCAAATATCAATCATTCATACCCAATCCAATGCCTACTTAGTTCTGTTCACATGTATTGAACTATTCATCTTGCAAATGTGCTAATTGAGTAGTTCAAGCATTCTTAAAACCTAGCCTAGTTCCTAAATGCAATGGATGCTATTTAAGAGTAATTATTGTCACATTTACTCAATAGCATTGTGGTTGCACAAATTGACTCTTGTGTAATTTATTTCACATGAGCTACTCCTAAAACTCATTTATGCTTAATAAAGGCACAAAAAAACTTCATCAATTATATTATGCCTAGACCTTTTCCCTCTCAAAACATATTGGTCTTTCCCAACTAAGCTCTCCGATTCATATCTCACAAATCATGATCCTTTACCATATCTTTCTTGTAATAACATCTCAATAAATCCAAATTGTTAAACAAACACTTTTCAATTGTTTGTTTGTTTGATTGTGTTGGTATGGTGTGTTTATATTATGTTATTTCTGTGCTATAGTTTGTGGGAAGAGCTACGTGCTTAGTTGAGAGAAGTGGAACGTCGTGAATCTTCAAAAAGGCAAGTGACACACATTCTTGACCTACGTTTCAAATACTGCATTAGTGTTTTTAATGTAGTATGCATGATAGGAATGTTTTGATAGGATAAAAATTGGCTTTATGCAAATCAGCCTATAAGATCCACCAGCCAAATATCATGTAGCATAGTCTTTCCACAAAATGCCACCAAATATGTGTCATTTACCAGTACGTTGTTGTACTGACCCCTCTGGGGCTGCATATTCAAACGTGCAGGTTTCATTTCGAGTAAGGAACTAGGAGTAGGATCTCGAGACTACATTCCAACATGTCTGCCTGTGGCACGTGATGAAGAATGGAGGCTCACTGCAACTATGCTTTATGTTGTATATTCGTAAGGTTGAAGACCTACGTAACTGGATTTACGTTGTAATATTGATGCTATTGCAATGATTACTTATTTTGTACTATGGTGCAATCTACTGATCCAGGGAATGGCACATAACACAGGAGTTCTGCCTTTAGCAAAAGGTAGGGCGCTACAGAATGGTATCAGAGCATAGTGTTGCCTGTAGGATCGAGACCCTAGGTTTGGAATAGAAATAGGAAGACCCTAGGATAAAATTCTCTATCTCATCTTACTTCTATTTATTAAAGAAAAATGTTTGCATTTTGAATTCCTTGTATTCTCTCCTACTTCCTCTCCAAATGTTTCCTAATACTATAGCTGACCCTACCCTGAAATCATCAACAAAGGACAGAAGATCACAATGTGCCAGAAGCGTGAGACTGATACTCCATATATTTCCTTGACTCAATATAAAGGAACTTGGAGAAAGACTCAGGTGGAGACTTCATAATACTCAGCAAGACCTCAAAGAAGAAAAGGAAGACACCACTACATTGAAGGAAACCATAAACCAACTATAAGGTGACATGGAAAAGCTAGTATCTGAACTTAGTGTTCAAGAAGACCTCATCAAAACCAAGGACGAGCAAATTACCAAGCTACTGAAGCAGCTGGACCAGAACAATGGATCTGCTTAGAAGAGTGCCAAGAAGCCTTAGTTGGACCTCCATTTAGGAAAATTTTAATAAACAACGACGTGAAATAAACGTTATGGTCATACCAACTTGTGGATGATCGTACCTTCCCGTTTGTTTGAAAACTAGTTTGCTTGTAATGAAGAATGTTTGTTAGACATTGCTTGTAGGATAAATTGTTTTGATTTACTGTGTTTGGGTAGGAAACTTCTTTAGATCCCTCCTATCTAAATTCTCATCTATGCTAAGACCAAAACTTGTCCTAAAACCCAAACCAAAGTATTTCTCAAGGACAGAACAACTACAATGACCCTCAGTTGGAGATAAGGATAAAGAGTACTACGAGATGGAATAACTAAAGGATACCACGCAAACAATAAGAGGACACCCCAAGATGTAACTAATGTGGAAGTAATACTATTCAACCACCTCATGCAAGAAAGGTGGAAAGGACAAACAGAGCAATGGAAAGAGCAATTAGAGCAATGGAAAGGATTTTAATTCCTCTTAAATGGCAAACCAAAGGATCTACAACTTAAGGATTATTGCCATGAGCTTTGTTGAAAACCTCTAGCTAGGAACGATAGATTTTGTTTTCAAAATCCAAAATAGGATTTGGGAACTTGGTTCCAATTTCAACAAAAATTTTGTTTAAAAGCTAGTGAGGTTGACCAAGAGTTAGAATGCGAGATGCACCAAACCAAATACAAGGTAATGATTGGGTGCGACATGGATTGGCCCCCATGACGACTACTCATATTGTTCGCTCTTGTATGAGGAATGGCGAATCTAGAGAGACATACCTACATGAGAGACGACGTCATTAAACCATAACCTTAGGAGGATAATATATTACACCCTTTATAGTGCGCCAGTGTGGCCAAAACGTAAGAATACGGTGAGGAACGACTACACGTTTCAGAAAACGTTTTGCTCAGTGGGCTTTGAATACGAAGACTGTTCAACTTCGGCTGCTGCCTGTTCGGTTTACCTTCCTGACCCTTCGTTTTGACTCCCCACGCGGCCTGTTCGACTACCTCCCTGAGCCTATAAGAGAGAGCTCACCCCTCTCCGGAGAATCACAACAAAGACCGCCACCACAAACTATGAGATTTCCTCCTGATTCCAGAGCTTTACGCCACCGAAGTCTACCCCATCCTGACCTGCGATGTTATGAGGCAACTCTCAAAATCCATGGAACTATTTTTCTGCCCATGAGAGCTTCGTTAGATCCCCTATTCTTGCGAAGGAGTTCATCTTCGAGATATGATCAAGTTGACCAGCGCCTTCCAATGACTATGAAGATGGTTGCGAAAGGAATTCTTAAGGACCATCTGGTACTAGTGGCAGATAGCATGATGAGTACCGATATCAAGAAAAGATTCAACAATGCTGGTTATAAGGCGACCTTCCGTCCCTTAAAAGTGCAAGTACCTCTTACAGCGTCCACCTTGTTTACCCCTATGAAATGCATGAGAAGACTGCAGAGAGATGCCATCCTAATTCATTGGGATGTGTGGTCTCATCATGTTCGTGGGGCAAGCATGCAGTACTTGGCACTGAGACATCTTTTGAGATTCTGGAACGAAAATCAGCTAAAAAGCAACAAGGAGTATGGTGATCACCTATTTGATTTATTGGCCTTGGTGAGGACCGACCAAGAAAAGGGCTAAATACACATTCTTGGAAGATGAACAACAACCAAGAAGGTTACCAGAACAGAATGGTATCGTGGAAAATTGAAGATCAGAATGGTATAAGGAAACAACCATAAAATGAAGAACCTCTAAGGATGATGATAAGAAAGTTGAGATGATGAGAGGATACCCTCTCAGCTTGGTCTTCTGAATGACCCAAAGAGGAGACAACTCATCTTGGTCCTCTGATTGAACCAAAGAGTAACTCCTCAGTGTCCAAAGTAGTTTAACAACTACCCCGTTGGATAGAAAGCTCTACAATAGAGTAAGGTTACCTCAAGCAACCCCATAAGGAAGGTTGGTGCCCGGATTTGTGAATAGACACCCACCTATTGTAAATGAAGATGTGGACTACCTTATTGGTGACAACGCAATGGATGACATCTGCTTATCACCAGAATTGGATGGAACCCTTGGTGTGCCCACTTTTGAACATAGTTATGAACGTCAAAACTTCTGAGAAGTGCGGTTCAGTGAAAATGGCACAACAGTGAATGCAAGCTGGGAACAAAATGCAAGTGCCTAAGGAAGCATCAAGATACCACCAAGAGGAATTTTCTTTTAAGGGTGGTAGCACCCTAGTTCCATTAGAATCAATAAACCTTTTAGCCTTCTCCAATCTCGGGGACGAGATTTCTTTTAAGGGTGGTAGTCTGTAACATCCCAATATTTTATCAAATTTTGGGGGAAAATTTTTGCTTTTGTTTTGAGTGCATTGATTGAAATTTCATAGGGATTTAAAAAAATTTGAGTTTATTTGAAAGCTTTATTTGAAAACCTATCCCAGGCTTTCTATTATTTCTTGAAGAGTTTCTTTGGAAAAAATAAAAGAATTTGAAATACTATTTTCTTGCCCTTATTCAAAACCTGTGCAAGGCTCCATAGCATAGAGAGTGTTTGCCAAAAGGATTCATATTCATATTTATTAAAGATTATATTTTTAAAACTAAGTTTGAAATTTAATTTCAAACATTGTCTTATAAAAGTATTTTCAACTAATTCTAAAAGGTTTATTTCTTAAACCCTAGTTTATATTTTATGTGAACAATCAAGTCCTTCTGCTATGTTCATGAAGCTTATTTGGAAACTTATTTTATTTAGAAAACATGCATTTTATTGGTTTAAAATGTTGTCTTGAAGATTTGAGGAATATGAAAATTTGTTTGATTTGATTTGAAGTCATTTGAATTTAAAATACAAAATCTATGAAGGAAATAAGAAAACAGAAAAAGAAAAGAAGAAAACAAAATAAAAATAGAAAAGGGCCTCGGGGAACCCCTCGGCCCAGATCAGAAAAGGAGCCCGCAGCCCATCTAGTTTTCCCCTGAACCGTTACTCTCCCTCTCCTTCTCTTCCACGAATGACAGGTGGGACCCACCTGTCGGCTCCATCCCCTCCACCGGCTCCTCTCTCTCTCCCTCCTGGAAACGGAAACCGCCGGCCGTTTCCCCCGCTCACTTCGCGCACGTTAATGTCATCAAGAGCCCGGCTATAAGTACCCCCGTTTCCCCTCTCTCATCCCTCTCTTTTCCCCTTCTCAACGACGCCGCCAGGCCGCGCAATTGCTCATCGGAGCTCCGCACACCTACAGGCATCTCCGGTCGAATTCGACCTTGCCAGTGAACCCCGCGCCTCCTCCTCTCCCCTATCTCCTCCCTCTCTCTCCGGCGCCCCCTCTAACATTTTTCGTTTGATTTAACTCACAGCAAATCGAGCCCCCGACGACCAACCGAAGCTCATCTCCGCCCAGGGCCACTCTGGCCGCGTCTCCTCCTCGCTGCAGGACGCGATCCAGCACCTCGACCAAGCTCCTGAGACCGCCTTGATGCGCTGAAGCTCGTCGTGGTAATGCCGTCACCCAGAACTCACCGAAAGCTCGCCGGAGTTCAACCTCTGCGCGCATCGCCGGCGAACCCTCGCCGGAACCCTAGCCGAGGTGAGGCACTCTCCCAGATCTGTTTTCGTCCATTAGATCTTGATCTCACGGTCCACAATAGAACACTTACTGAACCGGTACAGATAGATCTAAACCACCCACTCCACTTTAGATCCTACGGTCCACAGAGCTAATCCAACCGAAACGGTACCGTGCAATCACAAGCCGCCACCTGTCGGCTTCCGGTTAAAACAGAAACTCGAATTAGAATTTGAAATCAGATTTGATCCAAATCTTCAGAAAATCATATCTTTTGATCTGTAGGTCCAAAAATAACACATGATATACCGTTGGAATCCTTAGAACATCTAGAATCCAGTAGAACAGTAATATCTTATATTTCATGGCTTCAATTTGAAACTATTTTCAAATTGGAATCAAACTCTCTGTTAGCATGATTAATTCATATCTTTAGTTCTGTCCATCCAAAAATTACAAATTTGTAGTCTTTGGAAAGTCCTTGATCTGTAGAACATCATAGGATCAAGAGAATCCAAATTTGATATGTGCACACACTTTGTGCATTCAAATTTGTCCAAATCACCATTTAGGTGATAATTCAAATTCTATAACTTATTTTGGAGTGAAACCAATTGCAGTGACTTTGTTTTACTGCAAGCTATCCAGTAGCATCACTCCCATAATTTCTTGAGCCACTTCACAATTATTCAAATTTAAATATGAGGATTTGAGTAATTTCTACTATAGGAATAAAACTATTTCTTTTAGCAATGTTCCTTTCTACTTTAGTGAATCCTATATTCATACCTAGTCATCGATGTTGTCTAAACAACATCTTGATCAAGATCATATTCACTTAGACATGTCTCGTATAGTACCCACTTATTCAAATTACAAATGTGTCATTTGAGTAAAGTGTGATACTTTCAATCTTAGTTTCTACCTTTGCTACAATGGTATTGATCAAATCAACATCATAGTACTTAACCCAATCCCATTTACTCATTAGGAACCTAAAGCCATGTTTTCAAAACATCATCTATACATATCCATTACCTATAGCCATTTACTCATGTCTACTCAATCTTAGCCTTGCATTGAACTATTCAATTTGCAATTGAGTTAATTGAGTACTTCAATGTTATAAGAATCCTAGGCTAAGCTTAAGTGTAATATATACTATATAAGAATAATTGTTGTCACACTTATTCAATAGTATTGCTATTGCACTATTTTGTCTCTTATGTGATTTACCCACATGAGATATTCCAAGATTCAATATGCTTTAATAAAGCATAAAGACCTCACTCATTATATTTTGTCTAATTCATAAATATTCAAATTGCAATTGTGCTACTTGAGTAGAATATGAATTCATCCCAAACCTAGATCATATTAATGTGGAGTTGTTATAGCCCATACCATAGTATGTGTTATACACCATGTTGATCAATGAGACAATTGAGCCATTCCCTCAAATATCAATCATTCATACCCAATCCAATGCCTACTTAGTTCTGTTCACATGTATTGAATTATTCATCTTGCAAATGTGCTAATTGAGTAGTTCAAGCATTCTTAAAACCTAGCCTAGTTCCTAAATGCAATGGATGCTATTTAAGAGTAATTGTTGTCACATTTACTCAATAGCGTTGTGGTTGCACAAATTGACTCTTGTGTAATTTATTTCACATGAGCTACTCCTAAAACTCATTTATGCTTAATAAAGGCACAAAAAAACTTCATCAATTATATTATGCCTAGACCTTTTCCCTCTCAAAACATATTGGTCTTTCCCAACTAAGCTCTCCGATTCATATCTCACAAATCATGATCCTTTACCATATCTTTCTTGTCATAACATCTCAATAAATCCAAATTGTTAAACAAACACTTTTCAATTGTTTGTTTGTTTGATTGTGTTGGTATGGTGTGTTTATATTATGTTATTTCTGTGCTATAGTTTGTGCGAAGAGCTACGTGCTTAGTTGAGAGAAGTGGAATGTCGTGAATCTTCAAAAAGGCAAGTGACACACATTCTTGACCTACGTTCCAAATACTGCATTAGTGTTTTTAATGTAGTATGCATGATAGGTGTTCTAATGTTTTCAATTGCAAAGACTTTGCAAATGCTTAGATCCTAGTAGTGTGAAGCTATCCCTCAAACTCTACCTTGCTAGGATTGAAATTCAAATTTATGAAAATGATGATGCCAATGCCATGCTACCTCATATTTAAGCAAGCTATGAAAGAGTGCCAACATACTAATAAGAAGTAACATGAAAATAAGAAGCTAACAAGATTGTAATATGCATAAATGATATGAAAGAGAGGTATCCCGCTTGCCTTTATTTCTGGAGCAAAACATAAATGCTGAGGCACCTCTGAAGTTCAAGAGAAGACTAGAAGTAGAAATATCAAAGATACAAGCATCAAAGTTATGCCACAATTAACCGTGTTCTGGGACAAGCACATTACACTAAGAATAACAGATATGCTCTCAAGAAGTGCTTAAAGTTAGAAGATGATGACTCAACATAAAAGTAAGAGATAGGCCCTTCGCAGAGGGAAGCAGGGATTTAACATGTGCTAGAGCTTTTCATTTGTAAAACAGAGATAAAAATTTATTTTGAGAGGTGGTTGTTCTATGTCAACGACTAGCAATGGGGACTTGCTATCTTCCATAATAAACAAGTGAGAGCGGTTCCGAGTTCTTTGAAATTTTGGCACATTGGTGCTCTTTTATAAAGCTTTGGCACTCCTCCCCACCTTTTTCCTATCTCAAACCATGGCTAACCGATTCCATCGGGTGCCCACCAACTTTCACATTCCATGGAGGAGTGCCCCTTTTTTCTTTCCTTTTAGAATTAGATTATAATGGTCTGACCAGCTCCCTTGCAAAATTAATGACGAGCAGATGAAGCTGCCTAGTCGAGGGGTACTTAATTTAATATGGAAGATAGCAATTCCGACCACTACGTCCCCATGAGCTAAAAACAGTGGCACAAAATGAGAAGTAGTTGAAAGTTTTGAAAGGTACTTGGAATGGTTTTCAAATACCATGCATAGGAATTTATAGTGGACTCTTTGGAAAACTTGGTTTTTGGTAATTGGATGCACGAGTAGAGCTCATACTCAGTACAAGTGAAGGCTAGCAAAAGACTGGGAAGCGATAATCGAGAGAGCAATAACTATCATAATCATGCTTGCGACAAAACAAAATTAATATAGGCATAAAAATGATACAAAAACTCTGAGGCAATTTAGATCATCGAGGCTTAATTGACTTTTTGTTTAATCATATGCATGCTTGAGCATGTGCCAAGTCGATTCAAATGAAACTTTTCAGAGGTGGATACCACAATAACATACCATATTATGAATAAAATAATGCATGCAAGCGTCTACATGACATGCTACAGACTATTAGTGAATTGAAACTGATCATAAGAAAGCAAGAACTACAAAGCATCCATTAGATAACATATAACTTACATGAACCGACTAAGCATGTCCACATGGATGAGTATATGTACAAAAATGAAAGCAAATAGAGTTCATACCAGCCTCCTACCACATCTCGGATTGTCGTATGTCGTCATTATTGCTCTTCACTTGTGTGGCTTGAATAATATAAAGTGAATACCAAGCTCCAATGGAGTAACGGGGGACTGAACTCTGCAACAAACTTTACAAAACCGAAGAAGAACAACAAATATGTTTGGGGTTTTCGATTTTTGAAACAAAAGCAGAAGGAAATAGCAAACAAAGCAAAATATTTTTGGATTTTTCAAATAGCAAACCGAAAATAGCAAGTAAAGCAAACCAAAGGTAGCAAACTTAAAAGACAAACAAAGAGAAACAACGGAAATATTTTTGGTCTTTTTGTGTTTTGGAAAAGTGGAAATAAGAACGAGAACACTAGAGAAAGCGAAACATGGATATACAAAGGACCGCCAAAATATGATATGTAGATGAGTGAATCGTCGGCGTACCTCCCCCCAAGCTTGGACTTTTGGCCTAAGTGAAGATCAATCCCAACTCGGCCAACTCGGCCATGAGGTGGCGCCTCCGTAGTGTGACGAAGAAGCACCATCGTCCTGATATGAGCTAGAGGACGCCCCGGAGTGGTACGTGGTGAAGTGATAGGCCGGCTCCTCCTCTTCCTCCTAGACCACCGCACCGTGTTGGATATTGAAACCAAGCAACCTAAGCTGATCGTCCAACTCCTCCTTCGTGCGCGACCATGGCCTCACATGAATGCTGAACAAGTTAGGCTGAGGCAAGGGAACTTCCCTTTCCTCTCCATCAATAAATAACATCTTGTAAACTAATTTCCCTGCACAAGAGTTAGCAGTAACAAAATGATGGAGTTTCATGGCAGCAAGATCAAGCCTTTGTGGAGCCAACAATACATCATTAGGAGCAATAGAAAGTCCTAGCTCAGCAACAATGCGCGCGGCAATAATACCTCCATAAATAGGTCCCCTAGCGGCTAGGCGACGAGCAATAATAGCACCAAGGTTATACTTCTTACTAACATCAAGAGCGGTAGCTAGAAAAGCTAAATGATAGTTGGAGATATTGCTAGTGTTTTCTCTACCAAGTACACTAGTTGCAAGATAGTAAATAAAATATCTAATAGCTGGGAGCTGAATGTTTCTTATCTTGCCATGCTGTGCGGTGCGGTCATCATCATTTGTCACCCCTCGGTAAAGCTCCAACAAATCAGCGGGGAGATTTTGTATCCTCTTGGCCGTTCCAAACATGGGAATACCTAAAATAGAACAAAACCTCCCCAAAGACATGGTGATAGACTTATCATAAATCTTAAATGCAATGGAAGGATTGAAATGAGCGTTAGTAAATTTAAAACTTTCAACGAAAGTCTTTGTAAGCATAGCATATTGGTTACTTTCATCTGTCATGTAAGCAGTCAACCCAACCCTGTTAATAAGGAGCAAGAAATCATCAAGAATCCCTGCATCACTCAAAAAGTTAATACAAGGGAAGGTGGATGGATGAGCATCTCCATCGTCCCCTTCAAGGTTTGGTGTCATGAGATCCTCATTATAAGACATCCTATATTGAGCAGTGGATCTTTAGGGCCTTGATGACCTTGGTGCATCACTTTCAAACACTTCTCCATATGTGAAGTTGTCCATCTCCCTTCTCTGAATTTTTTTTACAAACTCATAAAAAGTGATTTTAAGACAAGCAAATGTAGGAAACTACTATAGTGGGTTACTAGAGAGCTAACATGCATCAAAATAACAATTCTAAGCAATAGAACAATCATGCATACTCATTTATCCTGCCACCTACAATGCTAAAATACTCAAGAAATACTCCACCAAAAGAAATTCTACTTGGACAAGTGGAGGAGTCACATACCGGAGAACAAATGCTCCAAATTTCAGCAGAAATGTTGGGCTAAGCAAGGAGATCAAAAAATCGAGGTGAAGAATAGCAAGAACTCGGGTTTGATCTGGGTGTGTCGTTGTTTTCGGGAGAGAGAAAGAGCAGGGGAGGAAGAGATAAGTGAAGGGCCAGGTGGGCCCCTCTCACACCAGGGTGGCGCAGCCAGGGCTGGGCCACGCCACCTATGTGTGAGGTGGCATGGTAGCCCCTCCTGGTGCCTCCCAGGTGTCTCTCTGCCCCATTTTTGACATAAAAATTTATAAAGAATTTTTTGGAATTTTTCGGGAAACTTTATTTTCGAGGATTTTTCAGGAATTGGCATATCGATAAAAATTTATAAAAACGAGGATAAAATGATTTCAAGCAAATCAAAACTAAGCATGCAGCAGCTCTGAGATACTCTTAATCATGCAACTAAACTGAAGGAATGAAAATTGATGAAAGTAAATACAAGTGAGGTGGAGTGGATGCGGTGAAAACGAAGTTTTGTTCATATAAAATCACTTTGTTAACAAGGTTGATCAAGTCTTGTTCCCAAACTAACTTTATATGAGGCAAAACTTTGCACTTCACTAAACGCTTATGTTACCTCAACTTTGATAGGTATAGTCCCAACCATAACAATTTGATATTCTTCCTTGGGCTTTTGCTCTGAACAAATAATTTGACCAATTTTGATGGTCTCAACATGCTTGATTGAATTTAGAGCATTCTTCCTATCAATCTTCTTGGGAAAATAAACCGTGTACTCTTTGTCATTGACATTGAAAGTGACTTTTCCATGATTGCAATTAATAACAGCACCTACAGTGTTTAGAAAAGGTCTTCCAAGAATAATAGACATATTATCATCTTCAGGCATTTCCAACACAACAAAGTCAGGTAAAATCAAACAGCTGTTAGCAACTTGAACAGGAACATTTTCACATATACCAATAGGAATAGTAGTAGACTTATCAGCCATCTGCAAAGATATATCAGTTGATACTAATTTTTCTAGATCAAGTCTCTTATAAAGAGAAAAAGGCATGACACTAACTCCAGCTCCCAAATCACATAAAGCAGTTCTAACATAGTTATTTTTAATGGAGCAAGGAATAGTTGGTTTACCTGGATCTCTAAGCTTCTCCGGTACTTTACCATCAAAAGAATAATTAGCAAGTAAAGTGGAAATTTCCTCATTAGGAATTTTCCTTTTGTTAGTGACAATATCTTTCATATATTTTGCATAAGGGGGCATTCTAATAGCATCGGTCAAAGGAATTTGCAAAAATAAAGGTCTCATCCATTCACAAAACCTGTTGTAGTGTTCTTCTTCCTTGGACTTGTGTTTCTTACCAGGAAAAGGCATTGGTTTCTGTACCCAAGGTTCTCTCTCTTTACCATGCTTGTTGGCAATGAAGTCTTCTTTGGTGTACTTTGCATTTTTATCAATCTTTTCTGGTTCCTCTTCAACTTCTTCTTTATCGAAAGTATCTCCTGGTTCAGTTTCAGCATCAGAAATAGAAACACTGTTAGGATCTTTACCTGCATTAGATGATTCTGTAGTTGTTTTATGCTTCTTCTTCTTCTTCTTAGAAGGAATATCATCACTTGAAGTACGTTGAGAATCTTGCTCGACCCTCTTAGGATGTCCTTCAGGATATAATGGATCTTGAGTAGCAGCGCCACTTCTTGTGTGTATTTCACATGCTTGCTTCTCTCTTTCAGCATTAACTAGCAAGTCTTTTTGCACCTTGGTAAGCTGATCAATTTGTGTTTGAACCATTTGAAAATGTTTAACAAGTATCTTCACATCATTAGCGGTTCTCTCCACAATATCCTGCAACTTGTTAATAGCTCTAGAATTTTCCAATAAATGATTATGCACCATTCTATTAAAATTTTCTTGCTTAACAATAAAATTATCAAATTCATCTAAGCATTGATCAGGAGGTTTAGTATAAGGAATATCTCTTTCATCAAAGCGTTGGAGAGAGTGTACCTCAATAGTTGATGAGTGCGGGATTGGCTTACATAATTCTTCTATAGGAGGTAAATTCTTCACATCTTCGACCTTAATACCTTTCTCCTTAAGAGATTTCTTAGCTTCCTTCATAACTTCATCATTTAATTCAATCATCCCTCTCTTCTTCGGCGTAGGCTCTGTAGATGGCGCAGGGGTTGGTGCTGGTGTTGGCTCAACTAAAGTCCAATCATCATGATTCCGGCTTATTTTAGCCATTAATTCTTCAGCATCAGCCGGAGTTCTTTCCCTGAAAACACAACCAGCACAACTATCCAAATATAACTTAGATTCATCCGTTAGTCCATTATAAAATATATCAAGGAGTTCATTTTTAGGCAATGGTTCTTTAGGCAAAGTTCTAATTAAAGAACAAAACCTTGTCCAAGATTAAGGCAATATCTCTCCTTTTCCCTGTTCAAAATCAAAGATTTTCTGCACAGCAGCATGTTGAGCACTAGCAGGAAAATATTTCTGAAAGAAAGCATTAACCAAAGCAATAGGACTAGTAAGAGATCCAGGAGACAAGCTATTAAACCAAGTTTTAGCTGCATCTTTCAACGAGAAAGGAAAAATCTTAGCAACAAAGTAAGTGCAGAGCTTAATATCATCAGAAAACAAATTACTCAAAGTAGAAAGCTCATTCATGTGCCCCATAGCACTCTCATCCTTAGTACCACAAAAAGGAGTTTTCTCAACAATAGATATGTAAGATAAATCCAAAGAGAAATCATAATCCTTGTCTCTAATATTTATGGGAGAAGCAGCAAACTTAGGATCAGGAGACAAATTATATCTAACAGAACATCTTGCAAGAAGTTCTCTAACATTACCAGCATTACGAGCAGCACGTGCTTCAGCAATAAAATTATCATTAACCTCAATATAACCATCATCATCATAATCATCACTAGGACATTCCCTAGACTCAGGTGAACTAATAGGTGTAACAGTGGTGTTTCCCAACTTAGCTCTAGCAATAGTAGCATCTAAAAAGGAACCTAGTGAACCACTCTCATCAAGCACAGTAGAAGCATCATCTAAATTATCAGTGGCATTTTCAATCTCAGCAGAAGTAGTAGCAGTAGCGTGTGGGTGTGGTGGTGTAAGCAACTTACTCATAACAGACGGTGAATCAAGAGCAACAGAGGTGTTGAGAGTCATACCTCTTCTTGTAGTGGATGGCAATATAGGAACTTTTCCATCACGAGGTTTACCCATGATGAAGGGATTGCAGCGAACAATATGAATACCAAGTGAACTTACAAATAAAGCTATGCTCCCCGGCAACGGCGCCAGAAAATAGTCTTGATGACCCACAAGTATAGGGGATCGCAACAGTCTTCGAGGGAAGTATTACCCAAATTTATTGATTCGACACAAGGGGAGCCAAAGAATATATGTAAGCCTTAACAGATGAGTTGTCAATTCAGATGCACCTGGAAACAGTCTTGCTCGCAGTGGTTTATCAGTAGCAACAGTTTTATAGTGGTGACAGTAGTGAAACAGTAACAATAGTAGTAAAATAGCAGCGGTAATAGTAACAGTAGTAAACAGTAGGAACAAATACTGTAGGCATAGGGATGGATTACGGGCGTTGCATGGATAAGATAATTTATGAAATCAATGAGACATGGGCATTGCAGATAAATAATGATAAAGCATCCTAGTACAAACAATCATAGGCATGTGTTCTGTATATAGTCGTACGTGCTCACAAGGAGAAACTTGTACGACATCTTTTGTCCTACCAGCCTGTTGCAGCAGGGCCTTAAGGGAAACTACTGGTAATTAAGGTACTCCTTTTAATAAAGTACCGGAGCAAAGCATTAGCACTCGGTGAACACATGTGATCCTCACATCATAGCCATCCCCTCCGGTTATCCCAATTTCTGTCACTTTGGGGCCTCGGGTTCCAGACAACAATATGTGTATACAACTTGTAGGTAAGATCATAAACAACAAGTATCATCATAGAAATAATAACATATTCATATCTGAAATCATGGCACTCGGGCCCAAAGTGACAAGCATTAAGCACAAGTTGCAACAATGTCATAGGCACTAAATAAAGATACTAGGCACTATGCCCTAACAATCTCATATCAAATTACATGAACAATCTCATCCAATCTCTACCATCCCCTCACCTACAGCGGGGGAATTACTCACACATGGATGAGGGAGTCATGGATGATCGATGGAGGAGCGTCGGTGATGATGGTGATGAAGATCTCCTCCAAATCCCCATCCCGGCAGGGTGCCAGAACGGAGTTTCTGGTTCCGAATCATGGTTTCTGATGGCGGCGGCGCAGTGGAAGTCTATCTGGGAAAAACGTCGTCTCCCTGATATAATCGAGTCAGGGGGTATATGTAGGCGAAAGGAGGGGTCGAGAGGATTGCCGAGGTACCCTCACACCAGGTGGGCGCAGCCAGGGTTGGGTCGCGCCCCCTGTGTGTGTGGGGCCCTCGAGCCTCCCCTCCGTCTCGTCTTCTGGCTCCGTGGGTCTTCTGGTGAAATAGGATTTTTGATGATTTTTCCCGAATTTTTACTGAAAGTTGGATTTCTGCACAAAAAACAAGACACCAGAGCAATTCTGCTGAAAACAGCGTTAGCCCGTGTTAGTTGTATTCAAAATACACAAATTAGAGGAGAAACAATAACAAAAGTGTTAGGAAAAGTATATACGTTTTGGACGTATCACCCCTTAACAAATCTAGACAGGTACTAACGCTAGTTTTCTGCTGATGGCTGTAGATAATCATTTGATTAGTTTTAAGATGTGGCTTTATCGATGTAGCCTTGCACATGTGCACCACGACTAAGCCCAACAAGAGAAATAGCCCATCTTCTCAAGTCTCGGCCATCGTGGCGGCCTGGGACTTGTGAGGTATTTTTCCTATACCAAGCGTGAGTCTGGCCGCCGCCTGGTATTTTGGTCAGATCCATTCAATTTTGCATCTCTCTGCTAGGGCGCGCGTCCACCGGCGCTCGGCATATGCACGAGCCAGACTTCCGCTAGCCACTGCTACGATTCGTTGATCAAGAATTCTAGCTGGCGGCGTGTGGTTGTGCGGTTGCGTCGTTGAAGGCCCAAATCTAGGGGAAAACGAGGAACCGAGGGCACGACCGGGTCGTTTTTCGTCGTCCAGATGAAAAAAATGGCTGCCGGGGGCCTCGTCGGGACCATGGCTGGAGATGCTCTGAGACCATCTTGCCATCGATCTCCATACGTATCTGTATCTGATTACTTGATTAAGCACTGCAGTATAGACGTGTTACCGCTTGCTAGGATTTGGTTTTTTTTAATAGATCACAATGTGTTTAGATTACAACATGCTAGTCTAGTTGCTTTACTAACTGAATGTAATATTTCTTCATTTTCATTTATTTTCTGTCTAAAGATGCATAGGAAAACACCAAAACATCAATATTTTTTAACAAATTCACTGTAATGTATCACTATTTAATTATTTTATGCATCTAAGGATAAAGAATAAAGCACCAACAACAATTATGAACTCCTTCGACAAATCCCTGATCGTCTCATGAAGAACTTTTTTGTGATATATAGTGATGTTTTTTTTCTATTTTGTGATTAAAAAAATTCACCCCCTATCGTCAAATCTTGGCTCCGCCCCTACCTGGTGGCCTGGGCGCTGCTTGGTTGGTGGCAGGTTGGTGTGGTTCGCCTTCATCTCCGTGCGGTGTGGCTAATGCCGGCGTGCTCACCAAGCCCTCTAATCGGGAGTTGTGGCTCGCCGGTTCTGTCGGGGACGAGGAAGGCGGTGGCCTTGGTGTCGTGGTGGCATGGTAGCCATATCAAGGGTGTGTGGGCCAGTTGAAGCTCATGCCGATTGCATGGGGTGGTGGCCAAGCAGCTCTGAGCAAAAGCTCGTCCGACTTCGGTCGGCCGATGGTGGTGGCACCTGTGGGCGTCACTCTTCTCCTTGAAGGCGCCTTTGTGGAGTCTTCTTCGACCTTTCCAGCCTCAGAGCAAGCTATTTGGGTGAAAGCTTAGACCCATTGGGTCGGGCGATGAGTTTCCTCCTTTGGGGCATCGCTTTAATTATCTTGCTCCCGTCCGTTCTTCTCGATGGGTTGGACACATGCAACATCGCGGTTGATGGATGGCGATGAGAGGTTTCCATGTGGTGGCTTGCGCGGTGATGACGATGCTAATGAGTTATGGTTTAGTCGCAGCAATGACTTTGGTAGTCGGCTCTTATTCCGACGTGTTTGATGGGCCTTCGAGTTGGTCTTCCCCTGTAGTGAAGTCGGAGCTGCGGTTGCGGTTGGAACCTGTGGTGACGATGCCCTGTGGCGGGCGGTCTGGTTGTGATGGTCTTCTTCGACGTGAGACTTGCATATCTCCTCTTTGGAGCTCATTGTCAGAATCGGAGCTTCTAGTCTCTTGTTCTAAGATTTATCTGTTTGGCATAGGCCGACGCGGGCTTCATGAGGTTGCTGCGGCGGGGTCTTCCTTGATGGTCGTTCTTCGGTGAAGTCGGAGTCGCTGGCTCGTGGAGGAGTGATGACGATGACACCGACCGACAACCTCATCGACGACGATCGTTTGCAGCGGTGTGTGTGTCTGTGTGTGGTGGTTGTGTTTGCCCTCGCGACGGTCGTGTTCCATGACGGTTATCAAGGATGTTTGTATCAGTTTTTGGTCGGTTTCCCGCTAAGTAAATGGCCAAGTCTCTTCTTCTTCTTAATTAAAAAAATGACAAATCTTTTGCCTGATTTATAAAAAAATATTGTTGCCTTGCTGTCGAGCAGAGTTCATGTTTATTCAAGTGGCCAAGAGGCCATGATTGAGGATGATGAAGCAATGATGAATCAGCAACACAGCCAGGCCAGATGTGGCCCTCCCATGTAGTGGGGTTGTGGCCTTATGTGCTCCTCCTCACGAGCCAAGGACAACGGGGAGGCGAGCCACTTCACGCCCTCCGTGCTCCTCCAAAGGGGAGATGCGGGAGACATTGAGGAGCAGTCCTCCCCTAGGGCGGCAGCACCCACCCGTGCTCTTCCCACAGGGCGGCGAGGAGGGTGAGAGACTGAGGCAGGAGGAGAACGAGAGGATCAGCGCAACCAGCCTCCACTCTCGGTCAGATCGGTGAGGGCATGAGGCTCTCCTTGGGATGCACTGGGGCAGAGGAGGTGGCCGGAGTAGCCAAGCGATCCCGCACCACAAGAGGGGGAGAAGGGATCGCATTACATGGGGCACATGAGCAGGATGGCAGCTGGCTTCCACGGTGATGCTACTTTTATTCTCCAAACAAGGAATGAACCAGGCGATCCCTATTTGGCGCTCGACGCGCCCGTTACGAAACAACGCGTGCGTGCTTTTCTTCACGTTGGCCTTGTTGGGCCGAGCCCATTTATTCGTCGACTCCTCCTTCCCTCATCCATCCGGCCGGCATCTCGTTTCTTCCACACGCACGTTCCCCTTCTCCCCCGCCGCCTCCCCCTCCCGGATGCCTCCCCTCCCACCCTCCATGGCTAGCTGGGTGTTCTGATTTTTCTGCTTCGGCAACCACCATGGCGGGCTCAGGTTAGTTGGTCTCGCTTGGCAGCTTTTATTCTTGTCCGATCTATGTGGAGGGTAGCATCGTTCGCCGGATCTGGTATGTGTGATACGATATGGCATGATAAATCCCAAAGTTATTCTTCGTTCTGCGAATTCGTTTCTTTTTTCTTCAGTGTTTGTTTTGCACACGCACCATGATATTTGTTGTGTAGATCTGCGTACTTTTCTAGGTTCCGGTTCCTACTATTTTTGTTTTCTGCTGTTTTTCATGACGTGTTATAGGGAATTCCTCATAGCTAGGTCTGGTCCTTTTTATACATAAATTGTTATGAGATTGTTACTGATTCATCCAGGAACATTGATGTAGGTACTCTCCAGTAGTGTTATGATGGATAGTAAAGAATTTTAGTTTTTGATCTAGGTACCAACATTTGGGAACTGCTGTATTTTTGTTAAACTCGTTTTCCTGTTTTTTCATTTTGATGCAAGTGCTAACATGGAACTTGCAGTGCCTGTAGCTGTTCCCACTATTCAAACCAGGTTTTCAACGTTGTGGTTTAACAAAGTCATCAAAAAGTTCAAGCCTATTCAGATTGGATTTGTGGAGAAATATGATTTTTCTTAATCTCCCGAATCATTTTAGACCTCCTCCTGCTATTATCCAGTGGCCTCTGGATCACACATCTGTTGGTAGGCGTGGTGTTTTTGAGAAAAAAATCCAAACCCATTGTCTTCAACAAAGATATGGTAAATAATATATTTGGTTTTGGTTCTGGTAGTGAGCCTTTTGTGTTTAGTAGCGATGATCCAGTGGTTATCAAGGAAGTGAAGGCCATGCACCCAGAAATACAAGGTCAATGGGAGTTTTACTATGTTAAAACTTGTGTCTCTCTTGTTACCTGATGAGGAAGAAGTCAGTTTCATAAGGAGTTTCATGACATTTTCTTACAAATCGTTCAAATTTAATATCATTCATTTTATGTAAAATTTGTTTAATATTATCAGATTCGTTCTATTTTAATGTTTTTGTTCATTCCAAATCTTGTTCATTTCTCTAACCCATTTGACATTTTCTTACAAATCGTTCAAATTAAATATCATTCATTTTTTTAAAAATCGTTCAATTTTATCAAATTCGTTCTTTTTTTAATGTTTTTGTTCATTCTAAATCTTGTTCATTTTGCTAACCCGTTTGACATTTTCTTACAAATTGTTCAAATTAAATATCTTTTTTTATAAATATCATTTAATTTTATCAAATTCGTTCTTTTTTAATGTTTTTGTTCATTCTAGATCTTGTTCATTTTTTCTAACCTGTTTGACATTTTCTTACAAATCGTTCAAATTAAATATTGTTTTATCTTTTATGTAATTTGTTTAATTTTTATCAAATTCGTTCTATTTTAATGTTTTAGTTCATTCTAAATCTTTGTTCATTTTCTCTAACCCATTTTGACATTTTCTTACAAATCGTTCAAAATTAAATGTTGTTCATTTTTTCTAAAATTCGTTTTAACTTTATGAAATTCATTCTATTTTTAATGACTTCTTCTTCATTCTAAATCCTGTTCATTTTTCTAACCCGTTTGACATTTTCTTACGAATCATTCAAATTTAATATCGTTTATTTTATATAAAATTTGTTTCATATTATCAGATTCTTTCTATTTTAATGTTTTTGTTCATTCTAAATCTTATTCATTTTCTAACCCATACGTAATGAACATCAAATTCCTCTTGTCAAAAACTTTCTAGCTAAGCATGTAAGTTATTTTGTCTAACATTGTATTATTATACCATTTTTTCCATCATGTGAATTTTTATTGTTGACAACTAACTCTTTTTCCTCCTTTATTTTTTGTTACAGGAACCAAGCTTACTTCGTTGAATTACAAGTGGACAAGGAGCAGCCTCATTTTCTGACTGGTGATGTCAAGAAATATTTAAATCTGTTACAGGAACCAAGCTTACTCCATATTTTACAGACCATAATTCGAATCTCATTGACACCATAAATTATCTGTGTTATATACTTATTTATTTTCTTGCCATTTTATTTTGACCAGAAAAGGAGGAAAATAAATATTTAATATTTATAGCAAATTTTATGCACAGCCAATATGTGGAGCATGTAATTTACACGAGTTTACGAGTATTAAACGAAAAAAAATCCGATGGAAACCACGTAACATAGGCAACCGGTGGTGTTAGAAACAGTAAACATGGGCCGGCCCAATAAGCGCGATTCTATTCCGTGCGCCCGATCGGGTGCAAAGGGGGATCCTATTCGGCGCTTTAAGCGCTCGTTACGGGCAGACGCCTGAAGGCGTTCGTAAGTGGGCTGGCCCAATTGGGCCACGCATTATTCATTTTTTCTGTAGGTTCGGAATCTGTTTAAATTTGACAATTTGTTCAAATTCAAAAATGTTCCAATTTGAAACTGTTCAAATTCGAAACTGTTCACTTTCGAAATTGTTCCAATTCGAAACCTGTTTAAATCCAAAAATCTGTTTAAATCCAAAAACTATCAAAAATTCGAAATCTGTTCCATTTTAAATATGTTCAAATTTGAAAACATGTTCCATTTAAAATATGTTCAAATTTGAAAATTTGTGCAAATTCGAAATCTATTAATATTTTAAAATTGAAAATGGTTTACAATTAATATTGTTTAATTTAAAATTGTTCAAATTAGAAATTGTTCAACTTTGAAAATGTTCAAATTTTGTAAAAAAATAGAAAAATAAAAAGTAAAAAAATAGAAAAACAAAAAACCATGAAAAACCAATGAACCGAACCAGAAAGATTCTGAAAACCGTCCTTAAACTGGAGAAAAAACAAAAAAGTTTACCATTCATGTTGGGCCGGCCTACTAAAGAATTTAGTGCTAGAGGGGGGCTAATCAATTTGCGGTCATCAAGTTCCTTGCCACAGGCTCACAGGTGCCTTTGTTCGCTGCAATCACCCTACGGGTCCAAAAGCCCTTATCAACTAGCTGAGAGGGTCTTTTTTGGGTCAAATTTGTTTGAGCCTAAATCCTAGTGTTTGAATTGAGGAGAAAATGTTTGAACTCATAATTCCCGTTCCGCTGCCGCTTGTTGAGCCCACCTTGTCAGGTTTACCTGTTATTCTAATAGGTCAGCGTTAGAGTTTCGTTGCCACCATCTTCTTCCATGTTCCGTCGTCCTCCGCTGTTCTGTCCGCTCGTCCAGCTCGTCGTCGATCCCTCGCCGTCGCTACGCCAAAATCGAGCTCGCCGTCGCTTCGCCGGAATCGAGCTCCCCGTCGTTGACACCAACCTGGTGCTAGGATCTCCCATATAGTGGGAAGGGCTCCCCAGGTCACAGTTCCGGCTCCTCCCTCCCCCACAGACCTGAGCTCCCCAGATAGGAGATCACCAAAACAAGCTCGGCGTAGATGTCCCGCCACCAAGCCATCTAGAATCGCTTTCTCTAATGTCTCTAATGGCGACGGCACCTCTGGAAGCGCGGCAATCTCAGAGGAGATCCGCTAGCTATCTCTAATGGCGACGACAGCGGTGGCCGTTCCTGTGGACTTGGTGGCAGAACCTCATGAACATCTAGTTTCTTGTTATATTAATTTTCACTGAATTCATCTTTGTAAATGCGAATCTCAAAAATGAAGAACAATAAATGTAGATTTCAGATCTGAAATTATAGGAGAAACACTAAATCTGATAGTTCATAATATTTGGTTGCTTCAAACTTACAGAAGCTAGTTAGTAACACAAAAGCCCGCTTGAGCCTTGTCTATACAAAAGCTATTCTTCAGAGTTAGTCTAACACTAACTGTACTTAACTGAAGAAACTAGGGGAGAGCAGCCTTCATGGAAGTTGGCATACCAAAATGCTGCGAAGGGCTAAAGTTCATTGCTAAATCAACTGGAATTGAACGATTTCCCTTCCCGCCTAACTCCTGCTACTTTTCTCCATTCAGCATGCACGTCGTGGCTTCCCCTTCCTCAGGCGCGCTCGCTCTTGGGGGCGGGGGAAGAGGGCTTTCCGCGCTCGCACTTGGGGGAGGAGGGCTTTCCATGCTTCTGGCGGGGGCGTGTCTTGTTGAACCTGACCAGTAGCGCCGCCGCGAGGCATTCTTCAAACGAGTAGTATGGCAGCTCTTGATAGGGGTCGTATTTCCTGGTGAACCGCAGTCGCAATGATAGATCAGTGTAGTTGTGGTTCGCTGGCGGCGCATGAACACGCCATGTCTTAGATCTCGATATGGCCCGCTTCCTCGCCCGCCGCAAGTTCTTGTTGGTCTTCGACGCCGGGCAGCCGGTGCATGGCCGACGATGACGCTTTCCCAGCTTACCCCACTTCAGCTTCATAGCTCTTACCTCGGACAGAGCCGGTGAGCATCTAGACCTTGGGGAAACCCTCTTCCCCCACTCCAACACCCCCGCCGACAATGCCAACTTGGGGAAGTTCATGACAGCCGCGATTGGCACCTGCACACCGGCGGCGACAAGGCAAGACATTGCCTGCCCGATGGGGGCTTGATATTGGAGCATCTTCAGCGGTGGTGCCATGAGCGGGTGCGAGCTTAGGGTGGGGACTGTGAAGTGGGGAGTAAGACAGGGGAGGAAGATGCGTAGCAGCCTTTATCTGCCCCGTAAATAAAATAACAGTGACTGTCCATGTTTATCTACTTGGGTTTTCACTTCATTTTTCTGGGCCCACTGCCAGTTAGACTGGGATTGCCATATGGGGTAAATTACTAGATACCTCCACCCCTTGGGACCTCAACCCTAAAATCGGGAAAATCATATTTCTAGTCTCCTTCCTCCCAAACCGGCGACTGCTGGGGTTGGTCGCGCCCCGCCCACCGTGACTGCTCGAACCAACGCCGGCCGGGTGGCGTTCAACCTCCACGGTGTCCTGCATGCAGGAATCCCTTCTCAAGGTAAGTGTAGGGTTTTCCCGTACGGATTGCCCAATGCTCCGATCTAGTACTAGTTCAAGGGGCGGCCCTAGTTCAAAGGGAATTTTCCAAAAATATTTCTACTTCTGTAATGATAGTTCAGTAATTTCAAAATCGATATTTTGAAAAAGGAGTGGTTCATATGGTCACTGAGCCTGCTTGATTGTTTTATAATCAGAACCATATGGTTGCTATGTATGTTGCCCAAACTTGCATGCCCTACCAAAACATTGGTTACCTATTGTATTTTAGTCTTTGTTCGGTTCAGTTTGTTGCCAAAATATATGGTGCTAGATTTAAAATGATTGAATGGGTGCTCTTATTCCTGTTTAAATTGTGTTGTATCTTGGACACAACATAGCTCCATTGTGCTAAAAGGGGAAATCTAGGACATGCTCTTGGTGGAGCTTTTAAATCACTGTTGGAAGCTATGCAATGCTACTGGATATATTGACATGTTCTTGTTGAGATGAATTTTAAATGATAATTGAAAGCTATGTCATGCTCTTAGTGATTTCTATATCAAATATTGCATTCTACATCATGTTTTTTGGTGATTTATAATTTGTTATTTAGACGAAGAAAATAGATGTGATGGGTTATGGGGTGACGACACCATGAGTTTGACCTAGAATTCAAAATTCAGCAAAGGAAATAAAAATAAAATAAAATAATTGGAAAACCAGCGCATGGAGTCATGGTATGTGATGTTAGTATCTTGGAAAAATAGCAAACAGGGCATGCCAAGGATTCATAGGCACACTCTTCACAAATTTGGCATGCTTTTGGGAGCTTACGGCACCGTGAGTTTGACCTAGTTTTTCCACATGCTTTTGAAATGGAGGTCAGTTTCCAATGATCATACATAGTTAGGACATGCTCATGGTGGAGCTTTTTAATTGCTATTGGAAGCTATGTAAAGCTATTAGGTTTAAAATCATGTTCTAGTTTACATATGATAATTGAAAGCTTAGCCATGCTATTGGTTATTTCTATATCAAACATTGCAAGCTACATCGTGCTTTTTGGTGATTTATAATTGATTATTTATAAGAAGTAAATAGATGTGATGGGTTATGGGGTTTAGGGCTTACGGCACTGTGAGTTTGACCTAGATTTCAAAAGTGAGCAAAAGAAATACAAATAAAATTGAAAAATTGGAAAACCAGCGCATGGAGTCATTGTATGTGATGTAGTACCTTGGAAAAATACCAAACATGGCATGCCAAGGATTCATAGGCAAACTCTTCACAAAATTGGCATGCTTTAGGTCTTTCCAATGAGGTCGGATTCCAATGATTATACATACTTAGGACATGCTCTTGGTGGAGCTTTTAAATTGCTATTGGAATCTATGTAATGCTATTGGTTATATTGTTATGTTCCTGTTTTAAAATGATAATAAACTGTCCCTCACACAATTACAGGTTACAATGCAACGTCATGAAGCATGCTACGACTGCCCCTCCGACGATGAGAACTATATGATTGAGCACAGTCCCAGGTCTTACCATTACCACACCCATCTAGGACCGGCGCTGACAGATGATGGTAATAACTTATACATGTCTGGTTATAGAATTTGAGAGATAGGACATATATCTCATTCATGAAATAATTCATGTAGGTCCCATTGTTAGGGGTATAAAAGGGGAGGCTCTTGACCTAGCACCTTGGGAGCTAAAGAACATCGTTTACGGAAATGATGTACCAATGTCTTATGCAAGGATTCGCACTCTCAAATTGCTCTCATGGAGGCTTGATAGTGATAATCCGGTGATCTCTTTGTATGTCTGCTCTGCCAAGAAGTCTCTGACAGCTAAAGGGAAGTCAAAGATGGTAAGATTTCATTGTGCACAGTCAATATTAACGTGTTTGCTCAACTGACACCCTAGTATCTATACTATCATATCAGGTATTTTTGAAGCCGTGCAGCCAGCTCTATCTCAGGCAGTACCTGGAAGCAGGAGATATTATGGTACCAGCCTGCGCCGATGACCCGTATGCACCTGAAGGTGAAACTGAGCAGGCTGTGCATTACGTCAAGTTTCAGATGGGCAAGGATGGTCGTGCCCAGATTACAAGTAACTGGAGCACGCTTGTGACCACCTCACGCATGTCTGATGATGACATGGCTGTGTTCGAGGTTGAACCAGATGAAAAGGAAGTACTGTTTATCCATATGTGGAGTAATCTGCCGATAGGTCAGCCAGTTAAGTGTTAACTTGAATTACTAATCTGGTGGTGTATGCATCTGCACCAACTCAACTTGTATGCCAGATATTAAGGCTTTAGTACTAGTTCTCATCGGCTGGTTTATGCTATATATTAAGGCTTGAGTTGTAAAACGTGTATGACATGTTATTCTATATCCTATTACGCTGTGCATTCTCTTATCTAGATTTTGGATGCCATCTATCAAGTTAGTCTAGCCGGTGGACCATAAAATTTTGTTTGTGTTCGAATACAACTAAGCTTAATTTATAGACATGTTGACCATCACAGCATCACAGAAAGCACTACACGTTGCAATAAGTTAATACAAACAATTCAATTCACAAAATCATGTACGAGTGAAGGCACTTCATCATAACAAGATGGTTTTAGTAAATACAGTATAAGAATGCAGATATGAATGCATGTTATCATAGCCTGCGCAACATATTGGCATATGGTTTAGACTACCAGGTGACACAATAATATAATAACATAATTAACTAACTTATAGCAACTGCGCAACATATAGGCTTCATTTTTTCAACATGAACAGACATAGCCTCCTGCCCCACATTCAAGAAGGTGAAGATGCACACATTCCCTTCTTCTATCGACGCTTTTTGGAGAACCTTAGGCCAGTTTGCTATCATCTGGGCAACACCGTTGCCTGATGGGTGAAGCTTCTATTATAGAAACCATCTTGCTCACCGCAATATGTTGGAATGGTGCATGGAAGATAGCGGGCGAGGTGGGCATTGCTGTACTTAGCTGAAAAGTACTGGAGTACAAGAATACAGTCAGTTTTTTAACACAGATTCATGTGCATAAGAAGATTAAAAGAGTCAAGCAGATTACCATTTTTTCCTTCCCATGGAGGACATGTGACTTCTTCATCTTACAGATATAGTATGGAACTGTTGGCCTCAGTTTAGCAACCATTGCATTGAGATCGGCAATCTGGCGACCAGTGAGATCGATATTGCTTGCAAACACATAGTGCTTGTCGAATTCCAAGTCACCAGTTATCTTGGGACCTAGAAAGAAATGCACTACTTAGTGATCTTTATCTCCATAAGAATGTATTAAAAGTTCATCAGACCCATGTTAGACAGATTCACACCTCTGCGAATGACGATAGTCTCAGGGTAATCACTATTGGTTATGGCTTTCTTGCATTTCTTGATAGCATAAGAATACTTGATTTTAAATTGCTTGAAATAATCGACAGAACGGTTCTTCCGGCTAGTATAGGCATCAGCCTAAAAATAGAGATTGTGCTTATTACAATGTTGTATAGCACCTAAAAACACTGAAAGGATCGTATGAGCGACTAGAGGGGGGGTGAATAGGAGCTACCCAATTTTTTAATTCTTTTCAAGTTAAGGCTAGACAAGAAGGTAAATTCTCTAGATGTGATACTAAGTGAATTTACCTAGAGTGACAAGCAAGCTAGCAATAACAATATAAGTAAAGGTACGAGTAAAGGATAGAGGTCACCGCAATGGAGACACGAAGACACGAGGATGTATTCCCGTAGTTCCTTCCTTGTTACGGGAAGTACGTCTACGCTGGAGAGGTGTGGTGCCACAAAGGCCACCAACGCCACAAAGGCTCACCCTATTCTCCGGTGAACAAGCCACAAAGGCGAGTCCACGCTCCACTAAGCGATGCCCTTGAAGGCGGCACGACACCTTTACACAAAGTATTGGGGCAAGCTCCACAACTCAATTGGAGGCTCCCAATAGGCCCACCAAGCTCTTACACACAAAGTCAAGCTTGGGGGGCGGCTTCTTCCGGCTAGAAATCCGATGAATCACACAAGTAACAAGCCCCTCAACAAAGAGAGGGGGAAAATCAAATCGCCTTGGTGGAAGTGTAGATCTAGGTCTTCTCCCTCAAATCCCAAAAGGGCTTTGAGTTCTATTGGCTAGGGAGAGAGATCTTGAGCTTTGAAGCTTTGGAGCAATGGTGGAGAGAGAGTGGAAGCCGCAGCCCTGTCTTGAGGTGGAAGAAGACTATTTATAGTCCAAGCCAAGGACTAGCCGTTGCTGCCTTTTTAGGCCGGAGTCTCCGGGGTCCAGAGCCCGGAGTCTCCGGGGTAAGTCGACAAGGCCGGAGTCTCCGGCCCGGAGACAAGCTTCTGTCAAAGTTTCCGCCCAAAGTCTCCGCCCCCATATCTGGGGCGAGCGACACCCGACGAAAAACGACCCCGGAGGCTTAGGCCGGAGTCTCCGGACCCTGACCAAAGATTCCGGCGTGTGAACACCGGAGTCTCCGGGGTAGCAGATCCGGAGTCTCCGGCGCAGAAACGCCAGAAACAAGTGTTCTTCTGATTTCCACCTATAATGCAGATTAGACTGTGACAGCAGGTTAGATACCTAAGTATTGACAATAAACACCCAAAAATACATTTTGCTAGAAGATGCTCTTTCAATCTCCCCCTTTTTGGTGTTTGATGACAATACTAAGGTTCAAGAAAAAGATCAATAATATGGGGAGAGCTCCCCCTAGATGTGTGCAACCTTCAACAAAAACTTGATTCAAATGCACACATACTAGACACAAGGCTCCCCTTAAAATAACGAACTAAGATCATGTGTGCAAACTACATAGATAGCAATATGACGTAATAAAGCATGACTATTACAATAAAGCACACCACAAGTCTCACACCATATTAAGATAGGTACCACAACGAAGTTCAAATCTTCAAAGAACTAAGTACTTTAGAAGAGAGCACAAGCATAGGCAAATGAAAGCTCAACAAAAGAAATGCTTGTGCCCGACCCTTGCAAATCCCCGATAATCATACTAATAGAACTCTTCTCCCCCTTTGGCATCGAGACACCAAAAAGGGGAAACGAGCGATGCTACACGTCCCAACAAGTCACTCGTCGTCGTCGTCCTCGGCGTTGCCTTCATAGGAAGGATCTTCATCATCACCCATAGGACCCTTGCCACGACTGGAGGAGGACGGATAGTTGGGCTTGGACACTTCATCGAAATCTCCCCATTGGAGTGAGCTGCCCATCTCTTTGTTCCAAGCACCATAGCTGAGAGTATCATCTGAGTCTGAAGGAGGATGCTCTGGAGGAGGAAGCTTGCGGATAGCACGAAGGTGTTCAACCATCAAACCTTGGTTGTGAGTGATATGCTTGTTCTGAATGTAGATGTTGTGCTGCTCTTTGCGAATATCCACTCCCATGCAAAGCATGGTCCTCTTGAACCAAGATAGTTTCTTGATCTCCTTGTTGACTTCTTCTTTGTTGCGAGAGGGAAAAGGATGGTTGCTAGCATTCTTGCTCCTCCTCTTTGGAGGAGAACGAGGAGCCGTCTGAGTGACTTCAATCTCTTCCTCACCCTCTCCTCGTTCCTCATCAACATCATCCTCATCTTCTTCCATGTCTTCATCTTCCTCATCTTCACTAGCGGAGGCAAAGGGTTCATTGGTCACACCCGGTGCCGGTTTCTTTTGAGGCTTCACAGTTTTATGCTCAACCATCTTGGAGATGTCAAGACAAAGAGAGTAGTTGGGAGACTTCCTCTTGATAAGCTTCATCACATACGGAGCATAAACCGGGGCTTTCTTGGAAAGAATGCACTCATACATTTCCCGGTGAATGAAGTCCATGACATCAATGGGTTGAACTTGAGCTTCTTCTCCTTTGCAAAAGACCTCATGAGAGTAGGCAAGTAGGTTGACCAAGCCACCACGAAGAGCATCCAAATTACCCGCACTTGGAGCAATGTTCTCACGGAACAAACGGAGGAGAATATTGTATCTAGTCCTCAAACCATAGGCCTCCCCAACAACAATCTTCTTGCCTTCTTCAGCAGCAGCTTTTGTGAGCTTACCATAGAGGGGAGCAAGCGCCTTCTTGTTGTAGGCAACTCCGGAGAGGTGCATCCTTGCACCACTTGGCGCATGGTTCCCACTGAATGGGTAACCAAGCTCTTCTGCAAACTCAATGAAGTTGGATTTGATAACTTGATCACCGGTCATCCATGTCATGGGAAGCTCTTCTCCATCTCCAAACACAAGTGTTGCAAAGAATTGGTGTACAAGGAGAATGTTGTAATCTTGCTTAAGTTGCATGAGCGGGTGAAGACCAAGCTTCTCAGTGATCCAAAGAGCTTCATTGAAGTAATCACTCTTGTGAAGATGCTCAAAATCAATTACCTTTTGAGGGCAAACCTTGTGGGTTAGGTTGGCATAGAGCTCGGTGCAAATGAGTTCTTGCTCCCTTCGATGAAAACAGTGGTCATTGGTGTTCCTTGGCAACTCATACATCTCCCTCTTCCTCATATCAGCAAACTCGGGAAGTGACATGCCCCTGAGTGTTGGCAAGTTGTCAAGCTTAGCCTTTTTGGCCCTTTCTTCCTTAGCCAGCTGAGCTAGACGAGCTTTCTCTCTCAGAGCATCCCTAGCAATCACAGCAGCACTCTGTCTTTCCACGTAGCAATCCTTTGCCGGGTCATAGTCAAATGTGTGCTTCCTCGGGATACGCTTGCGACGACCACCTGTGTTGCTACCTGTGAAGGAAATGGCACGAAGTAGCAAGGGAAAGGTCAAAAACATGCTCAGAGAATAGGAGAATAGCATCTTGTGGAGTCAAATTGTGAAGAAGCCGATCTACACCGGAGTCTCCGGTGTCTGACACCAGAGTCTCCGGCCTCTAGAGGGCGGAGACTTCAAAGTCTCCGGGGTTTGGACCCCGGAGACTCCGGGCAACACGAGGTCAGACAAGGGAGGCTAGGGTTTGCTCGAAATCTTGCACAAAAATGATTCAACAGGATGCTAGATACACACATTGCCGGAAATGAGTGATTCCAATGGACAAACAACAAGTATTTCATCCAATCCTTTAAATCTAGAGGAATCTAGATGGGAGGAGGAGGAGAATACCGGATGGTTCCATGGAGAAGCAAGCAGGCCGGAGGGAGAAGCTTCCGGAGGCTTGGAGAGGAGGGAGGCCGGTGGCAATGGCGGATCCGGGGCCGGGAAGGCGCCCGGCGGTGACCTGGTGGAGGCGGCGGCATCCTGGGGAGAGAAGGAGTGGGGGGTGAATGAGGGTAACTGGCTGGTTGCCCTCACCCCGATCCTTTTTACCCAGGGAGAAACCGCTAGGGCCGGAGTCTCCGGGGCTGGAAACCCGGAGTCTCCGGCCTTCATACACCGGAGTCTCCGGGGTGCAAAACCCGGAGTCTCCGGCCAGCCTCGACCAGAGCACACAGCTATGAATTTGAGCATGTTTCTTCGAAAGATGAAGTGGTTTCAGATGAAAGGGATAGGCTTGGGTCAGAAAGAGGTCACTGAGTGGTACTTAGTGTTCAAGTTTGCAAAAATGCAAATAAAACTCAATTAAGGCCAAACATGAACACATTCCCATTAAAAGGCAAAAACATGCAAATGAGGTGCAAATGGGAACAAACCTCCACATAGGAGGTCGGTGGCCGAGGCCACCATGTTTGAGTATAACGGTATGGCACCGCGAAGATATATCTTGGGCCCAAAACCAAAACTCATCAATTAAGCTCAAAATTGCCACAAATGACAAGATAGAACAATTTGCTTACTATCGGCATAATGGGGGGGAGGGATAGTCCAATTTGTTAGGACCGCACTCCCCCTATTTCCATGCCCACATCTAGAGCAACACACAAGTTAGAGTATGGGAGTAAATGCACCTAGCTCAAGCCACATTGCTTGAGTCAATGATATTTAGTTCATGCCTCAATTCCCGGAATCTTGCTTCATCAAGAGGCTTCGTGAATATATCGGCAAGTTGCTCATTGGTGCCAACATAAGATAGATCAATATCTCCACGGTTGACATGATCCCGAATGAAATGATGACGAATCTCAATATGCTTCGTCTTGTTGTGTTGCACCGGGTTGTGAGCGATCTTGATTGCACTTTCATTATCACATAGAAGAGGCACTTTGTCAAAAATGACACCGTAATCCTTCAAAGTTTGCCTCATCCATAAGAGTTGTGCACAACAACTAGCCGCGGCTACATATTCGGCTTCGGTGGTAGAGAGATACACAATTTTGTTTCTTAGATGACCAACACACCAACGACCTACCAAGAAATTGGCAAGCCCCGGAGGTTGATTTCCGTTCCACTTTGTCTCCCGCCCAATCCGAATCCGAGTAACCTACAAGATCAAAACTTGCTCCCTTTGGATACCAAAGACCAAAGTTAGGGGTATTCACTAAATATCGAAAGACTCTCTTGACCGCCACTAAGTGGCTTTCCTTTGGTGCGGCTTGAAAACGTGCACATACTCCCACACTTAACATAATGTCCGGTCTAGATGCACATAGGTAAAGCAAGGAACCAATCATAGATCTATAGAGTTTTTGATCCACTTCTTTACCATTAGGATCGAGATCAAGATTAACCTTTGTTGGCATGGGAGTCTTTGCACCTTTGACTCCTATCATCTCGAACCTCTTGAGCATGTCTTGGGTATATTTGGCTTGGTTCACAAAAGTCCCTCCCTTCAATTGTTTAACTTCAAATCCAAGGAAGAACTCCAACTCCCCCATCATAGACATCTCAAACTTGTCGGTCATGAGCTTGGCAAACTCATTATTGAAAGCTTTGTTAGTAGAACCAAATATAATATCATCAACATATATTTGGCAAATGAAAAGCTCCCCATTGACCTTCTTAGTAAAAAGAGTGGGATCGATCACCCCAATTTCAAAACCACGATCAACCAACAACTCTTTAAGGTGCTCATACCACGCACGTGGGGCTTGTTTGAGGCCATAGAGTGCCTTATCAAGTTTGTAAACGTGGTTAGGAAACTTAGGGTTTTCGAAGCCCGGGGGTTGCTTCACAAAAACCAATTCATTTAAGGGACCGTTGAGAAATGCACTTTTAACATCCATTTGTTGAAGTTTAAAGTTATGATGTGATGCATATGCAAGTAAGATGCGAATGGATTCAAGACGGGCAACGGGAGCGAAAGTTTCACCAAAGTCAATACCCTCAACTTGGGAGAAACCTTGAGCCACCAATCTTGCCTTATTACGAATGACTATGCCATTTGCATCTTGCTTGTTCTTGAAGATCCACTTGGTCCCAATGACATTACGGCAATCTTTAGGCCTTTCTACTAGAGTCCACACATTGTTGCGCTCGAAGTTGTTGAGTTCATCAGGCATGGCATCAAGCCAATCCAGATCCTCAAGCGCCTCATAAACTTTCTTGGGTTCTACACAAGAGACAAAAGCATGATGAGAGCAAAAGTTAGAAAGTTGCCTCCTAGTGGAGACACCTTTACGAACACTCCCAACCACATTTTCCAAGGATATGCTTCTTCGTCGTAGAATGGACTCAAGCTTCTTCTCACGGCGAGTGCGATCCTCAAGAGGAGATTCTTGAGAGACTACTTGATCATCTTCATGATCACTGTTCTGGTCCTCGCCATGACCATCAAGTGGATTGCCTTGATCATCAAGTGGCCCATAGCCACGGAATTCCGAAGGATCTTCATCAAAGGCTTGATCACCCCCGGAGACTCCGGTATCCATACCCGGAGACTCCGGTATAGGCCGGAGAGTCCGGACCACAGGGGCCGGAGACTCCGGGCAAGATTGCTCGGTGGGATGATCTTGAGGTTGAGGGTGTGCAGCTTGTCTTTGGTCAATGTCCTATGTGTGTTCAGCAGGTGAAGGCTCCACATGTGTAGAGCATTGTCCTTCTCCTTCGGCCAAAAGGTGTCCCTCAATGGGCCGGAAGAATCCGACACCCATTCTTCTTATGGCTTGGGGAGGAATTTCGTCACCTACATCACGAACACAACTTTGTCCTACAAAAGAACCATTATCCTCATCGAACCTCACATTACAAGTCTCTATAACATGCCCGGTGGACTTGCTATAGATCCTATAGGAATGTGAGTCCGTGGAGTAACCAACAAAGATACCCTCTAAAGCTTTAGAATCAAATTTTGACAAACGAACACCTTTCCTGAGATAGAAACACTTACAACCAAATACCCGGAAGTACTTGATGTTGGGCTTTTGCCCGGTAAGAATTTCATATGGAGTCTTGTTCAAGTTCTTGCGGAGATAAAGCCGGTTGGTGGCATGGCATGCGGTATTGATAGCTTCGGCCCAAAAGTTGTATGGAGACTTGAACTCCGCCAACATCGTTCTTGCCGCATCCATAAGAGTCCGGTTCTTCCTCTCGGCAACTCCATTTTGTTGCGGGGTATATGCAGCGGAATATTGATGTTTGATACCCGCATCACTAAGAAACTCATTTAGGGAGTAGTTCTTGAACTCGGTGCCATTGTCACTTCTTATAGTCAATATGGTGGTATTGAATTGACGCTCAACTTCAGTGGCAAAGTCTTTGACGGTTTGTTGGGTCTCACTCTTGAACTCAAAGAAATAAACCCAAGTGTATCTTGAATAGTCATCGACAATTACCAAGCAATATTTCTTGCCACCAAGACTTGCATAAGTGGGAGGTCCAAAGAGATCCATATGAAGGAGCTCCAAGCACCTCTTGGAAGAGATAATAGTCTTGCTTGGATGACTTGTTTCATGCATCTTTCCTTCAATACATGCCCTACAAACACGATCTTTGGCAAAAGAAACATCCTTTAGTCCGAGTATGTGGCCGCCGGTGTAGAGATTTTGCAAAGCTCTCATATTGACATGGGCTAACCGGCAATGCCAAAGCCATCCCACGTCGGCCTTAGCAATTAGGCATATCGCGGCCGTAGTGGGTTTCTCCGAAAAGTCCACCACATACAAGCCATTTTCGACATACCCAACAAAGGCAACCTTGAGAGACTTACTCCACATGACGACCACAATATCAACATCAAAATATGTGGCATAGCCCATAGTAGCAAGTTGATGAACGGAAAGTAGATTATAACCAATGGTTTCGACAAGCATGACATTCACTAAGGACACGTCCGGAGTGATCACCACCTTACCGAAACCAAGTACCTGAGAGGATGAATTATCACCATATGAGACCGTGACATTTGAGGTATTGGGCTTTAGATCTTCCACAATATTTTTGCTTCCGGTCATGTGGCTTGTGGCACCACTATCAATAATCCATTTTACTCCTCCGGAAGCAATGTCCTACAAGAGATTAATTTTTGGTTTTAGGTCCCCATCTTTGAATGGGTCCTCTTTTGTTAGTCACAAGAATCTTAGGTACCCAAATAGCATATTCAATGAAACCATTATAGGGACCAACATATTTAGCATAGACATCACCATAATAGTCCCTAAGAAGAACATAATGAGGGTTATATTTTCCTGCAAAATTATTATGAGAAGGGCCGGAGACTCCGATCTTTGGGGGCGGAGACTCCGGGGTAGACGAACTAACCGGAGACTCCAGAGCCCTTGACCCAGAGACTCCGGTCTCCTCGATTTTCTTCTTTCCATTCAACTCCTCCCACTCCTCCTCGGTGTAACAAATATCAAAGGGGACATGAGGAGTACGAGCAGCAGCAGGCTTTGTCTTCTTCTTGTTCTTCTTGTTCTTCTTCTTCTTTGAGGACTCGGCCACCAAACAGAGATCCCCTTTCTTTGAGGACTCGGCAACAAAACCGAGGCCCTCCTTTCCCTTGTACAATCTTTGATTGTTCAAGAGATCATTGAGATTCTTCTCTCCTTGAATGCACGTGGCAAGGCCCTTAGCAAGATCGGCCTTCAACCTATTGTTCTCCTCAATGATATCACTATGATCACAAATAGAGTTAGAAGAACAAGGAACTTCAATAACTTGCATTGGGGGGACTTTAGATTGTTCAATAGTTAGTTGAATTTGAAGTTGTTCACGAATCTTGGTGAGATGAGAGAATTTGCCCTCCAAAGCCTTGTGAGCTTCTTCAAGCTTCTCAAACTTCTCACGAAGATTATTATGACCAACGTCAAATTCAACTTTCTCCTTTTTAAGCAACTTGACCATAGCAAGAGCATGGTCACGTTCTTTAGTGAGTTTTGACAAGATTAGATTATGAGACTCTTCTAGTCCCAACAATTTCTCCTCTAAAGAGACTCTCAAGTTTTGCTCTTCTTCGAGCTCAATTGATAGAGAGCCAATATCATCGGCGGCTAATCTTTCCAACTCCTCCTTCTCCTTGATGGTGTCATGGGCATCACCAAGTTCACACATTAGTGTCTCAACATATATCTTGGTTGGCCCCTTCATGTTAGCAAGAAAATCATCACAAGAAACTAGTTCTTTCTTAATCTTAAGACTACTCACATCATCCAAAGAGGTAGTATTGGAATGTGATGATGAAGGAGTAGGTGATGAGGTTACCTCCGAGGCCTTAGCCATAAGACACTTGTGAGTGGTGATGATGGCGTTCTCATTTAGTGAGTTGAAGAGGGATGTAGGTGGTGTGGAGACAATGGCAATGGCGGCCACTTCTCCATTCTCTTCATCAACGGAGTCATCATCATCGGACTCGGAGTCATACTCCTCATGAACCACCAATACCCTTTCTCCTTTCTTCTTGTTGTCCTTGTTCCCATGTTTCTTGGATGGGTAGAACTTTGATGACCGGCGCTTGGGGACGAGCCGGCCCTCATTGTCCTCCTTGTTCTCATAAGGACATTCGGCGATGAAGTGCTTGATTCCTCCACAATTGTAGCAATGCCTCACTTTAGAGTCACCACTTTTTCTTGGAAAGGATTTGAACTTGGATCCCTTCGTCTTGTGCTTGTTGGCATCCCAAAAGGCATTTGCATTGAGAGCCAAGTGTTCATGGAGTGCAAACTTGAGATCTTCCGGAGACCAACACTCTTCTTCATATATTTCTTCTTCTCCTTCTCCTTGCTTGGACACCACCTTGGCCTTGAGTGCAAGATTGTGAACTCCTTGTCCGGCAAGAACACGGGCTCTTGTTTCTTCCGCGTTCTTCTTCAAGATAGACAAGGCGGTGAACTCGCAAAGAACTTCATTTGAGGTCATACTCCCAAAATCCGGTCTTGAACGGATTATCTCGGATCGCATGGGTTCTCTTGGGTTGATGGAGGTGATGAACATACGCTTGATATAGTCATCACCATTGTCTTTGCACCCAAACCCGGTCAAGGCCGTTGCAAGAGGCAAGATCCTTTGGTACATCTCATCGGGAGTCTCATTATCACGCATAATGAAATCCCTTTCTTCACTTTTGAGCTCATCAAACTTGGAGGACCGAATACTTTCATTCCCAATGAAGAGCATAGTGAGATAGTCCCATACTTCCTTGGCGGTGTTCAAGTTGTTGATGTGTACCGCATGAGTATCCGGTACGGCTTGTTGAAGGAGATGCTTGGCGGTGGCATTGAGTTGCTCATCAACTTCTTCCCTTCCGGTCAAATTGAGAGGATCATGAGGAGCAAAACCATTTTGTATGACCCTCCACAAATGAGTAGAAGAGCTAGAAATATGAGATTTCATTAGTCCTTGCCATTTAATAAAATTGCGAGAATCAAGCTTGGGAGGAGATCCCATGTTATTGATGTGTGGCATAGGATAATGAACCGGCAAAGGTGAGTAAGTGTTAGGGGGTGGAATGTTAGCACCCATTGCCGGACCATCATTTTCCTTAGGAAGGTCACCTTTATTCTCGGCAGAGGTGGAGCCATTGTTAGGTGGCTTCACCTTAGCCAAGGAGAGTTCCACACTAGGAGTGGTGTTTGGGTTGGTGGGCCCGGAAGGTTTTCTTCCAAAATATTCCTCAAACATAGCCTTCATCTCCAATCTCATAGTGGTTTGCATTGTGTCCAAGGACGCCAAATGCTCCTCACGTGAGATTGAAGAGGAAGAGATAGATGGAGGAGTATCTTCGGGAGGAGGTTCTTTACTCTTATCCCCATCCATGGTCGCTCAAACTCTTAGGCGGTTAAGCCCGAATAAGAGACCACGCTCTGATACCAATTGAAAGGATCGTATGAGCGACTAGAGGGGGGGGGGTGAATAGGAGCTACCCAATTTTTTAATTCTTTTCAAGTTAAGGCTAGACAAGAAGGTAAATTCTCTAGATGTGATACTAAGTGAATTTACCTAGAGTGACAAGCAAGCTAGCAATAACAATATAAGTAAAGGTACGAGTAAAGGATAGAGGTCACCGCAATGGAGACACGAAGACACGAGGATGTATTCCCGTAGTTCCTTCCTTGTTACGGGAAGTACGTCTACGTTGGAGAGGTGTGGTGCCACAAAGGCCACCAACGCCACAAAGGCTCACCCTATTCTCCGGTGAACAAGCCACAAAGGCGAGTCCACGCTCCACTGAGCGATGCCCTTGAAGGCGGCACGACACCTTTACACAAAGTATTGGGGCAAGCTCCACAACTCAATTGGAGGCTCCCAATAGGCCCACCAAGCTCTTACACACAAAGTCAAGCTTGGGGGGCGGCTTCTTCCGGCTAGAAATCCGATGAATCACACAAGTAACAAGCCCCTCAACAAAGAGAGGGGGAAAATCAAATCGCCTTGGTGGAAGTGTAGATCTAGGTCTTCTCCCTCAAATCCCAAAAGGGCTTTGAGTTCTATTGGCTAGGGAGAGAGATCTTGAGCTTTGAAGCTTTGGAGCAATGGTGGAGAGAGAGTGGAAGCCGCAGCCCTGTCTTGAGGTGGAAGAAGACTATTTATAGTCCAAGCCAAGGACTAGCCGTTGCTGCCTTTTTAGGCCGGAGTCTCCGGGGTCCAGAGCCCGGAGTCTCCGGGGTAAGTCGACAAGGCCGGAGTCTCCGGCCCGGAGACAAGCTTCTGTCAAAGTTTCCGCCCAAAGTCTCCGCCCCCATATCTGGGGCGAGCGACACCCGACGAAAAACGACCCCGGAGGCTTAGGCCGGAGTCTCCGGACCCTGACCAAAGATTCCGGCGTGTGAACACCAGAGTCTCCGGGGTAGCAGATCCGAAGTCTCCGGCGCAGAAACGCCAGAAACAAGTGTTCTTCTGATTTCCACCTATAATGCAGATTAGACTGAGACAGCAGGTTAGATACCTAAGTATTGACAATAAACACCCAAAAATACATTTTGCTAGAAGATGCTCTTTCAAACACCATTGCCAAAAATAGAAATTTGTATAACCTGCACCTTAGTGGCGATATGGTCAATCGTTGGGTCCATCTGGAGACTTGCAAGCTTTTCTGAAAGAAATCGGCACCTATTTAGTGCAGGCATCTATTTCCTTGGAATAATATACTATGCTATAATTAGCAGTATGTGCTACTACAATTTGCAATGACAGTACCTCATTCCATATCCAGTATGAAGTGAAATCTACTACCATATCCAGCGACAACTACCCTACAATAATAGAGTGCATACAGATGTTTCCCAGCCGTGCCCCCCATCCCAAAATTTAAACTCGACAAAATTCAGCAAACTACATAAATTTCATTGAAATTTAGATGGTTTTTACAAAATACGGCAAAATATGAAATAGACTAAAAGAGGTGGTCTTCGTCGGAGTCCTCGCCTGCATCGTCGGCTACCGATGAGCCCGATGGTGCTGGCGGTGGAGCGTTGGACGGCCCAGCTCCATCATCGGACAGGCGGCCGACGGTTCTCCTCCGCTGCACGCTGGCGGCGGCCGCGCTCGGCCTCCTCGAGGAAGGAGGTGAGGGTGCGGCGCTCCTGCGCTCGCTGCGCCGATGCGTTGAAGGAGGGGAGAGGGTACTGATGCTCACGGCACTGGCGCTCCGCCGCCACCTTTGCGAGCCCTCCGGCCACGTCCGCCCGGAAGAGGCGTCTCTCAGCCTCCGCCATCGCAGCCCTCGCCGCTTCGATGTTGCGGCAGTGGGCGTCGGCGCGGGCGGCAGCATGGTCCTCCGCCAGCCTTGCCGTTGCCGCCCTCCTCTCGGCGGCCATGAGGTCCTGCGCCGCCCGGTCACGGCGCTGCGTCTCGAACAACGCTATGATCGCTCTCTGTTCCGCGGTGGCCTCCTCCACCTCCGTGTCCGTCGGCAGCTCGGCGAGGAACTCCTCGTCGTCGGAGTCCTCCTCCTCCTCGCCCTGCGGCGGTGCTGGGTCCTGCGGCGGCAGCGGCGGTGGAGGTGGGGGCGGTGGTGCTGGTGGCGCGCCGAAACTGCCTCGAGGAAGCATGGCGTAGGTTGTCAAGAGGCGACGAGGCATTTTCTACCGGCGGTTGGAGGATGTGAACCTACCGTCGAGGCGACGAGCTATTTATAGCCAGAAACGGGGCGGGAAAACAAAGGAGAAGGGGCAGGAAGCGCATGACATGGCATTCTTTTCCCGCCGACGCGTGCGACGACGCGACGGCTCGCTGCCCCGCTGTAAAGCTGTTTCCGTTTGTAGCGTCATTACTGGGCGCGGGAGACGAGACGAGTGGAGACGACGAAGCGTTGGTCGTGCCGCTGACAGTGGGCCACGCGGCGAGCCACACATTTAGGGGGGTGGGGGCGAGTGGAGATGCTCGTAGATCGAGTACGTGATGGGGCGAAGAAAAATAGGAAGGCGACTTAAAATCACCGTACGTGCTCGAGGCCCACCGCCGGCGATCTTGGTAGAACGCCGACAAGGTTCCCTTGGAGGCGAGAGGACAGCGGACGGTCATCTCCGGGGACTAGGAATCGAGCGGCACTTACCAGCCTACCTGCAGCGGAGGAGAGAGGACGGCCTTCTTCGGGGACAGGATTACGGCGCCACGCAGGGGATTTAGTCGCTGGAGCTGCTAGGGGAGGGTTTTTTGCAGCGCGTGAGAGGCAGGGGAGTTTGGATTTGGGAGAAATGATAGTAACAGTTGGGCCAGGGGAGTGGAGGCAAGGCAAGAGGTGGGCGAGGACCCCACATTGCCATGCGACAGCTAACCAGATGGCGTCGACGACGGCTGACTTGTTGCAACAGCTATGTCGATGACGAGTGGGTACACGAGCATGGCAGAATAGAACACAAGCCTTATTTTATTAGGCGGTCAACGGGGTTTTCAGATATTTTACTTGCTTTCGAATGAGCATAACTTATTCTTAAAAAACAGAAAAATACATAATCAGCCCATATTGTCTTATTTTATGACCTAATTAATTGGACCATAATACATGCCATAGGGGAGTTTTCATGAAAAAGCATTAAAATTAGGGGCTACCTTACAGAAGTGAGGGGCGCTACCTCAAACTAATTTAGACCTCAAACAAATTTAGATAAGTAAATAAAATTTAAAAATAATAATTATTCTAACAGTAGAAATGCGATGTGATCATCGTATCGGGAGCTATATCTTGACGACATGGTGTTGATCCATGGGGTCAGTGGGAATAATCGGTAAAATTGTTTGCACCATACAGAAGGTCACACGTGCACCATCCCATTCCTACATCTTTCCATGGAACCTCACCAGATCTCGGTTCCGCATCTTGATGTCAACATAGCCGTCGTCACCATTTTGGTGAGATTGGACGATCCACCACCTAGCATCATGTATCTTGCTGAATAGAACACACGCAACCACATAACCTACTGGTTGTAGGTTTGGTGTTACAATGGCTTCCAAAATCTTAGTATATCGAACACCATATGTCACCCTTAGCTGATAGATGACTATATGGGAGATCCTAGCTCTCTTTGCGGATTTGATATCAATATTTGGTGATCGCGGTTCAGGGTCATCGTCTTCGTCATCACCTTTTTTGTTTCCTTCATCCCCTGAAAAATTTCTTGGACTTCCTCCGTTGAGAGAACCATACGGATCCACGTCAGATTCAGGTTCTGGATCAGAATCTTCTTGCACATCCACCACCTCTACAACCTTCATCTTCTGACATATGATACAACACGCGTTTAAAATCAAGATATATTCCATTTATACGTTTATACGTAGTACTAACATATTTTGAACCAAAGACAGTCGTGTGTAGTACCTTGTCATCTTGGCTAACTCCTTTGGAAGAGCCCTCTCCGGCGAAAGTGCGCTTCTTACCCGCTCCTCCGCCCGCATCCATCGATCAATGGTTACTTTCAAACTACAATAGGGAGTAAATCCTGATTTACAAGCGGGAATAAAAACTATACAAATCAACCCTAAAATATTGATACATACCTCTGTAGCTAGCTGAAGATGGTTTACCGATGTGGCAGAATTAGTGTTAGCCATCCGTCCCTTTTATAGAGACTTGCTAGGAATGGACGTCCCTATATTCACATATCGGAGTAGTGGAGAATAGGAAGGGATAACGTTTCTATCCATGAATCTGTTGCATAAATTTCGGCGTTGATCTAGTAAAAGGTTTTCTGTTACCCACTGTAACATCTGTGTCGATGACGAGTGGGTCCCGATGTCTCATGGGTTCACAAGCTCGGCAAAGTCGAGAGCGGTCGTCGTACTTGTCTAGAGCCAAACAAATTAAATACTTGTCCAGAGTCATACTTGTCCAGAGCTGGGCAAAGTAGAAGGGGTGATGGGTCCCAGGGGTGCCACATCGAGGATCTTAGGAATTATCTCGGCCTAGGGAATTTAGAAAAAATCAATAAAATGGAAAAAACACTGCATAGAGTCATGGTGAGTGATGCTTCACCTAGGAAAAATACCAAACATGGCATCCCAAGAGTTCACAGGTGGACTCTTTCACAAAGAGATGCTTCCAGGCCGGAGTTCTCTTGGTCTTCCTTGCCAGGTGACCATGGTTTGTGCAAGTTCCACAGCAAACTATGGAACCATGGTCCCATTTTTGGTGGATATGTGCATCTTTGCATTCCCAACAACTTTTGCAACTAGTGTTTTTTCATTTTCCACATAAAAAAAGGATTTCCCATTTTTCGGGAGGCCGGAGGGGTCAAAACAGGTGCTTTTTTGTGAAGTGGCCACCAAAGGCAATGTGCAAAATCTCACCACTGTAATTTTCATGGGTGGGGGACCTACTAGGGGTGCCACATCCAGGAGCTTAGGAATTATCTCGGCCTGCTGCCATATAATAAATTATTTTTGCCCTAAATCCATTTCAATCAAATTTTGAACTGGGGCTACAAGAAATGCACACCAGAAAAATTGGGGAAAATTACCTGGAGGTCCCATGAGGGCCTGGGACCCTAGAACTTAGAGAAAACCATGGTTCCCAGCCCACCTGGCACACATCGATGGCACCGCGAGTTTGACCTAGATCTCGAAGGGGGGCCTAGGGAATTCAGAAAAAAATCAAAAAAATGGAAAAACACTGCATGGAGTCATGGTGAGTGATGCATCACCTAGGAAAAATACCAAACATGGCATCCCAAGGGTTCACAGGTGGACTCTTTCACAAAAAGGTGCTTCCAGGCAGGAGTTCTCTTGGTCTTCCTTGCTAGGTGACCATGGTTTGTGCAAGTTCCACAGCAAACTATGGAACCATGGTCCCATTTTTGGTGGAGATGTGCATCTTTGCATTCCCAACAACTTTTGCAACTAGTGTTTTTCAGTTTCCACATACAAAATGCATTTCCCATTTTTTGGGTGGCCGGAGGGGTCAAAACATGTGCTTTTTGTGAAGTGGCCACCAAGGGCAATGTGCAAAACCTCACCACTCTAATTTTCATGGGTGGGGGACCTACTAGGGGTGCCACATCGAGTAGCTTAGGAATTATCTCGGCCTGCTGTCATATAATTAATTATTTTTGCCCTAAATCCATTTAAATCCAATTTTGAACTGGGGCTACAAGAAATGCACACCAGAAAAATTGGGGAATATTACCTGGAGGTCCCCTGAGGGCATGGGACCCTAGAACCAAGAGCAAACCATGGTTCCCAGCCCACCTGGCACACATCGATGGCATCGGGAGTTTGACCTAGATCTCGAAGGGGGGCCTAGGGAATTCAGAAAAAAATCAAAAAAATGGAAAAACATTGCATGGAGTCATGGTGAGTGATGCATCACCTAGGAAAAATACCAAACATGGCATCCCAAGGGTTCACAGGTGGACTCTTTCACAAAGAGGTCCTTCCAGGAAGGAGTTCTCTTGGTCTTCCTTGCCAGGTGACCATGGTTTGTGCAAGTTCCACAGCGAACTATGGAACCATGGTCCCATATTTGGTGGAGATGTGCATCTTTGCATTCCAAACAACTTTTGCAACTAGTGTTTTTTCAGTTTCTGCATAAAAAAATGCATTTCCCATTTTTCGGGTGGCCGGAGGGGTCAAAACAAGTGCTTTTTTGTGAAGTGGCCACCAAGGGCAATGTGCAAAACCTTACCACTCTAATTTTCATGGGTGGGGGACCTACTAGGGGTGCCACATCCAAGAGCTTAGGAATTATCTCGTCCTGCTGCCATATAATGAATTATTTTTGCCCTAAATCCATTTAAATCCAATTTTGAACTGGGGCTACAAGAAATGCACACCAGAAAAATTGGGGAAAATTACCTGGAGGTCCCCTAAGGGCATGGGACCCTAGAACCAAGAGCAAACCATGGTTCCCAGCCAATCTGGCACACATCGATGGCACCACGAGTTTGACCTAGATCTCGAAGGGAGGCCTAGGGAATTCAGAACAAATAAAAAAAATGGAAAAACACTGCATGGAGTCATGGTGAGTGATGCATCACCTAGGAAAAATACCAAACATGGCATCCCAAGGGTTCACAGGTGGACTCTTTCACAAAGAGGTGCTTCCAGGCAGGAGTTCTCTTGTCTTCCTTGAGAGGTGACCATGGTTTGTGCAAGTTCTACAGCAAACTATGAAACCATGGTCCCATTTTTGGTGGAGATGTGCATCTTTGCATTCCCAACAACTTTTGCAACTAGTTTTTTTCAGTTTCCAAATAAAAAATGCATTTCCCTTTTTCGGGTGGCCGGAGGGGTCAAAACAGGTGCTTTTTTGTGAAGTGGCCACCAAGGGCAATGTGCAAAACCTCACCACTCTAATTTTCATGGGTGGGGGACCTACTAGGGGTGCCACATCCAGGAGCTTAGGAATTATCTCGGCCTACTGCCATATAATGAATTATTTTTGCCCTAAATCCATTTAAATCCAATTTTGAACTAGGGCTACAAGAAATGCACACCAGAAAAATTGGGGAAAATTACCTGGAGGTCCCCTAAGGGTGTGGGACCCTAGAACCAAGAGCAAACCATGATTCCCAGCCCACCTGGCACACATCGATGGCACCGCGAGTTTGACCTAGATCTCGAATGGGGGCCTAGGGAATTCAGAAAAAATCAAAAAAATGGAAAAACACTGCATGGAGTCATGGTGAGTGATGCATCACCTAGGAAAAATACCAAACATGGCTTCCCAAGGGTTCACAGGTGGACTCTTTCACAAAGAGGTGCTTCGAGACAGGAGTTCTCTTGGTCTTCCTTGCCAGGTGACCATGGTTTGTGCAAGTTCCATAGCAAACTATGGAACCATGGTCCCATTTTTGGTGGAGAAGTGCATCTTTGCATTCCCAACAACTTTTGCAACTAGTGTTTTTTCAGTTTCCACATAAAAAATGCATTTCCCATTTTTCGGGTGGCCGAAGGGGTTAAAACATGTGCTTTTTGTGAAGTGGCCACCAAGGGGAATGTGCAAAACCTCACCACTCTAATTTTCATGGGTGGGGGACCTACTAGGGGTGCCACATCCAGGAGCTTAGGAATTATCTCGGCCTGCTGTCATATAATGAATTATTTTTGCCCTAAATCCATTTAAATCCAATTTTGAACTGGGGCTACAAGAAATGCACACCAGAAAAATTGGGGAAAATTACCTGGAGGTCCCCTGAGGGAGTGGGACCCTAGACCTAATAGCAAACCATGGTTCCCAGCCCACCTGGCACACATCGATGGCACCGCGAGTTTGACCTAGATCTCGAAGGGGGGCCTAGGGAATTCAGAAAAAATCAAAAAATGGAAAAACACTGCATGGATTCATGGTGATTGATGTATCACCTAGGAAAAATACCAAACATGGCATCCCAAGGGTTCAAAGGTGAACTCTTTCACAAAGAGGTGCTTCCTGGCAGGAAATATCATAAAAAAAATGGAAAAACACTGCATTTTCCATTTTTTTCTAGTGGCCGAAGGGGTCAAAACAGGTGTGTGGGTCCTTCAAATAGACTTTATTTAAAAAACACGCCGTGGATGCCTCATGGTTTGTGCCTCCTTGTTTTGTGCCTAGCACGTTACACTTTGTTATGTGTAACGCGACGATCCTTTGACTTCGCACATGTGGGCTCGCGCATGACCGTTCATACTTGATTAATTTCACGCCTGGGAAATTGGAGAAGTCATTATGGCTTGATTAAGTGGCGGTTCCTGGCCGACAAAATGCGCAGCAGCCTCCCGAGCCAGCCAGTCAATCAGCTATCCTTCTTCTTCTTCTACCTCTTCTTCTTCTTCCTGTCATCGCCGTGGATGGGGAGGCTTCCGGGAGGTCGAGGACGTGGGGGCGGTCATGGTAGCCACAGCGGGTGTCGAGGAGGCCGCGATGACGGTCATGCTAGGCGTGGGCACGGTTGCGGTCCTCGAGGAGGATGTGGGTCAGCGGCTGAGCCGCCGTCTCTTGACATGTCTAGGGAATCGTCACCCGAGCACTCGTCTAAGCCGTCATCTCAGAGACAGGCGTGATTCCTGCCTGGGTTTGAGTTCGCCCGGATCCCGTTTGAGCGCCACAACTTGGACCAGCTGCGGCTCCCACTAAAGTTTGCGCGACAGCTTGGAGGTCATGAACCTACCGAAGTATGTCTGCGGGTAGCTGGTTGTGCCCGAGGTACCTGGCCCGTTCAGCTGTACATGGATGCAGCAGACGACATGTACCTTGGGCGTGGCTAGGGTGCCTTTGGTCGCGCGCATGATCTGCAACTCGGGTACATCCTCATCTTCAAGTTCAACGGAGTAGATGAGTTCGCCGTCAAGGTCTACGACAACTGCAACTATCGAAAGACCTATCACATAGATAGCGACGGCGAGTTCGATGACTCCGATGAGGAAAATATGTAATTCAAGTATCAGTTACAATCGCTATTTTATTTTAGTTTCATTTTAAAGATTTCCTGTTTGAATGCCATGTCATGCATGGCCAAAAAAAACACGGGCATGGATGCACGCCGGGTGAGGAGATAGATGTACATGTACGCCTGGGCGTGCGCGTCGTGGCAGTACGCTTAGCTGGGACCCAATGTAGAGTCCCATCGAGTTCAATGCCCAGTCCCATCATGGCAGTACGCAGTGAAAAAGCAAGGGGCTACTGCTGCCTATTCGTTCGTACCTACGGTGACCCTTCGTCAACAAGGTACCAAGGGCTACGCTTAGATTCAAACGGATGGCCGAGATTGCTTGAGATGGTTCCCAGGAGGCAAGGACACGGTGGTCAGCTGAAGCTGGTCCTTGACCGGGTAGCACTATTCTGTAGAAACCCACTTCCTCTTCTTCTTCTTCCTCCTGCCTTCCTTGCCCCTCCCTCCATTCTACGACGAAGCCATGCCTCCCAAGAAGCGGACCCGACCGGCGTTGAAGACCGATGGGGTCAAGACTAGGGCGGCGGAGAGGAAGGAGTTAACCTGCCGGCAGGCAGATCTCCACGCAAGCAGCCTAATCAGTCAAGCCCAAGCCATCCTCTCTTTCTGCGCACCAACGGACGAGGGGGACATTGTCTACCCCGGGTGGGTTAACAACGCCTTGATCTTCCATTTGTTTGTTCTTTCCAACTTCGTAACCTATTTGATTTTTTAGGCCCCCAAAATCCACGGATAAGAAGCTTCCCATGAAGACATTGGACCCGTCACTGGACTTCCTGATCAAGCCCATTCCCCGGCTAAGCAAGGTAATCGCATGCCATCTAGTCTACTTCCTGATCAAGCCCGTTTACCATTGTTCATAACCTGCCTTTGGCAATGCAGCTAGGTGCTACGCATGGAGATCTGTATAGATTCAGTGTATAGATTCACTCATTGTTAACCGTATCTAGTTTACTTTGAAAACTATAAAAATAACTATATATTTGTGAACAGAGGCAGTATTAGCATTGATTTCTTTTATTGCATGCCCTAAACTCCGGTGCAGGAAGCGAAGGAGAAGATCGAGGCAGGTGTGGCCGCACTGAATGTCATGATACAGAGCCAACTGGCCGAGAAACATTCCCTCGAGCTGCACTGTGCTAGCCTAGGCTCACATTTGGATCAGGAGAAGGAGAAATCCCGAACTTTGGCGCATGAGGTTGACAAGCTTACGGCTGCGAAAGTCTTGCTATCGGGGCATATGGACTACCTTGTGAAGACGCAGGAGCAGATGAAAATGTTGCTGGACAAGGATAGGTTGACCATGAAGGCACTGGAGGAGGAAAATCTGAAGCTCAAGGCCACGTGCAGCGACCTTCATGTGCAAATCACTAAGGGGCTCAAAGAGCAGATCAAGCAGAGCGAGAGGACCTTGGTAGCCTATGAGGCCAGAGACAAGTCCAGAGATTACTTGAAGCTGATGACCGAGAGCACTCGCAAAGCAGCCGCTCTACTCGAGGCTGTTAAGAAGGAGAACATCATGCTGAAAGCCAAGATCAATGAGTTCGAGCGCCTCTAGCAGGATCAGATTGCCTCCAAGTAAGAGGAGATACGATGTAGTCTGCGCGCTACATTTCATCATCCTGTATGTCTGAACTTTGTGTTAACTAGCCTGAATCTTATGTTATCTGAACTAGTAGTGAAATGTTAACTGAACTATGATGTTGCATTAATGCTCTCTGTTATATGGAAGCAATTGTTGTAGGTACGCTATTGCTTTTAGATAACTTGAAATGTTGAATTACATAGACATAACTTATTCATCTAAAATTTGTTTCAATCTATCTAACTTGTCCTTATTAACTGATGCTTGCTTCAAGAGATCTGCAATGCAGTTCTCCAGCCTTTTTTCTCCTCCTTTAGCTGGTCCCTCTGCTTTTCTGCCTTGAGCTTCAGAAAGATCTGAATATCTAGAAGATTTTTTGAAATGGATCCCACCTGCCTATCGGTCATTGTTTTCTGGAGTTCTTCGGCCATATTGTTGTTTATTTCTTCAAGCTCCTTCTTATCCTATGATAGCTTGTAACATTCATCAGCAGCAGCACAAGCATCACTAATTCTCCCAATACTTTCCGATTTATACAACTCCCATAACTTGACCAAACATTTCTTCAGTGCGTCAGGCCACTCCGGATCAATCCACTCCACTATTCCACACATCGGACCATCCTAATGATCAACAGCATAGTATAACAAATATAAGAAACTATGAAATGAAGAGAGAACAATGCTATTCAAACATTAATTTTGCAATATAAATAATCGAAACCTCCTTTGCGCATCCTATAAACCTTTTCCCTGTGTTAGTGCCTTCGAAGGCAACAAATTTCTTAGTTTCAACCCTTGGTCACATGGTGCCTCCCTCTCGATCGCCAAACCATCCCAATCTGGGTCGTAGATGGTCTGTGGCACCTAAAACAAAACCTAAACCTAAATTCCTAACCCCATAAACCTTACCCCATAAATCAACATGTCGAATAAAAGGAAATCACATTGGTCCGGCAGTAGTCGAAATCGGAGAGAAGGCTGCCGCTGTCGCTACCGCTGTCGTAGCTTGTATCGTCGCCATCATTACAAGACGGCATGGTGAAGGAAGGAGAGAGGGGGGTGGTGGTAGAGCCGGCGTGCGAGGTAGTGACTCAACGGTCAGTTTGAACATAAATATCTTGTTCTGCCTACTACCCATGCCTCAGTGGAAATAAATAATTTATACGCTTTCAAAAGAAAAACAACACATAAGTTGGCAATTGAGTTTGGATAAATCAGGTAAATTATGTAGAACAATGACTGTCCCCTACTAGTTGGTATTTTTTGTAATATTTGATTTTTAGTTTTTAATATTTTAATTATGCATAGTCTTCAAAATTTGAAATGTATTTTACAAATGTGAATCTACACACTACAAGGCATGTAGATACACGACATGATTTGTTTGTGATATAATATAGCAAGTGATGTAAACAACGCTTATTATTTCAGCAGTCAATATATTACAACATCTCAATATCCCAGAAATGAATTTATTACATTCTCTCAACATAGTTCTACAATAAAATTACAAATTGGCACTAGTTTTCAGAAGAAGTTTGAGACAGACAATATGAGATACAACATTTTCTAAGATACTACAGCTTATTGCATGGAGCAGCTACAACACACTCACAAACATTTACGGAGTGATGCAGAATGAAAGAGATGAATCAAATAGTGACCAGAATTGGGTTGCACTTCTCACTGTAACATATCAGCACCTATGAAGCGGTAGCTCAAAATTTCAAGAAGACAGCTCTACAGCAGTCTCATCATCTCCAACCATTTCTAAAATTACAACAACAAAAAATACCTTCTTACTCAATTTCTGCCTTCGGAAAACCTGCATGAGATCGTTGTCTTTAACAATTTTGATGAAATCCCTCTTCTTAAAGTGACACCAACGTAAACGTGCCTGCTGATTAGGGCCCTAAGGACATCTCTGCTTTAGCTGCTCAAGAATCTTGTCAACAGTAACTGTCTTGGGATCTACCATTATTTCCATACGATCGTTCTGCACAGCAAATTCTTGGCCATCATCTAGTAGTACTGCAGTGCAAGGATCTACTTGCAAAGCAATTAGATACAGTTGTGAATGGTCAATAGCTGCTAGTTTACAAGCATCCATACCACTGGGAGTACCACCATCTGGATCAACACCTTTGGCACCTAACTGTGCTTCTGGTGCATCAACATCATCAACCATAACAAAAAAGATACAACTGACGAGTACCATTATATTTCTCCCAAATCTGCAACAGCTGATGGGAGTGCTCAAGTTGTTCGTACACCTGATTCATGTTCATCTACACAAACTTAGCCTTCTATTTGGAGCCCCAAGGAATTCTAGCGTGAAGAATGTCAACAAGCTGCAAAACTGACACAATCTCACTGCAATTCACATTCATTTGCACAGACCGCGAAGCCACACACCTCTCCAAGCCATAATCTAATCTAGTAATGTACTGATGCACTCAGATATTTATTTTGTATGTGTTCTCTGAATCATCGCTGTTTCACAAATATTGGGAAACAAAAGATAAAAATTAGTTGCTTCTCTCTAATCATACCACAATTTGGGAAAACATAAGACAAAAAGTATATTTTCTTCTTTTGGATAAATTAGAGCCTTCAGATCTGAACATAATTTTGAGATGACTTCCATAAGATAAAAAATCTGGGTCTGCATATTGGTTGGTTTGATAGAGATTGAGGATTACTTGCATACAAAATCATACCACAATTTGGGAAAACATATGACAAAAATCAGTCAGTTGCTTCTCTACAATTGTTTAGATACTGACAGTTACTCATGCCGTTCCATAAAACATTTTAGTGCTATTGGGATGTAAGAGAGGGATCTGAAATATTCACCTCTGCTTTCTGGCGCTCACACTGATAGTAGAAGGTCCAATTCCGTTCATCTTTGGGATTTGTTCTTTTCCTCCAATCTGCAGGCGACGCCGCGCCAGCGACGCCGGAGGGCTACCACTCCGATTGCTCTTGGTCGGCGGCGCCGCCGCCGGGCTGGCTCTTCGCTTGGTCGGCGGCGCAACCGCTGTCGGCCAAGCTTTCCGCTTCTCACTGCTCCCTGCTGCTGGCTTGTTGCAAGATCTCTGGCTGCTTTCCTAGCTGGCAGCTCCAGCAATCGCCACTCCTGGCGGCGATGATGCCTCTCATTTCCTGCTGGTAGACATGCGCCGCCACCGGAATTCGACACTGACCTAGGAGGGTCTAGGGTTGGAAGGACAAGAAAGAGAATTTATTCGTACTGAGAGTTGCAGGTGGAGTTGACATACTGTCAACTAACGAGGCAACATAACGGAGACTACTGACAAGCAGGACCCACTGGCTCGGCACATAACGGAAAAATACTGACATGCGGGACCGCAATGGGCCCAAAACGGGAGAAGTCATGGCAATATTTGGTTTACCCTCATTTCGTTCAGAATGGGCCCTCTGAGGAATTACCTACCCAACTTTTAAAATGACGGCTATTACAAGCAACAAAGGTACCTGTGAGCCTGTGGCAACGAACTCGATGACCGCAAACAAAATAGCCCCTAGAGGGGTGCGCGTCCGTCGGACGCAAAACGCGTCAAATAGGAATTGCCGGGTGCAAGCGTCACGACGATAACCGACGCGTTTAGCGCCAAATAGGAGCTCCCAATGAACCAGCATGCCGTATGAAATTTCAAATGAGGCCCTGGGAGGCCTCACTTCCACAAACAATGTTACTTTTAGATGGTGCACAGAAAAAATTATTGGGAAATGTCCCTAGTTTACAGATAGGTAACAAAGCTGAGCAAAACATTTTTGTGTCCACACATGTAATATGTTAAGCAGAATCGGAATCACATCAAAACAGAAAATTTCGGATAAAAAAGAGAATACAGGGGCAAGTAGAAGCTGATCTCCATTGCAATTATGTACAAAATGAGCTATTAAATAGTAGACCACCCAACTAAGTCAAGCTCATTCAAAAACTAAGCCAAAAACTGGTATTGTTCTCACCAGGAGATAGGGAAGTCTCTCAACTGCAGCCTGAAAACAGACGAGTAAATGACTGTGTAAGCAAAGGCCTGAAGCAAAAGAGACATTTGGTAACTAAGATAGCGAGAACAAAATAATATAGGGAGCAAAAAATAACCATGCTTACACAAATGTATAAGGAAGTTGCAGTTGTTCACGCTTGGCTAAAAAAGGGACATTAGCCATACCTCTTGAGATTAGATCTTGATGTTGAAGTACTCAGGGTCGAAATGGTGCAGCCTTACATAACCATCCTCACCACCGCTTGAAAAGCTGTGGAAATTACATGAAAGAACACAGGTCACTAAAGTTGGAATTCATAAGACAAGAGAATTCAAGAATGGAAGTTCAAAGAGGGAGCTTAAAACCATATTCCCGAAAGCATTTGGACATACATAAATTAGGCATTGCAAAAGAAAAAAAATCAAAACAAGGAAGAAGGGTAGCTCTCATAAATTTATTTTACAACAACAAATTCAGAATAGCGTATACCCAAAATGTATTTGGTTGAAATCACTGAGCTGCCAAAACCATCAGACACATGAAGAATCAAAAGGTACAATCCAAACAGAATGTCTATAGATAGCCATAGCAGGATAGATCTTTGAATACAAAATTCTGGGGAACATCTAGCTCGCATATACAACTTTTCATCAAATAAGGTCAGTATAGCGTATATTGCCAATGTGTATATTGCCAATGTAATTGGCTCTAGTCACTGAGCAACATACTAATAGTAAACATGGAAAAAAAGATTTAAAAAAATAGAAGGTGAAAAGAGAAGACACCAGAACATGAAGGAGACAACATCAAGATAGGGAGGACAGGTTAAGACTAAAGAAAAACAATAAAACAGCGATTGAGGATTACTTCATATGTAGCTCTCATACTCAACGTTTCATCAAAATAATGCCAATATAGCGTATGTTGCCAATCTAATTGGCTCTAATCACTGAGGTACATATTGAAAAACTGTAGCACAAGAGAAAACGATTCAACAAGACAAAAGGTAGGAAGAAATGACATTTGAATATGTCAAGCAAACAAGATGTAACAAAATAAACTGGAGGTGGAAGAAATTAAGACGTAATCGAGAAGATATATAAATGTAAAATATTAAAAGGTGTTACTGGTTAAACATCAGGATCTGCTCTCATAATGTTTGATGACATCCTAAAGACTCAGAATAGCGCATACATGGCTTAATCATTGAGCAGATCCGCATAAAAAAGAAGAGAAAAAGAGGCATATCACGAACTCAGTGCAGTGGCAAATGTAAACATAACAAAACGGATATTAGAGTAAGTACTTACCTCCGCCCATCAGGATTAAATGCCAATGCGTTGATTGGTCCAAAATGTCCTTTAACACCACCAATTTCTTCTTGTAAAATCTGAATAATAGTCCTGTTACAGTCACAATATAATATGAATACGGAAAGTAACTCCTCAGAGAGTTAAGGCATAGTTCACCTTGTGGAAAAATTTAGCCTCAAATTTGCCCGCACGGCGGTCTGTCATAGTCACATTCATAGCATCTTGACCACCTCCAATAACCACCTGACAGCACAAGGAAAAATATAATAATGTTAGAACAGTCATCAAATACAAATGAGTTGACTAACAGAATGTGCTGTTATCCTAGTTCAGCATCATGCATGCATGGGATAAGCATTATTAAGAACATATAAATCAGATGCTGACAGCCTGAGCAGTTAAAAATTTGAACTAGTGTCAATACCATACATATTTGAGAGAACCAACATCACTAAGTATCAAAGAAACAGCCTTAACCCATGGACAAATAAAAATGCACAATACAGATATCTTGGCAGTACCTGCTGCATGACCATCCGGCCATCAAATAAGAAAGAAGTTTTGTGCCAATAACAATATATACAAAGAAAATCTTTGATAAAATTTGACTTACTAAATGACAAAGAATCAAAGGTTGGAAATAGATGGGCAAGACAAGAACATATACAGACATAGAATCTTATCCAACTTCAAGAATAAATCAAAGGAATGATTGCGAAGTACACACTTTGGGATAATTCAGTAATTCCCAGCCTCATAATTGCCCGCGGAAACATATGTTTTTAGGTTATAATATAAAAGACCAATAATTCAAGACATAACATGTGCTTATATAGAGAAATGCTTGCGACAACTACTGAACATTGGCATAGGAAAAAAGGAAGACAGATACAGGAGCATACATGATCAAGGGTTGGAGATATGTCAACAGCATTGACCGGTCGCTCTGTGACATATGTCTTTATCAGGGTCAATGTTCTTGCATCCCATAGCTAGACACATAGCAGATGTCAGAAAATCCATGTAATAATAATGAAGTATGAACATGTTAATAGGGCAGCAATCTCATCACCTTAGCAGATTTGTCCAAGGAGCCTGTAAGGAAATGAGACCAATCTAAGGACTTTGACAGTGAACTAATTGCTTTCTGATGTCCCTCCTCCTTGTCTGACTCCTTCAGCAGTTTTCCATTCTAAAGGCAAAGAGAAAAATAGAACGTAAATCATTGTCATAAACAGTTGAGAAAAGATCATGACTATACTGACTAAATTAAACAACTGGCATGCAGACCAGAGAGGTAAAATGGCTACATTACATAACAAGATAGCTTCCATATGAACTTTGCGGAGGGTATCTTATTAGTTCCTTCATCCTTTCTAGCGAACAGGCCACAGAAAGCATTGCATTCTGGGGACAATACTCTAGTAAGATTGGACCAAGTACCAAGTAGTCGCCAAGGAATATGAGATCAGATATATAGATACTAGCTGAATGCCCGTGCGTTGCTACAGTTTCCACCACCTTATTCATGTTCATAAAATTTTGTTAACAAAAATTATTCATACTATGCCATGCTAGAAATTGTTGTTTCTTAAAAGTTAGTTGTTGTGTATTTGCAAAGATAACATTCAAGCAAAAATCAATCACTCTTAGAAGCACAAACTAAACAAGAATCCTTATCCAGTTTATGCCGAGTCGATAAATTTAACAAACACCCGAGACTTCCATTATTCTATAGGTACCTCTAAATCACAGAGTTCCATGTGTGATGAGCAACACTCGGCTGCATCCACACTTGACCTCACATAGCTCCACAAGCACGCGCGAAGTGGCCTCAAGGCTCACGGCAGAGTTAGCTACAAATTGCAAAGAGTAAGTTCAGATTGTGAGCAACAACACATAAGCTAGGTAGAGCACATTCAGCCGTCAGGTCACCCTTTTGCTTTACCCCGCACTTGTAATGCCTTGAATCAGTTCTTAGAGCTTCAACGTCCGCCTTCATGGATGAGCTCCAGGAGAGCCTTCTCCAGCTAAACCTGTTGTCCGTGTTCTTCCGAGCTTGTTGTCACTAACATGAACACATGATGCGCAGAGAGGGTATCCACAGCCACAACAAAATTCTTCACGCAGCAACACGTTTTTGTGACTATGCTCTGGCCGTCTGCGCCCACATCTAGAAAGAGCATGTCTGCACTATCGTAGACGTACGATGACTATGCGTTGGAGGTGACATGCAGCTTGTCGTCTAACTTGAGCGGCAAGTTGTGTGGCCACCTCGCGGCGAACTTGGCAGGCATGTCTCGCACTTCTCCATTACAGAGATGAGGACATGGACCAAAAACATCAGCCAGGCGGGCAGCTGCACAATGTGCATATCGGGCTGCAGCGGCGCTAGCTTCGGCTGCAACTGGGTTGCCCGTGGGGTGGTCGCGGGGATCTCACAATTGAAGGTATTAATGCTGTCATGATTTGTGGATGTATTTGATTTTCGTATTAATGCTGCCTTTCAGTTTATTTCATTATGAGTAATTTTGGAAATGAAATGATGTATAGGAAAAGTAGCTTCACCATCACCAACTCCAATCTTATAGTCTTATTATAGTTTAGAAGTTTAGATTTAGACTCCTACCTCCCCTGCGGAAACAAAGGAAATTCAGATACTGGCAAAAAAAACTGAAGGGAGCTTAGCTCACCTAGCTAAACTCTGGCGAACTCGCCGTCCCTGCAGACAACTACATTGACGGCCATCGTCCGATCGTTGGTCCCGTTATTGGGGGATGACACTACCCTGTAGCAATTCCTCCTCGGAGACTGCACGAACACCGGTTCGATCAGCACAAATGCACAACAAACAATCAAACTTGCCGCAATTGGACGAAAATGCAGATCACATAGATCGAAATGGAATGGAACGAGAGGTAAATCCGTACCCGTTTCCAGAGGTCGGGGTCGGGCTTCTTGACGATGACGACTCCATCCAGCAGCGCGGCGGGGTCGGGGATGCGCCACCGGCATCTGACGGAGTTTGCGACGTGGTGCCGCTCGTACTCGGTCACGGTGGTCATCGCCGTCGCGTTGGCGTTCCGGTGGCGCTGCCGCCTCTCCATCCACGACTCCCGCATGTAGTACGCATGCGACCACTGGCACGAGTTCCGCGCCACGGGCCGCGTGTTGAAGGAGTAGGCCGTGTAGTCGGCGCGCATGTACCAGTTGAGGAAGGTGCGCATCGGCGTCTCCATCTCCCGCGGCGACAGCACCCCGCGGATCACCACCACGGCGAACCCCCACGACACCGACACCGTCCACTGCTTCTCTCGGTCGTAGCACACGGACTGCTGAGCCACGGCCGGAGGGTCCAGCCGCACGGGCCCCTCGAATAGCCTTCAGAGCGCCGCCATCCGGTAGGAAGTCGAAGTGGTGCAGCGTCACCAGCGGCACCACTGGGTGGGAGCCCAGGAGTCCCAGGACCTCGCCCCAGATGTCGCACTGGTTGAGCGGAATGCCCAGCTCTGACATGCAAGCATGGATGCGGTCGTCGCTGCCGTACAGCGCCGGGTAGCGGTGCATGCACCCGTCCTGCATGCGCGCCAGCCGCGTGGCCAGGGCGCGGCTGATGGCGAACCCGCCGCCGCCGAATGCCATGCCGTAGGAGAAGATGAGGTTCTGGATGTGGCTCTCCTAGGGGTTCCCGATGTAGTACGGCTGCGTGTGGTCGTACCTAGACAGCATGTCCACCAGGATGTCCGGGAAGAACACCGTGTCGTCGTCGCCCATCACGAACCACCGCACGCCGGGGAGGCCCAGACGGTAGCTCTCGGAGATGATCCGGGAGATCCGCAGCGCGGACCGGCTGCCCGCGTCGTGCGTGTAGGGGAACTTGGACATGTCCGCGCTGATCTTGATGCCGGGGAGCTCCGTTTAGGAGTTCCGGGAGAAGTACTCCCGAACCGGCTTGTCCAGCCACAGGAACCCACGCATCTTGCCCGACCGCCACCACACCTTGATGTACTCCCGCCGGCTTTCCCACAGGGATGCCGACGCGCCGATGCCGAACACGAAATTTAGCCAGAATTAATATCCCTTATTTATAGTGATGTACAACCTAAATATAGCATGATTTCGTTGATTGCGTGATTCCGCGATTGCGTGATGTAAATATAGCCTAAATATAGCGTGTTGTTGTTTTTTTTTCTTAGGGGTATTTTGGGAAGTCAAATGTTTTAACGAAAAGTGGCTTCACCATCACCAACTGCAATCCTATAGTAAAGAGATTGTTGTTTTTTTTCTTAGGGGTATTTTGGGAAGTCAAATGTTTTAACGAAAAGTGGCTTCACCATCACCAACTGCAATCCTATAGTAAAGATTAACTGTTTGTTGTGTCCATTAACAATATTGTTGGCAATGAGAAAACTGAGTCAACACACATAACAACCAGCTCACCAGATGATTTTTGGATCAACCACAACTAGTAACATTTTTACTATTGAACAATATCAGTGGGCTATCTACAACCATTATCTAGTAAGATTTGACCAAGTACCAAGTAGTCTATACTATTGGTTTCGAGTTGGTGGTGTTCACCACCAACTCAGCATACATCATTTGAGTGACGAAAATACCCCTTACATAATACAGAGATATCAATACGGGGATACAATCAAGGAAACACCAATCACATTAACATGGGGACATTAATTCTGGGATACAATCACAGGGACATCAATCACGGGGACATCAATCACGGGGACATCAAATGATTTACCCTCCCACCAATCTTGAAAAAAAACAAGCGATCCGTCCATCCCTCAAAAAGACCAGTGATTTGTTTCGTCCATCCCTGTTCCGCCGCCTTGCCGCCACCGTCCCAGCGCCACTCCGCCGCTCTCTCTGCACGGCGGCCTCGCCAAGCGCCCTCGTTGCCCTCGTTTCACCATGCTTCACAACACCAGGGGCGCCATCGCCGGTATGATGCCCCGTTGCCATCGCAACTCTCCGTCCCTGCCTACCTTGTCGATCCCGACGGCGACGCCATGGACTTCCTCGACGGCACCGCCCGCGTCGTGAGCTCCGACGGCCTCCTCCTAGACTTCGCCGACAGCCACAGCCACGCCCGGGTCATCAGCAGCATCCACCGCGGCTGGCTGCATGAGTTCGACATGAGCGCGTCGCACTTCATCTCCTCTAAGCGGCCGGATGTTCTGCCTCCCTGCCCGGACATGGATGCCGCGAAGATGGGTACGCCCTTCGGCCTGCTCACGCAGTCCTCCGAAGGCTCGCAAGGTCCGCCTGATAGGTACGTCGCCGCTCAGCTCAGCCGCAGGTGCGGGAAACAAGGGAGCCGCAGAGTCGTGTGCCGGTTTCTGTCGGAAACTGGGAACTGGGACGAATAGGAGCTGGCCGGGACATCCACGATGCCAGCTGGGCGGGCGATGCAGAATTGCAGATCGACTGGAATCATGAGGTAGTGCAGTGACCTTCGGCGACCGGCTGTGGTGGGTCGATGTGATCAGGGGCGTCTGCTCCGTCGACCCGTTCAGCGACCTGCCGGAGCATCACTTTGTCGAGCTGCACAATGGCAGTGTGCTGCCTAACTTAGCTAGCATGCATGGCGGAGACAGCGTTGCTGAGCAGGTACCGGGCGTGTAGGGGTCAGCAAGGGGCAGCTGCTCTACCTAGAGGTGTCCAACACCTGGAACCCGTTCGTGGTCAGCTCTCTCTCGCTCGACGAAGATGGTCGCTGCTATGCTGGATTCCAAGATAAGAGCTACCTCAATTTTGCCTGAAGGTTTCGAGCAGTTTGGACATGAGATACAGAGCATTACTGTCATTGATCCATTCAAGCCCAACTTTCTGTACATGTCACCTATGGTAGTAATCACATTGTTCTTGTTGTGGACATGGCTTGGGAGGGTGTTAACTCCCAGAAAGAATCAAATGTTAAAAAAAAAGACACTATGATTTTAATGTGCCGTGCATGCTCCCGACATGACTTGAATCAAGGCTTATCCCTTGTGGCACCAGTGCTCCTGCTTATGTAAATACTTGAAAACTGTAATTTTGTGTTTGTTGTAGATGGAACCAATGTCTTGTTGTAGATGGGTGGAAATAAAAGATGAAGGACTAGAATAAAGAAACCGTATTTAAATAGAAAAGATTATTCTATTAATATTTGAGTATTCTATTATTTTTCCGTAGCAACACACGGGTATTTAGCTAGTCGCCAAGGAATATGAGACCAAATATACAGACATTAACTGTTTGTTGTGTCCATTAACGGTACTGTTAGCAATAAGAAAACTGAGTCAGCACACATAACAACCAAGGTAGCTCGCGTAACGATTTTTAGATCAACCACAACCAGTAACGTTTTTTACTGTTGAACAATCATGCACCAATATTTCTATTTAGACATCAATAAGTACTAATAGTAGCAGAACTCTACAGACGTACGTGCTAACCTCAGAGTCCCAGATGCGAATGGTGGCATCCTCACCCGCGGTGATGATGGTCCGGTTCCCCGGCCCCCATACAGCCCTGTTAATCCTCCCGGTGATACCAGAGATCACGAGCGCTGACTCCGCCGTCTCTGCAAAACACCGACATGCACTTCAAAACCCACATCGCAATAGACATATAAACACTTTGAAGCAGATGTGGAGGAGTGAACCTACGGTCTTGCAGGTCTTCGGCGATTCGCTTGACCTGCACAGTGGGCATATTCCCCATGAAGCTGTCGGTGGTGATGACAGCGAGGTGGTCACCAATGGCAAAGTCGACAGAGCGTGCGGGGGCGTCGAACCCAAAGGTGAAGAGCTCCTTGCCTGTCTTGACGTCCCAGAGCTTGGCGGTCTGGTCGGCGCTCCCCGTGATGAGGCGCGTGGAGTGGCGGGAGACGTCGCAGGACCATACCGCTCCGTTGTGGCCACGGTAGGTGCCAAGGCGGTCACCATTGTCGGCGTACCAGACGGTGGGGGTGTGGTCCTTGGCGCAGGAGAAGAGCAAGTCGCCGTCCCGGTTGTACTTGAGAAACGTGAGCGGGCGCTCATGCCCCTTCATGAGAATAGGCCTCATCTCGCCGCTGACTGCTGCTCACCGCTGCTGCTGGGGAGGAAGGAGTAGTGTAGGGTTAGGGCAGCGTTGGGATCTGTCTACAGTCCAATGCAGATATAGCTCCAACTGAACGAATACTTTACACACATAATATAGAGCCCAATTCCGCCTATATAAATAAATCCTCAAAAGAATCAGCACCTGAGGCCTATTCGAGATCTAAACACCAGCTACTCATATCCGCAATAACAAAACAATACAAGTTAAAACTAAGGGGCTGTTTGGTTCAGTGGCTATCCACTGGATGGCAGTGGATATCCACTTTTTTGGTGGCTATCCATTGTTTGGTTTAGAGGGTGGAGGGGATAGGGATAACCACTTTTGTCTTAAAATGATGGTTGAGCATATCCCACCAAATCTGCTGGATGAGCTCAACCACTTTTGGCTGGCGTCGATAGCCTCATCCGAACCGTTTTATTCTTGAGTCGTTCGTTCACCAACCATTATCCATTCCCCTTCTCTTCTCGTTTTCTCTCTCTGACCACTGTGGTGGTGGCCCGTGGAGGGCTGAGCAGGGGCGGAGAGGCCCGAGCTCGCGGCCGGCGGCCGGGAGGCATGAGCTTGCTGCCTGAGGCGGTAGGGAGGGGCGAGCTGCACGGCCTGAGACGACGGGGAAGGGTGAGCAGCACGGCGGGTGGCGGTCTGCGGGTAGGGGCATGTAGCGCGGCGGCGGCCGGTGGCGAGGAGTGGTGAGAAGTGTAGCCCGTGGCCGGCGCCGGGTCGGCGCAAGCTCGCGGTCGACGCCGGGGAGGGAGGCAGGAGGTGGGACGGCCTCCGAGACGTGGGCGGATGCAGGCGCGCCACTGGGCAGAGGTAGGCACGGGCGGGCGGGAGTAGCACAGCTTGGGATGACGCCGGCTTACCGAAGGCGAGCGGGTCAAGCACGGGCCGAATGGGCTTCGCTGGGGAAGCGAGCAGGCAGAGGAAGAAGATAAGAGGAAAGGGGAATGGCTAACCACTTTTTTATCATACCTAGCCAAACAGAAAAATGGCTATCCCTAACCAGCTGGTTGGGGATATCCTTATCCCCTAAATGCCATCCCCTGAACCAAACAGCCCCTAAGAGAAAGATCTCCTAGGATCATCAAGACGCCACTAACTAGACAGATGGCGAACTGAACTCCCAACAATACTAGGTAACAGCATCATCAATCAACACCAACTAATTTTTAGAGCAACAGGGGCCACCATCCCCGGTGCCATTTCATTAAAAAAGGAAACCAAGTAACATGTTTTGGGACATCCTTCCACAAGCCTCGCTTGCAACGAAAGCTGATCAAAAGCAGAGCCTACAGCTATTCCTTTTCCACGGAGGAACCCAACCCGCAGATAACCAAATCACATAATCTAGAAAACACGGGACAGAGAACTATTTTCGGCAAAAGGCTTTACAAAGAGCTTAAGACAGCAGCTAGATCATCGACGAGGGAGACGCGAAGTCTACCACCAGCACCGAAGTAAGGGTAGCCCAGGTGCCCTGACCAGCCGCCCTCTTCTGATCCGGCGATCTTGCGGCTTGAACTTATTACACCAACTAATCACGCGCACAGGGATCGATCTAGCCCCTAAATCCGGCGAGGTACAGGAGAACAAGAGGGAGAGGACAAGAACCTTTCTTCGGCTGCTAGTGATGGGGGACCGCTGCTTCTGCTACGACGATGGAGGCGGCGGCGACGGGAGGCGGCGGCGACGGGAGGAGGGCGGAAAGAAGAGAGGGTAAAACCCTAGCGCTTCTCCAATTCCTATCTTTGAGTGAAAAAAAATTAACAAACTACCACAATTAAAATAAGAAAGAAGTCCATATAACCCCCACAAGTTTTAGAGCTTGGGCGCTAACCCCAACTGGCGTACTTAACCCCCACAAGTTTCTAATACCGGACAATTGACCCCCTGGCTCGTGGTAAGCTGTTTTTGGAGCGTGGTTTTGGTGACGTGGCACTTTGTCAAAACCAGGTACTGCTTGGAGCGGCTAAGGACATGCCTGTGAACGCGAGCGGCACATGCGGTCCGTCTCTGGCGAGGCCAAGGGCGGCACATGCGGTCCGTCTCTGGCGAGGCCAAGGACATGCCTGCGAACGCGAGCGGCCCGCAACTACACGGCGTCCTACCAAAGCTGCTCCGGCACAGCTCACCTACCATGCAAGCCAAGTCGCAGCACTCCTGCATGCTGCGTGTTGCCAATCGTTGGCAGCTCTCCACGCGCAAGCCAACTAGCTAGCCAAGCCGTAGATGGAGAATGCCGACGGCATTCCGAGCGCGCCGACGCCGGCGTCATCGTTCTGTCCGTCGCCATGGATCTCGCCAAGCCTCACCGCCATGTTCAGTGCCTTCGCCGAGCCTTACTAGACCTCCCCACTGAAGGAATCGATGCCGAAGCCTCTTAATCGCTGGTGCCTCCTCCGTCTTCCGCCGTTCCGGTTGGACGCAGCCGCTATCGATTTGCTTTGCCGCTTGGTGCCGGACCTTCCTCTTATACTTTCTCGTAGTCTCGTGGACCTCCGGGATATTACAGTGCATCGCCTCGAGCCCGCACACCTGTGAGCCGTTCTCCATGCGACTCCTTGCCCCGGCCGTCGTGCGAGCTCGTTGCCAGCATGCCTCGCACTCTTCTCAGAACGCTGCACGCCCTATTCTGGCCTCCCGTCGACCCTGCCTTTTCGTCACACACGCATCGATATCATCGGCCCCTTCCGAGTTGTCCCGCATTCCCGTGTGGGCATTGCCGCGCTGCGACGTCGCCGGCTTCAACCCCAGTGGAGTGACTAGTGAGCGGGGACAAGTGCAAGGATGCCGCCCGCTCGTGATATGCAGGTGCAGGGCGCCGGTGGCTCGGAATGCAAGGGCGGGGCACGACGCTGGCGTCGGCGCGTACCAGTCAACGCAGCCAGTGCGTGGGGCCAGCGCGTGGATCTCCAATGCCGGACCAACGTCCATGATAAGGCATCGGCGCGATAACGCATTGTAATGCGACTTTTTGCGGGTTCACGCGGTGGAGATTGTTAAAAATAATTATCATCAGATAATTAAGGGTAAATCTCCACTTAATTAGGGAGTACGTTCCCACTCCTGGGAACAGATATCCCACTCCCGACGGTTTCCCCTGGACACACCCACGTCCATCGATCGTGGAACTGCTTGATCGATACCATCGATCCTGGAAACGACACCTTCAGGGAACCGCCATGATGCCTCTCCAGATTGTATATATAGCCTGTACCAATCATTAATAAAGCACAGTTTTCATTCTCTGGTCATTGTCTCCCAATTCCCACTCAAAACATGTTATCAGCACGCTCTGCCCAAGAGCAATTCCGGCGATCGCCGGAGCAAGAAGAACCAAAGAAGAAGAAAGGTAAGAACGATGGCAAGGACTTACCGAGGCTTTCTTCTTCACCTTCTTCGCCAGGAAAACCGTCGCCTCCGTCTCAACGGGCGTCGCCGGCATGGTGCTGGCGGCCTCCACCGCTACCACCGTGATGGGCAGCGCCGCCACTTCCGCAGCAATGGTCGAGGCCGCCATCATCAAGTGCTTCACCGCCACGACAGCCACCGCTACGGCCGCTATATGCGGAGCTTCGCTGTCCGCCGCGGCCGTCCCCAAGGCTCGCGACCTCGTCGCGGTAGTGGTGGTGATGGCGCTGGGCCATCAGGCACCCAGGCCGCCCCCCAACTCCACCAGTGATGCCGGAAGCGCAGCCTCTGCCGGCGTGGATTCTCGCTGGTCCGGCGGCGCCTCTTCTGCACGCTGATGAGGAGATGGTACCGGCCGGCGACGACATGATCATCGACGACCCGGACCTGGCCGTCCCTCCTCCGCCCCTGCCTTGCCCTGTGCATGGTTGGGCTTGCCCAAGACTCTTGCACGGCATCCACATCGAGGAGGCCGTGCCCGTGGCGCCTGCAGCGACCTCACCAGCGGGGTCCCTGGACCTCCCTTCTCCGACTCCGGCGCATGAGCCGTCGAGAGCCGGACCGGAGCCGCGCCTGCACGCGCCGGTGACCTTGGCCGGCGACGTCCTCGACAACGGAGCGGGTAGCTCCGCCGCGGCTGCTCCGCCCCCTCCCCGCCACTTCTGGTTTGTCGAGCCGCGCGCCGTCGTGGAGGCCAGCCGTGCCGGCCGTCGGCCGGGGGAGACGAGCCCGACGAGTTTTCTCCCCAACGGCCACTCCAATGGCGTGGCACCTGGGGCGCTTCTCTCCGGGGAATCTTCTTCAGAAGAGGACGGAGGAGCTCCGGGGACTTCGGCTGCACGCCGTTGAGGCGCCGCCGCCGGCAGTAGGAGGGTGGAGAGGCGGCCGCCTCTTGGCCTGGCGCCATGGACGGGGACGCGAGGTGGGCGTGGTGTCGGGGTCAACGATCCCCGACCTCCCCCCACTCCGTCTTATCCGATCGCCCCTGCGTTGGGTTGGATCAGGCCGGTCACTCCCCTGCTGCTTCCTCTTGATGGGCCTACGGGCTAAATTCCGCAACTGAACTAAAAATCCTTTATTTTTCTGTTTCGCTTTTTAGCCTCATTAACAGTAGTTTCTAGCAGCTTATATCTGTTTTAGACCTGTTTATTGCAGTATTTTAATCTTCAGTACTGTAGATCTGTAGAGTACAATATGTATTCCAGCACTTTGTGATATAATGTATATATTTCCATGTTATCAACATGTTGAGATTAATTGCATCTAATATTTGCATTGGGTTTTTCAAATTCTTGCAAATAAAATCAATTCATCGTCTTAATTGAGCCTTCGGCTTAATACGAGCACGAGTTGATATGCAAAATTCTAAGTGACTACTTCAAGTTGATGTTTGGGATCAAAGGTAGCGCACGGATCTACTGCATGCATTTGCAGATTATCTCCGCTACCGCGATTACTTATCAAGTGATCTCCCATACATTTTAATTAGATCATGACATAAGGTACTAGAAACATGAGTATCTACTGATTTTATCAAATTATACTCTCTAGTGCTGAGAGATGGACCCCGAAATTCTTTTTGGGGAGTATCTACAATGTGTCATGTTTAACAACTTGAAGCCCACACTAGTGATTTTCAAGATCACATCTTGAATGTCATTAATTTTGCATTGTTCATTACAACATAACCATGATGGTTTTTGATTTACCATGCGTAAATTAATAATCTCTGGGTTACCCATGTAGGTAACCGATGACTGGAAAAGAGTTCGATCCACTCGAGCTCGATGGCCGCAACTACCCTACTTGGGCCATGGACATCAAGATCGCTCTTGCATCCCGTGGATTAGTGCGTGCAATCCAGAATCCGGAGGATCCCCTCCCGGATGGAGTCACGCCACTAAGAGATGAGTAGAAATATTCTGCCTTATACATCATAAGGCACCATATTCATCAAGATCTTAAGTCCGAGTATTTGGAGGAGGAATCCCCATTTACTTTGTTTCAGGCCCTCAAAACGAGGTATGAACAGCAGAAGGCAATTGTCTTGCCCGAAGCACTACATGATTGGACCCATCTTCGACTCCAAGACTTCAGGTCCATTGGAGAGTACAATCATGAGGTTCATAAGATAAGTTCTAAATTGCGCTTTTGCGGGAAGGAACCTACTGATGCGGAAAAGATAGAAAAGACTTTGTCTACTATGCTCCCATCTGAAAGACTCCTCCAGCAGCAATACCGTGCTCGTGACTACCAAGTCTATTCCGACCTCATTCATATCTTACTTCAGGCTGAAAAGCATGATGAGCTGCTCGCTAAGAACGGCTCTCAGCGCCCGGTTGGTTCCCAACCTCTCCCCGAAGTTCATATGAATGTCGCAAATGGACGTAATTTTGATGGTGCTCCCAAAGGCAAATCATCGAAGTTCAATGGTAAGCGAAAGCGCAAGCGGAACAAAAAGCCTAGAAACTCGGACCGTGGGAAAAGCACCGCAAAGCCCAAGTTCGAAAAAACTAAGCTTTGTGATAGGTGTGGGTGCTACACGCATCCTACCAACAAGTGCAAAACCCCTAAGCATCTGGCCATTCTCTACCAGCAATCCCAAGGACGCAAAGGACCTCAAGGGAAAAGGTTTGAAGCCAACTTCAACCTTCATCCGAATGACACCGACGGAGCTGGTTGCTCGCAAGACGTTCCTTCGGAACCTAGCAGCACTTCGACCCTCCAGAAGTCACAGGACCCTATGGGCACGGAGAACATGATGGTTGAGTATGCCTCAACAGACATGTTTGGAGACTTCGACTAGATAGTCCCACAATCTCCTTAGTGTTCGTTTTATGTATTTATGTCCATGTGTGACATTGTAATAGAACATAAGTATTGTTGTCATGTATATTGTATCAGCACTTTGATATAATAAGATTGTATTCTATATATTTAAATAAGGTTTTCTTACTGAAAATTCTTCATTTTTATATATAGCTCACTACGGGAACAATCCGATAGAAGAGGAATTATGCCTTGTGGACAGTGCGACCACAAACTCTATACTGAGGGAGTTGAAGTATTTCCAGACTCTGAAAAAGATGAATGGAGATATTTTGACTATCGCTGGACGCGATATGGTAATTGTTGGTACTGGACGTGCCATATTTACCCTCCCAAATGGTACACAAGTGACAATTGAGGATGCCTTGCTGTATCCCGATTCTTCACGTACCTTGATCAGTTATCGAGATATTCGTAAAAATGGTTTTCACATTGAAACCCATGAGGACAACAAAGAGGAGTATCTACTCTTCACAAAGGATTACGGATATGGCAAGCAAGTACTTGAAAAAATTCCTTCTCTGTCGTCTGGATTGTACTATACGTACATCAAGCCCGTAGATCATGTTGCTTACAAGGTAATTTTCCAGAATGTTGATGCATTCCAAACCTGGCATGATCGCCTAGGCCATCCCGGCATCGGGATGATGAGGAAGATTACTAGCAACTCCATTGGTCACAATTTGCATGAGTCAAAATTTCCTTAGTCATCAGACTTTGTGTGCACATCGTGCGCCACAGGAAAGCTAATTTTGAGGCCTTCGCACCTCAAAATACAAGCTGAACCACTTCAGTTCCTTGAACGCATTCAAGGTGATATTTGTGGTCCCATCCAACCATTATCTGGACCGTTTAGGTATTTCATGGTTTTGATTGACGCATCTACACGATGGTCACATGTGTGTCTTCTATCCACACGAAACCATGCATTTGCCAAGATAATGAGGGAAGTAATTAAGTTACAGGCCCATTTTCTAGAAAGTCGAATTAAATCAATTCGCATGGACAATGCTGCAGAATTCTCTTCACGTGCCTTCAATGACTATTGCATGGCCCTGGGGATTGAAGTTCAGCACTCTGTTCCATACGTCCATACTCAAAATGGTTTGGCTGAATCTCTAATCAAGAGAATCAAACTCATTGCAAGACCTTTGTTAATGAATTGCAGCTTGCCAAGCTCGTGTTGGGGTCACACAGTCTTACACGCTGCTGACCTAATCCAATTGCGACCTACTGCATATCACAGTACTTCCCCTCTGCAATTGGTATGTGGAAATCCTCCCAGTATTTCCCATCTGCGTAAGTTCGGATGTGCTACGTACGTCCCGATCTCACCACCCCAGCGGACATCTATGGGTCCACATAGAAAACTAGGGATCTATGTGGGGTACAAATCGCCGTCGATTATCAAGTACCTGGAACCCCTTACAGGGGATCTATTCACAGCCCGTCACGCTGATTGTATCTTTGACGAGGAACATTTTCCGGCATTAGGGGGAGATTTCAAGTACCAGAAAGAATGCCCAGAAATTGATTGGAATGCTATCGCCATTTCAGCCTCGGATCCACGTACCCAAGAGACCGAATTTCAAGTTCGGAAAATCATAAATTTGCAACATCTTGCAAATAATCTACCAGATTCTTTTACTGATTTAAAAGGTGTAACAAAATCCTGGAAACCAGCCAGAAACGCGCCCGAAAGAGTGGAGGTACCAATAAAAACCACTCAGCTCCCTGATCCTAAAAAGAGGGGGAGTAGTACGGCCTTTGACCCGGATCCTGCTTCTCGCAAGCAACAAAGGAGAGAGAGAGGAGAAAATCCTCTAAATCAGTAAATGCAAGTCAGCTCAACGTTGACAAACACCTTATGGGTAGTACACACCCAGTGGAAGGGCAACCTCCACAACCCAGCTCCAGCGTGCACACACTGGCTGGGACATCGGAACACCTGGTGACAAGGGTATAGTTAATAGAGCCCGTTAGTTGAGTACCCCTGAGGCCCGTTAAGCTAGGTCCAATTGTAATGATAGTCGAATACGAGTTCCTACCGTATGTCGATATTGTAATATGTATCAGACCCTACCCGATCCTCGAGACCTGGCCATCTATATATAGGGGCCAGGAGGGGACGGTGTAGGGGAGATTAAAAGCAAGCCAGGTTGAACACCCAAGTTTACCTTCGACACACACCTATTTCGATTAACCTTACCTTCGAGTTCATCCGACGCCCTATCTCTCCGATCCTAAGTCCTTCATCTAGGACATTTGTCGAGTTAACCCTCGTCAATTGGCGCCGACCGTGGGGAACTTGGGCGTTGGAATCATGAATTCGACGGCTTTTTCGCTTTTAGCCAACAGCAGTACAGAAGTCGACGAAAATCAAGAGATGGAGTTGACAATCGGAAGCTTAAACATCCTCATCGGACCGTCGGGTTCATCTCGCCTTTCAGATCCGACGAACCAAGATCCGTCGGCAAGTGAGCCCGAAACAGCAGCAATGATGGAATATTCTGAAGGCTCTTCCAGCGAGGTAAACTCGCCGGTCAGCCCAGAGGAAGTGCAAAAAGAAAAGAACGCAGAGGACAACGAAGAAAAGGAAAATTTTGACGTAGGAGTCGAACTCGAAGATCTCACGATCTGCCTCGACGATATTGCGGACAAGTCAACAGATACATGGAAGACAGGATTAGAGCTTTCTGAGGATAGTAACTCGATCTTCTCAAGCTTCAAGGGTAACATCGGCAAACAATGCCAGGTGCTCGCCATTATAGGAGATAACTCAGAAGAGTTCGACGAAAACGACAATCCAGTACTAAACCCAGCAAATATCGACAGAGGAGCAAATCACCTAGCAAAAGGGCAAACACCAGAATCCCTCGCAACCAGGGAAAAAATTCGACTATCAGTCGACGAATGGAGGATAATAAGAGAAGCCGTAGAACACGGCACGCCAATACCATCAAATTCTAGCAAAGACATGCTTTTGGGGTATCACTACGCCCTAAGGCAACAGGCCAAGCAATTAGCAAAGGAGAAAATAGAGATACAAAGATGAAAAGATTCAACCATTGCAGCTAGCGAAGCTGCTCAAAAAGCACGAAGCGACGCATCATACAGCAACGCAAGGAAAAATCGTCGACACGGTTCAAGGTACGATAACCTCGAGTACTCCGACAGGCAAAGTATTTCTAAAAACCTCGACCCGTCCTTCCTATCGGTCGACGAGCAGGGAAACATCCTACCGAAAACTCCTGAAGCAGCACTAGTGGCAGCACAAGCATATCTACTTACAACTCGACCAAGTCCAGGAGATCCTAGAGAACATATGCATAGAGCAGCACTGAACGGACTCAACATGGTGGGCCACAAGCTATCAGCAAAAGGAGAAGAAGCATATCACCACAAGGAAGTGCACAAAGCAAGGTCACCTCGCCGTCACAATAGTCCTCGGCGCAGAAGCAGCAAGCACCGATCTCGATCGCCATCACCAAAACAGCACGGTGGAACTCGAAGATCGCGATCCCCAAATGAAAAACGCGACTATGAAGACGACAAAAAAGAGATGGGGGCATCATGCTTTACCCGCAGGGTTCGCACCACTCCAGTTCCCAAGGGATTCAAGCTACCTCATGATCAGCAAAAATATGACGGATCACAGGAACCACAATCATGGCTCGCAGATTACTTACAAGCAGTTCAAATATTAGGAGGAACCAAGGAAACAACAATGCAAAGTTTGCAACTACACCTCACCGGCGCAGCAAGGTCATGGTTGAGCAAACTAGAGAAAGAATCTATTGGAAGCTGGGAAGACCTCACAAAGCAATTTACAAGCAACTTCAGGTCGACATACAAATGACCAGCATCAATAGAAGAAGTCAAAGCATGTGTGCAACAACGCGACGAAACACTACGGGCATACATCCAAAGATGGAGCCTTATCAAAAATTTAGCAGTCGAAGTTTCAGACGAAAGAGCAATAGATGCGTTCATCATTGGATTAAGACGAAGAGACCTAGTCGAGGAGATGGGTAGAATCAAGCCGAAAATAGTGGCAGACCTCATGGACACAGCAAACATATTCGCAGATGGAGAAGATGCGTGCAACAACAAGAGGACGCGATCTCCAGAAGACGATAGAAGAAATAGATATGGAAGTCAAAGGAGACGGTCCAGAAATTACGACAACTATGGCCCTCATAGCCAAGTCGCCGCAGGATACAAAGATAACAGCTACCAAGGAAGTGATCGAAGAAGTTCAGGATATCGAAGTTACGGAAAAGAGGACTATAAAAAATTCCCCGTAAGAGAATCCAGAGAATACAACCCCTCGCCAGAAGACATGCGCAACGGACCTTGTCATATACACTCAGCGTTCGTCGATGGGAAGCGAGTATCAAGGCATGCAATGAAAGATTGCACAACATTCTTAAAACTTCAAGAGGCGGCACTAAACAAGCAAATTGAAGCAAGGCGACAAGGATTCGAAGGAAGCAACAACCCTCAGGCAAAGCAGCAAGGAAACAATGGAGCTCCTCAAGGACAAGACCAGCAAAACCAGGGACACGACGACGACGAAGGGTATGTTCCATCAAAAGGACACATCACAGCAATGATACAACCTGTACCCAAGTCGAACAAAGAAGAGAAGAGCATAACTCGACAAGTCAACCTAGCAGTCATCTCACCTCCAGCCACAACGGAGTATCTGCACTGGTCAGAACAACCGATAGAGTTCAACAGAGAAGATCACCCTATTATAGTACCTCGGCCGGGAAACGCGCCTTTGGTACTCAAAGCTCAAATCGGCGCGTATGATGTCGACAGAATATTCATGGATGCAGGGAGTGGAATTAACCTGATATACGCACAAACACTCCGAGCAATGCATATATCACTAGAGTTCCTGAAGCCAATAGATTGTTCCTTCCATGGAATCGTACAGGAAGTGCCAATTACCCGCTGGGTCGAATAGCACTCAATGTTTGCTTCGGCAACTGACAAAACTATAGAAGAGAAAAGCTAGACTTCGAAGTCATGGACTGGCCATCTCAATATCACGCGATCCTCAGACGACCCGCGTTTTCGCGATTCATGGCAGTGCCTCACTATACATATTTGGTACTTAAAATGCCAGGACCAAGAGGAATAATTACAGTGAAAGGAAGTTTTGAAGTTTCAGATCTCTGCGACAGGGAGTTCCACAAGATGGCGCAAAATTTTGGCGTAATAGCCAACCATGCAGAAAAGGCAAAAAGCGCGACTACAGAGGGCGTCAAGCTACTCGAAGGACGCGCCGCGGAGCCCGAAACGAAGAAACCATGAGTAGGAGCATCAGGAGAAGACACAGACGCAGAGAAAAAGGGAAAGCCATGGCGGCATAAGCATCAAAAGACAATAGAGCAGAGTAGAACAATACGGCTGTAAAAGCCACGAGTTATACCAGGGGCAATGCCCTCTAGATCCAGAACACAGGTCACAGGCCGGATCTCTTGGGTCACCCCATGTATCTTACATTACAAGTATAATAAAGACGAAACGTTCCTCATATTCGAGTTTACGAGTCTTTCAAAGAGAAAGTGTGGCAAACGCACGAATCATATAGTAACGCCCTGAGAATAAGTTTCAGACGCATAGTCGCGAAATAAATAAACTCTCGCGTTCCACATACATCTTACAACATCGGGTTGTCAGAATCATCTACACCTAAAGGGTCTAGGTAGTGAAACTCGTGGAAAAATGCGGAGTCTTCTTGCAACAACCTGGCTATAATTCGTCGGGCAGGCTGTAAGGTACTCTCTAAGTGTACTCGAAGGCTTGCCCCACCAGGAGGATAGCTCAGCGACATAGAACTATAATTGAGTCTTGGCTGCCACTTGCGTATCCACCCAAGAGCAAAATTGGCACCTGCCACTAGGTTCAGTTTTATCAACCGATGAATTCTCTGGCTGGATCTGAAAGTGTCAAGGAGAAGTGGGAAAGTAGCAGGCAGAGGATTGCGAGGAAGCATGACCGAGTGCATAGTAATGAGAGCTCTCCTACAGCCATCCACTGCCTCGCCAATATGCTGGGCACGGTCCTGAAGCAGTACACTAGCGCTTCGGCGTTGAGGATCCGACCATAAATTTTCAACACCTGCGGACATCTTTTCCAGAGCCGCACTTCGCTCGGTAACCCGACGATCTTCAGCAGCGAAATCCAAGCAAGTGCCTATAAGGGCAAAGGATATCACAAAAGTAACAGTAGAACAAAAAGCAAAGAAAGTAAGTCGAGAGGAAACTTACATCGCAACATCTCACAGGCGGATTCGACGATACCGAGAATAAAAGAATTGCATTCTTCGTGATGCAAAATCTTTGCCGTCAAGCTGGACACTTCATCACCAAGAGTCGATACCTGCTTCGTCAGGGCAGAAGCTTTGCTAGCTTTATCAAGCGCCATCTGAGCTTGGCGTTTGGCTGAAGTCAAGCGAACCTCAAGGTCAGAAATCCTCGAAGAATATTCTGCGCACTAATCGCATCGACTAGGAGGCGACGGATTCCTCGAATTCAACGTATTGGCAGAAAAAGGAGCAGGCCCGCAAGTCAAAAGGTCATCGACATGCGTCAACTGAAAGCAAAAGAAAAGGAAGAAGAAACATTTCAGAAAGGCAGCACAAGACTTCATAAGAAAGATATATTTACATGAGATCACAACCCTATGACTAAAGTTCTCAGGTTGCACGCAACTAAAAGTCTTTACATTCAAAAAGGAGAAACTCGAAAATACAAAAGAGCCGAGTCTACGCCACCTCAGCATTTTGCTCCGTGGCAGAAGAGGGCACGACAGATTCCTCGCCAGAAATCGATGGCGGCACTAGATCTTCCACCGCTGGAGGAGGTGCAGCAGATGCCGCAGAGGATGCCGAAGGGGAGATAAGTGTCACCAATGCAGGCGCCAACTTCTTCGCCTTCTCAAAAAAAGTCTTCATCTCATCGCGGGTGCGGCCATGGGGAGTGCTCACCATCTCCCAGTTGAAATCCGTACCATGCGCAAGGGACAGTGCGATAGCACCCTCGGTGCCACGCTTAATAGAAAGCCCTTTCAGCTGGAGGGTGGGGTCTTCAGTTGTATCAAAAGACTTGGCAAGATTACTCAGGTCGTCCTTCGGAACTGCTGCCCTTTTCTTCGGCCACAACCCGACAAAGAGTCGTGAAAGAATGCGGTTAACTAACTCGAAAGTTTCCTGGATAGATATCCAGTTTTCCTCGAGTAGGTTAACCGCAGTCATCAGAGGGTCATCGTCCGGTTGCAGGGCCGATGGAGATACCCCAGTAAATCCTGCACGACACAAAGAAGGTAGAAAAGAAAAGAAGGAGGAAGATGTCAGCACGTACAACAGTGCAACAGAAGTCGAAAATAGGAGACAAGGCGAAACACTTACTTTCAGCAGCAGTGGACATTGTGTGGAGACGCTCCGCCACGGCTTGCTCTCGCTGGGCATGATCCTTGTTGGCATCAGCTAAAGCTTTTTCAGCTTTCTTCGCCTTACCAAGCGCAGATTTCTGCGACTTCTCAGTGTTTGCCTTGGCAGTGGCCGCAGCATCATAAGCTTTCTGAGAAGCACGGAGCTCCGCCTCCAGCGACGCAATCCAGGCATTGGCTGTTGCTAGAGCAGCTACAATGGAAGAAGAAAGGAAGTCAGAAAAATAGCACAAGATATGCAACGAGGAAAAACCATGAATGGATGTAGAAACATACCTTCGGAAGCTTTCGCAACCTTTAGGTATTCAACGCATTCAGTACCCAAGGCGACAAATCTCTTCAATAAAGCCTGAGAAGAAAAAGAAAAAGAGTGGGAAAGAAGTGCGAGTATATGCAAGGGAGATAAGTCAGGGGAAATTACTCACATCATGGGGGGAAGCCGAGGATTCATGGGCTTCTAGAGAAACTTCGTGTTCTTTCGCCTTCTTCACGCGCTTGGGGTTTCAGGGCACAGGAACCTTCTTTACAGAAGCCCTGGTAACCCTAGGCGCAACTACTTGAGCCGGGGGCTCATCGTCAACAGCAGGATCTCTTGAAGGAGTAGCTGTGGCAGCTTTTGACGGCTCTTCGTCATCTCTGCATGAAGCAAAAAATTTATGAGTCACGTGACGGAAGCAAGGCAAGAAAAGATGCAATTGAGGAACTTGAGTAAGAATACTTACGACGCCAGGAGGTCGAAGAGATCCATATCTTCTGTCAATACAGGAGATTTCTCCGCAGCTGCTTGCTGCAAAGAGGAACTCGAAGAAGCAAATTCGTCGACTTGTTTCCTTTTCTTGTCCAAACTAGTGTCTTCAGGCTGCACAGGAGGAAGCGATGTCGACGAACTAGTATCCTCTTCTGATTCTTCGACGTCATCTCCGTCCTGATTGTCATCAGCCTCGGGGGCTTCAGATACAGACCTGGCCAGATCAGCCAGAAGAGGCCCTGCCTCTGGAAGAGGGGGGTGTGAGAGGAGAAATTGGTGTTCCTGCACGCGAATGTGTTGTTAGAATAAGTAAGGAAAAAGAAAATATAGTTTGAGAAACACAAAAATCGACAACAAGAAGAAAGGAAGTAAGCAGATATATACCTCAGGAAGAGGGTGTACGGAGTCAAAGGAATCAGCAGTCAAATCAGCAACTGCGTGATCTTTGGTGAGCTTGGTGAGATTCCTGACCCGCTTGTCGACATCTTCTTTCGATATCAGATCTTCAGAGACACGGGTAGGATCTTCCAAGCCGGAGTAACTCCAAAGTTTGGTAAGGCGGTGTTGTAGGGGTTGAACTCGACGTTGAATGAAAAACGCCATGAGTTGAATACCCGATAAAGCGCCTCCTTGACCTCCTTTTAAAGCTTTGATGCGAGAAAGAAGAGGAAGAATTTGTTCGACTTCCGCATCTGAGGGGAGCATATCCCACGATGCCAATTTCTTTACCTCCTGGGAAGCATCAAAAGGAGGTAGGCCGTATTCATCTTCAGGAGAGGATTTGCGGTCCTTGATATAGAACCACTTGGTCCTCCACCCCTGGACAGATGCGGCCATAGAAAATTCAAAGTATTGTGCTTCAGGGCGCACAGAAACAACGGCTCTGCCCAGTTCGGGTTTTCTAGACAACGCAACATTGGGGCGGAGCCGAAAGATCGATCTCGAGAGAAGAAAGTGGGGCTCAATGCCCAAGAATGACTCGCAAAGAGTCACGAAACACGCAATGTGCAGAAGAGAGTTAGGTGTGAGCTAGTGAAGCTGCACACCGTAAACAAAGAGAAGCCCACAAAGGAATTCATGGGCAGGAAGAGAAATACCACGGAGGAGGAAGGCGAGGAACATTACCCGATAACCACTCGGGGGCTTCAGGATCCGTTCTATGCTTGGAAACTTGATCGAATCTTCGGCGGAGATGAGGCCGTCCGTCCGGGCCTTCTCCACCTCCTTCTCCGAGATGGCAGAGGTCACCCAACTGGTCGCAGCATTCGATTTTCCCTTGGCCATGGCATTCTTGCTTGCTAGGTGCTTCACGCGCATCTATCAGATCTATGCCTGGGGGCTATGCACGAAAGAAGAAGGAAGCACGAGCAACAATGGCGGCGGTGGCAGAGAGAAAGAGCTGGTAAACAGTAAGACTCCCCACGATCCCCTTTATATATCTTCTAGGAGAAGGATCGTGGGCTGAGACGTGGCGCAAAGATAGGAAACGGTAAGCCCACTAACGGTCAAAAGTTAAGAAATTTACCATACTGCCCATGCAACGGTTCGCAAGGGTACAGAGTGACGTACTCATTGATGTCATAAAAGAAGATAATATAAGAAAGAGGAAAAGATGGCGCCGACAAGTGCAAAATAGGTGCACAAGACTGTATACGAAGGAGTTTCGATTATAGCCATGGGGGCTACTATTTTCAAGAATGGTAAATACAACTTCTCTCTGAAGTGGTGGATTAGTATTCGACGACAATATGTCCTTAAAGTATCTCGAAGTTGAAGTATCTCAAAGATGACGTCTCTCACAGTTAAAGTATCTCGAGTTGAAGTATGATGGAATACACTACATTTTGAGCCTATACTCGAAAAAAGCCTTTTTTCGACTATAGCCTCGGGGGCTACTCCCATCGGGAGCGCTGAGCGCGCACCCGACGATATTTCTTGGCAAAGCATTATAATTGGAGAAGTGCAGGAGTGTTACTCCCATCGGGAGCGAGTTTTATGGTTGAAGAAACCCGGATATTTTCAGTCAAAATTTGACTGCGACATGAGATTCTCGAGTAGCGTTATCGCAACACAACTCAAATGCCGTGACTTGTCACGAAGGTAAGACCCCGGGATCCATCCTGTGTGGCCTGGTATACGCACATGGATGCGCTCTGCTGGTATGTATCCGTGTCTACGGCACGAAGAAAATCCTGGTGGACGCACTGGGTACCCTGAGAACCACTGGGATTCATTCTTTGTAAGTCCTAAATGCGGCAAAAGAGTGGGTTTGACCGGTATCCTGAATTCAAGTCCAAGGGGATTGAATTTGAAGTAGGTGACAAGTATCTGTTCCGGCAGTTAACTGACCTCTTGATCCGTCAGAGTTGTCAGGCTTGTTCATCAAGAGCCCTTGCGAGTAAATTATCATGAATATAAGTCGAAAGACCAAGTCGAAGATTTGAAGATAGGAAGAAGTCGAAGAATTGATCAAGTCGAAGATTAGAAGATTAGAGATTCAACCCGAATCTACAATTCTGATAGAATCTCAGGGGCTACTGACAAGGGTATAGTTAATAGAGCCCGTTAGTTGAGTACCCCTGAGGCCCGTTAAGCTAGGCCCAATTGTAATGATAGTCGAATACGAGTTCCTACCGTATGTCGATATTGTAATATGTATCGGACCCTACCCGATCCTCGAGACCTGGCCATCTATATATAGGGGCCAGGAGGGGACGGTGTAGGGGAGATTGAAAGCAAGCCTGGTTGAACACCCAAGTTTACCTTCGACACACACCTATTTCGATTAACCTTACCTTCGAGTTCATCTGACGCCCTATCTCTCCGATCCTAAGTCCTTCATCTAGGACATTTGTCGAGTTAACCCTCGTCACCTGGACTCACGCGTATTGGGAAATCATGAAGAGTCATCAAGGGTGCATGAGATATCCACCAACTATATCGATTCTGGAGAATCATTCAACCGTAAGTCTACGATTGTCGACACTTATTTTTCTGCTGCAATTGCTGATACCCTTCTCAATGATCATGATCCAAGGACTATCGTTGAGTGTGAAAAACGCTCCGACTGGCCTAAATGGAAGGAAGCAATACAAGCAGAACTTGCTTCGCTTAATAAAAGGAAGGTATTCACAGAAGCAATACCAACACCTCCCAAAGTTTTCCCTGTGGGATTCAAATGGGTTTTCCTCCGGAAACACAATGAGAACAATGAGGTGGTGAGATACAAAGCGAGGCTCGTAGCACAGGGTTTCACGCAGAGACCCGGCATTGATTTCAATGAGACATATTCTCCAATAATGAGTGGTATCACTTTCCGATATCTAATATCTTTGGCAGTGCAAAATCGTCTATCCATGTAGTTGATGGACGTCGTGACCACATATCTTTATGGGTCACTAGATTCGGACATATACATGAAGGTTCCTGACGGAATCTCTATACCGGATGCAAGCACAAAACGCAACATGTATTGTGTAAAACTGAACAAGTCTCTGTACGGCTTGAAACAGTCGGGACGGATGTGGTACAACCGACTTAGTGAGTTCCTTCTTCAGAAGGGTTACCTCAACAGTAATGACTGCCCATGTGTCTTCATCAAGAAGTCCGCATCCGGATTTTGCATCATTTCAGTGTACGTCGATGATCTGAACATCATTGGTAACACACAAGATATTGATGAAGCACGCAATCATCTAAAGACAGAATTTGAGATGAAGGATTTGGGTCAAACCAAATTTTGCTTGGGTCTTCAACTTGAGCACCTTTCCTCAGGAATAATGGTACACCAAGCTGCCTATATCCAGAAAATATTAGAGAAATTCAATATGGACAAATCCTATCTATCTAAGACTCCTATGGTGGTTTGTTCTCTAGACGTAGAGAAAGATCCGTTCAGGCCAAGGGATGATGGAGAAGAGTTGTTGGGACCCGAAGTTCCATATCTCAGTGCCATTGGAGCGCTCATGTATCTTGCAAACTGTATGAGACCTGACCTTGCATTTGCAGTGAATCTACTTGCTAGATACAGCGCAGCTCCCACCAAACGCCATTGTTCGGGGGTCAAGAATATCTTTCGATATCTCCAAGGCACAAAGGATCTTGGCCTATTCTTTCAGTTTTAGAGAAATCTAGACTCTGATATGATTGGATACACCGATGCTGGCTATTTATCTGATCCCCATAATGCCAGATCACAAACCGGCTTTGTGTTCCTTCATGGTGGAACTGCCATATCATGGAAGTCTTCGAAACAGACTCTGATTGCGACTTCTACCAATCATTCTGAAATCATCGCATTATATGAGGCATCACGCGAAAGCGTGTGGTTTCGCAGAATGATAAACCACATACAACAGTCATGTGGCATTGGTTCTATCGAATCACCTACCATTATCTATGAAGATAATGCAGCTTGTGTTGCACAGATGCAAACAGGGTACATCAAGAGCAATATCACTAAGCATATTGCCCCTAAATTGTTTTATCCTCATGAGCTCCAAAAGAGTGGGGAAATAAACATCTTGCAAGTCAAATCATGCGATAACCTCGCTGACCTATTCACGAAGTCTCTACCAACTTCAACATTCCAGAAATACATTCATGGAATTGGTATGCGACGGCTTCGAGATTTGCAAGAATCAGGGGGAGTATCTTCCTGAACTGTTCCTGTTCAAAGCATCATATTATACTCTTTTCCCCTTGATGAGTTTACTTTACAGGTTCTCATTAAGGTTTTTAATGAGGTAATATCAACATAAGATCATATGTCATACTATCCCTTTTCCCCATCGGGGTTTTTAGGAAAGTATACACGACATATTTATTGACCTCTATATTCTATGGATCTATTTCATATTGAGTTAACAGAGGCAATAATCATAATATGCTGTATCATTTTCTCCTTATTTTTCCCACTGGGTTTGAAGGAGTTTTAACAGCATATCCTATCATACTCCTCACATTTTTCCCACAGGGTTTTTGAGGAGATTTAATCAAGATGATGAGTACTTATACAATTAAGCGGTGATTAGGGGGAGTGTTAAAAATAATTATCATCAGATAATTAAGGGTAAATCTCCACTTAATTAGGGAGTACATTCCCACTCCTGGGAACAGATATCCCGCTCCCGACGGTTTCCCCTAGACACACCCACGTCCATCGATCGTGGAACTGCTTGATCGATACCATCGATCCTGGAAACGACACCTTCAGGGAACCGCCATGATGCCTCTCCAGATTGTATATATAGCCTGTGCCAATCATTAATAAAGCACAATTTTCATTCTCTGGTCATTGTCTCCCAATTCCCACTCAAAACAGAGTTGAGGCGGCCGGCGCATATTGGGACTAATTGCCACGTCATCAAAACTGCCCTCTAAAACAGCTTACTGCAGCTCAGGGGGTTATTTGTCCGGTATTAGAAACTTGCGGGGGTTAAGTGCGCCAGTTCATAGTTAAGGGGGGTTAGCGCCCAAGCTCTAAAACTTGTGAGGGTTATATGGACTTCTTTCTTAAAATAATGGTACTGTATCAGAAACTACTACTCCCAAACACAGTCTTGTATTTTCCTAAAGACAGCCGAAGATAGATATAAAATCATAGATCTGAAAATACCAACGAAGGTTCTTCCATAATTTTTATTTGAGTTGCGATACTAAGGCTATGTGCACGCGTGCAACCATTAAAGTAGTCAACCACCATTGGCAAGAGTACCAACACCAGTATGCCAGGGAAAAGCAACCGAACCGCCTGGTCGATGTTGTTGGAGAGCCGAGAGTACGAATCACCATTATCGGGGATGTAGCAATCGGGAGAAATATTGCAAGGACAAACATCATCGCGGCAACCATGACAAGAGATCTAAGATCGATCTGGCAAAAGCAAGATCTGAAGTACCATACCTAGATAACTTTAATCTTCCAACACCATCAGTAACGCCGGGAGAAAGATCTCGTCGTTGAAAGATGGGCCAAAGATTAATTATTGTAGACGATGGCATCTTCATTGATGTGATGACCGAAGAAGACGACTACCTAAAATCTTAACCTAATCTATTATAAAACACTACTATTATGAAAACCTCCACACATAAATTAGGTTCCTCGCTCCTCCAAACACCGGCGAGACCGGCCGGGGGAGAGGAAACTAATCTACGATAGAATAGGAGGTGGAGGCGGCGGCTGTCTCAAGGTAGCGCTTGGAGGCTAACCTAGCGATGCATCCTAGTTAATAAGGTGAGGGGTCTAGAACAGATACTACACTTACTATTTGACCGGTTCGCGATAGGAAACACTAATCTCACAATTTCCTGAGCCATCCCATTTTCTGGCACGTGGGGCCATGGTTAGGTTCAACGTAGCAAGCAGTTAGCTAGGTCTCACATGTCAGCCCACTTATAACAAAAAAATATCTAAAAAGAAAAAAAGAAGGCGGTGGCGAAGCTTCGCATGGCAAGGGGTGCTCGGCCACGAGCTTTGCCAAGGCCGGTGCAGCGACCTTCGGACAAGGCGGGTACTAGCGGGCACAGGGAGCTCCTCCAAAGCCAGGCACGGCAAGCTCCGGTCAGACTATGCGCAATGGTCGAGTCTGTTAGGGAGGACGACGCCAGCACACCTCTAGGTCCCCTTCCGTGGAGGACGTCATTGCCGCACTGCTCGCTGAACTCATCATGCCCCAGCTATAGTGACTCGAAAAGTAGCAACGATTTAGGACTTGATTGCAAATAGAAAAATTGAATTGCATGCATTTGAAATTTGTGACAAATTTAAAACTTTGGTTTTAGGAGATACGAGGGATTGAAATTGAATTCTAGTGTTGAGTTTTGACTTAGGTCAACACTAGGAATTGAAATTCAAATTTCAAAATGAATTCATATTTTAAATTTCGGAAAATCAAATTTGAAATATTTTGGTGGAATCTAAAGATTCAATATCCATTATTTGAATTGTGTGAATCACTAATAACTTAATGGTTATGAGCTCAAAATAGAGGTTTGATGTAACATCCCAGATTTTTCCCAAATTTTGGAATAAAAAACTAATTAAATTGAACGAATTGTTTATGTTGATTGAAAATCCACAAGGATTTAAAACTTTTTGTGCAATATTTAAAATTATTTTCTCAAATAGAGTTTTAATAAAAGTTTGGGTAACCAATTGTTTTCAACAAAACTATTTTGTTTTCAAAGTTTTGAAATTGAAAAGGGATTTTTCTTGGATGAAATAAAAGCTTTTCCCTAAATAAAGTTTTCCTAAAACTTTCAAATCCAACTAATTTTTGCTTCCAAGGTTTTCCAATTTATAAAAGAGTTTTCATTTTAAAATATGCCATAAACTTATGTGAGCTATTTTTGAATTTCGAAAAAAGTTCAAATTTGTTTTCCACTTTTAAAATGGGTTATTTGTTTTATCAAATACCCTGGCACTTTCTCAAAATCTTGCAAATATGAAATTATTCAAAACCATGCATTTTTTGAATAAAAAAGAAATCAAATTGAAACAAAACAGAAAAAGAAAAGAAAAAGAAAAGGCCGCGGGGCGACTAATTGGCCCAGGCCAGGAAGCGGCCCACAACCTAGTTACTCCCGCGCCTGAAACAGTACCGCCTCCCTCTCTAACCGACGCTGACAGGTGGGGCCGCCCTGTCAGGTCATCTCCCACCTCCGGCCAGAGTCCTGGGCGGACACGAGATCAACCCGAGCCGCCTGATCTTTGAATCCTCCCCGAGGCGTGACCCCTACTCCAAGCCACGATCACCTATAAATCCCCAGCACCCTCCTCTCTCTTTACCCTCTGCTTGCCCACAAAACCGCTGCCAGGCTGTTGCAAAATCGCTCGCCAGAGATCTGCATGACCGCCGTCCCTTTTCATCGATTCCGATGACTATAGGTGAAGCCACCACCTGATTTTGTCATCCCTCGGCTACCTTTTACCCTGCGCATCTCCTCATGTTTTTCCCTTCATCCAAACTTGCAGCAAATCATTGCCCCCAACCTCGACGGACGCTCACCGACGCCTGGACCTTCTCCGATCGTACCCTAGCGCAGTTCTGGGATGCCCCCGAGCAAATCGGCCTCGCTATCATCATCAACTAGACCAGCCGCACTTCGTCCACCCTTCCGTAGCCTCCGTGAGCCCTTGCGTCGTCACCGACGACCACCCCAGTGCTGCAAGCTCGTCGTAAACCTAGCACCGGTGAGACCCTTTTCCCCTTTTTCCTTTCTGTCATCAGATCAAGATCCAAGCGCCACGATTAGAACCTTATCCGAAGGGGTATTGTCAGATCTGAGCCATCCAGCTCTAATAAGATCTAACGGCCGAAGACCCTAATCCGTCTGAACTGGTATCAACCAATCATAATGCGCCACGTGTCAAGCCCCGGCCAGATTAGATTCAATTTGATTTAAATTATCTGAAAACTTGCATAATTCATAGAATTAGTTCTACAACTCCAATTTGAACAAATAATGTCTCTGGAAAGCTAAAGAGGTGTAGAATCTAATGGTAAAATCAAATTCCATAGTTTTTGTATAAAATTTTGTAATGAAATTCCAATGGTTTAAATTACATATTTACACCAATTAATTCATAACTTTTTTTCTGCACATCCACAAATCATAAGTTTGTAGTCTATGGATTCCTCTGAACTTTTAGAACATCGTGGAACCAGAAAATATCAAAGTTGTTACGTGCACAAATTTGGTGCATTCAAATCCATCCAATACACTGTTTTGATCATAACTTGAATTTTAAAAACGATTTTGGAATGAATCCAATTGTTGTAGCTTTGTTTTACAGTACCTTATCCAGTAGCACCACTGCCCAAAATAATTGAATCACGTTGCAAATATTCAAATTCCAATATGAGGATTTGAGTATTTTTATTATAGAATTAATTATATAATTCTTTTCAATATGATTCCTTCTACAAAAGTGAATCATATGATCATACCTACTTTAATCTTGTTGACCTAGTGCACATTATTCATATTCAAACTGAGCATTTGAGTAAATTGTGCTATTTTCCAAATAGTGATTTCCTCTGAATCTTGTGGGTGGTATAGAAAACATTCAAATCCATTATCATCCTTGAACCCCAAGTTCACCCAAAACTTGTTTGAATTCTTCAAAGAAGAATTTAAAATATTGACATGGTCATATCTTCAAAATCCAACCCTATTCCAAGTTAATTCCTTTATCCAAGAAAATCTTTGGCCAAGCAGCAAACATCATTCTAAATATCAATCATTCTTATTCAACCTCATGCCCACTGAATCTTATTGGATATTTGGATTATATTAAACTATTAAATTTACAAATGAGTCAATTGAGTAATTCAATGTGTCACAAATCCATACCCAAGTCTATGTGTAATTTATACTACTTTGAGTAATTGTAGTGACCTCACCTTTTAAAGATGATGATCCCTGTGCTTTTCAGTGCTAGTTCCTGGATCAAACGCTAGCACACACAGTTTAAGATGTAATATCAAGAAACAAAGGTCATTTTATTACATCGCATGATCCAGCAATTACATAAAGAAACTTTGCAATACTCATAGCATAAATCTTTCAGAGTTTACAACGAAATCAAAAATAGCATGGAGTCCTTCTTCTTCATGTGCCACAGGCGAACATGCTGCGGATAGACTCGTAACCCTGTCATACCTTTCTTATCGTCAAAACCTGCAACATGAAACGTTGCAGCCACAAAGGGTCAATACATTTGAATTGTATTGGTAAGACGTCACTTTTGGTGGACACAAATGGAACCTAACACTTAAATGAATATTTGGCTAAGTGGATATTCAGGCTAAGCTTGCAGAAAATCAAATGTTTATCCTAATTTTGAAAAGATCTCTTTTCTCTTTTAAGGCACTATTGGACACACTGGAATCCACCAGGTGCTCCTAGTTAATTATGCGCACACAGGAATCCATGAGGTGCACATAATTATGATCACACAACAAATTCCTTGTTAACCCTTCAAGTTTTAATTTTAAGAAGTTGGGATGAGGAGATCCTTGAACAGCTTCAAAATCATGTCGCTCAAAATTATCCATAACCGGGGACACGGCTAAGTACTTAATTTTAACACTATGCAGAGGTTGTGCACTTTTCCCACAAGACTCAGTCAACCCCTTTTTGCCATGATGCTCATTTTGCTCAAATGGCTAGGTGAAGACTAAGACGAGACCTTTCAGAAGCAATCCCTCAGACCAACCCGGACGCGTTCCATCCTATAATTCACTACCATCCTCTGTTCGTCTGACTGAGTTCTCACAACTTAATTGGTCAATATAGAGCCCATATGGCTCGTGGTTGCACTAGAAGCTTCACGACTTGAACGTCTCCAATCTCTTTGTTCCTAGGTGGCCATCTACAAGTGAGATACGCTTGGTGGTTCAGAGGTTCGACGACATGACCCCAGGGAACCACTCACCATAAATCCATCTTACCAATTCCACCCAGGTGTTTCATTAACTTAGTTGTTTTCTTAGGTTTTTGCAAAACATAGTTTTTGTGGGGACCCCAGATTACCCATCCAGAATACCCGATATGCATACAATTCACGATCCCATGATCAGTGTGTCGTGAATCCACATATCCGAGTTGATAACAGAATTACATCATCCATTACAGTACCGAATAATATACTTACATTTGGTCACATGACCAAGTATGATATTGCCACGCAGGGCAAGTCTACAACTAAGCAGCGGATACCAAGCAGCGTTGATGGCCCTCGTCATGCCTTCTACCCTACAGGCAACTGACTGGGAGACGTTCCTAGTTCGCATTGGCATCGTCGTTTCCCACCATCATCTTCCTCATAGTCATCTTCCAGGTCTGACCAAGTTAATAGCCAGGGACAAAGCCGTGAGTACATTTTGGAATTCTACTCGCAAACCATCTAAGGAGAGAGTGTGATATGCAGTTTGGCTGTAGCAAGGATAGGCTCTAGACTAGTTTGCTTTCTTTTGGAAAACTCATTTTTCCCGTGTCGATATAGCATGTCTAGAACCATGTTCTACGACATCTCTATATCCTTATTAAAAACATTTATAAAACAATTTTAGTAAAATCTCTAGGAAGGGAGTAACCCTTTTTATTTCCTAAACCAGGCCAATCAAACATGACCATCTCCATTCATAAAACCAGGTCAATCACACATGACCATCTCTAATTTCTCGGCAGTACCCTACAACTACTCCGAACCATACCCGTGCCACGGCAGTACCCTCCGAGTACTCCGTCCGACACCTTCCTCTATTTTACTGGAAACCACTTTTTGAAAACAAAACCGACATTGGGCTAAGTAACGGTCGTCCCAACCGTCCATGACTAAGGACTCGGCTATTCGAATAGATTTAAACTCTGCAGAGGTTGTACACTTTACCCACAATCATCCGGATACTCATCGTGTGGGCATCTTTCCCGCATAACATCATATGCCACGACAAGCACCCGATCAAAGCCTTTCGCTTATCTACCTTAGTACGGGAATCTACCCTATGGAGTATGTACCTCCCCGGCACACCCTGGCAGTCTACCTCCAGATTCGAGCGTAACTCCAGTGCCACGTCAGGAGACCCATAGTGTCTTCTGGGCGGGTAGCCTTATGGCGGGCCCACTACACTGTTGCCCACCACTTGCGACAAGCCGGATTCCGGGGTACCGCGTACCCTTATATAGTTATGAGACTCCCGTACTAAAATAAACAAACTACGAGCTAAGCCCCGTCCCATACCAGGGTAATCGTGGTTGCACGGGTTAATTGTTCTGAACGAACACTTAGTGATCACCAATGTCATTTATGGAAAACTCCTGCCTCCAAATCCGGGATATACATCCCCACCTTATTTTCAAACTCATTTTTGAAATCCATCAATGGAATAGCACTCCATTCCAAGGTTTTCAAAATCATTTTCAAAGACTCATTTGAGTGTTCCCAACCTAGAGTTTTTGCTCCACTACAAAGTTTCCCAAAGGCTTTGCTGCTAATCAACAAGCCACTGCTGCAAGGGTTTTGAATAGGTGTTCAAAGGGGTCATCTCGAAGGATGATAACAAATTGGCTCGTGGAGCTTGAGCCAACAAATAATTGCTACAAGGACTATAGCAATATAAAAACATGCAGTTTAATAAACCTTTATGAAATATGCAAAGTAAGTGAATAGGATCAGATATGTATCAAGTATAGATGGCTTGCCTTGGTCAACCTGTCCCTGGTCTTCTTCCTGATAATCAAATACTTCCCCTTCCTCGGTACACTTGGTGTCGTTCGAATCTAGCGCCGGTAAATATAGCAAAATATAAGCATGCAAGCATACACCGAGCATACACACCACAACAGCACACATCCCACACAAAACAAGTATCAGAAACAAACAAGTTTAGATACTGAACAAATCTTCAAGGTTTTAATACTATAGCTATTTATATCAACTAAGAGGGTTTCTATTAACAAGCAAACCCTAGTTTATCCCAAACACCTTACAGGTACCTAAGTTTGCTAAAAACTTGCAACCAGCATACCAATGGAAATGTATCAACTTTCTAAATCCAACAAAAGTGGATTCACTCAAAAAGGATTTGCAGTTATTTTCCTATGATTTTTCTAGTGGAAAGTTTGTTGTTCTAGAAAATAAAATCTCAGATATTCTAAGCTAATAAAATAATTCTACCAGATGATAGTTTGGAAACCTACTGCATGGCATGATCCAGAGAAATTTGAGTTACAAAAAAAATGATGTAAATAAAAGGTATAATGATTTATTTATACCAAAATAACCTAGGCAAGGGATTAATTTCTATTGCAGATACCTAGCTCCTAAAATACTAAAACTAGTCCCATATGCAAGGTATCATACAAGAACATCACTGAAAGTTAGAATCAAACATTTTCAATCTACAGAATAACATCTTTGAATTTTTGAGTGAGAAAGGACTAGATCTACTTAGTTAATTACCAAACAATCTACAAGGATCTAAAAATTGTTCAAGCAGTTCCATTAGATAGATCTTGAATTTAGGAATCTGTAGAAATTTGAATCATCAAATTTGCATGTTCACAGAATATTCTATGGATTTTAGAAGTTCACACATTCCTAGATTTGGTTGATAGATTACAGAGCAAAAAAAATATACGGGCAGAATTCTAGCATAGCTGGGTCGCGCTGCGCTAGGCCGGCCCAACTAGGGGCTGTGACTAGATACGTGCTAATATAGATGCTTTAAAAAGCATGCTCCAGGCTATGGACATGCACGATCGATTTCTGGCTACGACAACCTGTACTTACGGAGACGACGGGCGCAGGGCGCTCACCGAGGGGAACTTGGAGGCGACGGAGGACTGGCACGGGATACGGAGGAGGTCCGGCTGGTTCATCTGGAGCGCTTAGACTAGCTCTAGGACGCCTGCTTGGTCGGGAGCGAACTCAGCTTCGCGGACGGACAACGACGGTGACGGAACTCCACGACGACGGCTTGATGGGGCCAAGTCGATGGTGTATGAAATTAAATGACCGGCCAGTTGGAAAACCCCAAGAGAAGGTTTTGATGAATATAGCAGCAAGTTTTTCCCTCAGTAAGAAACCAAGGTTTGTCGATCAGGAGAAGAGCAGACAATAACGACTGAAGGTGATGCGGACTGGCTTAGCGACAGCTTCGGACAATTTATATATGGCGGCTTGTCTAAGCTTTGCTTTGCTAGCTACAACGTGGAACCTGCACACAACACAACCAAGTACTTTGTTCCCAACTTGCGATGAGGTTGTCAATCTCACCAGTTTGCTTGAAACAAAGGTTATGAGCGTATCGAGTGGAAAACAGTAGAAGTATGCGAGTAAAGTAAACAGTGCGAGTAAAGTAAACAGGTGATAGCAATATGATAGAAATAGGACCGGGGTCCACAGTTCACTAGTGGTGTCTCTCCATAAGATAAATAACACATGCTGGGTAAACAAACTACAGTTGGGCAATTGATAGAATAAAGATAAATGTGATATGTCAAGAAGATCACTATGAGATTTACTCTGGGCATTACAACAAAATACATAGACCGCCATCCAACTGCATCTATGACTAATAATCCACTTGTGGCGAATCAATCCGAGAACTCCACAAGTATTAAGTTGCGAACAATAGATAATTGCATTAAGCAAAGTGTGTAATGTAAACAAAGCATATGCCCTTGAGCATATGAATGTTGTTTTCTCCCTAGTAGCAACAGCACATCTACAACCTTAGAGGTTTATGTCACTCCCCCAGGTTAAATAGAGGCATGAACCCACTATCGAGCATAAATACCCCCTCTTGGAGTCACTAGCAACTACTCGGCCAAGATAGCTACTAACAACGGAGAGCATGCAAGATCATAAACAACATAGAGATAACATAAGATATATTTCAGTACATCAACTCAATCATAACACCAATATTCATCGGATCCCAACAAACCAAACATGTAGAATTACATAACGGTGATCTCAATCATGTAGGGCAGCTCATGAGATCTAAACATGAAGCACATGGTGGAGAAGACAACCATCTAGCTACTACTATGGACCCATAGTCCAAGGTAGACTACTCACTCATCGCTCCAGAGGCAAGCATGGCGATGAAGAAGACCTCCGGTGGCGATTCCCCTCTCCGGCAGGGTGCCGGGAAGAGCTTCTGGACCCTCCCGATCTTCGGGTTGACGGCGGCGGTGGATCGCGATGTGTTCTGGAAAAGTGATCGGGTCCTTAGGTTTTTCTCGTCGGGGGGTCTTTATAGGCGAAGGGGCGATGCCAGAGGTGGAGCCAGGTGGCCTCACGCCTGGCTGGCGCGGCCCAGGCCCTAGCCGCGCCGGCCTGGCGTGTGGGGCCCCTGTGGCTCCCCTCCTACTCTCCTTCGGATGACTGGAAGCTCCCGGACAAAATAAGACTTCAGGAACTTGTTTTGTCCAATTCCGAGAATATTTCCTGTGTATCACTTCTGAAACACAAAACAGCAGAAAACAGGGAACTGACACTGCGGCAACTTGTTAGTAGGTTAGTTCCGGAAAATGCATAAAAGTGCCACGAAGTGTAACGAAACATTAGGCAAATGGTGTAAAAACAAGCATGGAGCATCAAAAATTATAGATACGTTGGAGACGTATCAAGCATCCCCAAGCTTAACTCCTGCTCATCCTCGAGTAGGTAAGTGATAACAAAAGAATAATTTTTGAGGTGACATGCACCTACACAATCTTGATCATATATGTAAGCATTTGTGAGCTGGGATCATAAGAACTTAAAACATGGGCATGAAGATATAATCTTGACAATAAGAACTTAGCAACCATGTTGTAAACATGAAAATGAACACAAACAAAAGATCATGAAAATTAAACAATTAAAGTCAAACGTGTGTTCAGATCATAAGGAAAAACATACAAATGGTTTTCAGCTTTGGGACACCTTCATAGAGAGCAAAACATAAATGCATAGGACACCTCAAAGTTTAAGAGGGCGACTAGATACAAATAATTTAAGAACAAGTGAAACCAACAATATGAATCAATCAATGAAAACTTTGGGACAATGCACATTATACTAAGAATGACAACTATGCTCTCTTAATGGTACATAAAGATAGAAGGTGGTGACTCAACATAAAAGTAGAAGAAAGGCCCTTCGCAGAGGGAAGCAGTGATTGCAAGTTTTATAACCTTCAAAAATTATGGTACTTACCGGCTTTGAGCTCTCATTGCCCCCATCATAAGCATCTTGAATGGTTAAAGTTAATGCGAGAACAATTATGATGCATATGCTTGACAAATCATAAGTTGAAAACCTCGTGTCCCGTGAATACGAGTACCCAAACCTCATGCTACTTTACTTAGAGTCCCAAGCAAGGCTCTTGTCATTGTAAGTATATGCATATCATTGAGAACCACCAATGGGGTACCTCCGTGCCCGATGACATGGAACAAGCCCACATCAAAATGACAGGACAAGCAGACAATGAACACCTCGACATCTCTTTTATTTGCCATTTGTTTAGCTTTTTATTGTGAGATGCGTTGTCGAATGTTCACCATGGGTATGCTGCAAATTTCCACCATGAATTATGCATGGCTTAGATTAGCGGCCCGGCATTTCCCTAACACATATACAAACTCCATGATCCCCACAAGATTCCCAATTCATTTCACACCGCGGGCATCCATAAACAAAAGATCACGATATCAACTCAAATAAGAAGTGCAATGTTGAAAGCTTGCCCATGACTGCATGGCTGGGCTAGTCTCCAACTTACAACTTGCAAGCATAACAACTCAACATAAGTGACCACAATGTCAAATTTTTAAGAACAGGAAAAAGTAAAGTGTGCCTTCCAGTTCGTGAGAGCTTTACTGACCGAATTTCGCATAACACTGGTAAGAGTTTAATTTGAAGAGAAAATAAAAGCAAGTCAAATTTACTTGGAATAGCAAATTGCTAGTAGGTATGTATGGGGGACACTTTGGAAAACTTTGGCTTTTAGGAGTTGGATGCACGAGTAGAGCTCATACTCAGTACAAGGCGAGGGCTAGCAAAAGACTGGGAGCGACCAACTAAGAGAGTAATAATGGCCATAATCATGCAAAGCGACAAAGCGACATTAAAAGAAGCATAAGATGGCATCAAAAGTCAAAAACTAAATGATCATAGAGGCTATTGGCGACTTTGTAAGAGTCTAACATGTGTGAGCATGCGCCAAGTCAACCCAAATAAAGCATCAAGGAGAAAACCGAAATAATGCTTCCATACAATAAAAACAACGCATGATTTTTTCAAAGGCTCATTAAGCAATCTCAGTTATTTGAGACAAGTCATGCTACAGCAAAACCACTAAGCATACTATCAAAAATACATCAAGCATGACATGAAAAAGCCTAAGCCGCAGTCTACACAAGCTCCTTCTTGTACCACTATTTTGCATAAAGCTTTTTCTCTTTTCCAACACCATTTGAAATTTTTATAAACACCTCTTTTGATGAAAACCAATAAAGATCAGAGGAAAAAATACACCTTGATGAAAAGATATGACAAGGTCTGAACACAAATCAAGGCGAAAACGAAAACCAAAAGCAGTAGCGGAAAAAGAAGAACATCCGGTGAAATTGTAAGAATGAAAAACGGAGTGTTCTTGGCAAATGAAAACGAGTACATCTCCTCCAAAGGAAATTTGTTGGGGTCCAACCATTTATTGCAGCAAACAAAACTAACTAACTAAGAAAACTAAAACAACTGACGCTCCAACAAAAACACATAGTGCATGAAGCAATAAAAATATAGTGTTTTGAAAGGTGACCTGATTTTTGCCGATGAAGAAGGGGTGCCTCGGGGGCATCCCCAAGCTTTGAAGCTTGTACTTCTTGGATATTTCTTGGGGTGATGCATGGGCATCCCCAGGCTTGAGCTTTTGTCCATTCTTCAACTCATCTCATCATTCTCCAATCCCTACACTTGAAAACTTCCTTCATACAAAACTAAACACAAATCTATTAGCAACATTAGTGTAAGCATATAATATAATCAACCTCTTTTTGCTTCAGGTTTCAACTCAAAACCACCACATATATAGCTAATACTACTGTAGAAACATCCCCAAAAGTTCCGTGATCAAAAGAACTCAAAAGAAAGCGATAAAGTGGCAAACATAAATATTGGCAGAAATCTGTCAAAACAGAACAGCTGACAAAGGCTGAATTTTTGAGGGGTTTTCTGTTGCTCAAATCAAAAAGTGTTCAACTAACGAAAGTTTGGATATAACCTGGGGCATATGCACAAGAAATCGCAGGTCCAAAAGATATACAGAGAATTTATACGAATTTTTACGGTGCAGCACCGAAAACAGTTTCAGGACAGCAACATCCCCAAATCTTTACCTCACTCGAATTAGAGGCTTCTCTTGGCACAAAAACAAAATAAACAAGATAAGGAGCGGTCATTACAGTAGTAATGACTTCCAAGACTCAAATAAAAGAAAAAGTACTGAAAATAAAATATTGGGTTATCTCCCAAGAGTGCTTTTCTTTAACGCCTTTGAGCTAGGCGCAGAAAATTGTGAATCAAGTAACATCAAGTGATGAAGCATCAAGCTCGTAATTTGCTCTAAGAATAGAGTCAAAAAGTACTTTCTTCCTTTTCCTAGGGAAGTGTTCCATACCTTTCTTGAGTGGGAATTGATATTTGATAGTGCCTTCCCTCATATCAATGATGGCACCTACAGTTCGAAGAAAGGGTCTTCCCAAAATAATAGGACATGAAGCATGGCATTCAACGTCCATAACAAGAAAATCAACGAGAACAAGGTTATTGTTATCCACAATAAGAACATCATTAATCCTTCCCAAAGGTTTCTTCTTAGCAACATCAGCAATAGGAACATCAAAATAACATTTTTCAAGCGGTGGTAAATCAAGCATGTCATAAATCTTTCTAGGCATGATAGAAATACTAGCACCTAGATCACATAAAGCATGGCAATCAAAACCATTAACATGCATATCAATGATGGGTTCCCAACCATCTTCTAACTTCTTGGGAACAGAAGCCTTTTGCTTCAACTTTTCATCCCTAATTTTTATGAGAGCATTGGTAATATGCTTAGTAAAAGCAACATTTAAAGAACTAGCATTGGGAGTCAAAGCAAGCTTTTGCAAGAATAAAATAACTTCAGATATATTGCAGCCATCAACATCAAAGTCATTAAAAGAAATAGAGCTGTCATCTCCCACACTCCGAAAAATTTCAGCACTCTTTTGAGAAAAAGTTTTGGCAGTTTTAGGCTTTTTAACACAAGGAGTGGGAGTTTTCTCTACACCAATCAAAGTAAGAGGATTGCTAGCATTAGGAGCAACATCATTAGAGGTAGTAATGGTACATACCTTCATTTCTCTAGCCATCTCATCTTCTCTTTCCCACCTGGCATGCAATTCCGCTAATAATCTAATATTTTCATCAATTCCAACTTGAATAGCGTTAGCAGTAGCAAAAACATTGTTCTCTTTCACATCATTAGGCAACACTTTTAATTTCAGAATTTCAACATCATGAGCAAGGCTATCAACTTTAGAAGCAAGAATATCAATTTTGCCTAACTTTTCCTCAACACACTTGTTAAAAGCAGTTTGCTTACCGATGAAGTCCTTGAGCATTACCTCAAGCTCGGAGGGCACAGCCCTAGTGTTGTTGTAGGAGTTACCATAAGAATTACCATAACCATTACCATTGGTAGAAGGATACGGCCTATAATTGTTACTAGCAAAATTGTTCCTATAAGCATTGTTGTTAAAATTATTATTTCTAATGAAATTCACATCAACATGCTCTTCTTGAGTAACCAAAGAGGCTAAAGGAACATTATTAGGATCAATATGAGTCCTATCATTAGCAAGCATAGCCATAATGGTATCAATCTTATCACTCAAGGAAGAGGTTTCCTCAACAGAATTTACCTTGTTACCTTGTGGAGCTCTCTCGGTGTGCCATTCAAAATAATTTACCATCATGTTGTCGAGTAGCTTTGTTGCGGCGCCCAAGATAAGGGACATAAAAGTGCCTCCAGCAGCTGAATCAAGTAGGTTCCTCGAAGAAAAATTCAGTCCTGCATAAAAAGTTTGGACAATCATCCAAGTAGTCAGTCCATGAGTGGGGCAATTCTTTATCATAGATTTCATTCTTTCCCAAGCTTGAGCAACATGTTCATTATCAAACTGAGTAAATTTCGTAATATTGCTATGCAGAGATATAATCTTAGCAGGAGGATAGTATCTACCAATAAAAGCATCCTTACACTTAGCCCATGAATCAATACTATTCTTAGTCAAAGACAGCAACCAATCTTTAGCTTTTCCTCTCAAAGAAAAAGGAAACAACTTGAGCTTAATAATATCACTTTCTACATCCTTATATTTCTGCATCTCACATAGCTCAACAAAATTGTTGAGATGAGCTGCAGCATCTTTAGTACTAGCACCAGAGAATTGCTCTTTCATAACAAGGTTCAATAAAGCAGGCTTAATCTCATAAAAGTTTGCAGCAGGAGCAGGTGGTGCAATAGGAGTGCAGATAAAATCACTATTGTTCGTGCTAGTAAAGTCACACAACTTGGTGTTTTCAGGATTGACCATTTCAGCAAAAGGAAAGTAAACAAGTAAAAACAACTACCAAGGATTCTATTTTTTTTGGGTTTTTGATAAAAAATGATGCAGGTAAAATAAATAAAGTAAAGCAAAACAATAACAAAGTAAAGGATGTGCGTGCCAAAACTCCCCTCGCAGAAGTCTTCCACTCTTCCCCGGCAACGGCGCCAAAAAAGCTTGATGGGGCCAAGTCAATGGTGTATGAAATTAAATGACCAGGCCAGTTGGAAAACCCCAAGAGAAGGTTTTGATGAATATAGCAACAAGTTTTTCCCTCAGTAAGAAACCAAGGTTTGTCGATCAGGAGAAGAGCAGACAATAACGACTGAAGGTGATGCGGACTGGCTTAGCGACAACTTCAGACAATTTATATATGGCGCCTCGTCCAAGCTTTGCTTTGCTAGCTACAACGTGGAATCTGCACACAACACAACCAAGTACTTTGTTCCCAACTTGCGATGAGATTGTCAATCTCACCGGTTTGCTTGAAACAAAGGTTATGAGCGTATCGAGTGGAAAACAGTAGAAGTATGCGAGTAAAGTAAACAGTGCAAGTAAAGTAAACAGGTGATAGCAATATGATGGAAATAGGACCGGGGTCCACAGTTCACTAGTGCTGTCTCTCCATAAGATAAATAACACATGCTGGGTAAACAAATTACAGTTGGGCAATTGATAGAATAAAGATAAACGTGATATGTCAAGAAGATCACTATGAGATTTACTCTGGGCATTACAACAAAATACATAGACCGCCATCCAACTGCATCTATGACTAATAATCCACTTGTGGCGAATCAATCCGAGAACTCCACAAGTATTAAGTTGCGAACAATAGATAATTGCATTAAGCAAAGTGTGTAATGTAAACAAAGCATATGCCCTTGAGCATATGAATGTTGTTTTATCCCTAGTAGCAACAACACATCTACAACCTTAGAGGTTTCTGTCACTCCCCCAGGTTAAATAGAGGCATGAACTTACTATCGAGCATAAATACCCCCTCTTGGAGTCACTAGCAACTACTCGGCCAAGATAGCTACTAACAACGGAGAGCATGCAAGATCATAAACAACATAGAGATAACATAAGATATATTTTAGTACAGCAACTCAATCATAACACCAATATTCATCGGGTCCCAACAAACCAAACATGTAGAATTACATAACGCTGATCTCAGTCATGTAGGGCAGCTCATGAGATCTAAACATGAAGCACATGGTGGAGAAGACAACCATCTAGCTACTGCTATGGACCCATAGTCCAAGGTAGACTACTCACTCATCGCTCCGGAGGCAAGCATGGCGATGAAGAAGACCTCTGGTGGCGATTCCCCTCTCCGGCAGGGTGCCGGGCAGAGCTTCTGGACCCTCCCGATCTTCGGGTCGACGGTGGCGGCGGATCGCGATGTGTTCTAGAAAAGTGATCGGGTCCTTAGGTTTTTCCCGTCGGGGGGTCTTTATAGGCAAATGGGCGATGTCAGAGGTGGAGCCAGGTGGCCTCACGCCTGGCTGGCGTAGCCCAGGCCCTGGCCGCGCCGGCCTGGCATGTGGGGCCCCTGTGGCTCCCCTCCTACTCTCCTTCGGATGACTGGAAGCTCCCAGACAAAATAAGACTTCGGGAACTTGTTTCGTCCAATTCCGAGAATATTTCCTGTGTATCACTTCTCAAACACAAAAACAGCAGAAAACAGGGAACTGGCACTGTGGCAACTTGTTAGTAGGTTAGTTCCGGAAAATGCATAAAAGTGCCACGAAGTGTAACAAAACATTAGGCAAATGGTGTAAAAACAAGCATGGAGCATCAAAAATTATAGATACGTTGGAGACGTATCAATTGGCTAAACGCGGCGGTGGGTGCACGAAGGAGGCATGTGGCCATCTGATCAAAGTCCAAACACTCTGATTAGCACCTCGGCGTGTTGGCGTGCGTTAGGGTACACAGGAGCGCTGGGAACAGATCGGCGTGCCCAAGTCACGGTGGCCACGAGCATGGCAAGCATGGCGTGGCTGCTGTGGGACAGGGCTGGTCTCTGGAGCGTGCGCAAGGCAGGTAGAGATGACAGGTCAGTGTACTGGCGCAGCCAATGGAGCAGGAGTGCTCGAAGCATCGCTGGCCGAAAATTGGGTGCCCAACGGGGAGAGATAAGAAGGGAGTGAGCTGCAGGGTGATCTACTTCGTGTCTCTGCTGCATGGGGTTGTGGTGGTGACCTGGAGAGGATATGAGAGCGGATTGGGGGTCGGGGATGAACTGGAACGGAAGAGAGAGAGAGGGCAGCCCAAATCTTTGCAAGATATAAGCTTCGGTCTCCTTCTTCCAAGCACAACAGGACAAGGGAGGGCACAGTGCTACAGTAGCACGTTGACCACAAGGATGATGGAGTGATGGGGAAGCTAAGTGGACGAATTGTTGCTGATTAAAAAAAGATTTAGGGCTAGAGAGATAGAAATGGAGTGAATGCATATGATATGATGATCTCCAAATCCGATTTTCTTTTTTGAAAAATTTGAAATGACCTTAGATGTTAGCAAGAGAGGATGGATCTAAAGTGGTAGAATGAGGTTTGGTGTGACAATCGCATGTTTGCCAAATTTTAAAATTGATTTTGTCACTTAAGTATGTATTTTTCCAATATGGCCGAAATTGGGTGGTTGAGTTAGAGTTTGAAATTTTTGAAGAAAACACCATGGGTCTTTGAGTAAAACAAAGGTTCTATTTGCATAAGATGGCATGGTAAAGTTTTAAAGTATTTAGTTTGTGAACAAAAAGTGCAAGATATGGAATAGCTTTCCATTCCCATGCATTTCGAAATTATAACATAAAATAAGGGAATTATTCATAGGAATTAGTTTTGGTTGGGTAATGAATGATATATTACATATATCACATTCCCCAATTTTATTTAAGTAAAGTTTCTCAATTTACTTGCTAAAAACCTTGAAATAGATTTGTATAAGGGATAGAGAGGATGAGGTTTAGAGTTTTGGGAATGATGGGAGAGAACTCCATTTAATTTGAGTGGTGTCAATTGATCTTATAAAGATGGTAGAAGTGGATAGCAAGATATATGATGCTTAGAGACATCCTCAAATTTATTGAGTACTTTTAGGTGATTTTGAGATGAGGTGTGGCACATAATCAAATAGGTGAGATCTTTACTTTGACTAGTTTGCATCAAAAAGTTGGTTATAGCCAGGTGGGGTTTTTGAAAGAAATAGCCTCAAACACTTTTATAAATCCTTGGTTAATATCCCCCATAATTTTCAGAGACAAGAATAACATCAAGGAGGTATTCTTCCCAAGTCCCCATCTCTGTTGTTTTTAAAATAAGATAAGTAGTTGTAAAAATACTTTTATAGAATATATTTGTAAAAATGAGATGAGTCCTCATAAAGAGGGAACCTCATCTCTAATTTTTTATAAACTTGGTTTTTTTTGAAAATAAATACTCCTTCCATAAGGAATAGAGTTTTAGGGTTTATGAAGAGGAAAACATCAAAATATGTTTTATTTAGAGAATATAGTAAAAATAATTTATAAGAATATCCCCACTGGCCATTATATAACTTGATGGGTTTCAAATAGGGTAGGCCATAGGCCTACCTGTAGGTCATAGTTATATATACAAGCAACTCAATCAGAGTCAAAGAAGATCACACAAGTTCAACTCACCACACATAATCAAACATTAGCACTAGTCGAGCATCACTAGGAAAAGGTCAGAACAAATGCTCACTAATGATCATGCCATGCAAAAGTTTGAAATTAGTTTCAAATAAGGGAAAAAAGCTTTTGTAAACATTTTCGGAAGCTATTGGAGACGCAAACACCTCCTTTATCAAGTTTCTTAAAAGGTGTTTGAAAACAACTTGCCAAAAGTTGATAAGATGGTAGTTTTATAAAATAGTGGGATCACAACACTATGTCCATGTAGTCTTGTAAATACTCAGCTTTGATCAAGCTCTCGTTTTGAAAATAGGTCTTGGCTCCTGTTTTTGGGAAATTAAAATATTTTGAAGGAAGAGGGGTGCCAAGATACTTTGTTTTGGAGGGAAAGCTAGAAGCACAAATGGTGGCATGATCTCACGAGCAAACTAATTGTGTTGGTTCAACAATCAACTCTAACAGACAATATCAACATAGCAATCAAGGCAAACATTCACAAAATTTTATTGAGAACTAAAAAGTTTTTGTTGGCCCTCATTTTTGCCTCACTAAACTCTACCTAACCAAGGTTGGAAAAGATGGGGTGTTACAACTCTTCCCCCCTTAAAAAGAATCTCGTCCCGAGATTCCTAAGCGTAGTACTAAAGAGGTGCGGAGACTAGATTAGAGTTGGTCTTCAAAAGGTTGCTCTTACAACTTCTCATAGTTACTTTGAGTTGTGTAGAAGAGTTCTTTTACCGGAGATGTAGATTGTCTTCACATGCTGCATTTGAGGGCTGAAGAGTTGATGTTGCCGAAAGTATCTTGACGAAAACCTTATCGAGACGCCTTTGAGGTTAATGGGGTGAAGCTATCTAATATTCCCAAAATATTCTACAAGAGTTAGAGGGTTTCTCAGTCGCAATCGGTGTCCTGAAGAGTTGAGGCTTCTCGGGTAGGTTTTGTTGGCTTGGGATCGTCGCTTCCTTCATGTAGCCTGATGGAATCTTCAAATCTTGGTGTTGCACCTTGAAGCTTGATGTTGGTGTAGACCTTTCCGTCTTGAGCTTGGAGTGCTCTAGAGGTTGTAGATTAACGCGATTAAGCTTCGGTCTTTCTAGGTATGTGAGATCTGTAGACTTAATTCCCTGCGCTTCCTATCTATCAGGGCGCATGTTAGTCCTAATTGCAAGAATTCTTCTGGGTCTTCTTGGGCTTGAGCTAAAGGTTCTTCTTTGCTGGAAGCGAGTCGAGGGCTGGATCTTGAAGAGTCTTCAGACTTCCATTTGCTTAGCGGAGATCAAGCACGTGATTCTTCGGGCTTCAAGTGGCGATAACAGGTTGATCTTCAAAAGTTAGGCTTGACTTTGATACTTGTATGCTCCATGTTAGTTGGCTTGTTAGAAGATTAGCAAGTGTTGGGGTGTTAAGAGAGTATCACCGATGTTAGAGAAACTCTAGATTTAAGGTTAGGCGATCCGAGTTAGTGAAGTCTTTGCCTTCTAGAAGTCCTTTGTAATCTAGGCGGGTCTATCTTTTGCTTCCCTGATGTTGTAGAGAGGTCTTGACGAAGCTTGACGCACGTAGCAAAAATTGTCGCATCGGATCTTGGGAAGGTGTTGCGGGAAAAGTTATATTCCATGATTATCAAGGTTAGATTTAGAGTTTTACTATTAACTTATCTATGCTACTCGAGTTGACATAAATAGATGAGAGGAAAACACACTTTAGAGAGGTTTCTTATCCGGGTTTTACACGCTAGAGGGTTTTTAAGGCCAAGAGGCCAAAACAAGCACAAGCACAAGGTAATAATACACACTCAAGAAACACACAAGTCAATGTACAAACAATCACCATAACATATGGGGTACATCAAGTACCTAAAGACGCCTAATACTCGCGGTATTTGAGGGTAGCTCAAACAAAATACGCGAGCTTATCCTATTCATCCTAGGGCCATGGGTGGTCATAGTTGTTGATGTCTTGCTCCTTCTTGGCACATGCTTCTGTTGAAATCTTGATGGCAGTTGTCGATGAAGCGGGAGTGAAGCTGATGAGCTGTTAATGTTGTTTTGGAAGTGTTTATTTGTAGGTCTTCTTGCTCACATCACATGGATGTGAGGCCTTCGGAAAGGTTGTTGAAGTTCTTCATATGCGACAATGTCTCGTGACAGGCCTAAAAATTTCTAGTCAAGCAACTGAGGACTTGGTCCTTGATGACTGCAAAAGTGCATGTCCAAGGAGGAACAAGGTCAGTTTCTTGGCAGAGCCGTTGGTGGTCAACCAAAGAAAAAATATTTGCCAACACTTCTATCTCTTTGCAGCTGGAGAGGTTTGAAGATGTCCTTCTAAATATTTGTTCCATCTTGTGCTGCTAAACTTCAGGTCTGTTCGGGGTACAACGTCCAGTATTTAGATTTTGAAGGGGATGAGATAAGATAGTAAAGCTATGAAAACTTTGGCAATCGAATAAATAAGACTTGAAGCTTTGAATAGATGAGAAGTATAGAAGCCATGTTGTCAGCTACTTTATAAAAACAAGTTTTGCAATTACTTTTAGCAAAATACTACCTTCCGGACTAACGCCCATGCTAACTAAGGTCTCCTACAGTCAGGATGGCTCTGATACCAACTCTATGGGGACCCCGGATTACCCATCCGGAATACCCGATATGCATACAATTCACGATCCCATGATCAGTGTGTCGTGAATCCACATATCCGAGTTGATAACAGAATTACATCATCCATTACAGTACCAAATAATATACTTACATTTGGTCACATGACCAAGTATGATATTGCCACGTAGGGCAAGTCTACAACTAAGCAGCGGATACCAAGCAGCGTTGATGGCCCTCGTCATGCCTTCTACCCTACAGGCAACTGACTGGGAGACGTTCCTAGTTCGCATCGGCATCGGCATTTCCCACCATCATGTTCCTCATAGTCATCTTCTAGGTCTGACCAAGTTAATAGCCAGGGACAAAGCCGTGAGTATATTTTGGAATTGTACTCGCAAACCATCTAAGGAGAGAGTGTGATATGCAGTTTGGCTATATCAAGGATAGGCTCTAGACTAGTTTGCTTTCTTTTGGAAAACTCATTTTTCCCGTGTCGATATAGCATGTCTAGAACAATGTTCTACGACATCTCTATATCCTTATTAAAAACATTTATAAAACAATTTTAGTAAAATCTCTAGGAAGGGAGTAACCCTTTTTATTTCTTAAACCAGGTCAATCAAACATGACCATCTCCATTCATGAAACCAGGTCAATCACACATGACCATCTCTAATTTCTCAGCAGTACCCTACAAGTACTCCGAACCATACCCGTGCCACGGCAGTACCCTCCGAGTACTCCGTCTGGCACCTTCCTCTATTTTACTGAAAACCACTTTTTGAAAACAAAACCGACATTGGGCTAAGTAACGGTCGTCCCAACCATCCATGACCGAGGACTCGGCTATTCGAATAGATTTACACTCTGCAGAGGTTGTACAATTTACCCACAATCATACGGATACTCATCGTGTGGGCATCTTCCCCGCATAACATCATATGCCACGATAAGCACCTGATCAAAGCCTTTCGCTTATCTACCTTAGTACGGGAATCTACCCTATGGAGCATGTACCTCCCCGGCACACCCTGGCAATCTACCTCCACGTTCAAGCGTAACTCCAGTGCCACACCAGGAGACCCATAGTGTCTTCCGGGCCCACTACACTGTTGCCCACCACTTGCGACAAGTCGGATTCTGGGGTACCGCGTACCCTTATATAGTTATGAGACTCCCGTACTAAAATAAACAAACTACGAGCTAAGCCCCGTCCCATACCAGGGTAATCGTGGTTGCACGGGTTAATTGTTCTGAGCGAACACTTAGTGATCACCAATGTTATTTATGGAAAACTCCTGCCTCCAACTCCGGGATATACATCCCCACCTTATTTTCAAACTCATTTTTGAAATCCATCAATGGAATAGCACTCCATTCCAAGGTTTTTGAAATCACTTTCAAAGACTCATTTGAGTGTTCCCAACCTAGAGTTTTTGCTCCACTACAAAGTTTCCCAAAGGCTTTGCTGCTAATCAACAAGCCACTACTGTAAGGGTTTTGAATAGGTGTTCAAAGGCGTCATCTCGAAGGATGTGTAACACCCGAATTTCTAGAAATTCAAAGTGCCCGTTATGTATTCCACCACAATCCCAGAATCATTGTTGTGATACACATAACGTAGTTGGTAACCAGTTCCATAGACATTACAATACGAATGGTTCAAATACAAATGGTCATAGTGACCAAGTTCATATTACAACACAATAAAGCAGCAGAAATAACGTCTTCGGGTCCATGCCTTCACCCTAGAGGCAATGGCGACTCAGGAGATGATCTTAGTTCTGGTACTCATCTTCATATCCTTCCTCCGGGTAATCTTCCCCATAGTCTGGCCAAGTTGATAGCCAGGGACACAGCCATGAGTACATTGGATGCACTCGCAAACCATCTTATAAACAAAATGATGAAGTAGATATGCATGGTTGATATGGTGGACTAAGCACTAGGTTTGTTTGCAAAAGCTAGTTTTGTTTCCCAAGAATGTTCATTAGTAGAGAAGAAGATTTAATTCTCTAAGTTTAATCTAAAGAGGAACTTCAAGTGTTGGTCAACATCAATGTCAAGTCAAGTCATTCACCAAGTTCACCATAAGTTGTTAACATTCGTGACAAAAGTCAAGTACAGCTTACCAACTGTCCATGACCGCGGACGCGACTATTCGAATAGTTTTGAAACCTCTGCAGAGGGGTACACTTTACCCACAAGATTCGATACATCTGCCGGGATAAATCCACGGATCGTCATACACAAAGTATGCGAGTTTCAGATAACCAAACAAACTCTTTCACTTGTCTACTCTAGTATAGGATCCTTCCCTAAGAGTCCATTCTGGCACTCATAGTTTTGCCCGCTGCAGAGTGCTGCATGAATGGACGTTTTCCACTCGGTTCGGAAGCACCCACGCATGGCTTACTTCTATCAAAGATGATACAAGGCCTCCCATACTGATACGTCTCCAACGTATCTATAATTTTTGATGCTCCATGCTTGTTTTTACACCATTTACCCGATGTTTCGTTACACTTCGTGGCACTTTTATGCATTTTCCGGAACTAACCTATTAACAAGTGCCACAGTGCCAGTTCCCTGTTTTCTGCTGTTTTTGTGTTTCAGAAGTGATACACAGGAAATATTCTCAGAATTGGACGAAACAAGTTCCTGAAGTCTTATTTTACCCGGAACCTTCCAGAGATCCGTAGGAGAGTAGGAGAGGGGCCACCAGGCCCCCTCACACGTGGCTCGCGTGACCAGGGGCCTGGCCGCGCCGCCATAGGGTGAGGGGCCCTGGCCCCACTTCTGACATCGCCCCTTCGCCTATAAGAAGCCTCGGGACGGAAAACCCTAAAAGAGTCGGCAATTTTCCAGAAGCAATTCCGCAGCTCCGCCGCCACCATCGACGAATTTCAGGTGACAGAAGTCTCTGTTCCGGCACCCTGCTGGGACGGGGAAGTGCCCCCGGAGCCATCTCCATCGGTCTCTATCGCCGTCTCCGCCGTCTCCATCGACCTCACCGCCATCTCCATCAACCTTGCTGTCTCCTATGATGAGGAGGGAGTAGTTCACCCCCGGGGCTGAGGGCTCTACCGGTAGCTATGTGGTTCACCTCTCTCTCCCATGATGTGATCTTTATGTGATCGTGAGCTTTGTATCATGTTGAACAAGTAGATGTTATTATTCAGATATTATGTGTACTCTAGTGGTATTATTAAAGTAATCTATTCCTCCTGCCATGGTGTAACGGTGACAGTGCGTGCATCATGGTGGTACTTGGTTTAGGCTATGATTGTGATCTCTTGTGGATTATGAGAATAATTATTACTATGATAGTATTGAAGTGATCTATTCCTCCTTTCATGGTGTAATGTTGACAGTGTGTGCACCGTGTTAGTACTTGGTCTAAGTTGCAATAATATCTATCTTGAGTTGTGCTTTGATTTGGATATCTCTATGAGTGGTGTTTGTCAAGTACTTGATGAACTTTAAGGGGTGCTTCTGTAGCCACTACGCAATGATTAGTGTTATTCAATAGGAGAGTAATTCAGAGTACCATAGTGGAGAGAAGTTGTTTATTTGTTCAATCATGTTATATTTGTTGGGAGTGTGTCCACTAGTGAAAGTATGATCCCTAGGCCTTGTTTCCAAGCATTGCACACCATTTACTTGCTGTTTTGTTACATGTTTGCTCGCAGCGATATTTATTTCAAATCACGTTTGCTACTTATAATCATCACTACTACTTGTATTTCACTATCTCTTCGCCGAACTAGTGCACCTATACATCTGACAAGTGTATTGAGTGTGTTGGGACACAAGAGACTTTCTGTATCGTAATTGCAGGGTTGCTTGAGAGGGATAGCTTTGACCTCTAACCTCCCTGAGTTCGATAAACCTTGGGTCATCCACTTAAGGGAAACTTGCTGCTGTTCTACAAACCTCTGCACTTGGAGGCCCAACAAGTGTCTACAAGAATAGAAGTGCGTAGACATCAAGATCTTTTCTGGCGCCGTTGCCGGGGAGGTAAGGTAAAAGGTACTCACATCTTTTGGCTACTAAGTCTTTTAGTTGCTGGTGAGTGCTCGAAGTTATTTCCTTTAGATTCTGCAATTATATCTTTTTGTTTCTTGTTTTTATTTTCACTAGTTAGGCTTAATGGAAAACAAAGAGTTCTTTAGTCTTTTTCCTAAATTTAGATATGAAGTGTTTGAAGAGAAAGTTGAAAAACCTTTGGAGCTTAATTTGCATGCTAATAGTGTTGTTAGTATGAATGTTTCGAACACTGTTATTACTAATGCTATAGAAAAGTCTAAGCTTGGGGAAGCTGGTTTTGTTAAGCATGATATTTTTAGTTCCCCAGTTTTAGTGGAGAAAATTTACTCTGATGATATTTTATCTCCCATATGTGATGTTCCTTCTTATGATGATATGTTTGAAGAATATGCTTTGCGAAATAGTTGTTCTCTAGCTTTTGATGATACTAAACCTCTAGTTTATGATAGCTATGCTGATGAGTATAATATTTTCAGTTCACCTACTTTTGAGGATAAAATTAGTTATGATTACAATATGCCACCTATTTATGATGATTATGGTGATGAGAATAATTATTCTGTTGAATTTGCTCCTACTACTATTGTTCCTATGGTGAGTATTAATTCTTTTATGCATGTGGCTCATGATAGGGATGCTTTATGTGATAGTTATATTGTTAGTTCTATTCATGATGCTACTGAAAGTTATTATGAGAGAGGGAAACATGGTTTGATGGATCTCAACAATATTGAGTTTCCCCTCTTTATGTTGCAATTCTTGAAGTTGTACTTGTTTTGCCTTCCTATGCTTTTTGCTTTGCGCTTTCATGACTTGTCTCTTTACAAGACTATTTTTCATAGGAAGTGGTTTCAATTTAAATGTCTTTCACATTTGCTTTTTGATGCTCTCTATTGCTTTAAGTTCCTATATGGCGCCTTTGCCTCAAGCTTTTATATGGCGCCCACATGAGCATCTTCGCAAATTACTGCGCCTAGCTCAAAGGCGTTAAAGAAAAGCACTCTTGGGAGATAACCCATTGTTTATTTTTAGTACTTTTTCTTTTATTTGAGTCTTGGAAGTCATTACTACTGTAATGACCGCTCCTTATCCTTTTCATTTCGTTTTTGTGCCAAGAGAAGCCTCTAATTTGAGTGAGGTAAGATTTGGGGATGTTGCTGTCCTGAAACTATTTTCGGTGCTGCACCGTAAAAATTCGTGAAAATTCTCTGTATATCTTTTGGACCTGCGATTTCTTGTGCATATTCCCCAGGTTATATACAAACTTTCATTAGTTGAACACTTTTTGTTTTGAGCAATTGAAAACCCTCTAAAAATTCTACCTTTGACAGCTGTTCTGTTTTGACAGATTTCTGCCAATATTTGTGTTTGCCGCTTTATCGCTTTCTTTTTGAGTTCTTTTGATCACGGAACTTTTGGGGAAGTTGCTAAAGTAGTATATACTTTATATGTGGTGGTTTTAGGTTGAAACCTGAAGCAAAAAGGGTTGATTATATGTTATGCTTAAACTAATGTTGCTAATAGATTTGTGTTTAGTTTTGTATGAAGGAAGTTTTCAAGTGTAGGGATTGGAGAATGATGAGATGAGTTGAAGAATGGACAAAAGCTCAAGCTTGGGGATGCCCATGCATCACCCCAAGAAATATCCAAGAAGTACAAGCGTCAAAGCTTGGGGATGCCCTCGAGGCACCCCTTCTTCATCGGCAAAAATCAGGTCACCTTTCAAGACACTATATTTTTATTGCTTGATGCACTATGTGTTTTTTCTTGGATCGTCAGTTGTTTTAGTTTTCTTTATTAGTTTAGTTTTGTTTGCTGCAATAAATGGTTAGATCACATCATGTTTCTTTGGGAGGAGATGAACTCGCTTTTCATTTGCCAAGAACGCTCTAGTTTTCACTCTTATCAAAAACCGAGTGTTCTTCTTTTTCTGCTACTGCTTTTGGTTTTCGTTTTCGCCTTGATTTGCGTTCATACCTTGTCATATCTCTTCATCAAGGTGTATTTTTGCCTCTGATATTTATTGGTTTTCATCAAAAGAGGTGTCTTTAAAAATTTCAAATGGTGTTGGAAAAGAGAAAAAGCTTTATGCCAAATAGTGGTACAAGAAGGAGCTTGTGTAGACTGCGGCTTAGGCTTTTGCATGTTGTGCTTGATGTCTTTTTGATAGTATGCTTAGTGGTTTTGCTGTAGCATTACTTGCCTCAAATAATTGAGATTGCTTAATGAGCCTTTGAAAAATCATGCGTTGTTTTTATTGTTTGGAAGCATTATTTTGGCTTTCTCCTTGATGCTTTATTTGGGTTGACTTGGCGCATGCTTACACCATGTTGACTACAAAAATAAGTCGCCTATAGCCTCTATGATCATTTAGTTTTTGACTTTTGATGCCATCTTATGTTTTTTTTAATGTCGCTTTGTCGCTCTGCATGATTATGGCCATTATTGCTCTCTTAGTTGGTCGCTCCCAGTCTTTTGCTAGCCCTCATTTTGTACTGAGTATGAGCTCTACTCGTGCATCCAACTCCCAAAAGCCAAGTTTGCCATTGTGTCCACTATAAATTCCTATGCATGGTATTTGCAAGCCATTCCAAAGTAAATTTTCATGTGCTACCTTTCAAAACTTTCAACTACTTCTCATTTTGTGACACTGTTTTCAGCTCATGGGGACGTAGTGGTCGGATTTGCTATCTTTTATATTGCTTATTCCAAAAAGAAAAAAAGGAAAAAAGAAAAGAAAAAAGGCACTCCTCCATGAAATGTGAATGTTGGTGGGCACCCGATGGAATCGGTTAGCCATGGTTTGTGAAAGAAAAAAGGTGGGGAGGAGTGCCAAGCTTTATAAAAGAGCACAAAAGTGCCAATCTCTCTCAAAAACTTGCTTCATTTTTGTATGGAAGATACTAAGAACCCCATTGCCAGTCGTTGACAAAGACAACCACCTCTCAAAATCCAATTTTTATCTCTGTTTTACAAATGAAAAGCTCTAGCACATGTTTAATCACTGCTTCCCTCTGCGAAGGGCCTTTCTTTTACTTTTATCTTGAGTCTCCACCTTCTATCTTTATGCACCATAAGAGAGCATAGTTGTCATTCTGAGTATAATGTGCATTGTCCCAAAGTTTTTCATTGATTGATTCATATTGTTGGTTTCACCTGTTCTTAAATTATTTGCATCTAGTCGCCCTCTTAAAACTTGAAGGTGTCCTATGCATTTATGTTTTGCTCTCTTTGAAGGACAAGCTGAAAACCATTTGTATGTTTTTCCTTATGATTTGAACACACGTTTGACTTTCATGGTTTCATTTTCATGATCTTTTGTTTGTGTTCATTTGCATGTTATAACATGGTTGCTAAGTTCTTATTATCAAGATTATATCTTTCATGCCCATGTTTTAAGTTCTTATGATCCCAGCTCACAAATGCTTACATATATGATCAAGATTGTGTAGGTGCATGTCACCTCAAAAATTATTCTTTTGTTATCACTTACCAACTCGAGGATGAGCAGGAGTTAAGCTTGGGGATGCTGATACGTCTCCAACGTATCTATAATTTTTGATGCTCCATGCTTGTTTTTACACCATTTACCCGATGTTTCGTTACACTTCGTGGCACTTTTATGCATTTTCCGGAACTAACCTATTAACAAGTGCCACAGTGCCAGTTCCCTGTTTTCTGCCGTTTTTGTGTTTCAGAAGTGATACACAGGAAATATTCTTGGAATTGGATGAAACAAGTTCCTGAAGTCTTATTTTACCCGGAAGCTTCCAGAGATCCGTAGGAGGGTAGGAGAGGGGCCACCAGGCCCCCTCACACGTGGCTCGCGCGGCCAGGGGCCTGGCCGCGCCGCCATAAGGTGAGGGGCCCTGGCCCCACTTCTGACATCGCCCCTTCGCCTATAAGAAGCCTCGGGACGGAAAACCCTAAAAGAGTCGGCAATTTTTTAGAAGCAGTTCCGCAGCTCCACCGCCACCATCGACGAATTTCGGGGGACAGAAGTCTCTGTTCCGGCACCCTGCCGGGACGGGGAAGTGCCCCCGGAGCCATCTCCATCGGTCTCTATCGCTGTCTCCGCCGTCTCCATCGACCTCACCGCCATCTCCATCAACCTTGCTGTCTCCTATGATGAGGAGGGAGTAGTTCACCCCCGGGGCTGAGGGCTCTACCGGTAGCTATGTGGTTCACCTCTCTCTCCCATGATGTGATCTTTATGTGATCGTGAGCTTTGTATCATGTTGAACAAGTAGATGTTATTATTCAGATATTATGTGTACTGTAGTGGTATTATTAAAGTAATCTATTCCTCCTGCCATGGTGTAACAGTGACAGTGCGTGCATCATGGTGGTACTTGGTTTAGGCTATGCTTGTGATCTCTTGTGGATTATGAGAATAATTATTACTATGATAGTATTGAAGTGATCTATTCCTCCTTTCATGGTGTAATGTTGACAGTGTGTGCACCATGTTAGTACTTGGTCTAAGTTGCAATAATATCTATCTTGAGTTGTGCTTTGATTTGGATATCTCTATGAGTGGTGTTTGTCAAGTACTTGATGAACATTAAGGGGTGCTTCTGTAGCCACTACGCAATGATTAGTGTTATTCAATAGGAGAGTAATTCAGAGTACCATAGTGGAGAGAAGTTGTTTATTTGTTCAATCATGTTATATTTGTTGGGAGTGTGTCCACTAGTGAAAGTATGATCCCTAGGCCTTGTTTCCAAGCATTGCACACCGTTTACTTGCTGTTTTGTTACATGTTTGCTCGCAGCGATATTTATTTCAAATCACGTTTTCTACTTATAATCATCACTACTACTTGTATTTCACTATCTCTTCGCCGAACTAGTGCACCTATACATCTAACAAGTGTATTGGGTGTGTTGGGGACACAAGAGACTTTCTGTATCGTAATTGCAGGGTTGCTTGAGAGGGATAGCTTTGACCTCTAACCTCCCTGAGTTCGATAAACCTTGGGTGATCCACTTAAGGGAAACTTGCTGCTGTTCTACAAACCTCTGCACTTGGAGGCCCAACAAGTGTCTACAAGAATAGAAGTGCGTAGACATCACATACTAGAATAAACAAGCTACGGATTAAGCCCCTTCCCATTTAGGGGTAATGTGGTCGTACGGTAATGGTTGGCTCACATGGGACATCACTTATTATCATTTAGAAAATACATTCCATAGTCCTTAGTCAAGATTATTTTCCTTCATAAAACCATCATGTAGGAGAAGTCTCCCATTCAAGTTTTCAAGTTCAAGTCACCACTTTAAGTAGGGTTCCGCTTATAGGTGGCCTCAGTTTTATTAGCGACTAAGCAACTATATTGAGTGATGATACCACTAAATAATGTAAGCTAAACCCAGTTGATAATCTTGCTAAGCAAGATACCACTAAACAACTAATAATCTAGAGTAGTAATTCATTCATGCAATTGACTTAAGAGCAAACAGAATGCAATTGATAAAACTAGGTATTTGGAATATGATTCAAAAGATGGCTTGCCTTGGTTGGCAAAGTGTCCTGGATAGTCTTCTTCTTCTTGATAAAATCCCCCCTCAATATCCTCTTCAGCAACACTAGCGTCTAATAACGAATAAACACAATGCACACAATCACTTAAACAATACCAACAACACTCCAAGCACACATACTTGTTTTCAAACAATAGTAGTCATGTTGAATTTTATTGAGTTGGTTTGCAAGTTTTCTTCCAAGTTTCCATTAAGTGTGCAAGTTGGATTTTCTACCATGTGCCATGTGTTGATCACTTTCTTAGCATTGGTATGAAACCAGGGGTATTAGGGCTAGTTCAAAAGGAGAGTGATTAATTAAGTAAATTGTTAGTGGGGGTAATTATCAAACTAAGTAGGTAATGAAATCTATCATTTTATGCTACACACTAAGATTTGATTAGAAGTTAGTTGATGGCACTAACAAGGTTTTAAGTTGCAAGGGTTGTAATAACCAGTAGATAAGTTGATTAGTGTGTTCATAAAATAAGTTTCAAAATTTTAGAAGGTTTAAACAAGTTTCTAAAATTTCCTAAGATTAATAAGGCTACGGTCAAAGTATTCTTATTAAATTAAATCACTAACTCAAATTGGATTAAGAATGATTCCAGGGGCTAGATTATTTCCTAAGCTTTCCAACGAGTATTTATTTGTTAAAAACGGATTTCTAAATCTCCTGGAATTTGAATTGCAAAAATAGTGCTGAATTGGATTCAAAAATCGGGCGGGAAAATTAAAATCTTAACGGACCGAAACTAACGAGACTGGGCCTCACTTTGGATTTTTCCGAACGGGCCAAGGAATCCGTCAGACTGGCCCAATAGCACGTCCTAGGCGCAGAAAAAAAAATTCTGACCGGCGGGACCCACCGGTCAGTGCACTTAACAAGCGAAACGGTATGGGGCTTTTCTGGCCGTCCGATTAGCCAGGATCCGGCGGCCAGGGTGTGTCTTCTCCACCAGGGGTGGATCGGGGAGAGAGAGGGAGAGCAGGGAGGTGGCGGCGCGGGAACGGCTAACCGGAGAGAAGAGGGTCGACGGCGGGGTGTACTGGCGGCAGAGGAGGGTCTTCTCGGCCACCTCCTACAAGAGATGCGTCGGGGGAGGCTTCGGTTCGCCGGAGCCAGAGGTAGCCGTGGCGATGGGCTGCGGGAGCGGCTTTGCCGGCGAGCTCGAACGGTGGAGAGGGAGACGAGGAGAGAATGTCTGGGAGGTTTCTACCAGTGGTGTGAGTTCCATGGCGAGCCCAGCGGGGGTTTAAATAGGCTAGGAGGCCGGGAGCGGGGGTGGCCAGAAGGTGGCCGGTGCGGGTGTCCGGCGACGTGCAACGGGTCAATGCCGGGCGCGGCGGCCTTGGGAGCTTGCTGGTGTGCGCGGCTTAGCACTGTTGACAGGTCATGCGCGTGCTGGCGTGCTGGACAGGGCCGAGGTGAGGTAGAGAGATGTGGGGGGGGGGGGTCCGGGTGGTTTTCCTCTTTTCTTCCATGTCTCACGGCCAGGGTCTGGGCAGGGGAGACTGGGGATCGACAGCAAGGTGAGAGAGGGAGTCCATGGGTACTGCTACGAGCGCTAGGGCGTATGAGGGAGCCGTCAGCTACAGTGGTTGGTTTTTCCCGTTTTTCTGCCCACAAGGTGTTCGACACAATGCCCGCATGAACTCGAATTTTGAATTTTTGAACAATTTCAATTGGGGTGGTCAGGATAATAAACCAGGGTTCCAAAAGTATTTTTGTTAAGCTGAGGGGTGAAGTTTTGCAAGGATCTTAATTTGAATTTTGGGTTTGGTCTCTGATTCAGATTCTGATTTTAGTAGATGTTTGAGTGGGGTTATGATTTGAATTTTTGTTTGAAAATTCTTGGTTGAGTAAGTATGTAGTTTGATCTTGCTAACCCAACTGATCCAACCTTCAGTTGAGTTTAGGGTTTCTTAATCTAGGAGTCCAAAGTAGGGTAATCAATAACATTTTCTAGATCCAACTTTTCTTTTCTTTTCTTTATTTCTTTTGCTTCTGGTTTCTTTAGTCCTTTTGGTTCTTCTCTGATGCTTATGCTGGTTAGGTTTGGCTTAACTAAACAATACACAACAATTTATAACACACATGAAATCATAAAAGACACTTATTAAAAATCTATGCATACATGCAAAATGAAATGAAAAGTTCTATCTTGGTCCAAAATTTGGCACTTGACTAATAGGAAATGGATTACAATTTTTTGGGTTGTTACAATCTTCCCCCCTTAAAAAGAATCTGGTCCTCGAGATTCACTAACTAAGAACTGAAAAGATTGGGAAATTCTTTCTGAAGGTAATCTTCTCGTTCCCAAGTGGCTTCATCTTCTATGTGATCACTCCACTGAACTTTCAGGAACTTGATGCTTCGGGTTCGAGTGGTTCGATATGCTTCCTCGAGGATACGGGTAGGCACTTCACGATAGGTCAAATCCTTATTGATGTCCACAGAACGGTGATCAATATTCTTAAAGATTTCTGGCTTCTCCGAAACTCTAAGACATTTCCGAAGTAAATACACGCGAAAAAAATCGTGCACTTCAGACAATTCAGGGGGCATTTCCAACTGATAAGACACTTCTCCTCTGCTGCCTAGTATCTTGAAGGGTCCAATATACCTTGGTGCAAGCTTTCCTTTTACTTGGAATCTCTGCATTCCCTTGAGAGGTGACACTCTAAGATAGACAAAATCTCCAATCTTGAAGGTTAGTTCTCTACGTCTCTTGTCAGCATAACTCTTCTGTCTAGACTGGGCTGCCTTGAGGTACTCATGAATCATGCGAACCTTCTCCTTAGCTTCTTGCAGAATATCAGGTCCAAATTTCTTACTATCTCCAGTTTCAGACCAATTCAGAGCAAGGAAAAAAATTGCGCGCTATTTCCCGCTATTTAGCGCGCTATAGCATATTTTGAGTATCGACGCTAAATTTTCACAATTTTTCTCGCTATGGCGCTATTTGCAAATTAACACGCTATATCGCGCTAAAGCATCATAGCGTCAGCGCTATTTCAAATATAACACGCTATTTTTTCTTAGACTAGTGTGGAGAAAGCAATTATAAGATGAGATTGTTGAGTAAGCGAACGTATGATACAAATATTAATTATTAAACATAACTAATCATGATTAAACATCTATGTGTTTCACTATAGACCTTATATTTACTGAAATCTTTTATTTTTAACTAAAATTTGAAAACGCTAATTTTTAATATAGCACGCTATTAGCACGTAATAGCGTGTATAGCGTTTAGAGAAGGGTTGCGCTAAATGAAATAGCGCGCTATTTTTAACCTTGATTCAGAGGGGTACGACACTTTCTTCCATATAAAGCTTCAAATGGGGCCATTTGCAAACTGGCTTGATAACTGTTGTTGTAGGAAAATTCCGCGAAAGGCAGACAATCTTCCCACTTACCTCCATAGGCTAGAACACAGGCTCTCAACATATCTTCAAGTATTTGATTTACTCTTTCAGTCTATCCATCAGTCTGAGGGTGGTAAGCTGTGCTAAAGGCTAATTTGATTCCCAAGGCTTGGTGCAAACTTCTCCAAAATCTTGAGGTGAATTGGGTTCCTCGATCAGAAACTATGGTTTTAGGGACTCCATGCAAACTAACAATTCTGGATAGATAAAGGTCTGCCAGCTGTCCTGATGTATAAGTGGTCTTGACAGGAATAAAGTGGGCAACTTTGGTCAGTCTATCCACAATGACCCAGATAGAGTCATTTCCGCGGCTAGACCTTGGAAATCTAGTGATGAAATCCATTCCAACTGATTCCCACTTCCATTTCGGAACTTGCAAAGGTTGCAGCAGTCTAGCAGGACGTTGATGTTCAGCCTTGACTCTTTAACAAAAGTCATATTTGGATATGAACGATGTAATTTCACGCTTCATTCCATGCCACCAAAATTGTTCCTTTAAATCTTGATACATTTTGGTTCCACCGGGGTGGATGGAGTAAGGTGTCTCATGGGCTTCCTTCATAATGACTTCCTTCAGTTCGGAATCAGCAGGCACACAAATACGTCCTTTATACCAGAGAACTCCTTGATCATCTTCCTCAAATCCTGGCACCTTGCCGGAACTAATTCTGCGCTTAATTCTGTCAAAACTCTCATTTCCCTTCTGGGCTTCTTTAATTTGGCTCATCAAGGTGGGTTGAAACTCAAGGTTGGCTAAGAATCCTTGGCTGACTAGTTCCAATCCAAAATTTTCAAACTCTTGGTGCAACATGGGTTGCTCCTCTTTGATCATCATATTCAAGGTGCATGGCTTTCTACTCAATGCGTCGGCCACTACATTGGCCTTCCCGGGGTGGTAATGAATTTCCAGATCATAATCCTTGATCAACTCTATCCATCTTCTTTGCCTCATGTTCAACTCCTTCTGGGTGAAAATATACTTCAAACTCTTGTGGTCAGTGTAGATCTCGCAACGGTTACCCATAAGATAATGCCTCCAGGTCTTCAAAGCTAGAACTACGGCTGCTAACTCCAGATCATGGGTTGGATAGTTTTCTTCATGAGGTCGAAGCTGCCGGGAGAGGTATGCTATGACCTTGCTTTCTTGCATTAACACGCAACCAAGTCCAAGTTTGGAGGCATTGCAATAGACATCAAAGTTTTTGGTGATATCGGGCATGGTTAGGAAGGGGGCGGTCACCAATCGCTTCTTGAGCTCTTGAAAACTTTCTTCACATTTAGGGGTCCATTCAAACTTCTTGTCCTTCTTCAACAGTTGGGTCATGGGTCTGGCAATGCTTGAAAATCCTTTAACAAATTTGCGGTAATATCCTGCTAATCCGAGAAAACCTCTAACTTCAGTTTGAGTGGTAGGGGCTTCCCATTCCATGACTGATTTGATCTTCTTGGGGTCCACTGAAACTCCTCCAGCTGACAAAACATGGCCTAAGAATCCAACTTCCTTCAACCAAAACTCACACTTACTAAACTTGGCATATAGCTTATGCTCTCTCAGGGTCTCTAAGATTAATCTCAGATGGGTTGCATGCTCTTCTTCGGACTTGGAATAAATAAGAATGTCATCAATGAAGACAACAACAAACTTATCCAAAAACTCCATGAAAACCTTATTCATGAGATTCATGAAATAGGCAGGGGCATTGGTTATTCCAAAGGACATTACGGTGTACTCATACAATCCGTATCGGGTAGTGAAGGCTGTTTTAGGTATATCGGTTGCACAGATCTTCAGTTGATGGTATCTAGTTCTAAGGTCAATCTTTGAGAAGACTTGAGCTCCAGTCAATTGGTCAAACAGATCATCAATCTTTGGGAGAGGATACTTATTCTTGATGGTAACATCATTTAGCTTGCGGTAATCAGTGCACAGTCGGCTGGAACCGTCACTTTTATCCACAAACAAGACGGGTGATCTCCAAGCAGATGAACTTGGCTGAATCAATCCCTTACTCAAAAGGTCATCCAATTGCTTCTTTAACTCCATTAGTTCAGCTGGGTTCATACGATAGGGTCGCTAGGCTATAGGTCCAGTTCCGGGGATAAGCTCAATGATAAACTCAATATCCCGATCTGGTGGCATTCCGGGTAGCTCATCGGGAAAAACATCCGGGTATTCATAGACGATGGGGACTTGCTCTAGAGTTGGTCCTGAGATACTCTTATGACATCTGGTGGTTTGGGGTGGTTTTACGGACACATGCTTTACTACAATTCCAGTGCTACTCTTCGTGGTGATGGTCTTTTTGGCACAATCTATCACTCCTTGATGGGAAGACATCCAACTCATACCAAGAACTACTTCCAAACCTTTAGTTCCCAACACTATCAAATTGGCTAAGAAAGCTATTCCATGAATTTCTATGGGAACTGCCAAACAGTTCCACTCAGCCCTTGTTGTTGACCCAGGTATTTGTACTAACATGGCATGTTTCATGGGTGTTGGTTGAAGTCCACTTTTATCAACAAATAACTTAGTAACAAACGAGTGTGAAGCTTCAGAATCAAACATAACTCTTGCAGGAACTGAATTAACAGGGAACATATCAAGCACAACGTCTGTTGCTTCCTGAGCTTCTTCAACATTCATGTGATTCAGACGGCCTCGAGGGTGAGGCTGGTTCCTTGGTGGATAATTTTTGCCATTTCCAACACGGCGCTGTTGCTGAGCAGGAGCAGTGGTCTTGGATGCATCATTCAGCTTCTTCGGGCATTCATTGGAGTAGTGCCCCTTGATTCCGCACTCATAACAGGTAACACCAGACTTGTCACCAGACTTGGGCAGCGCTGGTGCGCCATTTGGCCTTGGAGTATTGGGGTTGAAGTTGTTGCCATTAGGTCTTGGAGGTGTACGGTTGAAGTTGTTGCCGGTCAGACGGTTGGGAAAGTTGGGACGTGGAGCAGGTGTAGGTGGCCTCATAGGTCTAGGGGCAAAACCCATAGGTGGATTTCCCCTTGTCTTCTGCGAGTTGCTTGAGTTGCCTTGATACATCATACGGCGCTTGCGGTTCTCTACAGCTTGCTTGAGTTTGCCTTCCATCTAAATGGCAGAGTCAACCAATGACTCCAGATCTGCAAAGGGAATGCTGACCAAGACACATTGCATCTCATCATGAAGTCCATTCAGAAACCTCTCTTGCTTCTTCTCATTGTTGTTGGTGTCATCTGGGGCATACCTAGACAAAGTGTGGAACTTGTGATGGTAATCAACCACAGATAGGGAACCTTGCTTCAGATTTCTGAACTCATCTCTCATCCTTTTAACTAATCCCAAAGGAACATGGGATTTGCTAAACTTGCTCTTGAACTCCTCCCAAGGCATCACATACCCTTGGGCTTGCATTGCACGAGTGCTATCCCACCAAGCTCTTACGGCTCCAGCAAGATAGTGTGTGGTGTACAAGACCTTCTCATGTTCGCCCACTCCGGCGACTGCCAAATTGTTCTCCATGGTGCGAAGCCAGTCATCAGCATCTAAGGGTTCTTCAGACTTAGTGAACATAGGTGGGTTGGTGTTTTGGAAACTCCTTAACTTGGATCAGTGATTGCCATGGCCATTGTTCTCTCCTTCACCATGGCCATTTCCATTGCCATTGTTGTGGTTCATTGCCATCTAGGCTAGCTGCTGAAGAGTGGCCAAGTTAGCTTGGCGCTCAGCTCGGGCTGCTTCCCGGTCTTCCATGATCAACCTTAGCAGTTGTGCCACTTCCGGGTTCGGGGGTGGGGGTGCTCGCGGCATCTGAAGATAATGGGTGTAAGACAAGAGGGACAAACTAATTTGCTAAGTTTTGAATGTAAAACCAATGATGCAATTTAATCTTAGTAAGGCCTGAAGGGCCAAATTCATATTTCATTCAACAAACATCCAACATACCACACATACGAGTTCACACATTACAAATGGTTTACATCAAACCATTGTGACTCGTCTACTAGAGAGGGGGATACAACTCACACCTACACGAAGTGACTTAAGGTGAACTCATAACTAGATAACACTTGGATCTCCAATCTAAACATCGGGCTCCTCGGGGTCTTCCTCCTCATCTTCGATGAATCCAGCATCCTCATCATCCTCCTGATCATCCAGGTCCTCCATGAAATCATCCTCGTCACTAATGAGGGCATTATCCTCCTTGCAGAGGTCAATGCCTTCCTCCTCACCAAGGTGGTTCTCTAGGTCTCCAATGTACTCAGTCAGCTCAGCCACCTTGGCCTTCAACTCTTCAATGGTCTCATCCCTTTCCTGGCGCTGGCAACGAAGGCTCTTGCGGTCCCTGGCAAGGATCCTGATGGTGCTCCTCGCCTCCACAAGTGTGAAGTGCTCAAGGTTGGCCTTGGTACGGGCACGATCTGCCTCCTGCTGAGTGGAGTACAGCAAGAAGTCCATGTGATCTATATATGAACTCGGCTCATTGTGCCCTGGCATGTTTGCGGGACGCCCATCCGCATCACGCCGAGCAAAGTTCCTAAAGCGCTCCACCTGGACCTCCTCAACATGCAATCCGCATAAGCGGGCAAGCATCTCCTGCATACCTCGGACCAAACCATCGGCCCAAGTGTTCTCCACAAGCTCAAACTTGATCCTTGGAGAACTTAAATCTCCCTTCTTGCCACGGCAACTTGCCCTGATAAGCCACCG